>CAWUFW010000064.1:4962874-5598249 GCA_963921515.1 Calotriton arnoldi
CAGTTCCAAGATTCCCAGCTATGTGTCTTCATGAGTCTTGACGCAAAGAAGCATTGCCAAAGCCAGTAGGCCAGTATTCCCAAGCCAAGATCTATTGACTTTGAAAAGGAATGTTTTTTTTAAAAGTAGCCCCTGTCCCTTCAAGGGGCAAAGTTGCCTTTTTTAAGAACCATTCAATGAATGGTATTGCGGGAAGGGTTCAGTGGTCCGCTCACAAAGCTAACAGCCCTCAGTCTGAGTGTGGAAGCTGTCCCAGCAGCTTTCACTTTGCGAATGCCTTCAACCCCCTTTCGGAGTCATGAACAGATGAATGGTTTGTGAATGCAGCTATATTTGCAAAGCATTGATCAACTTCATACATTGCACTGTGAGCCACAAAGGAGAGGGGGAGCCCATTACACGACCCCTGTCCTTTGGGATTTGTTAGGGTTCACAAAGTGCCAGAGATTTCTGACTCGCACATTAAGACCTATATTTTTGCAATCACTAAAGCCTGTGATTTTGTGAATCGTAGGCTTTTCGACCGCAAAAATGCTTTGTGTTTCAGGCCCCTTGTTCTCTAACAGTTAATTTCAATAATCAAAAATCGTCAACCAGTTTAAACCTCCCAGCTTGTTCCTTCCAAAGGCGAGCACTCTTTGCCATTAGCTGCCCCTTACTAACTAGATATTTCTGTAAAAACCTCTTAACCCCCTTTCTGCTAAAAACATGTTTTTAAAACATCAAGCTAAAAGACAATTTCGAGCTACTTCGAGAGTAATGCCATTCTCGTGGTTCTGGTGTCATTCCAAACACTGGTTTGTGGAAGGACTGAATAGTGCTCCAGGCCTGGTGTCTATAGTCCAACCTGCACATTGTAATCTCGGGCTTTCAGATAGCATTGAAAGAGATTGTTTTAAGTTGATCAGGATGAATAGTTTCATTTTAGCCGAAGCCTTTGGTCAGGCAGTGCTTCACTCTGGGTTTTACAGAGGGGGCCCCCATTTCCCTTTTTGAATTGGGCCCCATCAAACCCGCTGCCGGCCCCAAGAGTACCCGTCATCTAGCTTCTATGTATAAGAAGATATAGTGAACACATGAGCTGTAGGTACGGCACGTATGGGACGTTATAGACCCTTCTGCCTTACTATAGGCCAAAGCCGCAGGGCGAGGATAATATTGTGCTACAGGGCAATATAGACTTCCCCAAGGGTGACGAAAATACCATTATTTCCAAAGTTTTTTTCTTGACGAAGTTTATGATCGTACAAAGTATAAACTATTTTTAGACGGAGGTATTTCCAGAAAATGAAAAATATGAAGTTATTAAGTATCTTCCCTCTCTCCCTCCTCTGCCTCATTCTTCCTCCTTTCTTGCGCTATCTCTTTCATTCGCTCTATACCTGTCTCTCTCTGCGCCCCCCATCTCTAAACCCCTCTCATTCTGTCCTCTGTCCCGCTCTCCTGCCTCCCCATTCACTGACCCCCTCACTCTATCCTCTCTCTATTCTTAGTCCTCTTTCCTCTCTTCTGCTCCTCCCCGAGACCCCTGTTTTTCTGTCTCTGCCCCTCTCATAGCCCCATCCCTCTGTTTCCCTCGCTTTCCCTATGTCTGTCCCTCCCTATGCCCCACCTATATATCTCCCGACTCTCGCGACCGCCCTCACTCTGTTGTTTCTCACTGTCTCTTCCTGCGTCTCCCTCTCTATTTCTCTCTCTATATATATCCCTTTCATTCTGTCCTCCCTCTCACTCTCTCTCTCCTGTCTATCTTTCTCCCACTCTTGCTGCCCCTCACTTCCTCCCCTCTCTCTATCGCCTCTCTCTATCCCTCAAAGGCACGGCCCGTGGTAGGAGTGCCGGTCGGGCGGTGACGTGGGGTGGGGGAGGGGCAGGGTGGGGGGTAGTAAACTACGGATTAAGGCAGAATACAGGTAAGTGAACATTTAAATAAATAAAAACGAATTTCGTTGCGCGCACTGCATCGCATTTGGTGATGCAGCGCTCACAACGAAATTCGTTTTATTTATTTAAATGTTCACTTACCTGTATTCGGCCTTAATCGATAGTTTACTACCCCCCACCCTGCCCCTGCCCCTCCCCCGCCTCACGTCACCGCCCGACCGGCACTCCTACCACGGGCCGTGCCTGATCCCTCGCCTTCTCTTTCTCTCTCTTTCCTTTCTTTCAGCCCCTCTCAGTGCCCCCTCTGTTTCTCTCTCTTCTCCCTATCCCCTCACTCTTGTCTCTCGCACTCTATCTCTCTCTCTCTTTTTCTTTGCCTCGTTGTTATTTCCCCCTCTCTCGCGCTGCCCCCTCTCCATCCTTCTAGGTGAAAGAGAGAAAGGACTGCTGACATAGGCATCTAAGAGCGCGAGGGGCCGAGTCGTGCTTAGTATAGAGCGGAGGAAGAGAGACTGGAGACCAGAGAGACAGGCCTGCCAAGTATCACGCGTCAGGTGTGACGCTCACGCATTTCAGTGTGGTGTTCCGCATCACCGCACTGAAATGCATTGTCACGCATTTAATGCCACTCTGAAACTCTGGCTACGCAGAGTACCAGCGCGCGCCGCCGGCTCTGTGCACCGGCTCTGCTGCTCCCCGCAGACGTGCTGCCAGCAGCTGGGCTCAGTAAATTAATAGTTAAATATCTGCTCTCAGCTCTGGAGCAGGCTGAGAGTGCTACAATTTAACAAATCTGCCGTGCAGCCTGGTGTGCCTGGCTGCATATTTCCTGCGGCCTGCGGCGCCGCGCGGCTTTCAGGCGCACCACACTGAGACTGACAAGGGGGCCGGGATTAAAACCGGATGTGACCGCCGTAGTGCCTCGTCAAGTTCTGAAAGGAAGAGGAAGTGAGGTAGGTCAGATTCAGCGGGGAACTAAATCTGAGTCAGGTCCTCGGTGCGCTGCTGACTGTCTGCGCAATAGAATAAACTTACAAAACCCCCGGCGCTGCCGGACCGGGGGAAGGGCGGCCAGATCAAGACCAGTGTCAGTGACTGATACAGATTTCTGTCACAGAGACACTCACGGCCTCCGCACATCAGAGGCATCGACATCGTGGTGATGATGATCGCGGGCGCAAAGTGGTGCGGCCGGGTGGGGGACGAGTCAGTGACTCAGTCTGGGAGAAGACTGGCGAGTGCATCATGCAGTGTGCTGCAGCTGTGCGGCCACGGATCCCTGTGCGGCATGCCGCGGCCGCAGGACGGACCGGGAGGAAACAGCAGTCTGAACAATTCATTAAGAGTGTGTTACTTTGGCCAATGCGTGCAGAGCCGGTACTGACTTTACTCTACACAGTTTATTGTAACTTGTGTCAGCGCCGCCGCGGAGGGGCACGCACAGTGTCTGATCTGATAAATTATTTTCACACAGACAACATTGGGCTGGTGCTAGTAACTCGCTCCACGTGTCTTATTTATATGCCATTCTTTGCGGTTTTTATTATATGGTTCACAGACGCATGTTTTACATGCTAATTGATTGGCAAATGTCAACCACATGTTCCAGAGACTAGTAACGACATACATGATATATACACAAACGGAAGGCCCTGTACATGCTAGTGACGTACTGAACAGTACAGGTGCCATCAGCATGTTGCACTGATACTAGTGAAGTACTGTGCACTACATGCGTTAGTGATGTGCTCTCCCGACACTAGTGCTGAACTGCACTCGGCAGATACCAGCATGGTGCTGTGGGGTGTCAGTAACAATATTAGCTCATTCTAGTTATATACCTTATGGATGCTAGTGACGAACCGGACCTCCTGGCTTAATTTCACACAGACAACATTGGGCTGGCCGGACTGAGCTCTGCAGCAGACACCAACGTTGCAGGTGTCAGCAGTCTGTGCTGCGCACTCTGACTCCTCTGCCCCAAGGTCAAGAGAGCCTCTCCCTGTAGCAGCTATCCAGCACCACTGAGGCCACTAACTTGGGAAAAACTGGACTAATGCCTGCCTTGCGGCTGGTCGCTTTGTGACTGCCTTGTGCCCCGAGAGAGAGGCCCTTCCGGTGCCCCTGCCTTGCTATGGACGCCAGCAGCACTGAATTGAGACAACACGGAGAGCAGCACTGGAGCCATTCTGGCACATTCAGCGTTTCCCACTCTCTGGTAAGGTTGTTAAATACTGCCATACTGGCCATTTGTTCATTTCGATTTAACGCTTAAGCATGACAAAATTATTTTAAAAAAACCATTGTCTTCATAAAGTTTATACATTTTACAATGGACTTTGTCTTTATTTACTTTAATTATGAGACAGTTATCTTTAACTTCGCAGCTTCAGAACACTGCAAAGTATGCACTGATGAGGGGAAAATCTCGGCTTTTGTACGACCCCGAGCCAGGACAATACAATACTGATCATGCCAGTAAAAACAACAGATTGGTGGTAACCCTATAATGACTGGTACAGTAGGACCTACCTGGGATCTACTGCAGTAACAGTGAGCAATAGTGAAGGCAATAATCCAAACAGGCCAGTCCAACCCTGGTCAGGCTCAGGTTCTTCTTAATGGCAGGAGGGTGAATGTGCACACTGAGAAGCATTTGCTGCTGCTATTGCGCCAGTCCAGGCCTGGTTGGAGCTTCTTATTATTGTGGTGGGGAGAAGGCTTTAAATTACATTTTTGTCAAAGGGTGGCTCTGAGTGTCACTTAACACCAAGTACGATAATGTGGCCCATCCGTAGCTGCTTCCTGTTGTGTGTTTCATGTGAATTGTAACACTGTGAAACCTGATTTGTTAATCCTAAACACTTTGCATGCTGAGATTAATAGTTTCTCTTTTCCTATCAGAATGAATGCACATACAATTTCCACAGTACAAAATGCACCTAGTTATGACAAGCAGATGTGTTGTGATCAATAGGAAGTGCTCTGCAGCAGTTTAAAGATCTTTTTCGAGTTTCTCACAGCTCAGAAGGGTATAATTTGTAATATGTATCCGTTCCCATGGACTTCATCGCTTGTTTTTGCTTGCGAGAAATTGTCACTCATAGTGGTTGAAATGTCACTCATAATTGCACTGAAATTTAAAAAATGTCACACATAGCAATCTGAAACCTTGGCAGCTATGGAGAGATGATGCCTGAGGGGAAACACTGGCCCTAGGGTATCCAGTCAGTCAGCATGCGCCTGTGCAGAGCCGATGTCCCACTAGTGGCTTGGGCTGGGGTGACTCCTGCCTAAAGGGCACTTGCCGCATTATGGAGCAGGCATCCAAGGCACTGCCAGGCAGTGAAAGGCCTCGGCTGGCTAACACCTCTTCCTACTTCCTAGCCAAGTACTTTATTGACTGGACGCCCTTCACGTTGTGGTTTTACCATGCCTAGATCCCTGTCCCTCGATTGTGTTCACTTCTATATGAAAGAAATTTACAATAAACCGATACTGTTGAATTCATGTGTGTGGTGCACACAACGAGGTAGACCCGTCTACTCTGTTTGTAATGTAATGTAAGGTGGATTTGCCAGTGGTTCATTTGCAAAAAAAGAATGGCCTGGGCTCTTGTCAAGAGGCATCTTGCCCAGCCCATTTCTCCTGTTAGTGCCGCCTAAAACAGAGCCAAGTACTAACCATGAAAGTGGGGAGAGGATGTGACATAATGTCCAGAGCTTCCGACTTCAGATCTCGGTTTCGGCTCAATATCCTGTGACAAAATCACGTAATCTCCGCATGCCTACCATATATGAATGTGTCCTTAACTGGTGCTCATGAAAAGCGCCAGTGTTGATGGTTAAGTGGCACAGGGGATTGTAGAGTGCTTCTCGTCACCCGTGAGGGTATTCAGGCACTGAGTAGGTGAGAGTAGGCGTGCGGTGAGGCTGGGCCTGAGTACAGACAGTCTCGATGGTCCCACAAAAAGACTAATTGAAAAGCCAGGTCTACAGATTTTTGCGGAATTCAAGAAGTCAGGAGGAGGCCCTGACGTGTTGGGGGAGGTCATTCCAGGATTTAGCGGTTTAGTAGGAGAATGATCGACCTCCCGTCCTGCTTCTGTAGATGTGGGGTGTGTGTGTGCGATTGAGAGTGATGTTGAGCAAAGCTGTCTGGTGGGTTGGTGAAAGTGAGGCCGATGATTGAGGTATGCGGGTCCCATATTGTATAGTGACTTGAATGCCTGTGTGAGAAGTTTGAACTGGCAGCGCTTATGGACGAGGAGCCAGTGGAGGTCTCCGAGAAGTGGTGTGGGTTCAGTGCGGGAGTTCCAGGACGGGCCTGGGGGCGGCCTTTTGGATGGTTTGAAGTCTGTGAAAAAGACAGGTTGGGATGCTTTAAAATAATATTGCAACAGAGCTTTTTCTTCTCTTTGGGAGTCATATTGAGACAGGCGACTCTCTTCTCTTTGGGGTTCACTTTAAGATAGACTTCTCTTTTCTGTTTAGGGGTTTGTACTTACTCACATGACCGACAAGAGCCTATGCGTATATACATTAACAGCGCAGCGCAAATCTGCAGCACTGAATACGTAATGGCATTCATTAGGTGACTGACATGCAGAGCATAGTATTATATATATAACGATAAGTACCCTATCTTTTGTACTGTATTATTTATAAAGGGCCAAGAACAATCGACACAGGCTCTCGGTGCCAAGGGCAGTGCAAATAAACTAGAGAAGTAAGTACAGATTGAGCACTGAGTACGTCCCATACATCAATGGACATATGCACATCACTGGGGACGCATGCTGCACTGAGCGAAGGCAAAGCACTGAGCCCATCGCCATCATGAGCTGAGTGCACATACAGTGCGAGTACTGTGCATACACAGTACTCGGCACCGAGTCCATCTTGTGCAGCACCCAGAACCACAGATCATATGCAGCAGTGAGTATATGCATGGCCCTGGCCAATAAAAGAGGGAGGAGCCCTCTCTGGACAGACAGAGGACAAGCCTGGACAGATCCCGCGCTCTGAAGAGCCCGCCTCAATACCTTCTCATTCGGCAGAGATAATTCCGATTAAATATGTATGCGCTGAATTAGGGCATGAAAGAGCTTGGGGAGCATTAATCCTCTGCCTGCAGAGGAGCGGCTATAAATAGGATCACAAAATGGAGCGAACACGCGACTGAAGCAATCTGTCTGTCCGGAGACTGCCGGAGCCTGCGAGGCACGCCTGCGTCAACGTAACCTCCAAAGGGGTCGGGCCCGTGCCAATGTGGGTCAATCTGTCTGTCCAGAGACTGCCCGAGCCTGAGAGGCACGCCTGCGTCAACGTGACCTCCAAAGAAAGGGGTCGGGCCTGTGCCAACGTGGGTCAATCTGTCTGTCCAGAGACTGCCCGAGCCTGCGAGGCAAGCCTGCGTCAACGTGACCTCCAAAGGGGTCGGGCCCGTGCCAATGTGGGTCAATCTGTCTGTCCGGAGACTGCCCGAGCCTGCGAGGCAAGCCTGCGTCAACGTGACCTCCAAAGGGGTCGGGCCCGTGCCAATGTGGGTCAATCTGTCTGTCCAGAGACTGCCCGAGCCTGCGAGGCACGCCTGCGTCAACGTGACCTCTACAGAAAGGGGTGGGGCCCGTGCCAATGTGGGTCAATCTGTCTGTCCTTAAAGAGATCGGGCCTCGGCTACTCTGACCGCTACAGAAAGAGGTGGGGCATGTGGCATTGTGACCTCTTAAGAAAGGGGTCGGGCCCGTGCCAATGTATCTGTATAGAAAGAGGCCGGGTCTCGGCCACTGTGGCCGCTACAGAAAGAGGCATGTGAATTGGCATTGTGACCTCCACAGAAAGGGGAGTGGCCTGTGCCAATGTGACCGCAACAAAAGACGCCTCGCTTGTGTCGATGAGACCTCTGCAGAAAAGGGTCGGATCTGTGACTTCTCCGGAAAGGGGTTTTGGCTCGTGTCTATGTGACCATGCAGAAAAAAGTCACTCCTTTCTCAATGTGACCCGGAAAACTGGGGTCAATATGACCTCTATAGGATGGGGCCGGATCTTCGAAAGTAGGACTTGTACAGAAAGGGTTTTATGTGCGCCAAAATCACCTCTACATAATTAAGTCGGGTCTGTGTCAATGTGACCCCTCAAAAAGGGGTTGAGTCCTTGTCAAGAGGACCTCTACAGAAAATGGGCAGACCTATTCTATATTGACCCGGACCCTAAAAAGATTTGCGTCTGTGTCAATGTCACCTCCACAGAAAGGGATCGGGTCAGTGATAATGTGACCCCCTAAAAAGAGCCTGGGTGTGTGTCGATGTGTCAACGTGATCTCTGCAGAAAGGGGTAGAGTCTTTGTCAATTTAACCCCAGAAATAGGGTCGTGACTCGTTGCTGCGCTTCCTCTAAAAAAGGGTCTCTTTTGTGCCAATGTGACCTCTTAAAACAGCTTCAGTTCGGTGTTCACGCGACCACGAAAGAGGGGGGGGGGGGTGGGTTTGAGACAATGTGACTAAAAAGCGCCGGGCTCCTGTCAATGGCTCTGTAATGCCTCTAAAGCAGGGGTCTTCAAACTGTGGGGCGCGACCCCCAGGGGGGCCGTGGAGCGATGCAAAGGGGGTCGCGCCTTCCCAGTCACACTTCTGCCGAGGCCCAAGGGCTTCAGCCCCCCCTCTTCCCCGTCCTGCGTCTCAGCCCGGGCTGCTGCAGTGCAACTCGAGCTGCTGGGGGCTCAGCTGGGCAGTGTCTGGAGTCTTATCTCCGGCACGCCCGAGTTTTTCACAGGTCTTTAAAGACCATTTGCATGTTTACATGCCTTTGTAAACTGGTTACAGAGGCTTAGTTTTTTTCCTGGTTCCAGTACCCCCTGGGCCCCCACTCTGTCTATTCCTTACATTTGTATTTTACCTTTACTGCTGCAGTGTGAGAATGCATTTCATGAAAAGGAATATAAAGTAGGGCTGCCAAAAGAAAAATTCCTGCCGTGTTTTGTTTAAAGAGCCTGCAAAGACCTCCTCTTGACACTAAATAGACTTATAAATAAAAAAGTATGTATGCATTCGTTATGTGACTTTTCTGTCTTTGTTCTCTTTAATTATCAGTCATGGATCATTGAGGCAGCCCTAGAACACAATTAAAAGTGCTTTCTATTTATATTTGCTGTTCGAAGTATGCACAGATAAGTGCTTAAAATACAGCTTTAGGTGACTGCTTATTTTTGTACGGACTGGGCCATCAAAAATAATCTGCTGGCAACCCTAACCATAGGACTGGAAGTTTGTTGCAGGATCAGCACATTATTTATTTCCTCGATACCCGATTAATGCCATAATAGCAATAGTTTAACTTAGATCTTAAACCCTACGCCGCCGTCCATAACATGTTGAGTTACTTCAAGTGTCTGGGAATGCACCCTGCATTCAGACAACTCACTCGTCATTCTCGCCCTTCACTTTCACGCTCACCCTGCATTCACAGCGATCACAATGCACTCACACCATTCACCCGCTCACCCTACACTCACAGTGATCACTCTGCACTCACAATGCACTTGCGCTGTTCATCCTATACCTCACCCTGCAGCCACACGAGTACACTACTCATCCTGCACTCATGTGACACTTCACTCATCTGTCCCCCTCACTGCTCAATATGCAACTCACTCAAACAAGCCCATCAGTAATCATACACTCATTCGTCCCATTCTGAACTTGCATCCGCACCTAAATTCATAAGCCACCTCACTCACCCTGCAGTCACTCCTCTTACCCTACTCTCACACTGTTGCATCGCTCACCGTGCACTCACATGGGCACTCTCGTCACCCACAAAGTGCAGAGGGTTAACGTTCCTGCTACATAGAATATGTACCATGCAGATCACATAAATGAGTGTGAGTAAACTATGAGTAGCGCTATAAAAAAATGAAATGTTTGTCAGAAAGGTGCTATAGAGAGATGAGGTGAATTGTTGGTGAGTGGCAGTGAAGGAATTCATGGAGAAGGAGGAAACGGGGTGGGGCACCAAAAAGACTGTTGCACCGTGTGCGACCAGTGTTAGGACCAGCCCTGGCTGGGAGTGTTAAAGGTGAAGTGAGAGGTTGAATGGGGAGAGTTCAGAAGTTGTAAAAGGGGTGAAAGAAAATGGCATGCAAAGTGAGAGAGGGATCCGGGGTTAGGAGAGGACAGAGGGATGGAAGGGAGGGGGTGAGAGGAAAGCTGCATGGGTAAACTGCTTAACTCTGCACAAAACCGCCAGGGTTTTAAGGGACCCCTGCTTCTCCTGGCCAGGGCCAAGTGAGCTTCTAATGTGGCAGCACGTATTCCTGCGGAGTGGAAGGCCCTTCACAAAGGTTGACTAGAAATCTTTCTGATGTTAATTGCTGTATTTTGGTTATACACTGGTACTGATGGGGTGAAATCTTTCCTCATTGTTACTGTGTACGCGGCATCACATAAAATCATTTACCTTTTCTTCCCACACAATTTAGTCAAGCCTGTCACGTAATTTGGTCCTCACCTGCCTCATAATTCCAGTAGCCCTGCCTACAGGTTTAGAATTTTTTGTCAGGAGGGGGTCCTTACGCCTCAAAATGTTGACAGGGGGGGTCTCGGCATCCAAAAGTTTGAAGACCTCTGCTCTAAAGGAAGGGGTGGGTTCAGCGCGAATCTCACCCATAAAAAGAGGAGTCCATTTGGTGTCAAAGTGATCACTAGAGAGGAAGTCTGTGCGAATGTCACCCCCTCAAGAGAGAAGCAAGGTCTATTTGCTTGGTGTAGTGTCGGAGAGCGCCGCCAAACCAGGTTAGGTAACTCCACTGCCCGTGTTGGTGTCCGCCTACTGCCTGTGACCTGCAGGCTGCACGCGGATCTCCGCAGCAGGTACCCCCTCCCTAAAGATGCTGCCGGGCTCCAGCCACATCTCCAGGGAAAGCATGTCCCAGTCCAGCGCCCTGGTGAAGGACATGGTCGAGAGCCTGCGGGAGAACTGCGGCTGTTCTCGCTGCGCCCTCAGCGCCCTCAGACCGTGACCTCGGGAGCGCGCGCCGCACCCTGGCCGAGTCACACTTCCTGCCCAGCTCAAGCTGCGGGTGATGGTCAGCCTGGAGTGGGTCCGGCTGCTGGCCGAGGCCCTGCAGACCAGCAGGTGCAGTCCCTCTTGTCAGTATCACTCTCTGCTACTGTCTGATTACAACTGCAATTACAAAATGTTTGCTTACAAGGCATGCATTCTCACAAAATATATGCACCTTTTAATGTAACAAAGTAGAGATTATATATTGTGGGGCCCAATGTTAACAAATCGCACCGTCTAGTGACAAAACTGTCTCTTAGTCAGTTATCCAACGCCAATAAGTGTGCCAATATTGGATCACAAGTTTAAATTATTTGGCACTAGGGGCGTGAGAAGCTGTTATTATTATTGGCCATGACTCAGTGTGTCTTCCAGGTCTGTTTCAGATTTTTTAAAATTGTGATGCATTCAAGTTATTTTGTTAAATATATTTTGATAGAGCTGCTAGCTAGTCCTTGAAACACATTAACAATGCACCTCCTTACCCTGAAAAAAACCCTCTGACAATAACAGAGACTGCAGCCCCTTTCACTTCCACCGCCCACCAAGTGGTAGTGCTACGGGAAGACTAGTCAGGAGCCCCTCTCAGCAAAAGGACCCAATTGAGTTCCTATAGGAGTCTTGTCTCCTTTGCTCTCACTTCACTGTCTTGGTCTCTTCCTCACTCCTGCATCTCTACACTTCCACTGTCTGGGAAAACATCATTACCCAATCTTATGTACAGGAACAGGCCATGGGCTTTCAAAATGGAACCCATGGGCCTCCATCACTCTGCTTCGCTTATATGTATGATGCATATACTACAAAGGCCACAAACATGCGCAACATACACGTGGATAGGATTAGGTGACAAAACAGGGTATAAATCTGACTGCGCATGGACAGGATGCTGTCAGCCAGTGCCAAAAAACGAAGGGGCAGATTTACTAGCCGCCATTGCGTCACTTTTTTTGACGCAACGGCGTCGTTGCATCTGCTCCATATTTACATGGGTGCAGATGCATAACTTTTTTACAGGCTGTGTCGGTTTTCACCTGCGTGAAAATTGCCTGCGCTGCCTTAGATTTTAATTTATGCAAGGTAGGCGTTCCGTCGGAAACGCCTACCTTGAAAATGCCGCAAGGGAATTTACAACATTTTTTTTGGGGGCGCAGTCTTTAGCTGCGCTGTCAATGCGTCACAATCCCTACGCCTGCCAAAGCCAGGCGTAGGAATGATGCATTGGCTGTGTCCAAGGGACCACACCAGCTGTAGTGACTTGACTGCATTATGCAATCAAGTCATGAGGTAAGTGGGCCACCTAAGTTGTATATGCATGTAATGTCACAATTTGTGACATTACGTGCTGATGTCACACATACAAGTGGGCAATATGCCCACTTGTATGCGTCATATCCAGGACCAATATGTTTGAGCACAAGGTGAATCTATCACCTTTTTTACGCTCCAACATATTGGTCCCTATTCAGTAGTCAATGCGTCAGTTAAAACTGACGCATTTCCTCTAATTTTGATGCATTGCTGGAGTTGCATCAGTTTTCATGCCAACTCCAGCAATGAGCCAAAAAATCCTGCGCCATGGTGCTCCGTATTGTAAATATGGCGCATCCATGGTGGTGCAAGAGTTTCTCCCGCAGGCGCAAGAAAACTGCTGCATTGCTGCTTTAACGCAGCGATGCGTCAGTTTCTTGTAAATGAGGCCCAAAGTTTTAGTGAGAGAGTGTTAGAAATGGGGTGTCTGGTTGACTGGGGTGTGAGCCCTCATCAAGCAATAACCACAATCTTAGTCAGGGTGAGGCACTTGCAAACCCCAAATTAACCTGCGCTCACCGTCTGGTAGCTTGGCAGAATCAGTCAGGTTTAACTTGAAGGCAACGTGTAATGTATTTGTGTAACACTTCAAACAGTAAAAACACCACACAGATAGATCCCACACCAGGTTTAGAAAAACAGAGCATATTGGAATAAATAAAACAAGACCAAAACAACAAAAATCCACTTAGTAGAACCAGAGATATTGATTTTTAAAGTTTTAAGGTAAAATAGCCCCAAAAAGCACAAAGCGGCAACAAGGGATATCTGGTCGCACCTGACTGGGACAAAGTCACAAGTTCAGGCTGACTGCAATGGAGAGCGGCCTGGCCACAAGGACCAAGTTAGGCCCCCTGAATAAAGTACCCTAAATCCTGGTTGCGGAGCGTTGTCTGGATCTGAGGCAAGAAGCGTCGCACAGTCAAAGCGATGCATCGGATCCAAGATGCAGTGAGGCTGTTGTGTGAGGTCCTGTGCATCATCGTCAAGAATCCCATTGACAGTTCTTGCAATGCGAAGTCAAGGGGTCAAGGATGCGGCGTGCAGCTAAGGAGATGCACAGGTTCCGAGGAGCTAAGAGGCCTTCGTTATCCTCGAGCTGCCGTAGACGAGAGATGTGAGGAAGTGAGTCGGAGATGTGCTGCGCCATCAGCGATGCATCGGTTCCGAAGATACGAGGTTGATGTGGACCTTCTGCACCGGGCCCAATAAACACAGCAGCATCGATGCGTCAGTTCTGCTCAAGGATGGACCGCTCAGCCGAGGAGATGCGTCGGTTCCGCTGGTAAGCACATTAGGCCCACTTCCAAGGGTCCAGGACTGGGGTGGCACTACTTGGAAGGGTAGACTCACAGATGGCAGAGTACAGGTGCAGTTGCAAGGTTGTTGGAAACCTGTTATGTCCCTGAGGCTTCAGATCAGGAGGCCCGCCAACTAGCCCTTGGAGTCACTCTGGGTTCAGAGATGCAGGTCCAGTCCTTCTTACCCAGGCAAGAGGGCAGCAGGTCAGCATGCAAAGAAGTCCAACAGAGTAGCAGTCCCTTCAGCAGCTCAGCAGTCCTTCTTCCTGGCAGAGTATCCACAGGTCCAGAAGTGCACTGAAGTGGTGGTGTCTGAGGTCCAGTACTTATACCCAGTGGTGACATTGAAGTGAGGGAGACTTCAAAGAGATGCATTTGAACTGCACATATGTCCTCCCTTCCTGCCCTGGCTCCAGACTCACTACATGGGGGTATGCAGCCCTTTGTGTGTGGACAGGACACAAGGTATTCAGGTGTAAGTGAGGCTGTGTCTGTCTCCTCCCTCCCTTCCTGCCAGGATGGCCCATCAAGTCACACCTAAGCTCCCATTATGTGTGGCTGTCTAGGTGGAATACACAAAGCCCAACTGCCAACTACACCCAGACAAGTGATCAGAGACAGGCTTCAGGCACCAAATGTCTAAGAAAAGAAAATGCCCACTTTCTAAAAGTGGCATTTTCAGAATTGTAATTTAAAAACCAACTCTACTATGAGTTCGGATTTTAAATTAGGATTCCAGAGACACCAAACTTGATACAGTTATATCTTCCCATTTGGAAATTACACTTACAAAGTGTAATAAGGTAATCCCAATGTTATCCTATAGGAGATATAGGCCTAGCAGTAGTGAAAAACGAATTTAAGAGTTTTTCACTACCAGGACATGTAAAACTATAAAGTACATGTCCTGCTTTTTTAAATACCTTGCACCCTGCCCTCTGGGCAATCCAGGGCCTACCCTAGGGGTGACATATATGTATTGAAACTGTAGGTTTGGGCCTGACAAGAGCTTATCTTGCCAAGACAATATGGCAGTTTAAAATTGCACACACAGGCTCTGCAATGGCAGGCCTGAGACATGTTTACAGGGCTACTTAACTGGGTGGCACAATCAGTGCTGCAGGCCCACCAGTAGCATTTAACTTACAGGCCCTGGGCACAGGTAGTGCACATTACTAGGGACTTCTAAGTAAATTAAATATGCCAATTGTGGATAAGCCAATGTTAACATGTTTTATGGAAAGTGCACAAGAACGTTAGCACTGGTTAGCAGTGGTAGAGTCCTAAAGCCAACAAAATGGAATTCAGCAAAAAAGGGAGGAGGTAGGCAAAAAGTTTGGGGGTGACCCTGCATAAAAGGGCATTTCCAATAGTGAGTGAAAAAATCTTTAATTACAGAATAGTGAGAGAAGATTTTTAAATGAGACCTTTTCTTTTTTCGGTGCCAACTCCCACTGTGCAGCGTACAGACCCTGTACCAAGGTTGGGATACTCCAGACTATGTTTAAAAGGGATGTCCTAGGCTTGGTACACCACAGGCAGGCTCTTAATGTTTAAATGTTGTGTTTACATAGAATCACATGATTAAACTGTCTGCCACAGATATGGAGCACAATGTATAATTTTGTTTCTTTCTACAGCTTACATCCTCTGATTGCTTGGTATCTCAGAAAGCCTTCTCTCACTATACTCCTAAAACCCTGCATGAAAAATTGACCTTGACTTACTTCTGCTTGATTACTCTTTCTTTTTCCTGAGTGACCCACTTCTTACTTTCCATCCTCTGCATGCCTTCTATTTATGAGTATAGTCTCGCCTCAGTGTCATGCCTGTTAGCCTTAATCCTTCTTAGTGTAATTCTGCAGTTGGCTGATACCTAATTTCATAGATCATAACTTCTCCTTCTTTAGAACCTCATCCCTGTAACTTAACATTACCTAAACTCCTTCAGTGTATCTAGCTCACCAACCATTCACCTGAAACCACATAGCCGCGCCTAATCATCACACCTAACTGGTATTAATATAATCGATCACAAAGTAACTGGAGCAGATGCATGCAATTGTTTCTTGAGAGCACACCACTAATCACATTAACCACTGGATTAACCACTAACCTTGGGTTTCGGAGTAGCGTGCTACTCGCCGTAAAGCATTGCAACACCTCATCAGGTGTAGTAAGCGCTATATAAATAAAATTACAATTACTTACACTAATGCAACTAGTGCTACACATGTACCCTTACCTGTGCATGCACTTGATGAGTTGCAGACGCATTCAGTGCAATATATGTAGTCAATGCTGTGCAAGGCAATCTGTGCTGTTCATGGATTCAGTGATATGGGTACACGTGCACTCAATGTCAATGTGCTTGGTGATACACATGTACTCAGTGCTACACATTTCCCAAGTGCTGTATTTGCACTCATCACTACACATGTCTTCCTATAGCAGTCATATTGGCACAAACCTGCCCTTTTCAGGAGCAACCCCGATAAGTAGAGGTCATACTGACGCAGACCCGACTCCTTTCTCTTACTTTGCCTAGAGCCATGCAAGAAATATTCCCCCATCTATTGTGTTTGGGAAGCAGTATTTACGACGCGATTTGTACTTCACAGTGCCTTTACCACACATTTATTACCACGCAGATTTTTACCACATATAAGCCTTTACCACGCATTTAAGGTAATTATAGGGGTTTGGGGGTCTCCCCAAAAAGACAAAAATGAATATATATATTATGGCAGACAATGGTGAAATAAAATAATTGTAGCACTTATCTGGGTCCACGCTCGTTTTTCTGAGGAGTTGGAGTTTGTGACGAGGTGTTGGGATATATATATATATATATATATATATACGCGTTTCGCCACTCCGGCTTTTTCGATGTCAGTAAATCAATGTATTCACACCATTTTAAAGTGAAAAAGTGCATGTCGGTAAAAACAGTTTTGCGTAAACATAAAAGATGGCTCGAAAGTTTTCTTCACACAAATGTGCTACAATGGCGGCCATCTTAAAAGTAACTAGGAGCATCAACCGGCTGTTGAATTGTAATTCTGAATTTACAGTTTACTGCCTGGAATGTCCTTGCTTGAAACGATATGTTGGCAGTACTATTCATCCTGCCAAAAAACGCGCATTAGAACATATGTGTGCAATTGCCAAAAAAGATAGTACCTATCCAGTAGCACGTCACTTCGGAAATGTTCATAACAGCAACCGTGATCTGCTTAAATTTTTTTGTATTGATCAGGTCCCCAAAAATGAGAGAGGTGGGGATAGAGTTAGAAGTTTACGAGCATTAGAATCAAAGTACATCATAGAACTAGGTACAATGGTCCCATTAGGTCTTAACAATGATGAGGAACTATGGGTCCACCTAGAATGAATCCTCTAGTATTACATCTAGATTACGTTCCTGATAGTACACATATTTTAGATCATTTACATTTCCACGCTATAGGTCTCCTGTGAGAATCAAAGACATAATTATGATCTTATTCGTAGGACTACGCTACAACATTGCCTATTTGAGGCATTTATGACCATGTTACATAAGAACATCTCTGGTTCATCATTAAGTAGTCCAACAGATGAACTGTCTGGTGATCACAATATTATTTCTTTGTCCTTCTCTTTAACTAATTTCTTCCCCTTTTTTCCTCCCCCTCTCTCTCCCATTCCCCCTTCACCTCTTCCTCCCTTGCTTTTTATTCTATCCTTTGTCGCATGGCACACACATAATTTGCCCATCCAGGGCGACATGGCATTTAAAGAACAAGATAGTTGCTGGTGGCGGTGATAAGCATGATGATGACTGGGAACATTTGATCACAGGTGATATTGTCCATTAAGGACACTATTGTTCACTATATATAGGACTAGACTTGGTATATCACTGAAAAAAATTCCATATAGTCATACATCCTGCTTTCTTATACACCTTCATCTTCGTCCATGTTTTACAAATAATTATGTGTGGTATGCCCATTCAGGGCTATATAGTATGCGCAAAAGCAGGTTGGCAAACTTGGCCTAAAAAAATTGTGAAATTAATATTGTGGACAGGAACTTATAAACATCTCTTTGCAAAATAAGATATTTACTGTTATATATGATATAGGTTCCTGTAGCCTCTGTAAGTTTGCCAAACCCTAGAGGACCAAAAGCATTGTTACATAGAAATGTCTATTTTAACTTTATGCCGGAAACATGTTTTAAGATGGCCGCCATTGTAGTCACATTTGTGTGAAGAAAACTTTCGAGCCATCTTTTATGTTTACGCAAAACTGTTTTTACCGACATGCACTTTTTCACTTTAAAATGGTGTGAATACATTGATTTACTGACATCGAGAAAGCCGGAGTGGCGAAACGTGTCTGTCAGTGCTGGGGAGGTTCTGCACAATAATAAAAAAGCACTTTAAAGAATTCCCGCAAGTGCTCTCCTTTGTGTCGGCTGACACGATAATTGTTTGCGACTGTGGATTCATTTGTAAGCGGCTCACCACCGCTGGAGATTTGCACCCAGGACACGAGGCGCGGCGGCGGTGACTTCCTTGTGCTATGATATATATATATATATATATATATATATATATATATATATATTCACCAATCCCGTTAGCACCATACAAACAGGCGCCGACACCGTGGATATTTACCACCAAGTTTATTTACAGAGAGACCGTGACGCGTTTTGACGGTCAAGCCGCCTTGCTCACACAATGGGCGCCAATGTCTCAGGACTACATATGCATTCTCACACGGAAAGGTTGTCATGGCAACACTGTAACATCATAGACATAAAAGACTCTCAATTGGTAATAATAAACATAGACTGTGTAGCTGTGACATGAAGAAGAATATAAAGACTTAATATCAGTCTATACAAGAAAACATAATGGTGTCAGATATCTGTGACATGAAGAAGAATATAAAGACTTAATATCAGTCTATACAAGAAAACATAATGGTGTCAGATATCTGTAAATTAGGGAATGCCCTGGTGTAGATGGTAAAAACAAAGAAAACATTGGTTGATGTCATATTGGATCAAGAAATACAAGGGATATAGAATATAGCATGAATAACCGTATTCTAGGTACCCTCTATATTGTGCATGTGGGACGATACAAAATAGCTCTCAAGTGAGCTCAGAAGTGACAAATCCTCCACGTCCCCTCTTAAACAATGTGTACAAATGTGTAAAAAAAGGCAAGCCCCAGTGGGCCAAGTATCCCCTTCACTTGGAAATATTTCATCCACCAACTCCGAATGAAGTTAACAGACCCCTGTCTTAAATCTCAGCCCTTAGTCCCTATTACAGATATAACAAACACCCTACACGTCTGTACTTGACTCAACCTTTGATCTGTACATTAAAAAGTAAACAATCAAAATAGAAAGAGTGGGAAAACAAACGAAAATTAACGTGATTGCACCTTGCAGCCTGTCTACGGGAGAGTGAGACAACTGCTAAAGATGTACTATTAACTCCTCATCTGAGTTCATCCCCTGTGGTATTTTGGTGTTCAACAGTAATATGTATCTCGATTCCAATCTCCTTAATTGGAGCTGTCTGTTACCTCCTCTGGGACTTTTGGGGACAGAGTCAATGACAAAATATACCAAATCCTTGGCATTGCCTTGATGACATTCATTGATATGTCTGGCGACAGGATAGCTCTGGTCCTCATTGGCGATTGCTCTGAGGTGCTGCAAAATCCTAACATGGACTTTATGTATTGTGCTGCCTACATATCGTTTTTGGCAAGTGCATTCTAGCACATATACCGCAAAGTCGCTTTTGCAATTGTTTGTGCCCCTGATTTCAATCGGGGTGGTTTTAAGAGGTGACTGAATGGTCATCGTGTTACGGCCATAGCGGCACGCTTTGCACTTAGCGCATTTGAAAAATCCTTTCTTGGCTCTAAGCCAATCTGAACCCCCCTTCGCTTGTGGCATGTTCTGCACCAGCTCTTTACGCATTGATTTGGCCCTCCTGAAAGATATTAATGGGGCACGAGGTATCTCTGGTCCAATGACCGGATCACTTTTCACTATGCTCCAATTCTTGTATAGGATGCTGCGTACTCTAGCATGGTAGGCTGACTACCCTGTAATGAGTCTTACTGGGCCTGCGTGGGTAGAGTTTTTCTTCTTCTTCTCACTATTGCTGGTCCCAAACAACATCTCCTCTCGACTTTTAGGTCTGGCTTTAGCTACTACTGACCTTAACACTTCCTCGCTGTAGCCCCTTACTCTCATTCTGTTAAAAAGATCTGTCTGTACCTCACCCAAAGCTTCCTCACTACTACAGTTGCGCTTCATACGTAAGCATTGTGCAAAAGGGATACTGTTCTTTAGTCGGGTAGGGTGGAAGCTGCTGGCATGCAGAATGGAATTACCAGAAGTAGGCTTCCTGTATGTATTGGTCTTAAGCTTAATATTTTCGACATACACTACAAGGTCAAGGAAGAGTACTTCTTTCTTACTGATATTGCTGGTAAAGGTGAGGTTCAAATCATTGTTATTAATCTCTTGTGAGAATCTCTGCGCTGACTCAAATGCACCTTTCCACAAGATGAATAGATCATCGATGTATCTAGTTAGAAGGACCACATTCTCTGAGCATTCCCTGGCATGTTTGACCTTGAGTACCTGCTCCTTCCACCAGCCCATATTCAGATTGGCCTAGCTGGGGGCGAAGCAGGTACCCATGGCAGTCCCTTGTGTCTGTTTATAGGTGTGTTGGTCATACATAAAAAGATTGTTGTCCAGACACCATTCAGCCATGCTGAGAAGCATGAGTGTGTGCTGGTGTAGATGAATAGGTCTGGATCCCAGGAAATGTTTAAGTGCTCTAATCCCAACCACGTGCCTGATGCTGGTGTAGAGAGCAGAGACATCTAAAGTCATGAGTAAAAACTGCTTATCCCACAACACGTTATATATCTTGCACAGGAAATCTCCAGTGTCTTTAATGTACGAGGGTAACTTGCCTACAAATTCTTGGAGAAAGTGGTTATAAATCTAGACGTGTTTTCAAACAACCCACCGATGGCTGAGATTATGGGATGACCCGGAGGGTTGCTTGCGTCTTTATGTACCTTTGGAATTAAATACAGAATTGGAGTGAACGGGTAATCTAATTTCAAGAATTCAAACTCGCGCTTGGAGGTTAAACTTGTCCCCTCCATCTGTATAGTTCCGTGTGGAATTTTTCTTTGATACCTTGAAGGCTCATGGGACCCATTCTGCAGTTACACTCTCTGTCCTGCAGTTGCCTGTGTACTTCCGCTGTATACATAGCGAGAGGCCAGAGTACCACGTTGCCTCCCTTGTCAGACCACCTCACTACTATGTCCTGCCTGTCCTTGATCATTATTATAATCGTATATATATATACACATATATATGTATATATACATCTATATTTTTTTGATCGACTGCACCAAAACAGAAAAATAAACGCTTTATTGGCATTTTTTGAGCTCATCAAGTTGTCCGTGTCTCTTGTCGCACGCAACGGCGCTTTGGAGTGGTAATTGGATACATATATATATATATATAAATATGTATACACACATATATATATATATATTTAAAATTACCTTCCCAAAACTTACCTTAGTTAAACTAATAATGCGCAGTATTGGCATGCGAGGTAAAAGTATATGCGTGCAAAAATGTGAGGTAAAAAATACGCTGTAAAGGCATGCAATATTTTTACCTGCGTTGTTCCATCATTCAAACTTGTGTTTAGGGTTACAGCAAGACAAATGACCATATAAACTGTGCTTATTGGGCCACAGAGAGATATCTGTCTCCATCTACATGACTTGAAGAAAGGAAACTATTGACTGCGTTTCCGGTCACAGGAAGACCAACATCCCTCTGTGGAGTTAGAGTCGCAGTAAGAGGCATACCCAACAACTAGTCGGGTTTGGAGTCAGAGATACATTATTGTTCATTTTGTTTAGGGTGAGAGTAAGAGAAAGACAACTATTGACTGGGTTTTCGGGCTCATTAAGGACACACCCCTAAGCTTTGTATTGTTCAGTATCAAAGTGAGAGAAACAACATTAATGTCTTAGAGTTTAGCAGTAAAAGATATACTCCTATCTACTATGGTTAGGGACCCAGTGAAAGACAGACCACATCTACATTTTTAGATCCTTGAGAGAAAGGTCCAGTCTTTCTGGATGGTCCCTTAAAGGCTCATGAATCACTGAGGTTGTAACACTGTTCATAGTGTCTTGTTCTGGGCACTACATCACGACTCCAGGAAGTTCTTTGATGCTCCATTTCAGCTCATAAATACTTAAGCAGATTCGCCCAAGCGAAAGAACGGGTATTAAGAAATGCTAGAGATGTCTTACCATGCATCCAAGTGTCCGCTTCGCCGTCAGTCTGTACTAGTATTGATTTCAGCTTGTTCCTATTTGGGTGCTCTACCTGAGGGGTCAACCAAGGAGACAGACTTACCCGCCATCTCCAAGACAGTGGGTCGAAAAACTTTGATCAGTGGCAAAGGAAAGGTGTTCAAGCATCGCAGAGGCTCTTCACAAACTCGCCTTTGTTTCATTTACGAGGGACGACAGGTACCACTGGACTCAAGAGTACCCACTAACTAACAAATACAGCATACTCATACTCTTTAAATGAAAATATTATTTACACAGAGGGATTAAATTGAGCCATATAAAATGAAAAATTTACATATTACAAGTTACCTGTATTGTTGACCCAGGACATGGGTCCTCGCAAACATTTTCCCAGGGGCCACAAAAAAAGGTCTGTGGTGGGCCAGAGGGCCTCATTGATGCCAACACTGTGGCAGCGGAGCTCTTTGTTATGCTGTATCTGAGTCACAATCCTTTTACCGCACCTTGGGGCAAGCCTTCTCTGCTTGCTTTCACTACCTTGGAAGAGTCAAGTGTAAAAAGGAAGTAACTTAATTATTGAATTGGAATGAAATAGAATTGCACAATGTGAAACCATAAAACCTGGGGTTAATCATGGCTTCCTCACTTGACCAAATTGTAGCACCTTAAAATTTATGTGGGCAAGGTATATGCTGCATAAAACTGTTTCTTGTGTTTGATTTATTAAACTATAATGCTGTCCATTTAAAACAACAACCCAGACCACGCAATGGTTCCTCATGATAACTGACTTGCCTCTTAGTTAAGTATTGGCATTGTTGCCTGACTGGGAGCAGGCATGAATGTTACTATATTTATTTTGAAAACTGTCACTTTAAAAAAATAGATCTCAAAGCACTGACATAATCTGATGTACTAATGTGAAATGCATGTTAGTAAAATATACGTTTCTTGAAAAAGGTCTTTATAAACATTAGTGCTCTCAGGAGTCCAGTACCGTCGTTCAGCTGGGAGCCGCATGTGAAGGTCAGGAGGGCCGCATGCGGCCCCTGGGCCATACTTTGAGTATCACTGACCTAGGAGATTGCTTACTTTCCAATAGAACACACTTTTAGGCTGTGCCAGCATGTATGCTGTGAAGCTAACTGAGAGTAACTTACTGTACTCTACCTAATTATTGATCCATCCACATCAGTAGAGCAGTATATCACATCTTTAGCAAAAAGTAACTCCCTAGTGCTAAATAGGCCCACCTGACTGCTCCACAAAGATACATATTAAAACCTTCAGACTCTATGAGGTAGATGGGCCTGCAATGTCCCTGATCTCCTAACAATACACCGAGGATCCACGTGGCCTGATATAAGGATGACCTACATGAAAATAAACGACAACAGAAAGCCTGCCTATACCCATCATTGTGACTGAGTGGCCACCCATAAACCTTAACTGTAAGGGGGTTGGAGAGGGAAGAAAATGACTGTCAATAAGCAAAATTAAAAAATAGAAAACTCCTTTTTGAAACCCTACTCACCTGCCTTTACCTCAAGATCGCTACGGAGGAATCTGCTTGTCAAGAGTGATATGGCGCTGGACCACTCCTCTTTATAGTCCCCGTCCTTGGAAGCTATTCAACACTGGTATGGTTGCTGCCTCCTCCTCTGTAAAGCTATCCCTTTAATAAAAAGAAATGCCCTGGGTTAGGCGTCTTAGGAACTGAGCAGTACATGTCCTCTCTTTCAATGGCTTGAAGTCAGACTATGTCCAGAATGCTGGCACTGGCTTCTTTTTCCTTAACAGGTCCAAGAAGTCAGCTCCTGGTACATGACGATTCTGGGCACACTTGCAGTCAGAGCAGGCCCTTGCCACGAACTCCCTCTCTCAAGTTTGATCTACAGTCTGCGGTCGGCTGAGGCTTCCAGGGTTTCATGATGCTAAATTCTCCAACGTGGCCAAGTCTAAACCGCCCCAGAACAAGCCTGAACTTCTCTGCTTTCGCTGTTAGGCAAGGCTGGAGTTCTGTAGTCCCTCAAGCACTTATCTATGGTGTTTTCGCACCAGTAAAGATTTTGCACATTTTACTTTGTCTCACATCACTGGCATTAAGAGCACCACCTAGAATGTGGTGGGGGCTAGCATTCTGCTCACACCAAGCGTGGACTTTTGTACTCAGATCGACAGATTCTTCATAGTAATCTGTATGAATGCTTCTGGCCCCACATAAAATTCAGGACCTTTGGCACCAGAGGTGCATGCTGGTCAAGGTGTTGTCCCCAGGCCTCATTACATTGCGGTTCAGCAGGATTTCAAAGGTAGTAACCACCATACGTGCCAGGGAAATTCAGAGCAGACAAATGCCAATGGTGAGAAATCATCCCCATTACCTTCCTTCATGCATCCAAGAAATGTACAAACACTCTCCGGACTGACCTCGAAAGTGCTGTGATTCATTAACAGGGAAAGCTAGTGTAGGTAACATCTCACCTGGTACGCATACAAAAAGTAATACTTAATGTTCCCCAGAAACAGGGGTGTGGGAAAGACCTATCCAACAGAGTATGGATCTGGCAGGGGTCCAGATGATGCTGGGTCAGATCTGCTACCAGGCCACTTGACACTGGCATAGACGATTAGGACAGAATAATTAAGATCCACCTCAAGTTTGAAGAAGAGTTTCTTTTGCACAGGGATGGGAACGAATCAAATTTTGATCTTCCATCCCAGTTTCCTCAGCAAGTTGGAAGTACCCTTTCCCAAAAGCTCTGGTGGAGGCCTGCAAGCAGCCGCGGCCCATGCAGGTTAGAGCAGTGGGGCGGGATTTCGACAGACGCTGACGAGGGGAAAGTAAATAAACAATTAATTTTCCCTCATCGTCTGTTGAAATCCTCCCTACTCTGACCCACTGCTCTTACCTGCACGGGCCACGGCTGCCTGCACGGTTGGACTTGCTCTTTCTGAGGAAAAATGGGGGGAAATCTAATATGCTGAACAAACTATCAGGATGGGCCCACAATCAATCCATTTGTTTAATAGCTTTCACTATCTTTTCTGAATACGTAATCAGTAAAACCATATTAGGCACAAATTGGATCCCTCACCTTTCATTACAACCAAGCGTCTCATATCCAAATATAAGAACTGTCGGCACAGGGTCCCATGTGACTGGGTATCCACGAGCCACTCAGATATGTTTTTCCTTGATTTTTACCCGTCACTCATTTGTCACTCTCATGATTGGTTGCTTGGTCACTACTGAATAAGTCCCGCTTTCTGGATACACAAACTTACTTTCAGGGTTATCCTATCACAGTACCAAAGTTGGGGGTCGAGTAACCAAAGAAAATAATATCCAGCATGGGAGGAGGAATACAAAACAGACATAAAAAGATTTGAGACAAGTATCCAGAGATATTAATATGAAAGTGATGCGCGAACTATACATTGAGAAAGTCAGAAATGTGCCATTTTGAAAAGAGAAGAGAAATTGGCAAATCACTTAATCTCCCTTTGCCTAACAAAAATGAATGTGTCCTTGTGTAACACAACTGGTGCTCTGATACCTTCGGGTCAAGTTCGCACTATATAAAACTCCGGAAAAAAAAATTAAAGACAGAGTCTTTGGAACAGTCCAAAGAAACAAACAAAATACATGGATAAAGAGACGCCATGGGACAAAAATAATGAGAGCAAGAGAAATACAATTGGCAATGACGTAGAAATGCACCCCATTCCCTTTATATTTTTTCTATCGCTAACACATTTGATGGTTTTCTATCCACTGTAAAATAGGTATTGGACACTGTACACACATAAGAAACCAACTCAAATAAACTAAACATGGAATACAGTGCATTTCTCAAAAGGTTACCATAATAGGATATTTTAAGAATGCTCTTTTCAAAGCGTCTAAAAGCACCAAAGTTGAGACGGGAAATGTTCCTTACATGGTACATAGGAATGTTCCCTTGAGTGCCCGATTGCTCAGTAGTTTGTCTTTTATTTTGCTCTGGCATCACGCTTATCAAGCTTGTCTACAGAGGCTTAGGCATGTCCCTGACAATGCGAGCTCCAGAAACTGTCCTGTGACCTGGAGGGGTGCGGCTAGTGTGGCCTCATAGTGGACAGAGTACTATTGTTCGTGTCCTCGGTGTAGCACATAAAGCGGTGGTAGAAGCATGCCATGTTTTGTGAATCCTTAGTATGACCAGACTTTTTACTGTCAGTTGTGTAGTCTACTTCCCCTCTTTTAAAAACCAGCTGTTATGTTAACTCCAGAATCTTGCTCAGACATCCTGGGTGTATGTCAAATGTCTGTGCATGCATAGTACGTGTGTAGTACATGCGTGGTAGTAAGGTTTTTTTTTTTTGTTTTTTTTAATGAAAAGGTCAGGTAAAAACAAATATAGCTTATACATTCGTCTAGAATAATCCAATTCATACAGCGCTAAATATATACATATATACAATTTACATATTTAGTTTATACCCTTTTACTATTCCGCCATAGTAATAAAGGTTCCCATAATTTCATACCCTTCATCTTTGCTTTACGCCCTTTACATTTATACAGTGATATTTCCTGTGCACTAATACTAATCATTCTATGCAACCAAAGCTGGTACGTAGGTGGCTCTGCATCTTTCCACGCTGTTGCTATTAACAGCCGGGCTATAGCAATTGTCATAAACACAAAATCCCTATGTTCCGAATTCAGGTTTGCCCGGCTATCATATCCCAATACCATTAATGCTGGAGTAATCATTACTTGCTTATCTAGTGGTTGTGCCCAAAATTCTTCTATGCTTTGCCTAAGTTGCAGAAGCTTAGTACAGGAATAAAACATATGAACACTATCAGCAGGACCTATCTGACATCTTGGGCACTTATCATCTCCCCTCTTCCCCCGTGCATACAATTTTGCCGGCGTATAATATAAATTGAACAGAGTTTTATATTGCTGGGCTTTTAAATTAGCAGATAAGAAGGTTTTTACCCCTAGTTCAATTACCATATCCAGATCAACATCCCCATCCCCCAGTTTCTCTGCCCATTTTGATTCAGTTTTTTCAATATCATCTGGAAGGGTTTTTAATAATTCCAGATAATATTCCCTAATTCTACTATCAAAACGTTTACAGATTTCTAGTAATGGGATCTTCTCCAGCTTATTAGAATCCTGAAGAAATTGTTTTAAACACCTTTGTATCTGTAAGTATTTATACTGTGTGTTATTCTTTACCCCGAATTTCTGTACTAAGTCAGTAAACGGCATTAGTTTATTATTCTGACATAGATCTACCACACTGATTATACCAGCATTCTCCCAGTTTCTAGCCATACCATCATAAATGATTTCCGGCAGAACAGTTGAGCGCCACAAGGGGGAATAGCGATTTTGCCTGGGGATCCTCAAAACTTTACTAACTTTTTTCCAAACCTTCCAGGCACCTTGAATACATTTGAACCTTATTTTTTTAAAATAACTTGGTTCTACCTGCCTCAAAAAGAGCCCGTCTGCTTCCTTTCCTAAGGACAGTTGATATATTGTGGGTAAACCAGCAGGACTATCTCCTTTTTGGCCAAATAGAATTAAACCACCCATCTGTTGGAGGGCAACAGCCCAATAATAAAATAACATATTTGGCGCCCCCATCCTCCCCGTTCTCTAGGTAGAGTCAAAAAATTAAATGCGCGGCGTGTTTTATGATACCCCCATATAAATTTCGAGAACGTAGCACTAACTTGTTTTATCTTTTCTTCTGCTAAATCTAGCGGGATCGCTCGAAAAAGATATAATAGCTTTGGGAACATTATCATTTTAATAATATTAATTCTACCAACAATTGTAAGGTAGAGTCTGTCAATTCGTTTGAGTTCTCTAGTTATTTTCTCTATCACCGGGTCGATATTAACCGCCCATAACGTGTCTATTTGACTTGTAATATTCACCCCTAGATATGTAGCCACTCCACATCTTCGGGAATCTTGTAATTGACACTGTGATGAGCATATAATTTGAGTTTTCCCCTTATTCAATAAGTAGCCTGTTCTCCTACCAAATCCCTCTGCCATCCTTTCAATTTCTCTAATTGCACTCACTGGTTCACTTGTTATTATTGCCACGTCATCAGCATATGCTAAAATCTTGGTTTCAAAGCCCTTGGTACTTACAGGTTTTATTGCTTGATTCTGTACAATTTGCATTATAAATGGGTCCATATATAAGGCAAATAATATTGGTGAGCAGGGGCAGCCTTGTCGTGTTCCTCTGGCAATCTCGATCTTCCTTGAGGTATTACCCATTATTTGTAACTGAGCATAAGGCTGATAGTACATTGCTTGTAAAGCCCGAACCATCCGCGGACCTATTCCCCTATCTACCAAGGTATCCCATAAATACTGCCATGACACCCGATCAAATGCCTTTTCCGCATCCAGGAGGACCACAGCCACCGCCCTAGATTCTACTTCTGCTATATCTAAAATTGCAATAACCCGTCTAACGTGGTCTGTGGTCCCCCTGCCTGGTACAAAACCATGCTGCCAAGGTGAAATCAAAGTTAGTATAGCCCCTTGAAGTCGCTTAGCCATAATTTTTGAGTACAGTTTAGCGTCTGAATTCATCAGAGATATTGGCCGATATGACGCCGGCATTTCTGCCGGTTTCCCTTTCTTGGGAAAGATCACCACATCAGTTCCCTGCCATGATACAGGGGGATTCCGGTATACTGTACTCCCAAAAATAAATCATACAGCATTGGAGCAATTTCCTGTATCAGAATTTTATATACCTCTAACGGTATCTTGTCCGGGCCTGCTGCTTTCCCTGCTGACAAGACACCAATAGCCTCCTGAACCTCTTCCAGCGTAACTTCTGTTTCCATTACCTGCGCTGTAACTTCATCTATTTTTGTTAAGATTGGCCAGCTGTCTTCCCGCTCTAATATGCTCATTCCTTGCGTATCTACCTGGTATAGTTTAGTATAAAATTCTTCAAAAACCTCCATTATTTTATCTGGGTCATTTACAATTTGTCCATAATTATTCCTCATTTCCTGTATATTATTTCGAGTGCTTTTCTGCCTTGCTCGCAATGCCAATAGCCTACCTACTGTCTCCCCATATTCATACATTTCCCCCCGATGGGTTTGGTATGCCTGGGCCACCCTTTCCTGAAAAAAGTTATTAAATTCTGCCTTTATTACTACTAATTTCAGCCTATGTTCCCGAATTTGTTCTTCCGGTTTCCCCTCCCTGATCATAATCACATGTTCTGCCTCCAAGCATGCCAATTTACCCATTAGTATATCAACCTCGGACTTTCTCTGCTTACGAACTCGTCCCACATAACTAATTACTTCTCCCCTCAATCCAGCCTTGAAAGAGTCCCATACCACATTTCGAGAGGCACTATACCTGTTAACATCAAAGAATTCCCTGGCCCAATGCTTAATATAGCTACAAAAATCTTCACTAACAAGTAATTTCTTATCAAAAGACCAAACACTCGATTGTCTTCCCTTACTAGTTCCTATTAGCTCTAATATAAGTGGATTATGGTCCGAAAATAACTGCGGGAGCTTCTTAATTTTAACGCTATCTATTAATCTACGCGAAGCTAAAAAGTAATCTAACCGGACATACTTCCTATGGGGATGCGAGTAATATGTATATCCTGGATCCCCTTCTTTTTTTCCTTCCATATATCAGTTAACCCGTGGCTAGATTGAAAATTAATCAATGCTCTATATACCCTTGGTTTCTTTCCTACATATTGCTTAGTCTGATTTTTGGTAGTCTCTAAATGTATATTTAAATCGCCACACACAATCATAGGTTCAGGCCAGGTCGCCAATTCCAATTCCAACTTCTCCCATATTTCTGGATCATCCTGGTTCGCCCCGTATATGTTAACCACTGTGATCCCCATAGCTAACCTTACTATTACCCAGCGTCCCCAGTTATCAACTGCAACCCTCTTGGCCTTACCCATGTAATGCTTAGTATAAATTGCTACCCCTCTAATCATCGAGGTTTGGGTGGAACAAGCCACCAAATTATATCCCCTAATCACTAAAACATCTTTATTCTTCCACGGGATATGTGTTTCCTGAAAGCACATTACATCTGGACTAATAGTTCTAAGTATCTCATAAGCTCTTCCACGTTTGTGCTTATCATTCAGCCCTCCAACGTTAATTGTACAAAACTTGAGACTACTCATTTTGAGCTATACACAACAGTTTAGCGCCCTCCTTATTCATTTTTAATTTATATATACCTTTTATACCTGCCTTTCCTTTTTCAGTTTTCTGACCCCCTTGCCCTCACCCACTACCCCTACCCCCCAACCTCCCATCCCCACATCCCCCACCCCCTGTCTGCCCCCCTGTCCCCACTCCCCATGCTCACCCTCCACCGTGGAAGCTTCCAGACCTAAGTCTGAGTGTGTGATGACGCAGTGTAGCAGCATGATCAACAAAACCCCAATACTATTCTAGCTAAAAAATAAACCAAAGAGATAGAAGAGAAGAAAGCATACTGAAATATGGGCTACGTAAGTACCAGATACATTAAACCTCAAACAGCAATGGGTCAAGCTATTACGATCTGAGTACTTCTTATGTCCCCTTATTACTAATCCTCCAACATCCCCTATCCATTAATACTCTCACAATCTCTTATTGTACTCTATTCTAATTCCAAAAAAAACCACCAAAAAAAAACCACCTAGCCCCTTATCTCCGCCAAGGCCACCTTAGCTTTAACCTCAGAATTATAATAAGAAGTACGGCCTCCTATGATTATTTTTAATTTAGCAGGGTTTATCAAATAAGCTTGAGCCCCTTTGGCCTGAAAAGGGGCTATCATCTGTCGCAGCCTCCAGCGTCTCTCAACGGTAATACGACAAAAGTCCGGTCTTACAAAAAGGCCACATCCTCCACCCTCCGTTTAGCTTCTGGTTTGGCTTTCTCCCAAATGTTTTGTCGCAATAGGAAGTTCCCAAAAAATACCAGGATAGCCCTAGGTTTAACGTCTGGACCAGTTGGTTTCCTTAGATTGAAGGGGATTCTATGGGCGCGTTGAACTTCCTGCTGCCAATTCCACCCTTCCAGATCTGGAAATGCTTTGCTGAGAAGATCAACCATAAAGAGGCGTGTGTCTGATCCTTCGCGTCCTTCCGGAATATCAAAAAAGCGCAGATTATTACGTCGTTGGTAATTTTCCTGTTCTTCTAACTTCCACTGGATATCAGACAATCTAGCTTCATGTGCCTCCGATTGAGTCTGCACCACTGATACATCCTCCTCCAGGACTCTAGTACGTGACTCTAACTCACCCAGTCGTTCACTAATTGAGTTACAAATTTTGACCACTTTGCGTACTGAGCCTTGCATCTTCCGAAGGGCAGATTGCGATCGTCTACTATCTTGCTTAGCCTCTTCCCGGTGTGATGCGATTGCTTGCAATACTATTTCCAAACTTGATGTTGCGCTCTCCTGGTCCTCTGCGGCTGCCTTATCTGTTACAGCGCCACCCAGTTGTGTAGTTGGGAAATAATCCCAATTCAACTCTTCTTGCACTGTAACTTTCTTCCTTGCAGCTTTTTCTGCCCGACTCGACCTCCTTCTTGCTTTACGCCTAGATGCTGCGGAATCTACCTCGCTGATCCAGCTTCCGCTAGATCCTGATAGCGATATAGAGTCATCCACTGAACATGTAGCGTCAGATAATGAATAAAAACAATCTGCAGTTTCAGTATCATTCCCCTTTTTCGCGCTCATGACCTTGTTTAAATCCATTACTGGCTCGGCCTCGATCCCCTCACGCCGATCTCCACTATACTGTGAGGGATGTAGAGGTAGTTGATCCCTTTCTTGTACTCCCTTACCTTTCCCTTCCTCCTCTTCTTCAGGGTCTGCAGCCCTGCTCACCCCAGAGTTATCAATATCAAGGAGTTGAGGAGAGTCAGTTAGCAGGGTTAGTTGCTGGGAGATTGCCAAAGGGGGTGGGGGGTACTATCTATTACTAAATCTGTTAACGTGTCTCCATTGACCACATCATCCCCCTCTTCACTTACAGTTACCCCCTCATGATATGCCTGTTGTGGGGTATCCTTACCGCTAGCCTTCTCCTTCAAATTGTCCTTATTCCTTCGGTCGTTTCCTCCTCCTTTTCCATCCGGGCATTTTTCCACCCCTGCCCCCTGCATAGAGGTACCAGCAAGTTCTCCAACTGAGGTGCCCTTCTTGGCCCCCTTTAATAAGTCCAGCACTGTGCTGCCGGGCTGCCGTTGTTGCCGAGTGTTTGCAGTTTTCCCTTTCGCCTCCAGGGTTACCTCATTCCGGTTCCCTTGACCTCGGCGTCCCTGGTAACGCGCTGTAGTATTTCCGGATTCGGAGCCAGTCAGCGTACTGCAGCCTCCAGGAGCTTCCAGAGCCGGCCCAGCCCCCGCTATCGCCGAGGCTCCGGTAGTCCTGGCCATGACTTTCGGCTTCATTCTACCTGGTGAGTGCAGCCCGGGGATGAAAAGCGTTTTGCCGCAAGAGAGTTTCTGAGTCACAGCAAATACCTCAGGCCGTCCGTATTTAAGCTTTATAGCCCAGGCTGCCACTGTCCCCACAATAGCCTCGAGGATTGTGCGTAATAACGGGATCATTCCTCTACTCTCATTACGGGGTTCTGCTGGAGCACACCGCTACAGACTGCAAGCGGTCACTTCAGCCGACCGCCATCTTGCTTGGTAGTAAGGTTCTATGGGTGTATGAGTCTGAGTACTGAAGCCAAAGGGATCCATTTGTGATAACCCTCGTTTAGTATGGCAAAAGACGGAGTGTGAGAACAGTTCCCCAGACAGTGGAAGTGTATTGCCTGCATTCCTATGGCTGGAGGTTGGAGATTCTGACACTGAAGTGAGGATGGAGACATGCTATATTTAGAAATTCCATGAACCCTTCCTTAGCACGAGGCTGCTGATTAGTTCTTCATAAGTTCTGCCTTTTGGTTTGTGGCAGGACTTGAGGGGTGGTCTGCAGTTCATGTTGTTCAAGGTAAGGAAGTTTCTTGGCCTGACCTTTTGTTTCCCTCCAATTACAGCCTTGAAAAGGCTGATGATAGCCAGGTGCAGTGAGCTCACACTTCATTGAATTCATATGGTGGGTGCTCCTGATTTGGGACAGCCCCAGTGCAAGTAGCATCACTTTATACAAAAGCTGTGTCTGGAGAGCAGCCTGAGAAGGACACTTGAAAGGAGAACCAACCAAATCTGGTCTTGAAGTTTGGCACAGTGGATTCACATTGCCTGCCTGGAAAATGTGTATAAAAGTGGTATCCACTTTTAACTGCACTTTGTTACAGCCCAGAGTTCTTCTTGACCAGCATGCTCTGCAAAGTACTAAAAGAGCTGCTGTAAACCAGGGCAGATGTCTGCCTGACATTCAGTCTCCAAAACGTGAGGGGACAACATTTTCTGCTGGAGGGTCTGTCTGGTGGCTAGAAGCCTGCCTGCCTGTTTGTTGCAAAAGGGAACAAGTAAGCCTGGCTCCACAGGAATAGATACTGTCAAGGAGGAAAAGACCAGCATGCTTCAAGTGTGTGGAGCACCCTGAAAAGCAGTCAGTACCAGAGAGCGAACCCTGGTTTGACTCATATTCCAAGTGGGTCCCCTAGTCTCTCTGCACAATGCCTACCTGAGAAGCATGGTTGTCAACGACTGGAGGCTGTAAACTAGTGCCGCCACCGCAGATGCCAGAAGATCAGAATGGCACCTCGCTACTATGAGCATGATCGGCCTGGGTGGCCGCAACTGCACCTTGCCTCTGTGAGCATGATCAGTCTGAGAAGCCAAAACTATACCTCACTGCTGTTAGCCTGATCTGACTTGGAGGCTGCAAATGCTGGAAGTTCCATGTTGTGGACCTGGACCAACCATGCTGCCTTAAACCAATGATGTTGGGACTAAATAGAGGCTACCACAAAGGCAGAAAGGGCAGGCTATTCCACCTTACTAACCAAACTGTGAGAACTGGTATGCTGGCATCACAATGCTTGGCCACTACCAGAGTAAAGGGACTGAGAAATGCTCTTCTACTGAGTTGGGTGGGAAGATTTGTGCCTTTGCACTGTAAGCCCTACGGGGATAACAGTGATAGTCTGCACCGTACCTAATTCATGCCTTTGCCATCAGATATGGGAACTGTAGTTCCTAGGGTTATCAGAGTAGAGGGAGGAGTATAATGGAGCGGCAGGGTGTAGTGCCTTCTATAAAATGCAATCATGGATTACAACCCTTTATTTGCTTAACATAAATTTAATTGTGTAACCTTTAGTTCTGTTGAAGTACTTCTTTTTTCTAAAAGTCAAGCACTGTGCTAGTTTTGAATCTGTTGTGTCTGCTGGTTGACTGTTGAGTTCTGAGCTCTTGCCCCCCCCCCCCTTACTACCTCCCTGAGAAGCCTTTGACTACTTGCCCTTAGTAAACTAAGTGTCAAGTACATAAATGTTTGCACTTATCCCAATTGGCAGAGCCGCAGTAGGACGGATCCCACAACACCATTTTCTAAAACCCTCAGCCACCCCGGTTGAGGCCCAGTAATCCCTGTCTGTCCAAGGGTCCCTCGAACGGAGTCAGAGACTCACCTAATTATATCATGTCCAAACACCCAAAGCATCTGCATAGAACCCCCAACACCTAGCATTCCATTCCCAAAACAGCATTAACTAATCCCATTCATTGTACACTGCACATATCGTGAACACTTTAACCCTATTTACTAGCACCCTGCCTCCATCTTCTTAACATTAAAACTCTATTCAACAGTACTATAGATCTCATGAACATCAGAATCCCACCTGCCAACACCATGCCAAACTCACATGAGCACAACAACCCCATCTACCAATATCATACCCAATCTCTTGATAATCCTGTTAACTAGGTGTAGCAGCACCATGGCCCATTTCATAATCACCATCACCTCACACATGAGTGCCATGCTCACCTCGGGCACTGTAAACCCATCCATCATCATCAAATCCTATCCCATCCAGCAGTTCTCAAGCCTCGTTTGAAGATTGTACTGCCCCCCCACATACCAGTGCTATGCTCATCTCAAGATCTTAACTTAACAGTATATAATGAAAATCTCAAACCTATGAACAAACGTTACTCATATCTGAGGAAGTGGTTTACTTCTATTTGTTTACTACTAAGATTTTAGGCAACATTTAAGGATCCGCCCCACCAAAAGTGCACCCCACCCAACAGTGCCACCACTTACCATGAAGAGTATTTCCACAAATGACACAACGAACCTCATTTTGCAGTGCAATGTACTCACACACAATGAAAGTCAAACTCCTTCTGACCGTCATGCACTAATCCGCTTTTGATTTTAACTAGATTCATCACACTCAGTTGACTTTTTAAATTTTATTTTAAACTCATTCACCAGTTTCATAATACTCATTCACCAGTATGATGTCTCATCTGCCATATTAAGCCCAATCACAAATTTAATGTGCACACCTAACTCATAATGTAACCATATCCACATATGCAATATATCCACCCTACTAAGGTGTACCACGTACTAATATTTCAATTAGTATCATACAAACAATTTCATCATATTTTGTTTACAAAACAGTAGGCAACTGACTTGGAGATGCTGTAATTGCATTTTCCATTTTCCCCCTGCTAATGACAAGAAAGTGGATATAACAGAAACTACTCCGTGGTGAATGGCAAAGAAGTTGAACGATTTCTCAGATTCCGACTACAAATAGACACCCTATTCTATTGAGCAAAACTTGAAGAAGCACAGGGCCCAGTGCAGGTGATGTGCAATAAAAAAAGGAATCAAAGTTTTCAAAATGTTAAAAATCATATGTACAAGTGGTGAAGCTGGAACTCGGGACACTCAAATCTGAAACAAACAGTATCATTTAGAGGAAAAGTCTGTCAGTTTCTGTTGACACGTTTCAACCTTTGTGGTACAAAGAACTGTTTGGTCATAATCAGAAGATTAATTGGTTTGATGAGAACCTGTAGAGCTTTAGTGACTGGAAAGGAAACAGAGATCCATAAAGAAGCAGTAAAATCAATCAAGATGATTAGCTAGTATATCAGAAATTATGGTCAGCTGACTGACCGCCAGTGAGTCAGTTGTTCCATTCATTTCAGCCAGACCATGATTTGATGGGATAAACAGTTGGTGAAATGATTCCATTTGCTTTTTCATGAGGAAAAGTGTAATAATAACCGCATTGCTGGAATCTGTGACATCTGGGTGGGTGCTTAACCATTCCTTTGAGAGACATAAATAGAACAACTGGTTTAACAAGCCATATCTCCATAAAAAATCTGGAATCAATATTTATGAATCTGTTTATCCAAATACTGTCACCTTGAGCGCAGTCAGGGAAGTTGCCATTGAAACAACAAAAGAATTGCAAGTATAAGCTTAGAAGAGCATCTACTTCTGCCCACCTTTTTGAGAGAAACTTTAGTTTATTCATCTGTGTAAACTGTACAATCCCCTTTCTTCACAAACCACATATCCCCAATCACACATCTGCCTTCCAGAATGGTTGTATGGCAGAATATCATGTTGAAAAATATTGACTTTAAAATATTGTAGCCAGATTAGCGATTACAATATTGTGAGTAAGTAAGGAGTTACTATTCTTAACTCCGCATCTGTGTACCTCAAAGATATGTTATTGGCATGGTGTGATATATATATATATATATATATATATATATATATATATATATATATATTTGCACATTTGCTCCAAATGGTTGCCCTCCACTCGGGCTCAGCTTTCCACACGTTTACCAGGGCAAAATGAAGCACAGCACTTACAGGAACTGACTTCAAAAGGGCTTTATTAAAATATAACAAAGAGCCTCTTCATACGAAGCCTTCACAAGCTAAGTGCAGGGGTGCATACAAAACGATGACCTACGCGTTTCGGCTTGCGCCTTCTACTGGGTCCAAAGTGTGCTAACAACGTGTCCATTTAAAGGGGAAGCATAGTTCATTTCCCCCACCACCAATTAAAAAACAAGGTCAATTTCTTAAAGGAGCCACGTTCAAAATTGGAATCATGTATAGTTTAGACATAAACAAAATAGCTTTATCTTACTTTACATTCTTTCTCTATTTTTCAAAGTGACATGAATAAATACATATTATCAATTTGTGAAGTACACCATCTACTCCTTCATATTTATGTCATTTTCTTATTAATAATCAATAGAGCCCCAGACTTCCAGTATTATGTCGATTATGTGTAATGGTTCGATCTCTCCCAAAACATCATGCTACTCTTTTAATTCAATCTCTAATAACACCCCTTACATTGCTTCAAGTTTATTTATATGTTCTTACTTCTAGATTCAAATTTATATACTAATAAAAATGACAAACACTGCCGAAAGGTGCAATGTGCATATTTCCTGGGCTCCAGGGAAGAATCTGCGAGAAGTGCCAGGAAGGTCTAAAGTGCCTGTGCTTATACAAGTACAAAGTGCAAATGTCCTCTATCAACAAGTGAAAAAATCTAAAAAGATCTAAAAAGATCTAAAACGAGGAGGTCACTAAAAGCATTATATTCAAAAAGATGGGTTCTATAAAACCCGCTCTTAACTTACTATACCTTTCAGTACTATATATTTACACCATAAATATAAAGTGCTTAGTGCTTATTAGTAGAAACTTTTCCGTATTCTACTCTGTATAATATTACCTCAACTGACCTCCATACAGTATTCCAAACAATTTTCCACTGGACCATTCAAATCCACATTGTCAGATGTATACATTGCTGATCGATATATGATGGAGTAAAACTCCATCATTAATGTCTGTTAGTGGAAAAAATTATGTTCAGATATACTTCATCATTATTCACTTGAAAATATAAGCCCTTAAATGATCAACTTACTCGCCATTTCAAAGAATAATACCTAATGCAACAATTGCACATATGCGGTGCTCAATAAGGTGATAAAAAGTTATAAAAAGAGAGATTGTCAAAAGGAGGGAGATAAAACACAATAACTGGGCCCATTGATTAAAATTGCGGTACACTTAAAACCCAAGGATACCAAGTTTTAAGACATGTCTGAGGCAGGTAAAATGATAAACATTATTACAAGAAGGTGTATAGTTCCGCATCCGCATTCAGGCCCCACGGCATCTCTGTACCCAAATTGACAATCCATCTTGATTCTGCACGTCTCAATAACAACTCTCTGTCTCCCCCTCTGATATTCGTTGTTATATGTTCAATACCAGAGTACGAGAGTGTGTTTTTATCTAAAATCCCTTCATGCTCTCTCCAGATATGTTTGGCCATCACATACGCAAAGTCCTTGTTCAATATGGCTCGCAAATGTTGGAGGATGCGCAATTTTAGTTTATTCACTGTACTTCCGATATATCTTTGGCCGCATTTACATTCCAAAAGGTAAACCACGTGGGTGGTTTCACACGTGATCCTTTCCTTAATTGTTTTTTTCAAACCTTGAATGGTCATAACTTCTGTCATATTGCGGCCATAGTTACAGGGCAACAAAGGCGGGTACCCAGCCTCACCTGGAACAGTGACCTACTATAGGTTTTAAAGCAAAATTGGGGGTTACAGCGGCAAATCATTATGGATAAGAACATCATAGACCACAATGCAATTGAGAGACACGCCCATTGGGGCTGGACTTACATTTAATCGCTGCGAGTGCGGCGGAAAAACCATTGCTGCTCTATCCTTCAACCTGATGCCAGTGAACAAGGGCTACCAGCCCGAAACGCGTATGGCCATGAACTTTTACTGAACCAGTGGTGCTGCTGTCTCCCGGCCGTCTTGCCAATAAAATGGTGAAAAACATACTGTGTGTGGCGCCTCAATCGTGGTGCGCTTTCATTTGGATATATAGCGGTCGGCTCCAGATCGCGAGATGCCCCGCCGCGGATGTGCGGCTCCAGCTCATCGATGATGACGAGCTACAAAGGAACGGTATGACCATGTTGGTGAGGGTAACAAAGGCGGGGACCCAGCCTCACCTGGAACAGTGACCTACTATAGGTTTTAAAGCAAAATTGGGGGTTACAGCGGCAAATCATAATGGATAAGAACATCATAGACCACAATGCAATTGAGAGACACGCCCATTGGGGCTGGACTTACATTTAATCGCTGCGAGTGCGGCGGAAAAACCATTGCTGCTCTATCCTTCAACCTGATGCCAGTGAACAAGGGCTACCAGCCCGAAACGCGTATGGCCATGAACTTTTACTGAACCAGTGGTGCTGCTGTCTCCCGGCCCTCTTGGCAATAAAAAGGTGAAAAACATACTGTGTGTGGCGCCTCAATCGTGGTGCTCTTTCATTTGGATATATGCATATATATATATATATATATATATATATACATACACCATGCCAATAACGTACTGAAAATTCCATAAAGAAAGTTTTTTTTTAAAAAGTTGCTGCTCTCCAATGAAACTTGGGAACTACCCAGAGTTCCTTGCTTCTTTTTTTGCATTATTTATGCTGCCCTCAAAGCCTAAAAAGGTACTGTGTTGATTTATACTGGGTGCTCCCTTGTGTCTGGACAAAGACATATCTCTCTGATGTGCTCTAACTAGAGCAATCACGTGTCAGGGGTTGTTTTAATTTATTCCAGGTTGACTTGGATGGTACTTTACCAACTCAAAGCTGGAATACTGTGCCTGGAGTGGTAAAAGGCTTGTGCCATTTTTCAGGTTGATGGCACTTGCTAATACTATGCTTAAAGGCTTTTCTGTAAAGATGGCAAAAGGCTTTGTCACTGTCTAGCTCGGCATGGATGGTACTGTGCTAATTCTTCCTGTAAAGTTTCAGAGTGATACGTCAAGCGGGGGTCGAGAAACAGGGGGTGGGGGAGGTGCACTCATTTATTATTGACTGCTCCAGACAAGGAGCTTCAAATAATTCCCTGCAAGGGCTTTTTGTTTATATTTTTGGATTCTGGTGGTGCCCCCAGATGGGGCAGGGGCAAGACCACACATTTTTTAATGTTGTGGGGGCACCTGCCCCCAGCAACATTAAAACATTAAAAAAACACAGTAAGTTTCCTGGGTAATTAAATCCATGACTCCAGGAGAGCTTTCCACATTTTTTCAAAGTACACCTAGTTGGAGCTGCATACTCTTTATCTGGAGTGCAGGGACCCCTTGTGGTGAGTTCTATGGTTGCACTTTGTGGCCTGACATTTTTTAAAAGCAAGACTCAAAGAGATGTTGATGTTTTTTTTAATAAGGCTTTGTTAAACAAAATTGAATGGCAATCAAGTTTATTAAACATTGCATTGTGAGACTTTATATAATATACATTTCATTATAATTATAAGTGACTTTTTGACAAAGGCAATAGGTCTGCTTTATATATGTTAATATGCTCACCCCTTGATAAAGCTAATAGGCCCACTTTTTATATTATGGTGTTCTGATCCTTTGACAAAGTCAGTCGGTCTGCTTAACTTAAAACAACACCCGTAATATTGTAACATCATATAGGCAGCCATACGCACCCGAGTTATGGTTACTTGAGATAGCTATAACTGGTGAATTTCAGTGGTTTTGTTGGTTTAAAACGAATTGTTTTAACTAACACTTTCACCTAACCACAATGTCCCTTTAACCTTAGTTTTCTTTTACTGAATATAATATAATATAATATAAGTGTGTGCATGTGTATAAATATACATACATATGTATATATATATATATATAGAGAGAGAAAGACAGAATAATAGCAAGTCTATACTTACCTAAATATAGCCACCGTCACAATATTATGGTAATCAATTTTCTAGCTATAATATTTCTGTAGGAAGATATTTACTACACAATATGCTGATGGGGCCCTCCCAGAACGTGTGGCTCATGTCGAAAGGGAAACTACTGGGCTTTCGATGCCCTGGGGCAGGTACAGGAAGTCTAACCATGCTCTTTGTTTTCTGTTTCTCAGGGCATGTCTCCCTTACACACTCTTGCATCCAAGATGGAACCTGTTCTGAAGGTCAGAATGGTCTGACACTGAACGCTGGGTCATATGCCAAAGGGCAGGAAGCAGAGCAAACCCAGGCACCGTTAAAACCTAACTTCTTTCACTTGGAAAGCAACAGGCATTGCCCCCTAGAGCATGGTCTCCAAGAACCTGAGAAAGCTGGGGAGGACTATAACATGAATATCATCTCGCCAGCATGCTCGCCACTTCAACCACATTCGCCATCTCATCCTGGTCAGGTGCCTGCTAAACCATGTCTCTTTCCAACAGGGTCTTTGGCTCATCACAATATGGCCTCCAGTTTTGATGCAACCAGAGAAATCCAGCACCCCATTCCACCTTCTGAAACTCCTGAGTTACATCAAGGTGAAATCAACTCTAAAGAACTGAACCCTGAGCAAACCTGCTACCGGACCGAGGCTTTGCAACAGTCAATAAAGGCAGACATGAGGACAAACCTCAGAATCCCTGAAAAGGCAGTGGATAAAGCAATGGCCTCAAAGTTCACTAGTGATCTAAATAGCAAATGTATATCTCCCATTGATCTTTGCAATCGCACAGGAACTCCTGGATCGGATGAAGAACCAGACAAAAGATCTGGACAATGTGCCAGACCTGCAAATATGGGAATGCCAACAGAAGTAAATGCAGAGGAGAGTAACTCTGGCCAGGATGGGTTCAATGATGACTTGAGTTCAGAAGGAGAGGTGCCTCGTAGTAGTGTTGGGGCAAGTATGCGAGGACATCCATCAAATTCCTCAAATGAGACCACTTCTCCATCCTCTGATCCAGGCATTGAGGCGGACCTCACAAGCCGAAACTCCAAACGATATTCCTCATCTCTTCGGCACTGTGACCACCTGCACTCCCCTGGCTCTGATTCAGACATAGAAGGAGAAATTGAGGCTGCATTCTCCTGTGGTGGGCATTTAGTGAGCAATATGATATCATCAATCTCAGAGACTGAGCTGGACCTCAGCAGTGACAGCAGCAGTGGGAGGTCCTCTCACCTCACCAACTCCATTGAGGAGGCCAGTTCACCCAATTCAGATCAAGAATTGGAGACTGAGCTGGAAGCTGGGGGAGTCATGGGAATCAAAGACTCACTTCTCTTGGCCAAGTGTAAGGATGGTGAAAATACAGGCCTAGAAGGCGAGCTTTCAGAAACTTGTGTTGGGGACATAAATGAGGTAAAAAAAGACAGCTTATCAGAGTTAAAGATAGAGGATTATTACAACAGCATTAACCAAGACGACACTTCAGCGCCCATTGACCAAACAGATGTGACTGTCTCTCGCCCACTAGATCTGAAGATTGATCCAGATCACAGCTTGGAGAGTATTCGCAGGTCCTTTTACCTTCCTATTGGGCCCAAACTAATGCCAGACATTGACGATGACGGAAACAGTGAGTTTGATTCTGATTCTGAATCTGAGCCAGACCTGAGTGAGGACTCAGATTCACCATGGCTTCTGAGTAACCTTGTAAACAAGATGATTTCCGAAGGTTCATATCCTATTAAATGTCCTGATGAATGCTTTCAGCAAGCCACCTCTGCCTGTGACACAATTTCACCTGCTTCTGATCTAGAGCAAGATATTATTGCTGATGAATTAGAAAGAGACACAGATTTAACATATTCACCTCAAAGCTTGGACAAAACAGTCCCTCCATCCCAAGGGAATGTTAAATTGTCATGTCCAGAGAAGAGCATAGAGCTGGTGGACATGGAAACCTTGCGTAATGCTCTCCAGACCTCTGAGCCTAGACCTACCAGTAATGAACCAACGGGGCAACCAGCTTACCCAATTGAGGATTCTGACTCCTACCTGTACATGAGCAACCCAGCACATGACACCATCCCACCAGTTTTTACTTCACTGTCCAAACTGATTGATAGATCATGCAGCTCTACAGGGCCAAAGAGCTATGGTTGTAGTACTGAATCTGTGAAAAGCTTTTCCTTCAATTATACTGACAGAGCACCAAGCACTGACAGTTCAGAAAATGGTTCCAGTGAATCAATACACCAACAAGAGCAAATTGATGAATGGGCCATTGACAAAGACCTTGACTCTGGTATTCTTGAAGATAATGAATACATAGATGACATAAGGCTAGAACCGCTTGGCAGAGAAGAAGCTGAATCGCAACCAAATCTAGATATCTCTACAGCTAAAACAAATAGATGTTTCAACTTGACATACTCCACAGATGAAGATGATATCCCCTATTTTGGAAGCCTACAAAACTCTCCCTTTGAAAGCTACTTGGATGAGACACCAAGGCTGGAAAATGACTTGAATAACCTCCCTCCACCAGTCACAATTGAATCCAGGCAACTGGATGATTCCCTGGCATATGACTCAATGAAGTACACACTGGTGGTGGACGAAAACACACAACTGGAGCTGGTGAGTCTGAAGAGGTGTACCTCCGTGCTGAGCGATGACAGCGAGATCCTTCGAGCCTGTGACAGCTGTGACTATGAGGAAGAGGAGTTTGGCGATGGAGTTACTGGACAGGATGGACACTCCTCTTCAGAGGCCTCATCACCAGAAGTCAACACGCAGTTCTCCAAGAAGTTCCTCAACGTATTTGTGAACAGCACCTCACGCTCATCCAGTAAGTGTTTATTTTTATTTACACTTTTTCACTGTCCAGTCCAGGGCAGATACTAAGTTTTGCTAGTCTGGAGAAGAGAAGGACATCGGGGCTCTTGCAGACTGTTATTATTTATGCAAACTATAATGACAAATTTGGCCACACAAGGATTGTTACATCTATTTTTGCAATGTGATGCATCTTACAAAAGTCTACAAAGTAATTAAATTGTAACACAGGAAAGTTGTCCGTTTAGAATATGGGAGATATGCTTATATGGCACATTGTTTTCAGCTTTCCAAAGTCTCTCCTTACCACATCCTTTGCTGTGTTCTCATTGTCTCCAGTTTACACCTCAACATGGGCTTTGCTATCATTGTCTTACCATATCCTGGTCTCACTCACCATGGTTTTTCCTTAACCCACTTTGATTTCTTTCTCTACTGCCTCTTATTTCTCATTCATGACCCCCTCCCTGTTGCCAATACTGTCAACCTCAGTTTTCCTTTTTTAATGCCTTTACCATCTTGAGAGCCCCTCAGTCATTTCTCTGTGAATTATCCAGGGTTCTCTCTCCACTGCCTCTTATTTCCCATGATTCTTTCTCTGCCCATGGTATTTACTTTGCCATTATAGACTTTCAACATGTCTTTGTCACCATATTGTAGGTTCTCATTCCATTTCCTATCCTGTGTTCTCTTTCAATTATCTATTTCACCATCCAGGACTCTCTCCATATGTCTCCTTCTGAATCTGTTCTTAGGTCCCATTTTTCCTCTCATTTCACATCCTGGACTTAATCCCAATTGTGTCTTTTTTTTATTCTCTACTTTCTTCCAATATATCTATGCGGAGGCTATTTTTCTTTAACAATGGACATGATTACAAGTCAGGTGGAGTGGTATTCCCAGATGGGACACTGATTCGCATGAGCAAGAATGACCTGATGTTCCTGCACCCGGTTTTCCCGGGCACAGGAACACTAAACCTAATTTTACTGTCTGGAAATTCAAGCTGGTACATTCGCATGAGGATTTGTGTACAATAGCAGCTAAGCCTTTGACAAAGGGGCAGCATGCAATACTCTCCCGCCAAACCTGTCCTTCCCTTTTCCTCCCTTACTCCACCTCATTCCCACCCACAGAGAAACCACTGCTTCCATTTACCACGTGCTCCAAGCAGGTGGTAAATAGGCGAGTTAAACCCTTCAGAATAGGGAATACTTGGCAGATTACTGCATAGTAATTCTGGCCCAGAGTTACAAGAACTTTGCATTGAGTATGTGTTACTTTTTTAATGCAAACCTGATGCAAAATCTTCTAGAGGGATGTACAAACCAACACAAATCAATATTTGCATTGGTTTGTAACCCAAAGTAAACAAAATCAGCACAATGAGCTGCTTTGCACTACTTTGTGTCAGGGAGGCGTTCCATGGGTGGTGCCTGGGCATTCCTGTGCATCCACTCATGGGTTTTGATGCAAATTCATATCTCAAAGATTTTCAGACATGGATTTATGCCAAAATGCTTCGCCTGACTGAGGCTAAATATATATATATATATATATATATATAATTTCCATCATTTAAAAGAAGTGCCACTCCAAAGTGTTTTTGAAGAATTTATTTGCTGTTACACATGGTAAGTAACAAGCCAGCCAGCGCATTTCGACTAAACAGTCTAGATTAGCCATGATCAAAACTGTTTAGTTGAAACGCGTTGGCTGGCTTGTTACTTACCATGTGCAACAGAAAATAGACGTTTAGAGACCAGTTTGGAGTGCTGCTTCTTTTTGGTGACAGAAATTTAACGAGGCGGTCTGACCTCAAGCGGGCGCCAGCATCCAGAGCGTGCCGCTCACAGACCATTTTGTAAGATATCATTCGCCTGCCTGAGGCAATAGCCTTACTAGATAGATTTTGTGCATGAAGGGAACCCTTCCTGCACAAATAACATCCTGACTAAAACCCAGACAACCTTGCAGTATGGCGAATGGGTGCCTGTGCATGAGAAAGCAGAGCTGAGCATTTGTTTGTAGATTTTGCACAGTTCTGCTCTCTTCAGTTTTTGCAAAGCAGCACAGCAACTTTTTGCCTCCCTGTATTTTGTAAATTATTTGCAAATCTGGGCTCTGAGTCCACACAGTAATTTCCCATTCTGAGGGGTCTAATTCATACTAATTGGAATTCCATGATGAGGTACTGGCCAGTAGTGGTAAATCCACCAACTGGGACTATCCACATGAAAGTCCTCCTAATTCAAATTTAGGCCCATTGTGTCTTCCAGATGGCCTCACATTCTTGAATGTTAGTTTATCAAGTACAAAAATGTCCACATGAAAAAATATTTTATATATATATATGTGTGTGTATATATATATATATATATATTTTTTTTTTTTATCTTTCAAAAGAAGCAGCACTTCAAAGTGGTCTTTAAGCATTTACTTGCTGGTATACATGGTAAGTAACAAGCCAGCCAACATGTTTCGACTAAACAGTCTAGATCAGCCGTGATCAAGACTGTTTAGTCGAAACGCATTGGCTGGCTTGTTACTTACTGTGTGTAACAGCAAATAGATGTTTAAAGACCAGTTTGGAGTGCTGCTTCTTTTTGGTGACAGAAATTTAACGAAGCTGTCTGACTTAACTGGGCACTGGCATTGAGACTGCGCTGCTCACAGACCATTTTGAAAGATATATATAGGTTCACCTTGCCGACACTCTTGTAGTCAATATTCTAGTCACAGTACTTTTGGATATTGATATTTGAGACTTGATATTCAGGTACCATACCCACAGCTCTAAAATTCATGGACAAATAACACTTATTTGTGGTTTGCTTGTGGGAAGATATTAGGGAGTGTTAGCCAACTTTACTGTCTTGGTGATGGGCCCTCAGACAAGGGTGCATATACACTTTGAAGAACCTACAAGATTTTAATCACTTCCAGCTTGTGAATTCTACCAGAATCTCTAAAGGTCACCAATTCACTGGTTCCTCATGTCCAGGTTGGAATCATCATAAATCAGCAGGCTCAAATTTACATGGTTCAAAGATGCCTTCAAAAGGTTCTCATAGTCTGACCCAAAACGCAAGCCTATGCCCAGTGCTTAATTTGTTCCAATGGTTGTAGGCAGTGGACCTCAGCACTAATTTTTGTGTTCAAGATGTATTGTGCATCAATAGACTTTGACCCAAAGCAAGAAAGAGTAAGGTAGAAAATAGGAGAAAGAAGGAGAACAGTAACAATGGAGAAACTGAAAGTATAAGGAGGTGGAGGAAAGAGGAGATAGAGAAACGTGAAGTGTAGGGGGTAGAGGAAAGGGACCACCTTAGCATTTGGCAACCTTGACATTCGTCAGTACAGGCGCAGGCCCCTAAGTAACTTTTGGCCCCTGAACTTATTTTTTCTTTTTGCAAATTAATCACTTTCTGTTTCTCCACAGGAATATCCTAAATTGGCAGGTAATGATCCTTAGTTAATCTAGAGAATACAATGCTTACTTTATAGCTTTAGGTGGCAGGATGGACTCAGTAGAAACACTTCTGGCATCGCTCAGTCACAGATTGCCTCTTTTGATGTGTTGATTAAAAAACAACATATCCTCCATAAACCACCCACAGAATCACAGGAGGCCTCAAGATTTGAGAGAGAGCAAAATAAAAAGAGTTAAAAGAATGAGACAAAATTCTGGTCTCCAAGCAGACAAATAATTGTTCAGATAGGCAGAAAAACAGTTTAAGAAAACAGTCTCTTTGTCAAACAGTACTCATTACAATAGTAGCATAGGCCAATAACATGCTTCAGAGCTATTTAAGATCTTTACAAAAAAGAACACAATTAGATTACATGCAAGCACCGATGATTTCGCCTGATGATCTGGCAAGTAAACTGTGTAGTTCTGAATCAGAAGGAAGGTAGATATAGCGATACCCTAGCCCCTGTCTCGCACCTGACCTGGCAATGGCAAACTGTACAGTTCTCAGTCAGTCTCCTAAATTGGGTCCCAGGCCACCTACCCTTATGCATGCTCTGATAACCAAGCTAATATAAAATCCTAACCAAGGTCCCTGGCAAATTTACATCTAATTTCAAAGCTGCCTTCCCAATGCAAAGTCAAGGAATGCACAGTGACAGCTCAACTGTGGTCACACAACGAGTAAGCAAGACCAGAGGATGTCACTCAGAGTTTTGTGTTCTCTAGGAACAGCGTATGCAGTGGTGGAAAACAGATTTCAATACGCTGAGGTAGAGATAGTGGGTTGTAATTTTTTTACTGGATCTGTTTCTTACCTCACAGTCAATCTCCTCATGCTCCTTCAGAGGCTAAGAACGAGAACTGAATTGGAAACTTCACAGACAATCTCCTGATGTTCCTTCAGAAAGAACGTGATATAGATTGGAAAGTGTAGCATTAGAATGGATAACAAAATATTTAGAAAACAGATTGTGTGGATCAGTCCTGTATCCTCTCTTTAATGGCTGTATGCCTCCACTGCCTGATTTGAGATGACCCCATCACCTGGAATTTCCAATTTATGCTGATATTTGTAAGAAAGTGGGATATTATTTTGGGTGGAAATGAGTCAACCACAAAGAATAAGGCCACACTCCTGTCAGGTAAAACGCAGTTTAATCTAGGCTCAACCTCCTGGTAGCTATGGCGCAGAGCAGACAGGATTAGGTTAAGAAAATGTGTGAAGTATTTAGCAGCAACAAAAAAATTAAAAGGTCAAAGCACAACACAATAAAAGGCCCGAAAACCAGTTTCTTAAAATTGAGAAAACTTTAATGAGCAAGATAACAACAAAAATCCAATAAGGGGAACCGGAGATATATATTTTTAAAGATTTAAAGCAAAAAAACACCAAGAACAAGTAAAGCGCCAATTAGAAGTCAATGTTCACACAATATCAGACCAACTACGATGGAGCGCGAGTTGTATACACCAAGAGGGCCATCCCACGTCAAAGAGTTTGCCTTCTGACTTATTCTCTGAAATCGAAGTTGAAATCTTCCAGCATGGCAAGATAGCCACTGGCTGAGGTAATGCTGAAGTCGTTCATTTTGGTGGGAAAACCTCATAGTGGGAGAAATTCAAATTTATCAGCCAGTGAAGTCCTTTCATTGGGTAGATACTTTTCCCACCTTCGCCCGGTCAACATTTCTACCTTCGGACTTAGTCTTTTTATGGAGCTCAAAAGCCTTCCGCAGGCCAAGCCAAAAGCTGTATCCAATAAAGTCCACTTGAAAGCAGGCATCTTTGCCGCAAGGTCCCGCTAAAGCTTGAAAGGTCTTGGAAGACCAAAAATCTTCTAAGTCTCAACTTTTCCGACTTTCTGGAACAGCTCCTCTGGGTCACTTATAAGGTTCCCTGGCTCTCAAAGCAGTATTTAAGGGGCCAGGACTGACTCCAGCACAGGCCACCAGCAGGGTTTAATCCAGGTCCAGTTGCTACTGATCAGCTTGGCACTTCAGGAAAAATGCCTCTTGCAGCTTGTTGTGGCCCTGTAGCCACACAAGAGGTCACATTACTGACCCCTGGAGTCCACTTCGTAGTCCTAGGTACAAGTAGGAGCAGGTCCAGCCCTGCAGGTCTCTACATAGATCTCTAACAGCCAGAACAATATTCTTCAGTTTATCCACAGTTGCAAAGAGTGTTCTGATGAGCTGTGGGTGAGGTGACACTTTTGTACGATTTAATAGCCAGTGGGTGGGGGTGAAGGATAACTCCTTGACACTCCTTAACCAATAAGAAAAAAGTTACCAGGGGCAACCTTTCCTAGTTTTGCAGCATATCCTGTTTGCCTTATGCAAACTATTCCACAGTGCACTATTCTGAAGCAAGTCTATTGCATCACTTTTCTGCCTTCGGAGGCTTCTGCTATGCAAATCAGGGGTATATTTGTGGAAATAAGCAGTCCCCTCAACTACACCAAACTGGTTCTGGGACCAGACTCCCCCTTTCACTGGGCTGGTATTAAGCTGGCTACAAAGAACCCAGGAAGCAAAAGGCTTCTCTCCCCCTGTTCTCCTTTTACTCTTAACCTGTGAATGGGCAGGCCTCACCCTGGTCCCTTTCAAGTTAATGAAGTTCCTGAACCATCCCCAGCTGCCCTACCTGAACTGATAGGAGTCACAAGCCTCACACCCAGGTGTTAAGGCCCAAGGCATTGTTTCTGCTCTGGGAGCAGTTGTCACACCTCACTAACAGGAAGCACTGATTAGGGGCCTGCTCCTGGCATACTAATTCTAATCAGCCTACTGGAGGCTCAGGCAGACAAAGTCTAACTTTCAAAAAGACCCTTTTCCAAAATATTTATTAAAATCCGATTTCACCACTGAATTGGATTGTTCATAAATATTAAAAATAGTTTTTGCATTATTCTGGTAGCTAGTCCCAAACCAAAGATAGCAGCTTTATGATTTTATTTTGAATTTTAGTTTTCCTAATAAGACAGCTACTGCCCATTTAGAGTGAAAATAGCTTTTGGGGGCTAGTCACTGTGGGCACATGCCAACATTAAATTCTTCCATGTACCACTTTTAAACACCAGGCACCCTTCATTGAGGGCTGTAAGATTTACTTGGATGACTTGTTTAATATTAAGAGTTTGGTTCCTTCCTGTTATAACGTTTATTTAGACAGGTTCCCCTGCAGGTTTAAAAGCTGCAGGAGTTAGGCTACACAGGTAGGCCTGAAGCCATATTTTCTTTGGCAGCCTAGTGGATGACACAACATGTGCTGCAATCACACAAGTGACATTTAAGTTTTGCATGCCATTGGTGTATTTTTCTACACCATATACTATGGCCTTACTGGAACATTAAGTATGCCAATTAGGAGATGGGCAATTTTTCCATGTTTTAGGGGTCAGAGCACATATACCTGGGAATTTACAGCAGTGCCCCGTTACGCAGTGTTCAATAACCAGCAGCATCAGTCCACAACAAATGGTGGTGACCACACACAAAATGGCACATTCTCACCATATTCAGCTGTGAGTGCAAATAGGTCATGAGACGGTAAGGGAATCTCTCATCCTTAACCTGAACTCTATAGCAGTCAAGAACCTAACAATGTACATTGACAAAGAAAGTGAGATTGTACCTGGACAAGGATCTCTCTTTGGAATAACACATTTTTTAAGTTATCTATGTGTGTAATTAAGAACTTCGGTTGGCGTGGACCATAACGCATGTCTGTATCCATTGTATATATTATTGGATTAAACCTCTTCTTTTCTCTTTGTTTATGAAAGGCCTGCTATGATCTGTATGATTGTGTGTATCCCTCCTGTTGCGTTATATATGCATTGGTAAAGACCTTCTCTTTACTACATGATTGCAGGATTGGATGAATATATGCGTGTGCTATTAAAATAAATATATACAATAAATAAGTAAACAAATATGATAAGACAGAGACCTGATCTGAGCTACATGACTAGTTAAAGCCCTTCTCGGGGTGATTTGATAAAGGTTTTTTCTGTGCCCCATGAATGGAACTAGTTCTGTACTATATTATTGATTACAGACCTGCTGTATGTCGCACAATGTATACGTTAACATCATAGGGCTCTGTACAGGTGTTGTACGCTATACTTGTGTGTCCCATGTACAGGAAGCAGTATAGGACTTCATTTCCCTCCATGCTATTGTACAGTGGCCTGTATGTATGGAAATTATCTGTATATGGTGCATATGGAGATCCTAGTTGTTCTTTCTGCAGTGACCTCTTGTCTGCTTCTCAGGTACCGAGTCTTTTGGGCTCTTCTCCTGCATGGTCAATGGCGAGGAGCGGGAACAGACTCACAGAGCCGTCTTCAGGTAAAGAGGAAGATCTCCTCCAGCATTGTTAGAAGCCCTACACATGCAGACTGGGGACACTGCCAGTCACTGATAGGAACTCTGTGCATTCTTTCCTCAGACACGCCATGACCCATGCCAGAGTTGCACCGTTAGCTGTCTTTATTCAATAGCCATTCACTGGTACTTTCACTACAACCCAGCGGGTTCGCACATACGCACACCCATTCCTGGTTGCACAGCAAGTTACGTTTCCTGAGGGTAGGAGAAGAAAATGAAAGGTAAGTGGAGGAACATGAAACTGCTAAGCGAACCTGTACAGCAATATAGAGAATAAACATTCAAGAGAGGATGCAAAGCAGCTCCATGGATTTACATTGCAATAGGACCAGTGTATGAAACTAAAGAGACAAACACTTACAGGTGTTCAAGCGTGGGGATTTATGTAAAAGTCCTTTGGATAACGCCATCCTACACATATACACTGTTGACAAAGTATTCTCTTTATCAGTGAGTGTGAGAGCGAATACAGCAAGATGGAAACAAAACACGCAGTGGCAAAGCCAACATGTCTAGCTTGCATTAACATCATGTATGCCTATAATGCACACATGAGGCACAGGATGATACTATTTTTCCATACATGTGAAAATGAGAAGAAGAAATTGACTGAAAGCCTGCATCACAGACGGCATGGGCACGGAGTACAAGTGATGGAGAGTTATGTGTGGGGATAAGGTGTGGATGGAAATAACAATTTTGACCAATATCCCTGCCCATAAATTTGGCTGTCACAAGCTAATCCCTAAGGAATGGGGAACAACAGTGGGATCCTCCAGTTGATAGGAGGGAATCTGGAGTTCCCTCACCCTGGTAATCCGGGTTCAGGAACGCTGGGCAAGTCGTGATCGGACATGGTGTCACCCAATTCAGGGATACCGCTCCGCCTAACTCGTAATCAGCCACCTATTGTACTCAATGGCAAAGTGTAAACATACACAACATATCGAGGTCAAGTAACCCTGTATTGATCCTAATAGCGCTTGCAACCGACAGCTATAAATGCTAAAAAAAAACACTGATTAACACCCTTATTTTCAATAATTTGGAATCAATCCGATCTTATACTTGCAGAACGAATTTTCGGTTAAAGTTCTTGTCTCATTACTTACCTTCCTTTCTCCCTTTCCATTCTTTCCTTTCTTCCATCATTGCTTGATTGTTTGTTTCTTTCCTCTCCTCACCCACTTCTTATTTCCACTATTCCTTGCTTCATTTTGTTCTCCTATCCCTGCTCTCATCCGTGGTTTTCTTGCTTGTGTGCCTCATTTCTACTCTTGTTCAGCCCTTCCTTAGTTCCTTTGTTTCACAGTCCCTATCTTTATTACTTTCTTCCTTGACTGCTTTCCCGTTTTTCCTTTGCCATCACCTCTCCTCCTCTCTTTTACTTTCTCTCTTCCTGTCTCCTTCTGTCCTTGTCACTGTTTTCTCTTGTGCTCCGCATCCCTCTCTATCACATTTTCCCTGCACTGTTTGTCTTTCATAGCCCTGTCAATAGCCTCTATTTGGCCTCCTTCTCTTCCCCCGCTTTCACTCACCTATCTTCTCTCCTAATCATTTTTGCTCACTCTCACGTTTGTGTCTCCTCCTACTTCTCTTTCTCTTTGATCGTCTTTACTATCTTTGCATCTCTCCTCTCTTCTGTTTCCTTCTTTTTCTTTTCCTTCTGAATTTTTCACACTTTCTAAATGGCACTTCTTCTCCTCCACGTTACTCTCTCCTTCTTGTTGCACATTCTATCTATTTCGCCTCCAGTGGCCCGTTTTCTCTCCTTTTGTGTTTCTCCATCTGATTGGTCACCCATCTCTCCCGTTCTCATTCACTCCCTCTCGTTGGTTTCTGTTCTGTGGGATTTATGTCAGTCCTTAGACGGTTTATAGTCTGCAGAGTCATAGGCTAACACTACACCAACTCTCCTTCCAAATCAGACTGATTCAGCTGCTTTTTGTCAGGTAGGAGACCGATGATCAGGCTTCCCTCTGATACAGTTACACAAACAGAAGAAATACATGAATGGATGTCTAAACAAAGTCACTTAATAAAATGGTAATCGAATACCAACAACACAGAACAATGAAAGAAAAAACGAAATGGTCATGTAAAAACAAAACTACACCTAAACAATTAAAGAAAAAAAAAACAAAGGAGGCAATTAAATGCCTTAACATCTCTATAATAGAGCAATTAGCTCTTTGAAATATAAAAGGGGTGATTTAGGGCAATGCTGGGCAGAACAGGATGCAGATATATCAATGTACACCTAAAACAAAGTAACATATAAATGACAAAAGCATTACGCGTGGCCGGGTGATCTAGTCAAATTCTGGCACCAGGAAATTACACATCCTGCAGGTGCAGGGAGTAGGATTCTTGGAGGACAAGTCCATGTGGGCCTTTGAGTGAGCGAGCATTGAAAATGACGCTGCACATCTTCAAAATAATGCGCTCTTACAGGAGGAGCCGGGGAGTTATCTGAGAGAGTGCATGCATGATCTTACCAAAATTCGCAAGACCACTTTTGTGAAGGATGAGAAGCGATTCTGGCACATCTGTGAGCAGGGTGTTGCCTCTATTCAGGTATCGGAGGACCAGAGCTTGTACAGTAGGTCTCAATCTGCTTTCAGAAGGAAGTGCTTCAGTTTCTAAAGGAGTGATATTTGGTGCTTGCAATTCCTTTCATCTTATAGACGTGGGTCTTGACGCTGGCAGTTGTGTCAATATGAAAGCCAAGTTCCTTGGCACTGATGGTCAGCTTTCTGTGCAGCCAACTAACTTCCTTGATAAGAACAAGTCTTTATTTTGTTGTTGTTAGTCACAGTTGTGCTGAGGACAGTTTTATTGGGCAGTGTTTGACATAAGCTGTTGACATTCAGGCTTGGACAGTAGTGAGACAGTACCTTGGGTGGTGAACATGATGTATGGATGTAATTCGCAGGTAGACATGTGCGTCACCACTTCATGATGCGTCTTTATGTTCTTGATGGCTCAAAATGCTCCAGCGTAATACAGGTGGAAGTTCAAGCACACCAGTAATAGGACCAAGCCCTATTGAATGCCCCAGGTCAAAGCGATGAGTTCTAATCTGGAAGTGTCCATGTGGACATGCTAGGCTTTATTTTGTAGGTATGGCTTGAACCACTGCAGTATGAATCCTTTGAAGCCCATTCTGATGGAGAGGGTGCTGACCCAGGGGGGCCGATGAACATCTGATTGAGAGAGGTTGTATCATGTCTTAGGTTCCTGCAATTCATTACTCCACAGAAATGCTGGTTTTCTGAAAACTGAAGACATTCTCTTTGCATTTGTGTTCTTCGCCTCTGTTTTTGCAGTACATCTTCAGGCATCATAACATCACATGTGTATTTGTAAAGCACACGTTCACCCCCAAAGGGGCATCTTGGCACTGAATAACAGATGTTTATTGTTACCCAACTCAATGGTACTCATTTTGTCGACCTCAGAAAGGATGAGAGGCTGAGTGGACCTGCCGGGATTTGTACCTGTGAAAATGAGGTCGGACACAGCCCAGTGCAGTGGATGCATTAGTCCACTAAGCCACCAGACCCGGCTTCAAGCTTGGAGAAACTTTTCTGATATCTTCTACAGCAAGCTATTCCAGGATCCCGACTTGTTCAATACCAAACTGTAATGAAGCACAACGCATTTATCCAAAACCTTTTGTTTAGTGTCTGTACTTGGAGCCTCACTAAGAGACTGTTGCAAGTGAGGGATGCTAATTCCACACTCCTGGGGTAAAAGGGATTAAGAGAGATTCTGAGTTGAACCCTGATAATCATTTCAGAAATTAGGAATTATTGGGCTAATCAGTAATCCCTAGGTAATTCCCTATTTTCCCCAGACTTTCACTAAGAAATTTTGGCTACCCCAAAATACGTTTCCTTATTTCACTGACTGAGGAACTCGAACGATGTCCATATTTCAGCTCCAGTGAGTGAATTTGACTAACAGGCAAGCTCTTGGGGAACAGGGAGGCTGAGGCCAGAGAGCTGGACACCAAGATGGGCATGGCTGGTGAGGTTCAAATGCCCTGACTGTCCACCAAGTACTTGGCCCCTTACACTTTTGGATACAGATGTAACTTACTTCAGCTGAGCTTTCAAAGGCAGAATGTTCCATGGAGTGTCCTAGGACACTCCCTGTGTAAAGCATGTGGTGTTGTGGTGGATGGTGGATTTGCCCTGTGGTTGTGTTTCTAAAAGTACCTGCCATCCAAACCTTTGTGAGTTTTTGGACGAAACGGAGGGTGCCCCATTATTTTGTAAATTAGAGCTTAGTGTAATCTTGTTAGAAATAAAGAAAGCCACTCATAAGAAACCGCATTTAAGAACAAAGTTCCTAATTTTGAACTCACAGTTATGCCTTTAGCAATTTAATGTTCCGACAAGGTTCACACGTTTATTGATTAAGTGCCCCTAAACTTCTTGGTGATATTAATGATTATTAATCTTCAGAATTTTTTTGTCTTATCAAAATATATAGGAATATCAACAGTAAGTCACATCAGGTTGTCAATGGTATATGAGACAATTATTAGTTAAATATAAAATATGTAAATTCATATGCCCAACCGTGTAGCTTGTACCACAGGACACTTGGAAAAACTGCTATTGAGAATTTGCTGCCACCCAAAGTGGTAAAGTACTTGCAATGTTTACTGGGATTTACCAAGATTTAGAATTCGTTGTTAATTACCCATATTTAGGGGTATATGTACAAGAACTGCCGCTAACTAGCGTTAGCGTTAGTTAGCTGCAGTTTTCTTAACGCGGCCTAGCACCAAAAACTATCACCCTGTTAGCGATGTATTTACAATACGTCGCTACATGGCGATAGTAACAGCTAGCTGCAGTGAAAACTGCTGCTAACACTAGCATCAAGGCGATAAAAACGTGACTTTTTAGAGGCAAAAATAGCCTATAAGTCCACCTCCAATGAAAAATAGGAAATAAAACCAATGGAATGCAGAATGGAGCAGCCACAGCCAAGTGCAGCACAGATCAACCACCACCCCAAACCCCCCAACAGCTAAGATGACTAGCCAGATTCCCAGGGGAAGAGGAAATGCAGATTCAGGTCTACAGTTAAGAAAAGAGGTGCATCGCTGGGAAAAACCAGTGATGCATCACTTTTCATAGCGCCCTCCTTCCAACACCATGGCAGCCAAAACCTTGAAAGCGGGGACAATCCCCGGGGCCCGGGGACCTCTCTGGGCCTGCGCCTGTTCCCGGAGTGGGAGGCAGAGGTGCTGTGGAGTTGCTGGGCCATGGCGGTAGACATTGAGGCATCAGCGATCGCCCTTACCTGGTGGTGAAGTCTGGCAGGTCGCATGGAGACACGTTGCTGACCTGTGTGAGTAGACCGCCTGGCGGACCTTGGCGCTGTGAACGGTAGAGGCGCTCCTGCCCACCAACATAGGGAGGTCTGCATCACATACCAGGCGCCATCACTACACCGGGGTGCACGGAGAAGATTACCAATGGTGGGCCGTGCCTCTCTGCATCACAGGCCGGAGGATGTTGCGCAGGCCGGACGCTGTGGAGGGTGAGGCCCCTGAACTGTGCCAAACTTGTGTGGCGGGAGCGCTGCAACTTCACGCCTAAGGGGGCCCTATTGCATTAGCTGCATCGGGAGGTTCCCCAGCGGACTTGGCGGCGATTGGTGTACCCAGGCTTGTGAAATCCCACCTGGCTGAGGCTCCTGCTGGCTGAGTCACAGATTTGGAGAGAGTGCAGCGCATTGAGCCCTGGTGTCAATGTCCAGGTGAGGAGAAGGTGGGACGCGTAGCGGAGGATGCCCAGGGGCGAGTTGGGCCCAGGCCTAGCGCCTGTGTGTGATGCCCGTGTGTGCCCTGAGCAATCCCTGCGCTGCAGCTGACCTACATCACCGAGGGCACAGCACAAGACTTGTGGGGGACTCCACTAACAGGCTCAAGTCGCTTAGATCAGCCATTGGTGGCAGTGGGTGCCAGGGGCACGGGGGCCAGTTCTGGCCCAGGCACTTGGGTATGCAGCTTGATCCGCCATTACTCGCTGGGGAACACAGAATCTGGTCGCCACTGTTAGATCAGAAGAGGCAACCGGGTGGTGCTGCCTTTCCCTGCCCCTGTTAGTTTGCTTTTGGGTGTACGGGGGACTAACCCTTAGTAGACTTCCTCTCCCCACAGCACTGCGCCGTCTGGTTGCTGCTGCTGCTGGTTCCTCTGACCCAGAGGTCAGGTGTTCGAGTCCTTCCTCCACCGGCAGGCTCCTGCCTGCGCCTCATCCCTGTGGTTCAGTGGTAGAGCGTCGCTGCTCTGCAGCTTGACTGCTCTCCTGTCCCTCTTTTCGGCTTTTCCTGTTCATCTTTCTGCTCTTCTCTGTTGCTTTTCTACCTTTGTCTATCTTTGCTTTGTTTGGCTTTGTTTTTCCTGTGCTTTTTTGCAGTTCCTTTTTCCCTATCCTCTCCCTCGTTGCCGCTGCGATTCCCCGCGTCCCCACCCCCTCCAGTGTCCTTTCCTACATTTCCCGCCTCCCAGCTGTCCAGCCCTCCTGCAGCACTACCTAATGGCAGACGCTGTGCGGCCATGCGCAGCGGGCGTGCCACTGGTGCGCCGAAGGCAAGCCCGTCTGCTTCCGTCCGCCCCTGTACTGCACCCAGCACCAGGGACCGTGCCTCTCAGACTTCACCGCTACGACACCAGCACCCTCCTCACCCTCAACCCTGGACGCCACACCGCCTGCCATCTAGCATCACCGAAGAATACCCTTGCGCCTGCCAAAACTGCAAATGCACTTCCTGCCACATCAGCACACCAGCGCCTCTTGCCGCCCAGCCGACCTTCAGCGCACCCCACCGGCTCAACTGCATCATCCTCAACGTGCGGTCCCTCCACAAATATGACACACAAATCTGGGACCTCCTTGACGCCACCTCTTCAGGCATCGCCTTCTTCACGTAAACCTGGACCAACCCCTACTCCGGACAAGACATCGCAATCGCCATCCCCGAAGGCTACAATTTCACCCGCAAGGACCACCCCGACCGTTGCCATTGTCTACAAAAGCACACTCCAACTGACCACACACTCTAATGACCCAATGGCGACCATGGACCACCTCCACGTCCAGATCAGGACCAACCCCAACACCACCCTCTGCGGCACCCTCGTCTACAGGCGCCCCGGGCCATGAACCTCAATTCACCAATGCAATTGTAGACCTCATCGCACCCCAGGTTCTACCATCCACCGACTACATCCTACTCGGAGACCTCAAGTTCCACCTGGACAACCCCAGTGACCAGAGCACCACCCCCCTCCTGGAGAACCTCGCCAACATCTGACTCAAGCAGCTAGTCACCGCACCAACCCACAAAGCCGGACACACGCTCGAGCCCGTCTTCTCCGCCAGCGGGAATTTCAACTACAGCCACACCACAGAACTCTCCTGGACCGACCATCATTGTATACATCACGCTTTCACCACGCCCACCGTACACCACACCTATCAGCGCCCCCCCATCGCAGCTGGATCAAGGCCACCGAAGAACTTCTCGTCAACTCCATCAGCACCACCACTCCGCCAGTGCTTACAGATGCCAACACCGCAGCGTGCAACCTCCACCAATGGATCTCCAACTGCGCCGACACCCTCGCACCCCTCAAGAAAAGACCAGGCAAACAACACTCCAAGAAGGCCAACTGGTTCACTCCCACCCTCCACTAATCCAGACGCACCAGTATACGTCTCGAGTAGAGATGGAGCCACAACATCAATCAACTCCGCAACACAGTCACCCTTGCACCATGGCGCAAGGGTGCCTGAGTTGGCGCATGGCAGCCATTGTGCGCCATTGTAGGGGAAAAAGACAGGGGGGCTTAATCCTGAGCCCCTTCCGGCAGTTTAATGCCGCCGGTGCGTCATTTTCTTGACGTACTTGCAGCGTGAATCTTGCACCACGTTGCACCGTATTTACAAAGTGAGGCATATGCGTGACCTTGTGAAGCCATGTGCCACATTATACCTGCATCTGGTATGATGTATACAGGGTGGGCCTTCCCACGCAACAAAGCCTTTTAGGATTGGCGCAGTGAAGTCTCTCAGATTTCACTGCGACAATTCTAGGACACCACTGGGTCAAAACCTTACGCCTGCCTCATGGCAGGCTTATGGGTGACGCAGTGCCATAGGGATAGGCTGGCCCCATGCATTGCTGGAGTTGCGTCATGCTTGCAACACAACTGTAGCAATGCGTGACTTTAGCGCTGCCAGATACGTCAGTATTCTAGACATATATGTCATTGATTGCGACATGGAGTGCCGTACATTGAATACGGCGCATCCATGGTGTTGCAAGGAGGGCGCAGAGAAAAGTGTTGCAACACTGTTTTGTCGCAGCGATGCAACACTTTTCATGAATGAGGCCCAGGAATGCGCCCTATCTTATTGATAGGGCGCATTACTGCCCTTTTGTTTTGTTGCAGGGCAGCGCAGCAACATTCCTTGCAGCGCTGTCCAGCACCAAAACCTCTGAAATGAGGCCCCAAGTGTTTACACCAATTTTAAGACCAGCTATTTTCTGGTCTTAAAAAACTGCCTCTAACTGGACTTAGCGGCAGTTTTGGGGGGTTATCACCGTATGGGAATTTCATTGTAAATATCGTGAAGTGGGGTTAGTGGCAGTTTTTGCACAGAAACGCCCACCTTCCATCTCATTTTCTTTAAGTCCCGCTAACAGAAGTGGCGATCTTAAAAATTCACGTTTTACACCGGAAAAGTGCTGCTAACTGCAGTTAGCGGCAACTTCTACATACGGCAATAAAAAAAAAACACCGTAATGTCAAAAAATTGACGCTACGGCGGTGTTAAGTTCTTGTACATTTGCCCCTTAGTGTCATTATTGAAGCGATTCTGATTTGCTTTTGAGTTGCAGCAACCCGGAAGTTTTATTTCACAGCTGGTGCCTCTGCTTTTGTTGCGGGAGTGATGTTGGCTAGTGTGGTCAAAGTAGATGTTTTTTCCAAGATTGCCCATTATTTAGCACTGGATTATGTTCTTTTTACAATGAATTAAGCACATTAAAAAATATATATCTCGCATCATCTAGATTTACCATCAATCGAGTCACTAACTTTACTTCAAAGTTCTGGGAGACATTAGCCAGCAATGTAATTCCTCCGCTTTGTATTATCTGTCTGCTGGTCAAATTTATAGAGGGAAAATAGAACCCTGCAACACTATTTACACTGTTTCCTACATGAAAATCAGAATATTTGGGAAGGTTTGTGCCAGCGGCTGGTTTTGTTTATAATAATATGAGCCAAAGGGTTTCTGGAGTATTTCCATTTTTCTGTGTCACGGGCAGCATTCATGACATTTGTGAAGGCAGTGCCAAGCAGCCCAGAGCCCTTAGCAATGGTCACGGAACTACGCTGAGATACAAGTGTAATGAGTTTCAGATAATATGCATAATTTCTCAACATTTATGCATATTTCACAGATCAATTACCAAATTTGACACACTCCTACTAAAGAAACAAGACATATAAGAAAGTGATTAGTGCGAGGGACTGAGGAGCAGCACTAAAAATTTGCATAGTCCTGGGTTTGCCCAAATTTACAATCTCATTTACTGAGACAGAGATAGCAGCTATTTGTTTACTTTGTCCATAAGTGTACCATGACAGTGAGGAGCATGAGCAGCACAAGTGATCCGAGTTCAGACACTCATCTTGTTGTTACTACACACGCGCCATTCAGGGAGAAGGCCTGGTCAGTGCGCATTACAGTGCAACATAGATTCTCACTAAACTGAACTGGTCTTGTATTAATCCTTCAGTCACCTGACTGGGCATCATGTTTCTGATTATTCGAGATGTCAGACTTTAAATGTACCTTTGCTGGTTTGGTAAAGTTCAGTGAGATTCATTAAACATCCTGTCATCCAGATCACATAATGCAAAACCACTTAAGTTTCTTATTTTGCCCCGGGACAATGATTTTCTTCAGAAGTATTGAACTGGGCATAAATGGTCATAGCTTGTGTTCCTTTGTGTTTTTGGCCTATGCACAAAAAAAGTATGAAAAAACACTTAGATTGAGGGGTTTATTCCACCACACTACTGGTTCTCTATCTTGGTTTCCTGTGTTGGATGCCCATGTAGTACGTTTCTGGCCAATATAGTAGTTGATTTATCTAGCAGAGGAAAAGTCTGCTGAAGATTTGGGCCGCTACACTATTCAGCAATGAACATCCAGTCAGTGCAAAGGGCTAGTGGAGGTGTCCTGCCCGGTATTTAGTGTGATCATTAGCATTCCATGTTTCACAAACCATAGCATTACCAAATATTTGCCTGGCAAATCCCTTGGTAGATCAAGGCGAGGATAAATTGCCCTGGAACAGAGTTTAGGTTCCCCTTAAAGTCTTTTTTCAACAGATTAACAACGTGTCCAGCCATAAACTCAGGATTTTGTCACGAAAAAGGGAATTCACAAATTTTCTAAGGCATCATTTAGGAACCCCTTAGGTGATTATATTTAGTGGAAGGTAAGTGGAACAGAGCTGGAGATTACCCACTTCAGACATCCAGAATAAAACGAGATTGCCTATCGTTGATAAACTAAGCCTGTTTCGGAAATGAATAGACGTATGTGGGAGCGCAGGCCGGATAAACAGACGCGGAGGCTGTATATACTTCTTAATGGTGACGGTTTATTAGGGTAATAAAGTGTCCAGATATAGGTGGGGTGTGTGTGTTTCTCCGTCCCTCCGGTTTTCCTCTTCGGTCTTCACTGATCTTGCGTCCTCCGTCTCATCTTCACTCCCTCTCTTCAGTTGTCTTCCCCGGAGGCTCGAGATTAGAGAGAGAAAGGAGCGGTCAGTCAGTGGTTTTGTGGGGGTTCAGAGAAAAGTGCACCCTTCACCTCACCCGTCCGGTGCCGCAAGTTAAATCAAAGAAGAATGTGGAATATTCCAAAATTGGAAGGAAAGGAAAACACAAGAAACAAAACAAAAAAAATATAGATAAGAAGGACAAAACCTGGAATGCTTCTTCACAGGTTAGCCTGATACGGCAATTGGGGATCCTGCTTACTGTATCAGCAGCTCCCCTTTCCTTATAACAGGGATGTGCGTCGACCCCTCTTTTAAGGCAGTGTACCACGGGATCTCAGGAAAAGAGTGATATGCGCGTGACCGGCGTTTCATGCAAAGTGCCCGTGATAGTGCTCCCGTTCCCCTCTGTCCCTTCCCTTTACCCTCGATCCCCTCTCCCTGCTCACCCCTCCCGTAGTCACTCACCGGCTCCGCCGCAACTCTCCTGAGTTGCGGCCACTCTCCTGCATCCTCCGGAGGATACCACCACTCCTCGCTCGTCACCCTCCTCGATTTCAGCGTCCTCGTCTCTGGTTCCGCCCCCCGATCTGCTCCTCTCTCGTGCTCTCCATTCTTCCGACTCGCCTCCTCTCCTCTTGCCGTACAGTCCTTTTTCTCTTGTGGCTTGCTGGTTCTTCCGGGGTCAGCTCCGCCTCCTACCGCCGTGTCACACCAGTGTTTCTTCCCCTGTGTAAACACATGGAATGGGGGCGGGGTTATCTTCCCGTTTTGCCTGATGTCAGCGTTTCGAATCCGGGTGCCGCTCTGTTGTTGGACGTCGGATTGAACATTGTCATCCGGAGGGATAGGTGTATCCCGGGGTTGGGTTGGGGCCCTCTCACAACGTACAATTAGAATGTTCCACAATTGCTCCAAAGGAGGTTACAGATTACAGGTTAGAAGAAATTGGTTTTTCTTATTGGTCAAAACTACAAAAATAAGCTAGCATTAGAAGCAGATGCTGCTTCATTGCAAACGAGTTACACAAAATGGGGTTGACCCAGACACGTCACTAGGACCTGGGTGAATTGCGGTACAATAAGGGGGGTGGTCCCAGTGGAAACACAATATTACATAGACATCAACATCACCTCATTAATCAATTGCAAACAATATTTAGGTATATTGAAAATATTTAATCATGTTGAACATATAATGCATCATGTTCAAAACATAGCACATTTATAAAAAGTTTGTGCATAAGTGCCCCAGAGGGGAAGGGAGGAGTTGGTGCATCAATGTGCAGAAGTGAGGGTGAGTGATGTAGGGAGGGCAGTGAACAGTGTGTACATCCAAACGCATAAAAGGCCTGTCCAGCCTTAACCAAGGCTAAATTATTTACAGAAATAGAATGTCAAAAAAGGGACACAGTGAGTCTATCACTGTTGTCCGCATTCAATACAGAGAACATAGAGCTGTCGACGTTTCGACCCAAGGTTAGTGTAGAAAATTCCACTCCTTACATAAGGGTCTTCATCAGGACCATGGGGGGGCGCCCTTGGTCCACCTTGTGATGCGGTGGAATGAACAAGAACGGGCCCTGAGGCTCCAGGGGCAGAGAGGGACGGACTCTTGGTGATAGAATGTAAATATGTTCAGCTTATTCCAATGATTTAGGTGGAAGTGGCATGAATAAATCAAATTGCTTCATCCGTCTAGTTAAGCGACTTCACGTTTCTTAAGACATCCGTCTGCTGGCTGTTCAGAAAACAGATGAACAGCCAGCAGACGGATGTCTTAAGAAACGAAAGAAAGCTGAACATTTTTACATTCTATCGCCAAGAGTCCGTCCCTCTCTGCCCCTGGAGCTTCAGGGCCCGTTATTGTTCTTTCCACCGCATCACAAGGTAGACCAAGGGTGCCCCGCATGGTCCTGATGAAGACCCTTATGTAAGCAGTGAAATTTCCTACACTAACCTTGGATCGAAACGTCGACAGCTCTATGTTCTCTGTATTGAATGCGGACAACAGTGATAGACTCACCGTCTCCCTTTTTGACATTCTATTTCTGTAAATAATTTAGCCTTGGTTAAGGCTGGACAGGCCTTTTATGCATTTGGATGTACACACTGTTCACTGCCCTCCCTACATCACTCACCCTCACTTCTGCACATTGATGCACCAATTCCTCCTTCCCTCTGGGGCACCTATGCACAAACTTTTTGATAAATGTGCTATGTTTTGAACATGATGCATTATATGTTCAACATGATTAAATATTTTCAATCTGCCTAAATATTGTTTGCAATTGATTAATGAGGTGATGTTGATGTCTATTTAATATTGTGTTTCCACTGGGACCACCCCCACTTATTGTACCGCTTCATTGCAAACAGCAGGCTTGGTTATCAGTATTTAACCTCCAGGCCACCAATTCTTACATTTATATGGGTATTGTCTGTGGTTCGCACCGTTTGATATAACACTGATGTAGTGTTGTGTGTGCTAGAGATAACAGGACCTCTCTGGTCCCTGACGTACTCCGTAGAAGAGTGATGTAAGTGATTGGGTGTGGCTAAGAAAATTCATGACGTAGTACGGGCAGTTAACGGTTACACTCGGAAGAATAAAGACGTGTAATACTGAGCTCTATGTGTGACGTGATCATTTATATGTACCTGGGCTAAGAAGGATGCTGAAACTAACGATGGGATAGGGGATTATCTAAACCCAGCAACTCACAGAACCAAGAGTGCTCTCCCGGGGAGTTTGCTGCAGTCCAGCAGACTGCTAGTGCATGCCACGTGTGCCTCAGTCGAAGTGAAAAACTGACCATTGGCGTATGTGGGGTCAAAGCGCCACCCCAGCCAGTGCAAGGCCTGTAAAGAAAGTGAAGGTCTAACAGAAAGTTTGTCGTTGGCTAGAAATTTGTTGGTAAAGTCGAGACAAGGGATACTGCGCAACAGCCTAACGCAGAGCCGTCATTCATACAGTACGACAACACTAAAGGCAGCGACAACCAGGTACACAGAAGCGCTAAAGGCAACTATAGCTGAGTGCAAGGAAACGCTAAAAGTGGAAAAATTTCTGACACAAAGAAATGCTAAAAGCAGTAGAAACTGGCTACAATTCAAAGAGGTAAGAGTGGGGAGGATCCTTACAAGAAACAAAGCTGCCACTCAACGCCAAAGAAGATGGCGCCTCACGCCCGGAGAGCGGGACCCAAATGTAAGCGCACGGCTAGTGCTTAATGAAGGTGGCAGTCCGAGTGGGCAGCAGAAGCTCCCAACAGCATAAAGTTCCACAGGTTATGATGCTACCGCATTCCTAAAATCACCGCCTCCCTTCGATACCACCAAAAAGTAGAATATTGGCGGCAGATGGACTGCCTCGATCGAATCCTTCGATGATTTTATTGATGCGCTGGAAGAAGCAAATGACAAAAAGATCCTTAAATATCTAAAGAACTTGGCAGGTCAGGGAGTAAAGGAAGTGATAAAGAATATACCACACAGTGATGAAGGGACGTATTGTCAAATCAAAGAGGCGTTAAACACCAAATTTAATCCAATGCCAAATGTTGACTATAAAAGGTATATTTTCAGTCAAGTAAAGCAGAAAGATGGTGAAACGATGGATGAGTTTCTAGAAAGACTTGATTCGCTCATCAAGCATTGCAAGTTCAATTAGTTAATTGATGAAGAGGCTATGCATCTCAGGGTAACAGATGGTTGTCTCTCCGAATCCTTCTGAGAAAGAATGCTGAAAGAGACACTCAATTTCGAGCGAGTACTCATGGCTGCTAGAGTGGAAGAAAGAGCTGACAGACAAGCCTCTTATATGGAGGCCAGATTTGCCCAAAATGAATCAGCGTTGAGTGTGAAAAGTAAGCCGAAACAGAAGGTAGAAGGCCACAAAGTAATGTCTTCAAAGAAAAAGAAGTTGTGTTTTCGATGTGGATTTTCCTAAACACATGAAGGTATATGTCCTGCCATTGGACAGATATGCAAAGGCTGCGGGAAAGAGAACCATTCTGTAACGGTTTGGAAAGTGAAGGAAAGATCAAGTGCGTCACGTTGAGAAAACAAAATGGATGCCAGAACGTTCCAGAGACTTTCCAACCACACCCACAAGGCCAAGCGGCAACATCAGATGAGGCAAGTAGAAACTCAACAACGTCAATTGGCATCAAATCCTTGTCTAAAAGTTTGTCATCGTCAAGCAACAGTGAGGAAGATGGGTGCGTGATGTCAATGTCGACCACTGGCCAACATGTGCATGTAGGATTAGCGTCTTGAAAGAAAGAATGCCAGTCAAAAAGAGATTAACAAGTGAAAGTGCAAAATTCATTTGGACACTGTCCCAAAATCACATTGAAGGTGAATAAGTGCTCCATACCTGTGCATCTGCATTGATATGCGCCATGGTGAAGCACCTGAATGGAGCCAAAGTCTTTTCCCACCTTGATTTGAACAAAGGGTATCACCAACTCAAACTGGAAAAAAACTGCAGGTACATTACTAACTTTTTGACTCATCTTGCTTTATTTAGATATAAAAGACTACATTTTGGAGTGTCATCAGCTGCAGAACTCTTTCAAAATGTCATTCGCCGCATAATACAGCCAGTCACAAATGCTTTCTGTTACAGTGATGACGTACTGGTTTTTGGGGCTACACGAAAGGAACATGATAAAGCTCTGACACAAGTGAGTCGTATACTTGTGGATGCAGGTCTCACTCTACATGCAGCAAAGTGTGAGTTTCATAAAACAAAGCTCAAGTTCTTTGGTCATATATTTTCTGAGGGGGGAGGGACTCCAGCTCCGAATAAAGTACATGCTTTGTCATCCACTTCTACCTTACAAGATGGAACTATGCTGCAATCCTTCCTTGGTATGGCCAGTTACTGTTCAAGGTACATACGTGACTTTGCGACTGTAAGTTCCCCTGTGAGAGACTTAACAAAACTAAATGCTCAATTTTGATGGTCACATGAATGTGAATAAAGCTTCAAGAAAATCAAACATGCGATTGAAAATGCCACTGAAATGGCATATTTGGATCTGAAAATACAAACAGAGATTGTTGTTGATGCCAGCCCAGTGGGGTTAGGTGCCATACTTGCCCTGCACAATGGACATCCTAATGCACTAAGACACATTGTGGCTTATGCTATGAGGAGTTTGTCACAGACAGAACGTGCTTATTCACAACCTGAAAAAGAAAGCCTCGCTGCAGTTCGGGCTTGTGAACATTTTCATGTGTTCTTGTATGGAAAGCACTTCACAGTTGTCACTGACCACCAAGCATTACTGACCATTTTCTGCTTCCTAAAGCCAGGATGCCTCCTCGCATTGAAAGTAGGGGTTGCGACTGCAGGAGTATGATTATACGATTGTGCATCGTCCAGGAAAAGATCAAAACCCTGCTGACTACTTCTCACGTGTACCAATACCGTGTCATAGCACTTCTCAAGCGGATGATGCTCATGTTAACTTCATCATAAAACCCAGTAGCCCTGCTGCCTTATCAGTGGAACAAATCATTGTTGCCATAAGCACTGACAGAGACGTCCTAATACTCAAAGACATTATTACACATCAATCTTGGAGAAAACATACTTGACCTCTTCATGATGACCTTGAATACGAGAAATTCAAAAATGTGCAGGTAGAACTTTCAGTTACCCCAGAAGGCATTATATTACAAGGATCGAGATTTGTTATACCTGAGAGCCTGAGACAACAAGTCATTGAACTGGCACATGAGGGACATTGTGGAGTTGTTGCTACTAAACGACCTCTACAGGATCGAGTGTGGTTCCCTCGTCTTGATGAAAGAGTTGAAAAGGAATTAAGGGCATGTAATTTGTGCAACTGCTTGTCATCCAAAACAACCCTGCATCCCTTAAACCTGTCTGATCTTTCAATGCATGCATGGGAGAAGATTGCAATTGATTTCTTTGCACCCCTTGACAATGGTCTTCATCTTCGAGTAGCTGTTGATGAATATTTCCATTTTTCCCTTGTGGAAGATCTGCCGTCAACCACTCACAACATAGTCATTGAGAGAATAAAAAGCATTTTTGCAACCTGGGGTGTTCCTTCGATTTTGAAATCTGACAATGGCACGCCTTTCCATAGTTGAGAATTTAAAGATTTTCTCACTCATCTAAATGTCAAGCATCAGGAAAGCACACCTCTCTGGCCTTAGGCAAATGGTGTCGTCGATCAATTTATGAGCACCCTAAAGAAGACCGTTCAGTGCCCTACGCTGAAAGAACTTGAACTCAGATCAGTTCTTAACTCTACTCTTCATGCATATAGGTCAACTCCCCATTCTACCACAGGTGAAAGCACTGCCACCTCAATGTTTGGGAGAGCCATGAGAACCAAATTGCCACAATGGACCACTGAAATATCTATTGACATTGAAAAACTGTGCACTACTGATTGTCTCACAAACGCAAAATGAAGACCAATGCGGATAGATGTCGCTGTGCTCAGAGTACTGTGTTCAAAAGAGGAGACCTAGCCATTGTCAGGCAGAAATGGAAACGCAGGTCTGATGCTCCTTTTGATGCTGACCCACTGAGGGTTGTGACTAGCAAAGGACACATGGTGACTACTCATTGTCCTGGAAAGTCCATCACAAGAGATTCTTCTTATTTCAAACACCTGCTTCACAGTTCATTGACTCCAGCCATTCAGAGTGAGACCCTTCCATCTGGGAGTCAGGAGAATCTAAAGACTGCACTTGTGCCTGTGTCACTGGTGCCGGACGCGGATGCTTCTCTTATGTCTCCTGTGTCTCCTCAACCTCACTCAATGAGATCTGGAAGATTGATACGAGCACCTCAAAGACTAATTTGAGGAGTTATGATGTATTTTTTTCTGTACTTTTTATTTAACAAAGGGGGAGATGTAGTATTGTGTGTGTTAGAGATAGTGGAACCCCTCTAACGTAAGCGATTGGGTGTGGTTAAGAAAATGAATGCCATAGTACGAACAGTTAATGGTTACACTCAAGAAGAATAAAAAACGTGTAATACTGAGCCCCATGTGTTGCGTGATCATTTATATTTACCCAGGCTGGGGTGGTCTCTGCAACTGACACTTTTGAATATGGAAACAAATTATAAAATGTTTTAAAAATATTCACAGAAGTAATGAGGAATGGCACTTCAGGGAACAGTAGAATTGCATTAGCCTCACTTGGTCCCAGCCTAGAACTTATAGGTGGCCCAGTCAATCAGCTGTTTCTCACCCGTCTCATATCATTTGATAAGGATAAGTGAAAAGAATGTAGGTGGTCAGCCATAATGGCCAGACCCACTCAGTGGTCTTTTATCTTCAAACATACAATCAAAAATCCTGCTAGGATAAATAACCTAATCCAAGTGTTCAGCTAAAAAGGAAAAGGCTACTTACTGAATGATACCACATATTATATTCAACAGGAACACCCGCAAGCACTCTGCAGACTAGACAGGTTCCCTTCTATGGTTTCTCAAGTAAAGCAGAAACTGAAGACATTTGTTCCATATGACAGATGAGGGGTCCCCATTAGTACATCGGAACATTTAAGACTAACAACAAAAAAACACAGGTCAAAGATGCTGCAGAGGCTGATAGATTTCCCAACTCTTTCATTCCTATCTCTTTTTCTCACTTGCATTGGCCTCTTCTTCCCTTTTGATATTGTTCCTACATGTCATTGATCTATTTTACCCCCAGTATCTGTCTCCCCTTTTGTGACCTTTTCTCTTTCATTTCATCTCTCATTCTCATTGTCCATTTTAGTCTCTCTCTCTCTCTCTCTCTCTCTCTCTCTCTCTCTCACACACACACACGCATCCCTACCTTCTGTATCCCAGTCTCTCTCTCATGTTCTCATTATTTCATTTGTCAGACCTTCTCTATTAAATCTATCATTCCCTCTGTAGCTTCTCTCCACTATTAGTCTCTTTCCCTCCATCTCATTGATGACTTACTCAATCTCCTTTTCACCTTGTTAATGGACCTTATTCCCTCTCACAGTCTTGCTCTCCCCTTACTTGTCTCTTTTTCCTATACATCTCTATTTCTCTCTTATTTGTCTCTCTTGCCTCTCGAAGTCTTTCTTTCTTCTCATTGGTCTCATTTTCATCTACATCTCTTTCTCTGCTCCCAATGGTCCCTCTTCCCTCTCACTCTTTCTCTACTCTCATTGGTCTCTTTTTCCTCTGTATCTATTTCTCTCATCCTATTGGTCTCTTTTTCCTGTACATCTCCTTCTCTCCTTTTCATTGGTCTCTGTCTCTTTTACCCTTCAGATTCATCCCCCGCCATGAAGATGAGTTGGAGCTTGATGTCGATGATCCAATACTGGTGGAGATTGAGGAAGATGATTACTGGTACAGAGGATACAACATGCGAACGGGCGAGCGGGGGATATTCCCAGCATTCTATGCCCATGAAGTTGTCAGCCCTGTGAAGGAGGTCATTGGTAAGAGGCAACTCCTTTCCATGTTTTAAGATTGATTTTACTTAAGTACTAACTTTTGATTACGAACAGATAGTGATGTCAAGTCTGGACTCAAATTAATTGGAATTTAAAACCCTCTTTAATGGCAAAGTTGGGTTTTAAGTCACAAATCTGAAAAGGCCACTTTTACAAAATTGGCATTTTCTTGTCCTAACAATTCAGTGCCTGGTGCCTCTATCTGCTGTCCTAGGATGCAACGGAGAGATCCATGCCCCAGCTATACACAACCTGGCCGACACAATAGTGATGGATAAGAATTGTTTTAATCCTCAGTCTGTTTCAGCACTATACCCAAGTGTAATCTCCTTGTGAGTAAGCTGTAAGTCAAAGTCAAGACATATTCCGATAATCTGATTCCCCTCTTCCCAGAACGCCCCCAATTTTAGGCAAGAAACAAACATATGTAGCATATTTGCGGCCACTAATCCACATTTAGTCTTATCACCACTATCATTCCTATCTCACCTTGTCATTCTGTCAGGGGTATAATATAACATATAGAAAGTTTAACATTTTTGTAGTCTTAAGTTTATGGAGTGTACTGAACCCAATAACGTCTCTAATGTGGCAAGAATTTCAACAGGGACAATATCTTCAGATAAAAGATTACTCCATTTCAAAGCAAGTTTTGGGCTATCATTCATTCTGTATTGGCAAAGACTCTGATAGATAGAATTTATTACCTCAATCCAATTAACTGACTAACATATCCACCACTCAAATTACTTTCATATTTCACTATACTAATTCACCACTAATCCTTTATGGGTTCCAAAGTAGTGTGCTACTCGCAGAAAAAGCACTTCGATGCCTTCTCAGGGGTAGTATGCGCTATATAAATGCAAACCTTTTACCCTCTATCCCTCCACTATCATTCTCAATCAAAATAACTAACTAACCTATCCACCACTCAAATTACTTTCATATTTTCACTATATTAATTCACTACTAATCGTTTATGGGTTCTGGAGTAGCGTGCTACTCTCCGAAAAAGCACTTCAACACCTTATAAGGGGTAGCAAGCGCTATCTAAATGCAAACCTTTTTCCCTCTTCTATCCCTCCACTATCCTTCTCAATCCAAATAACTAACATATCCACGGCTCAAATTACTTTCATATTTTCACTATACTAATTCACTACTAATCCTTTATGGATTCTGGAGTAGCGTGCTACTCCCTGAAAAAGCACTTCAACACCTTATCAGGGGTAGCAAGCGCTTTATAAATGCAAACCTTTTTCCCTCTTCTATCCCTCTACTATCCTTCTCAATCCAAATAACTAACTAACTAACATATCCACCTCTCAAATTACTTTCATTTTTGCACTATACTAATTCACTACTAATCCATTATGGGTTCCGGAGTAGCGTGCTACTCGCAGAAAAAGTGCTTCGACGCCACGTCAGGGGTGGTAAGTGCTATATAAAGGCAAACCTTTTTCACTCTTCTATCCCTCCGCTATCCTTCTCAATCCAAATAACAAACTAACATATCCACAACTCAAATTACTTTCATATTTTCACTATAGTAATTCACTACTAATCCTTTATGGGTTCCGGAGTAGCGTGCTACTCTCCAAAAAAGCACTTTAACACCTTATCAGGGGTAGCAATCACTATATAAATGCAAACATTTTTCCCTCTATCCCTCCACTATCCTTTTTACTTCAAATAACTAACTAACATATCCACTGCTCAAATTACTTTCATATTTCACTATACTTAATTCACTACTAATCCTTTATGGGTTCCGGAGTAGCGTGCTACTCGCAGAAAAAGTGCTTCGACGCCTCGTCAGGGGTAGTAAGCGCTATATAAATGTAATTACAATACAATACAATTTGCTTTCCTACGCCTGTCTGTCGATGGTGTGTTTACCTTTCATTTCATTTACCAGAAGTCCTACTTTGGGATTTCTGTCTGGCTTGCGAGTCTTGGAAACTGTATTTCCCATTTGTTCTTTAGGGCTATAGCAGTCCGGATCATCAGCAGAGAAACACAAATTCCTTCAGCCTGAATCCCATTCTCGTTGGGCATGTCATCCATCTGAAAGGAACAGGTCACTTGAAATAAAACTATGCCCTTCTTTCCAAAGGTTAAAACTTCCTCACTTTGCTCAATTTTGAGTATGTATGGTTTCACTTTGGCCATCCCTAATAAATACATGTTACATGACAAGGGCTAGATCTCTTGCCTTTGCTCACATAATATGCCACACAAACAGTCTTTCGATGTTGTGTATCATCCAATCTGCCACATATTCGGGTGTCTCATTGCTGAATACACTTCTGACTCTGATAATGCCCTTTATCACTCCTTGAGTGAGCCATGCTTCCCACTGCACAAGTGCTTACGTTCCAATGTGTTTCCTTCATTTGCTCATCTTTGTTCTATGATGTTATGACTTATTGTAGGATAGGACTTTTCATTGTCCATTGACTTTTCAGCTAATGTGGATTCTCCACGGAAAGGCTGAGAATTGTTTCCCAAGTGTCTAACAATCACCTGTAGTGATTAGTTTATTACATTGCAAAAATATACCACACATAGACACTACCCTTTAAAAAGTCTGCTATTGAAACAGTAGCTTGTTATTTGGGCACTACCCGTGGACAGACTGTAATGCGTCTATGAATTTTTAAGAGGGATTTGAGTACAATTTACATTTTTGACCAACTGAAACCTCCAGAACTTATCACAGGTAGCCCAGCCGTCACATTCACTGTGTAATTTCTATTCCAGGGCTAAAGAGGAACACTTGCTGGATGGAGAGATTCACTGTGCAGTTCCTGGGATCTGTGGAAGTTCCGTGTCATCAAGGCAATGGCATCTTATGTGCAGCCATGCAGAAGGTGAGTGTACTACTGGTGTGTCCCCATGCTGCAGGCACGGTGTCATCGCGTGTAAAGCAATGAAGAGCTTGAGAGAAGCACCCTTTCTTTTTTATGTTTAAGGGGTTGGAATGACATAAGCCATCATGCAGAAAGTGAGGTTGTCATTCTTAATGCAGCAGTGGAAAGGATTGATGTCGCATCCTTTGTGTAATCAACAGAAGGAGAGTGTGGCCCCCTACGTGCAGCTGTGCACAAGCTAAGAGTAGCATCCTGTGTGCAACCATGAAGGAAGTTTGTCTGATGTCTTGTGTTCAGCCATTCAGGAGGTGAATCTGCCATCTCGGGTTATGCCATGCATAAGATCTATATGGCATTCTGTGTTTAAAGATGCAGAAGAAAGGATAGTGTGGCTTCTTTTGTGCCCGCTAGCATAGCATCCTGTGTGCCGCCATGGAGTAAGTTTGTCTGATGTCTTCAGCCATTCAGGAGGTGAATCTGCCATCTCAGGTTATGCCATGAATAAGATCAATATGGCATTCTTTGTTTAGAGATGCAGAAGGGAGGATAATGTGGCTTCTTGTATGCCCGCTAGCATAGCACCCTGTGTGCAGCCATGTAGATTCTGAGGTACACTTGGGGCACCAAATTCAAAAGGAGAATGCGTTCCTATGCAGCCATCCGTGTGACTTCCTGGAGGCAGCCTTCGAGGTAAGTGCAGCATCCTGTTTTAAGCCAAGCATGAGTGCATGAGTATGGCTTCTTCTGACTTGCCAGGTAGAAGGTTAAGCCAGGTTTCCTTCATCCAGCTATGACGGTGAAGGTGGAATCCCATGTGCAGCCATTCCCAAGTGAAATTTGCATGCTCTGTCCTACTGTGAAGATGGTAGTGGGGTACCCCTTATCCAGTCATGCAGAAGATGAGTGTGTTGTGAGATGCCAGGCATAATGTGAGTGTGTCATGAGTTGTGCTACAGTATAGAATGCAGATGGTGCACCCTGGGTGCAGCTATCCAGAAGGTTACTCCACTTCCTGCGTCCTTCACTATAAAGAGTGTGTGTAACATCTTGTGTGTAGCCATGCAGAATGGGTATAGCATATTCTGTGTTGCCATGCTCGGTCCATCTGGCAATTTGTGTGTCCCCATCTTGAAGATATGTGTAGCATCTTGTTAGCTAAAAGATGGTGGCATAATGCCCTTCCATGTGACAGTCTGTGTGCAGCCACACAGAAGATGAGCGTGAGTTGAGCCATGTAAAATGACAGTTCGGCATCTTGTTTGTAGCCAGACAGATTAAAGTGATATTGTTAGAAATGGGGGTCTCTAGTTGGCAGAGATAGGTACCTTTGACCAAGTAGGGCCCTTGCTTCTAGTCAGGGTAAGGGGGCTACACTCCTAAAATAACCCCTGCTCACCCCCTTGGTAGCTTGGCACGAGCAGGCAGGCTTATCTCAGAGGCAGTGTGTAAAGCATTTGTGAACACATACAGTAATACAGTGAAAACACTACATGGACACCACGCCAGTTTAGAAAAATAAGTAATCTTTATCTAGATTTAACACAAGACCAAACGACAAAAATCCACAATACAGTATTCAAAAATATGGCTTTCAGATGGTAGAAATAGCTTAGTTCAATGTAGATGGTAAATGCAACACTTTACTCTCAAAGTACCTTGGATACGTAACGCAACATAAACAAAAGGGTCGCAGGGAAGGCGATGCGTCAGTTCCTTGCTTCGGTCGGAGGCGGCGCACCTGTTCCTTACTGCAGCGCAGGGGAGGCGATGCATCTGTTCCTTACCGGAGAGGAGCGAAGCGTCTGTTTCTTACTGTGATCCGGTGCGATGCGACAAGATGGCGCCTTGATGCGATGCGATGATCCGGTGCGATGCGACAAAATGGCGTCTTTGATGCGATGCGACAACTTGGATGCGATGCGTGCACGCCCGGCGGCCGTGCAGCGAACTCGATGATTTCTTGAGCCGCGAAAGGCCTTGCGACACGCTTCTCCGGTGATGTGACGGCAACCTCTGCGGCGGCGGCACGCTTCTCCGGTGATGCGACGCGCTTCTTCGGTGATGCGACGGCAAACAGCTGCGGCGGCGACACGCTTCTTCGGTGATGCAACGGCAACAGCTGCGGCGGCGACACGCTTCTTCCTCGTTGCGTCGCGCTTCCAGCTCCCAGCTCCCAGCTCCCAGCAACATGCAGTCTCCAGAGGGCCCAAAACAAAGCAGGCACCTCTCTGCAGGTAGAATTCCCAGCAAGGAAATTCAGGGGGAGCTGGGGGTGAAGTCTTTGTGTCCCTGAGACTTCAGAACAGGAGGCAAGCTCAGCTTCAAGCCCTTGGAGATCTTCCTCAAGATGATTAAAGTACACACAAAGTTCCTTTTCTCCTTTCCTTGGCAATAAGTAACCACTGCAGGCCAACCCCAAACAATCACCAGTGCAGGGGCAGTCTCCTCCTTCAGCTTCTTTGGTTTCTCTCCTTGGCAAAGGTTCGTCTTGATTCCCAGAAGTGATCTAAATTTCTGGGGTCTGGGCCCCAATATTTATACTCCAAAATTCTTTGTTCACTGAAGGCAGAGAGTGTCTGTACCTAGCCCAAAACAGTTCTGTCCTCCCTGGTGCAGCTTCCTGGCAGGAGGTGGAGACAGCATTGTTGGAAGCAGACCTGGCCCAGGTAGCTGAAAAGAAATCTCCTCCCCCTACTCTCTATTCTATGTAGGCTCTATTCAGCCCAGCCCTGACTCATCAGACTGCTGGAGCCAAAGCCCTCTCCAGCCCCCTGTCACTCACAAACCAGACATGGAATACACAAACCTAGCAGAGGCATACTGGATGGTTAGGCAAGAAAATACCTACATTCTAAAAGTGGTATTTTCAAACATAGAATGTAAAAATCACCCACACTAAAAGATGTATTTTAACATTCTGAGTTCAGGCATACTAAACTTTATTTTCCTATCTTGTTCCTTGGGTCAGTTATGTTTATAAGATGTTATAAACGAACTGCCCATTCTGGCCTATGGGAACAGATAGCCTTACAATAGTGAAAAACGAAATTGACAGTATTTCACTATCAGGACATGCCACACACACCAGGGCATGTCCTACCTTTCACATACAATGCACCCTGCCCACAGGGGTACCTTGGGCCTACCTTGGGGGTGAATGACAAGCAGAAAAGGGAAGGTTTAGGGACTGGCAAGTGGGTGCACTTGCCAAGTCGACATGGCAGTCCCAGACTGCACACAGGCTCTGCAATGACAGGCCTGAGCCATATTTTACAAGCTGCTTCTGTGGGTGGCACAACCAGTGCTGCAAGCCCACCAGCAGCATTTGATTTACAGGCCCTGGGCACTCATGGTGCACTGTACTAGGGTCTGACAAGTAAATCAAATAAGCCAATCATGGAGTCACTAATCCATTACAACAATTTACAATAGGGAGCACTTGCACTTTGGCACTGAACAGCAGTGGCAAAGTGCCCAAAGCATCTAGACCAGCAAAAACATAGCAAAAACATAGGAGGCAACAGTGAAAAAATGGAAGGGAGACCCACGCCAATGGTGCCAGGTCTAACAGATATCCTGTGTTCTTCTATGCAAAAGGTGAGCATGGTGCCCTTTGTGCAGCTATGCACAAGGTGATCTCGCACTATGTGATCATACCATCCTGATGCAGTCATGCAGAAGGGTCGCACCTATGTGTTGCCATGCAACTAAACATGCCATCCCATGTGCAGCCACGAAGAAACTGAGTGACAAGAACTAGGGAGGGTGAGTGCGACAACCCTCACTTCTGCACTGAGTGAACCCCCTGAAGGGTAACAGGCAGATTCACTGAGCCTCTGGACGATTGCCGTCAGTCCTGAAACAAGACTTCCAAAACTGAATGATGGATTACTGTGGCTGACCTATCTGGTAACCCAGTAAAGAAGGTAAGCAACAAGGCCAGAGGTGAGTGGTAACAGCAGGCAAAGGAGAAGTTAGCGGACTGTTCAGATTGTAGACTGCGCCAGCCAAAGAACACAAGAGAAAAACACAGGAATGTATATAGTAAGCAAATGAGATGTCAGGTAGAGAATGGAGCAGGCTGGTACTGAGAAAAAAGCAAGAACTCTGGGAGGAAGAGAGAGCCTTGGAAATTCAGGCTGTCGCTGGACAACACTGATGAACTTGAAGATGGAGTATCCAACAATTAGTCAGAGAGCTTCAGGGCTGGAGGAAAATCAGTTACAACACACAATGATGGTTAGGAACTTCCTTATATGGGAGCACAGTCAGCACTGGTGAAAAGAGTTTTCAGAGTAATGGTCCAGTTGAAGGCATATGCAGGGATTAGATCCCTGAATCAGGCTCACTTCTGCTTGTGCAGTTTTGTTACTGATTTTCAAGGAAGAAGAAGTTCTCAACAATTACTTGAAAACTACTCTGTGTTGCTAATTTCTAGAATTCTGTTTGGTTAGGTGGGTTTTGCTCAGAATTGTTCTAGACGGAGGTTCAGAGAGTACAGGATCTGACACCGAAGTTGGCACTCTGTGACAATGACAGGTGAATATGTAGAGGGTAAATGTGTCATAGTGTGTACATTCATAGAGAAGGATCGTTTGGAATCATCTGTACAGAATGTACACATTTACGTAGAAATGGGCCAGACATCCTATGTCTAGTTATATAGAAGTTCAATGTGGCATCCTGTGTACAGACAAGCAGGTGAACATACCATCCTCTCTCCAGCCCTGTAGCCCTGTAGACCATTATGGTGACATCCTTTGGCAAATATGGAAAGGTTAAGTGTTGTACCCTACCAGCCCCCATACAAGTTATCTTGAAGAAGGTAGGTGTAACAATCTGACATCGTACCCTAAGATAATCTTGAGCACAGAATATTTTTGCAGAAAACACAAGAGTTTACCACATAGTCAAAGCAAGAGTCCCTGATATTTAAGAGTAGACGACGGCATAATTTTGAGTTCGCATATGTGAGAAACATGTTTTTGTCTACTGAGGACCCAGACGTTAAGCATCCAAGATGGGCATTAGCCACTTTAATGAATAAAGCATAATGTTTCTCAGATATCAAAGGGATAGTATTGGGTGGATTTATGAAAAATGTACATTTGGATGGATCTCACTGGTTTCAGAGCAATCCTTCAATGCATATCAATCCGTAGTTAGTTAAAACATTTATATACTGCACTACAAAATGAAGCCTGTCTCTGGTCAGGGTATGAAAGTCCTATAGATTTTTGAGATTATGCTTGAATGTAAGAAGGTTTCGTTCTTTGCGTAAGAAGTCTCAAGGTGCATTCTAGAGACAAGCTGTGAAAGTCCACTCTTGTCCCTCACCCATTGTAGTGAGTCTATAAGGGGTAGGGCAGGAAAGAGATGGCACCACCACATACCTGAATGGAAGTTCCTCGCAGGAGTATGACTCATAACTATAGCGACTAAATAGTCTGGTACAGCCCATGGAAATATTTATTTATGGCCGTAGATATTTGTAATAAATTCTAGACCTCCAAAATCTAGTGAGCTCAGGCGAGACTATTTTCCCTAAGCCTCAAATGAAGCACGTCCTGGCATTTTGGAACTATGGTACTGCACCATCAAATGTACGTGTAAATAGCAGCCTGCTAGACCAGGCTTTTACAGCGGGTTTATCCCCAGATTTTTTGCATTGTGGTCTTCTGTTTTTGACCTGTTTTTGTTGGTTTTATGACTCTGGGCACTTTACTACTGCTGATCAGAGCTAAAGTGCATATGCTCTCCCTGTAAATTGTATGTATGGATTGGTGTTTCCATAATTGGCTACTTTGATTTACTAGTCAGTCCCCAGTACAGTGCACTGTGTGTACCCAGGGCCTGTAAATCAAATGCTGCTAGTGGGACTGCAGCACTGATTGTGCCACCCACATAAGCAGCCGGTAAATGTAACTCAGGCCTGCCATTCCAGAGCCTGTGTGCAGTCTAGTACTGCTATGTTGACTTGGCAAGTGCACCCAATTGCCAGGCCTTAACCTTCCCTTTTCTTACATGTTAATCACCCCTAAGGTAGGCCCAAGGTACCCCAGTGGGCAGAGTGCAGTGTATGTGAAAGGTAGGACATGCCCTGATGTGTGTGGCATGTTCTGATAGTGAAATACTGCGAATTTCGTTTTTCACTATTGTAAGGCTATCTGTTCCCATAGGATATAATGGGGAGTTTGCTTATAACAACTTATAAGCATAACTGCCCCTGGGAACCAGATAGGAAAATAAAGTTTAGTATGCCTGAACTCAGAGTGTTAAATGCATCTTTTAGTGAGGGTGATTTTTACATTCTGTGTTTGAAAATACCACTTTTAGAAAGTAGGTATTTTCTTGCTTAGCCATCCAGTGTGCCTCTGCTAGGATGTGTATTGACGGTCTGGCTTTGGAGTGACAGGGGCTGGGGATGTGCAGTGGCTTCAGAGAGTCTGGATGAGTCAGCACTAGGCTGAATAGGCCTGGTCTGCATTTGGAGTGGTGGGAGGAGTAGCACCTGCACCTGAATAGGGCTGTGCCTGCCTTCCACAATGATGGCTCTGTCCCCCTGTGGTGTGTCTGGAGCCAGGGCTCACACTGACAATGGAGGTTGTTGTGCACTTGCAAAGTGCCCCCCAGAACTGGTTTGGACTGGGCTCAGAGCCCTGGGTCAGGAGAGAACAAAGAGATTTACTGTATAAAAAGAGGGGGAAAATAGGGTTAAACAGAAAATATGGTATGTTGTGGGAACAGATTTTATGCACATGTTCAGCGATTGCTTTCCTTCTTTTGTTACGTATGTTTACTTTGATGTTTCTTAATGCACACTCCAGGTACCAGTACCAAGAGTGAAGAGTATTACGCCACCCAATGAGAAAAATAAATATTGTTTTTTGAAATTATACCTAGATGCCAGTGATTAATTCACTGTGGCATTAACTTAAGTAAAATCTGTTCCCACAACATACCATATTTTCTGTTTAACCTCAAGCTGGTTATGGCACAGAGCAGACATGCGTAAGTTACCGAAACAGTTAAAGCTTCAAAAATATAACACAATAAAAATCCCACTCCGGTTTATGAAATAGAGTTACATTTAATGAACAAGATGACAGCAAAATGACCAGAAATCCAATAAGGGGGACCGGATATATGAATTTTGAAAGATTTAAGGAAAAACAGCACCAAAAAGCACAAAGCGCCAATTGTAGTCAGTGGTCGCAGTTGACTGATACCTACGTGCGATTTCAGGCTGTCTACGATGGAGTGCGAGTCAGATACATCAAACAGGTTCTACCGGGTTGGAGGTTTTACCTTGGGACTTAGTCTCTTTTGGAACCCAAAATCATTCATCGGAGCAAGGCAGCAGGCTGTATCCGAGGAAGTTCTCACAAAGTTGGATAGTCACTGAACGAGGTCCCGTTGCGGCCATTAGTTTTGGCTGGAAAAGCTCCAAGCGGGAGGAATTCAAATTTCTCACCGAAGGAAGACATCTTGCCAGCCGGATACTTTTGCCAGCTTCGCCTGATCAATATTTTCACATTTAAACTTAGTCTCTTTTTTTAAACTTGGAATCCTTACGCAGGGCAAGGCTGCATGTTGTATTTCAAAAGGAGTTCCACGAGGGCAGATGACTTCTCACTGAGGGACCACTGAAATGAATTTGCTTCTGTGAAGAAACTCCCATTGGGAGAAACCTGTTTACTTAGCCCAGAGAGGTCGCACCCTGGTCGCATAGGCCGGGGTGGTTTGTCCCTGTCCTTCGAAGGTCTGGAAGCCCCAAAAAAAGTCATAATGTTTTTAGGGGTGGTAGGAGTAGGCCCGTTAGACACAGCCAAGGGTCCCACGACCTCAGGAACAGCACTTAGGGGTCAAAACTCACTGCAGCAGAGGCCACCAGCATGATCCAGGTTAAGCCTAGTTTGTACTGGCCAGCTGCGAACTTCCGGTAAAATGTCTCTTGCAGCAGCTTTTTGTAGCCTTGTTGCCAGGCAGGAAGTTAGTCAACTGACACTTGAAGTCCACTTCTTTATCCTGGGTACAAGAGGATTGTACTACTGAATATCGACCTCCAGAATATCATGGTACAAAAATATTGAGAACAGAATATTGCGGGACAAAATATTGAAGGGTAAGTACAAATACGGAAGTATACTTTTGCTATTCCTAACTCTACATCTACATAACTTGAAGATATATGTGCCACATGTGGAGTTAGGTATAGAAAATCTAGACTTACTTACCTGTGTATATGTTTTTCTAGATTTTGTCCTCAATATTGTGTTCCATTGATATTCTGGGGCAATATTCAGGGTGCCCACCATACAAGAGGGAGCAGGCCCAGTTCTTCAGGCCTCTCAGGTCACACAGCAGGTCAATTCCTCTTCTGTTCTTGCGCAGGTCCAGAAAGCTTTCTGAAGAGGGTGTCTGGTGATGCAATATTTCTGCCTGGCACTAGCTAGTGAGTGAGGATGTTCTCCTGACCCCTCCCTAACCAATGAGGTAAATGTTCCCTGGGGTAACGATACCCATTTTTGAAGCAGCTCCAGTTTGTCCTACTCCAAACAATCCCACAGTGCTTCTTATTCTCAAAATCCAAGATGGAGAAACCCTTCTCCCCTTGTGCGGAGCCTGTGTGCCCACCCTTTTTGCATTTGTCACCCAGAGGAGTGGCCAGGTTAACGAGCTGTGCCCTTATCCTTGGTCATTTCAAACCAGTTCTAGTGGCAGCCCTCCCCCCACTGGGATTGGTGCCTGCCTGACTGGGAGGGCAAAAGCTGGGGCCTTTGCAGGTATCACCTAAAATTTCCTTTTGACAGAGAAGCTCCTTTGAAGTAAATAAAGCTTCATCAGGGACTATTAAATGGCTGGGCTACTTTTGGAGAGCTAATGCAAATTAGCTTCCAGGAGCTTCAGACAGAAAAGGGTAACTTTCTAAAAGTTACCTTTCCTTAATATTTATTAAAATCCAGCGTCACCATTAAGTTCTGTTTTCAATAAATATTAAAAAGAGTGGTTTAGTGGTCCTTTTCCAGAGAGAGCAGAATTAACCTTTAATCCTGCTTCCCATTGTTTCTCACCGGGCCAGCCAACCTTTCTACAGTGAAAATAGCTTTTGGTTGCTAGTCACTGTAAGGACATGTTGACTTTACATTTTTACATGCTCTACTTTTAAATACCATGCACTTCTTTGTCAGCTGTGGCCTACATAGGGGTACTTATTCATATTTAAAAGGAAGGTTTTCTCCTGTCAAAAAGGGGACCTACTGCAGGTTTTAAACTGCAGCTACCAGGGTAGAGTGGTGGGCCTGAAGTCATACTTGCCTGGTTACACTAGCGGATGGCACGGCACTGCTGTATTCCATAGGTAACAGTTAACTTTCCATGCCAGAGGTGTATTTTGGGCACCATATACTGTGGCCTTATAGGAAAGTTAAATAGGTCCATTAGGTGGTAACCAATTTCCACATGTTTTAGGGGCCAGACCACATGCACTGGGGCCTGGTTATCACTGTCGCAGTGCACAGAGGCAAGAACACAGCGGCATCAGTCCACACAAATGGGGGCGACTACCCTGAAAAGGGCACTTTTTCCCACTAGGCTACTGTCAGGGTTTGATCTGGGAGTAAATGCTTGTTTGTCCATGTAATACCCATTCTCCTAGGGGGATACTTGTATGCACCTATTCGTTATGGCATAGGTTAAAAGGCATGGAGGATTGATGTAGTGATGTGGTATGCCCGGGTTGTCCTGTGTGTAAGGAAAAGAGATGATGTAGTCAAATGATGTGTCTGAGTATGCAGAGGCCGAGTGGGCTTGCTGTAGAATATTGTGTGGATCTGTGAGACAGTGATGATGCATTGAATGTTGGTGTCTATGTAAATGGTGAAGCCTGGGTGTTGATGACAACTGGAGGGAGAACGGAGCCCTAGCATGTCCAATTAGGCTGTGGCTAAAACCTAAAGACCTAATGTTAAATAAAGAACTTGTATGACGGTCCTACTCTCCAAAAATATTTATACAATAAAAATAGCAATACAAAGGGGATTGAGACATGACATTTTAGCATCACCTAAATGTTTTGTGATTAAAACATCCATAAGAAGTGAATAATCTATTTAATATAGCACACAATACTGTTGTAAGAGGTGGCTCATAAGTGAAAGAATGAAAACGTATGTTAGATATTTGGAAAAGCGTAGAAGTCCTCAAACTTATGAAAGGTCCTCCCAAGTAGAGTGAAGTGGGTGAAATCTCGTCTCTACAAATCTTCACACCCCATGCAGTGCGTTTCTTACAACAGCGATAGTTACTGCACCACAGGCTTCGACTTTGTGCTCCAGAGGCTTGTACTCCCATTTATAAATCGATTATTCAATGTTGGATGTACAAGAGAATATTCGCATGACAGGAAAGATGTGGTATTGGGTAACTAAGCTATACTGAGCCCTAAAATGTCTGCACTTTTCATCTCCCTCGTATACTGTAAGTGTGCCGCAACAGCCTCGCTCTTTCCCTGCCTCTGGCATGAACTAAGCCTGGGTACAAAGACAGCCGAGCCACCACTCTATGAGTGCGGTGTTAGCCGCATGTGTTTTGGTGCAACGACGGCCCTCGATTTTGTAACCTCTGACCCGCCTTGTTTGTTTTGTTTTTCTGTTTTAGATTGCCACCACCAGAAAGCTGACAGTTCATCTGCGACCCCCTTCAACCTGCGACTTGGAGATCAGCCTGCAGGGGGTCAAACTCATCCTGAATGTTAATGAGTACAGCCGAGACGAGGAGGTGAGAGGGCAGGCTTGGGGGCAACAGCAGACACACTTGAGGATAACAGGAGGCAGGAGAGAGCAATTGGGTGTCTTACACCAGTCTGACTTTTTTCAAGGCGAACACAATGTATATGCCTAACTGTTTATTTGAATGTGAGGTTTATGTAGTCAGGGGCGTAGCTTGGTTGGTAAAACTGGGGGGTATATAATGTTAAAATACATTATATGACAAGCAGGGCGCCTAAGAGGGGCTTAAGAGACAGTGGAAAGGGAGAGGAATGTGGATTAGTAGGAGTAGTAAGTGAGAGAAACATAATATTTTGTAAAATAATCAAAAATGTTTCGGGCTTTCAAAACAGGGATAAGAGAGAGTAGTGTGTGTGTGTGTGTTTTTTTCAGTGTGTGCATGCAAAAATCACAGGTGAAATCCAACAGACTCCTCACCATACCCGACCAAACACCCCCCAGAAGCTACGCCCCTATATGTAGTGCCAGGGAAAGTTGCTTGATTGCCCTTAGTGTAGCTAAGCTCCACCATGTTTGTGTGCATGTGACTCGAAAAAAAATATTGGGGAATGTGTGTAATTGTTCCTGCATGTAATGAGGTAAATATATGTAAAGATAGAAGTGTGTGTGTGTGTATATAAATTCCAGCATAATGCAAAATGTGCTTGTCAAAAGTGCACGAATAACCATGTAGAAACAGATATATAGGGGCACTTAGAAAAGAACAAATCATTTGAAGATTCTTATCAAAACGACTTCAAATCTCTTTAATTAGAACATTGCCTTATTAATTCATGAAATAGTTATTGCTAAGAATCCATCAAATTCATTATTTAAACAGGTTTTCAAATGACCAGCTAAATTGTAAATTCACTCCACCAAATACATTTTAAGGACAAAGTCACAACAATAATTTAGACCATGGAGTTGATTGTCAAGCTTGATAATATTTCAAACGTACCACCTTTAGGTCTACTTTCACCCAAGTGATAGCCTGGTCTTAAACAACCCAAAATCAACATTTCCTTCGAAAAGCAAAGGAGTCCCTGGTGCACCACTACAAAGCTGGAATGCCTCTGACACCTGATTGTAGGACGATTAATACATAGCCTTTCCAAATTTCACCCAACCTCGGTCTCAATGTGTTCACAAGCGCCTATAGCTGTTTTGCTTTTAACAGTTTATGTTTGTAGACTCAAAGCCTGGTTGGCTTTTACATGTAGCAGTACTGGGTGTGAATGTAGGGCGAGTGCATGTGTGTATTCGTTTGAGTGTGTGTAACATATTGAGTATGCTTCCACTAGTAGCCTGGAAGTGCATTCTTAATCTAGCCAAGTAGGTGTGAGCACGTATGTGTAGCAGAGACGTATGGGTATGCATATTTAATTGGTATTAAAGATGGATCGCCTGTAATTTTAAACAACCTCATCCCTCCAGAATTCAAAATGACCTATTGTGAAAGAAAAGAGGTGGGATTGCCCTTATCAGGAAGTCAACTCCATCTTTTTCATCTTTTGCAAGGATAGCTGCAAGAAGCACAATCAATTAAAACAGCCTCTTCCTTATTGCAACTAAGCACAGGTTCCATGGATACAATCCCAGATTCCTAAAGGAAATTGTTGCGCTCACCTGGCATCTGGAAACTATGGTAACAAAACTCTTGTGAGTTGGAGACTTTAACATTTGGGTACATAGTCAACAGATCTGTCCTTGAGCTAACTAAAAACATGGGTGTATTAGGAACTCATCCATGTTAGCAGTCATTCACACACAGTAAGATACACACTTGCTATCATTTTCTCACACACCATTGAGCACCCCGAAATTCTGATCCAACCCCAATTTTGTGCAGACGAGTCCTTCCCTCCATCTCCTGAACTTCTGGTACTAATAATGCTATAAAAACAGCTGAACATAAAACAATACCTATTCATCGTCCAAATACCTCTATAAAATAGACTTAAACTATCTATACAAAGAAACTGCACTCATATCAGCATTAAATAATAATCCACACGTGTTTACTGCTAATATCTAGCGCAAACCTCAGTAAACTGAAAAAAAACAGCACCACAATAGAAAGAAACTCAAATAAGACCTCAAAGTAACCAGCAAACAGTTTAACAGTACTCTGGCCATATCGGAAAAGACAAGCCCCAAATCTTCAACGCCAGCGGCATTAATCACAACCTGAACCTACAAAATTGCCTACAAGCTGAGCTGAAAAGGTTACCCATAGGTCACCTGGAGTGAACAAAAGTCTCACTGGCCGAATGCAGCAATGGCTCCAGAAACTAAATAAATACATGTTCAATATCTATCAAGACTTTACCAACGGAGAAACCCAAAACCACCACACACACTGATCCCCAACATTTTGAAAACATTTTTCTGAATACAAAAATTACAAAGATCTGTGATTCAATCTCAAACCGAAATCACCTTTGTGTCCATTCATTCACCTTTTTCCATTTAAGTCGTACTGTCTCACTTTTCAGCATGTTTTTGGGTTGCACGGGGGGGAGGGGATCATAACCTAATTAACGTCAAAGACGAGAACATATGGTGGCATATTAGCAAGGGCACTATCGCCGCTTTAGCGGCACTTTTTGCCGCTAAAGCGGCGATATTCTTATCGCCCTATCAGCAAACTGTCTCTAACAGCAGTTAGAGACAGTTTTCGGGCATTAGCGCCCGTGTTTTTACCGCTTTGCATGTCAGCGATATTTATCGCTAATGACATGCAAAGTGGGCGTTCCCGACGAACAAACCTGGGAAACACCCGCTAACAGGCCTATCGCCTATTAGCAAGGTGGCCATGGCCCCAGTTAGCGACGTGAAAAGTCGCGCTAACCGAGGTCATCGCCATTTATTTAACACCTGCAATTAGCAGGTGTTAGCCATATCTAACTTGGGGGTGGATTATGCTGATACGACCACAGGGTCGTATCAGCAAGGTTATCGCCGTTTTCCATGAAACATCGCTGGAAAACCAGCGATGTTTCATGGAAAACACCGCTATGGCTGGAATAATTATCGCCATAGCGCTAAATGTCGCTAATACAGCGTTAGCATGGCAAATTATTCCGACGATAGCCGGCGATAAAAAAGTGCTCGCTAAACACGCTTTGCGATGTTTAGCGCACTTTTTAGATAATATGCCCCATAATTTTCATGTGGCCCACTGTCCAACATCCCTCACAGAACAAATCTTGCCTTCTCTGGCCAGTGGCATGGTACCCATGATTACATTCTCTTTCTCGGCAGACCCAGCCCCCAGCCAATTGGAATACACAGGCATCTTCTTACTTCTAAATTATGTTTTAGCCATTCTTTTTCCCCCAAGTTCCATTTAAAAAAAACTGAACAATCAATCAATTTCTTTTTTATGAATTGTAGTAAGTTGTGTTATATTTTGATAATATTAAAATGTGTCCCATTTTTTCTTTTGAGACGTTTTAGTTTATATTTTAGTAAATTAATTCTAATCATATTTTAACTATTCTATTTTCGACTGAATTTTATTTCTAATAATTTGTTTTTGCTGTCGAATACATACCCACAGCCTTTGCCTTTCCAAGACATCCATTCTTTTTCAACAGAGAAGTGACGTCACTCCCTCATCCCATTCCCTTAAAGTAATCATTGAGATGCATTCACCTCACCTGACAGGTACTGTCTAACTCCAAGAATTGTGTTAAGTTAAACGTTTCCCTTTCACACGGCCTTCATCCATCCCTAGGTGGTGTGCAAAGGGAAAGCACACCTCTAACCCTCCCATATTTTTGATTTTCTCATCGGAAGCTCGAAAATGAAGGTTTTGCTTGGCCCAGAGTTGAGTCTTACTTTACAAGAAAGGAGGCGTGGATAAATAGTTTGCCTTTTCGCCCAAAGATGAGTTGTATGGATGCAGAGAAAAAGTCCATTGTCTACAAAATGAACACTGCGATGGGTGTTGGCGGGCCTCTACCGTTTTCAAAGGGCGGTGGCAAGTAAACTCATTGGTCAGAGTGCGCTCCTCTTTTTCCCTGTCCCCATGTGAGGACTACAAAGGTGAAGTGCTGGTTAATGTCTGGAAGGACAGCTTCTTCCCGTCAGGGATATTGGTGGAGGTACATACGAGCACACACTGTGGCTAGTGACAGTGTAGCCACTGAGGCATCTTCCTTCTGTCCACAGTTCACCTAGCAAAGGGGGTGGGTGGAGGGATGATGTCAGTGCATCCTGGGATGTGAACACTTGCTGGGGCAATGGGTATGCAACAGAGGACCCCGGCGACGGAAGACATGCACAACAGCTGGCCCGCTGTTTGAAGAAGGAAGAGATGATCATGCTCCTGGAGAAGATGAGTCTGGTACTGCAGCATTAGAATTCTCATTAGGGGACACGTGATTGGAGCAGTGGTCCCCACACGAGGTCAAGGGTAGAAATCCCAGGCCCTGTAGGGCTTGTGAATGGATAAGGCAGTTGCTGTGTCCTCCATATAGAGCTGACTGAGTTAGTTCTATAAATAGGGTCTCTAGTAAGACAGGGTACAGTGGACACAGGAGGAATGCTTTTACGTGCCTATCAGTGAGAAAACAGGCAACATTTCTTACGAACCACAAACAAGACATGATTGCGGTGATAAAGGTATGTACTTATCCACTTCAACAGGGTTATGCTGCAGCAATGTCACAACAGGCAGATCAGTGTAAGCACTGCGACAAACGTTTGTGCTTAGATATTCTGCTGCTTGTAGGAGTAGTTAGTAGTAATTGATTACTTAACAAGATGTCCCATTTTATTCCCTCAAAAGGGGTACCGACAGCACCCTAGTCAGCGATGCTGTTTTTGAGTAATGTTGTTAGTCTTCATGGACTCCCCACAAGTATTGTGTCTGACAGGGGCTCCTAGTTTACTTCCTGCTTCTGATAAGCATTCTGCAAATTGTTGGGAATCACAATCAAATTTTCCACCAGCTGGCATCTTCAAACAGATTGTCAGCCGGAATTTGTGAAACAATCTAAGAAACAATTCTTTACGCTATCAATTACTTAAATTTGAAGGATCTTGACTTGATGAAACCGATAATGTGGAATTTGTTTATAACAACACAAAGCATTCCACTATCTGATGCTCCCCTTTCTTTGCTCCCTCTGGGTTTCATACTTGTGTTCTGCTCAGTGGTGGCTGGCATCTACAAGAGAGGGGGTGGGCGCATGCACCTTAATAATATAAAAAAAACACTTACCTGAAGACATACATGACGTCCTCTGCTCTGGGCCTCTTCTTACAGGAACTGGATACTGCAACCCCCTTGACCAATCCTGGCGCTGCTTTCATACAGCATGAGAGCAGAGCCCTGATTGTAGGGAGCAGCCTCACTCGGCACTCCACTTGCTCTAACCCAGCTGTCTTAAAACGGCTGGATTAGAGATGTTTAACAGCCAAAAAGTCATGTGCACTTTAAACAGTGCATAGACAGTCCACCCTCCTCCCTGCTGTTGTCACTCAGCAGCGGCCCCACCCACGTCCTGATGCTCTGTTCGGGAAGGGGGATGAAAAATAAAATGGTAATAAATTACCATTTTATTTTTCATCTCTGTGGTTTTAAGGAGATTTTAAGTAGGGTGACGCTCCTCCGCTCCAACGTAGGAGCCGCCCCTGGTTCTGCTGACATGTTTTCTGTGTTTACGGCTTGTCCAGATGCACATGAAAGATGAAGCCTCTTCTGACAAACCTTACTTGAAAGACCAAGAAAATGTACTGATTGTCCAATACACTATACATTTTATGCAGGCAAACATCAGCGTCCTGTGCCAGTGTTTGAATTTGGAGACTGAGTTTGGCTGGTATCTTGCCATCTGACTCTCAGAGGACCAATAAAGTTCAAATCAAGATATATTGGTCCATTCCAAGTATGGCAAATTATGATATTGTCTGCAATACAATTACAGTTGCCACTGTCCATAATAATACATACAGACTTTCATGTGTCTCTGGTTAAGAAGACCCACCCAGGGATTACTGACAAGATTCCACTTATGTTGGTGACAAGAGTCACATCGACAAACATATTGTAGATTCTTGCCTCTGGAAAAGTCAGGTTTGGTACTTAATGGATTAGAAGAGTTTCACTTCAGATGAAAGGTGTTGGAAATCAGCAGCCTATATTCATATTCCTTGATTTGAATGTTTTTTCATTCTCAATTCCCTCACAACCTTGTGGGAAGGTTATTAAAGGAGGGGAACTGTCAGCTCATGGTCCCAACCTGCGCAGTCCCAGTCCCAGTCCCTGCAGCTCTTTCCATCTGGCCCACAATGTTTACCCCCCACTGCCAAATGCCATGACTTTGCAGCCACTGCCCCGCTGACTCTAGCCATCTTGGGTGGAACCAGAGTAAAAAAGGAGGCTACGCCATTCGAACGTTGCCAGTGATTGAGAGACACAGTCCAGGCGATATCATGCTAGAGGAAGAGACTGGCTGTGGAGTTCAGAATTCAGAAGGTCAGCTCTAACTAACCTTGTTAAAAAGGACACAATAGTAGTCAACCTTTAGTCATGTCTAAAACTTTGCGAGACATTGCAAAAGAAGAAAGAATGCTCGTTCAAAGGTGCACCTTAAAAGTAGGAGTATATGCATGCATCATAACCTAAGAAAATGTCCAGCTGAATGTCAGGATTTTTCCAACAATTTTTATGTTAAATTTCTGAGTCTGCGTCCCTTGTTAAAGTTCTGAGACAGTCTCAAAAGAAGTCTTTTAATTATTGTCTCACCGGAAGTAAATCCTCGGCCAATGTATTCTGTGACAATTTCAGATTTAATCCTCAGCCTGTTTTCAGAAAAGGAGTTACCCAAACAGGAATTTTGGTTCATATCAAGAAGTTAAAGCAAGGTTGGGAAAGAGTGAATTGTAAACAAGGAATTGCAGCTTGAGGTTAGACACACTGGGAAAAGAATTTGAGATACCAAGAGAAGAAAGGACTTCAGCAGAGATATAATTAGCTCTCCAACAAGTATGTTCAAGTTCACAGGGAATTGGGATTAATAAAGATTCTTGATTGGTTCATTGTGGAATCGTGCATAGTTGCATTGCCCTTTCAGGTGGCAGTGATACCACCACTCTAAAAACCTAGCACCTGTTGTCAGGCCAATTGACTGGAAGTAGAGTTAAGGATGCTACTTTATCTGAAGAGTCCGAATAAGATGTCAATCAGGTACAGGAGTATTTAATATTGTGCAGTACTATCAGTGGTGGCTGGCACGGATCTGGGGTGGTGAGGCAGAGGGCGAGGGGGTAAGGGAGTGTAAAAAAAGAAAAATACACTTACCTCCTCGCCACTCTGTCCCACGTCGTCTCTCCTCCGTCGACCGAACAGGAAGCAGCCAGGCTCCCCTGAGCCAATCACAATGCTGCAATACAGTGTTGTGATTGGTCTGAGCACTGGAATTCGGCCCTCTGATGGGGCTTGGGGGCCTGGGCATGTTCCCCACCTAGGCTGTAATGCAGCCTGGCTGGAGAACATGCTAAGTGCGCATGACTGTTTGGTCAGCCCGAGACGCCGGCCAAAGCGTCATGCACACTTCAGTGTTCTCACCACTCGTCCCCTGCTCTGTGAGCAGAGCAGCCCAGCCCCGCCCCCATGCTGTCGCAGCAGGAACAAATAAAATGATAATAACATTCACGTTATTATCATTTTATTTTTCCTTTCCTTCACTGCTGCAACGCAGTGGGGCAGCGCTCCTCCACCTTAGCGGTGGAGCCACCACTGAGTACTATCCTGACATTTGAAAGGTCCATTGAGATTACCAACCAAGACCTGTCATTCACCTTTTGTCAGTAGGATCTACTCCCTAGTGTTCCTTCCCTAACCAACTCCCCTATATTTTGCAATAGTCTGTTGATGATTGCAACTAATCAACAGCTGTATCAAGGTACGGGTGGCTAGTGGTTACATTCTATTGTTGTGTTAGTATACCAAGATTTTATCAGAAGTACTAGCCCATGAAGATTCAACGCCTGTGTAAGTGTTCAATACTACTGAGGTTTTAGTGGTCTTCAAACAGGCACAGAAAGGAAATAGCATTTGATTAATAAAATGTAACAGCACTCCTTAAGGCACATGAAGGCCTTTTTGTAGCATATAAGCAAGAATTAAGGCACATATGTAAATGAATTTACTTTCTTAGAATTTTGAATGATACACTGCAAGTCCCAGAAATTACCTTAACTGGTATTTTTCCTTAGAACTGAGAGTATCAACAATGGCACATACACATTTTTTGTTTAAGTGCTACCCCCTCCCAACTGATTCAATGCTCCAAATAGACCATGCTGTCCTTTGCGATTTTACGCTTGTCCATGAGAAATTGTGAGGCTATGCTCTTCCAGTTCTTTTAACACCTGAAACAAAGTCTTATCATGTTCTTCACAAGAAATACCATGAATCACAATGTATTGAAAATATGCCATATTGTCCATGTCCTTGAAAAGTTGGAACAGGCATGCTGGAAAACTGCAGAAGAAGACACACCCCTTCCAGAGTGATAAAAGATGTTAAAGATCTGAGCCGACAACAGGTCCAGAGTGATGAACACTGCAGCTTACTTCAAAGTGGCAGCATTTCCCCAATACTTGATAGCTGTTGGCATCCACTTCCCATGATGCAGTTGTTTTTAAAGATAATCTTTACTTGCAATACCTCAAATTAGCAAAGACTTTAACCTCTCAACAATTAAGATGAACTCTGTTTTTTTGGCGGAGTATCCTTTTACTATTACTAATCGTTCAAGAATATGCCCAAAAGGTGATGTGCTCTCAGGATCAGGCACAGAAAAGAAAGTCAAAGAATCTTCAAAACCAATTATAGCCCTTCACACTTCGTAGCACCAGTCCTTAAAGAAAACCTTCTAGAACTACAAACACTACTATTTAATTCCCTTAAATCAACACATAATCTTATCTTGCCATTTTCCTTATGGACAACCATAAAAGGGGACAACCATTCGGAAGATTCTGTTTCTTCAATCACTTCCTCTCACACCAAATGTTAAAGCTCTTTTTAAAAATCTTCCCTCATGGATAACTCACATTGTGCACTCTTGGTACCACATTTTCTTTCTGTACTATTCAAAGACCAAAACCCTTCAATAATCAAAGGGAATCTGAGAAAGCTTTTGGATACCTTTGGAAATAAATGTTCCCACGTGGATGCCTCATCCTGATCATTACCAGACAATGCCATGATATCCTCATACCCAATTACCTTACTGGGGTGGTAGGGTCCACTTCATCAAAATATTTGTTTGCTGAGGACAACCTTATAAACAGGACCCATCTTTGGCAGTGTATACTTTCACATGAATGGCCATGCCCGTAAATTCTACAGTGGTATTGAAGTAACCTACATCAATGGCCATACCACATCAACTAGATAGCAAGTGGTTTCAATTCCACACCATCAAACATTTGCAAAAAATGTTCTACATCAAGGTGTATCTCACGCCACAATCTGTCATACTTTATCCTTTTTTCTCCAATTAGGATATTGAAAATATGGACCATCTTTCTTTATATGCCAAATTTCATATACATGAAGCACAAACTCCTCAGACATGGCAGTATCACCTACTTTTCTTGTTTAAGCTTGTGTCTTAGGTGCCCTGCCATTCATTACAGTCACACTTTTACCTTTACACGCATGTGCACAGCCCTTTTACTTCTGGCACACTTGTCCCATAACTGGACTACTCTTGTTTAAAGCGACATGACTGTTCAACCCACACCAAAAACAACATACATTTAATTTGAAATTGATGCCTGGGGTTCATTACACTGTTTGCAACATAAACATCTGTTAGATCATTTACACTTTGCCCACTATGAAGCATTCCAGTGCTCCAAATATTTCATCAATATTGATCGCCTTGTCCAGTGTCATCCTGTCAGTCAATAAAAGCTTGTCTTTGAACTTCAAGTTTTTTGGTTCCTCCGGAACAGCTACAAATTAACTTAGTGCCGAAACTCCTTCCATTCCTTAGTGTTCAACTTTATTGAGATAGACTGCAAGTCACAGAGATTAATAATGGATGCTACCATGTTTAAGATTCAGATTTTCTCAAACTGAAGTGTCGTAACAGTAATCGATATTTCAGCATAGCAAGTTATAATCCCTTTTCTATAGAAGCATTACCTCAGTAGCTCACATGCCTGGAATTAAAGAGGTTGAGTACAGCAGAGATCCTCACACATTGTATCGCGCTATTGTCTCTCAGCATCGAAAAGAAGTGTGCTCACTGTAAGCTGGGCATCGTTGGCTATCAGAGAAGCTTTCAGAAGCTTTTCAACTGCATAGCATTGTGGGGGTACTCAGCATCATAACACTCTTCTGATGTATCGATGTCGTGACATAATGGTGCTTGCCGACATCGCATGTAGATGTGATGTTGCAAACACACATTGCAGGCCTTAGGCCCCAGGCAGTGATGTCAGCATCAGGCAGTGTCTCCGATGCCTGTCACACATTTAACCCTCCTGCTCACTATACCAGTGCAGTGCTCCTCTCTTCGACGGCACTTAACATTGGCTCACCTCCATGATAGTGGCCAAATATATTTTGTTTATGGGTTCAATGCTCACTTTTGAGGTATAGTGATGTTCGGTATCAAACGGTTTTTGTCAGTTGATATCTTTCTCTGCAATCTCACTTGTCGCCAGGTGTAGAAGAGTATTAATTGCATGAAGCAAGATACATATCTATCGGAGAAGGGAAACCACCAGAAATTGACACTATAAGAATATTGGTACTCCTACCTTTTATGTGGTACCTTCTCAGTACATATTCTAAGAACAACACAGACAACTTGAACTGCAAGTATGATTTTCGAATCTCCCTTTCTCATCTCTGGTTTTCCTTCCCTTCTGGAGATAAATTCGGTCTCAGTCCTTGAAGAACTACAGAAGAGGTCAGGGAGGTCACAGGTAGATACTCACATAATTTCCAACAGCACGTTTCATAATCTCAAAATCTCAAATAAGCCTCTAAACAGCCAAACATAATCTAGCAGTCGATTTTAAAGACTTGAAATTTCAAAAGCCTTCCACATAAAGTTGTTCATGTTCGCACTCAAAAAGAAAACCTTAAAACAAATACAGCCTAATTAATGATTATAGAAGGCAGAATGGACAAATATAACCAAACTACATATGTGTGGTGCATGTGTATGTATGATTTGTGTGAATGTGTAAAAATGTCCTGATCCTGATTCTTTTACTCTCTTACAGTTTGAGAGATGCAGTCACTTCTTTCAGATGAAGAACATTTCTTTCTGTGGCTGCCACCCAAGAAACAGCTGGTAAGGATTCCCACCTGTATATGTTTTATCATATTTCTTTCCTTCTACCTCCTCATCTCTCTTTGGTCCATATGTTGCCACCTCTCTAGCTCTCGATTCATACCCTTTTCCACCACTCTTGCTCGGTGTTCCCCTACTACTGTCAGGCACCCTTTTTCTCATGTTCTCACTTCTTTCACCCATCTGCAGTCATCCCTTGCAATAAATGTGTCTTTAATAAGCATCCATGCTTACCCTATATATGAATAACATCCACTTTCATGGGGTCAGACTTCAGAACAAATTGGCCCTCCTTTTCTGACTGTTCATGCCCTCTTACAGATCCATTGCAGTAATTAATCGTTTCTGCTGAGTAGAGCAAGCCTGACCCGAGGGATAAATCCATCTCTCATGGCCCCCATCCTAACACACAATCTCTCATGAACAGTTAAGCGCAACAATGATTCTACTCAGAGAATCCAGCCCAGAGCCAAAATTCGGGTTAACCTACTCCTTCCATGGGGCCCGACCTCAGAATTAGCCTCCTGCTCACCGAATGGTCTATCTGGGTGATAAACCGTTCATTTTAGACAGTGCTTAATTTGTAAAAAAAAAAAAAAGTGCCGGGGACCTCGTCAGGAGGCCACTGCAGCTTGCACCGCTATTTACCCCTGCCAGAGCTGCCAATGACAGTACCAACACAACTGCTAACCATCATCCTCCTAGAAGTGTGACAGTCCAGACTATTCCAGTCCTCCAAAGCTATAAGAATAACTTGAACTGCAGGTATTAGTCCTTTTTAATTCATAGTGAATTATTAGAACATTGTAATTTTGAGAGCTCCATTGAAGAAAATGGAGTGCTCCTGGCTTCTAATGGCCGGTAAAAGCCCAGAGCTCCTACATTCCAATGTTTATGGTTCACAGGTGTTGCTGTGAACAAAGGTCTCAGTGAGTCTGAGGGGATTTAAATCACCTCTGGCTCACTGAGGCCTTTCTTTTATTTGTTAGAACATTCTGCCCTCTAGTGGCGGAATGTTCTAAGAGCCGTACATACTGTCTGGGCTGGGCTAACCCAGCCATTAAAGGTTCGTTCCCTTGTTAAAGGCCCTTGCCTTTGGCTCGGGTCTTTCAAGCTGGAGCAGGCCTTTAATGGCCGGTATAGCCCGTTAATAAGGCTATAGTAAACAACTTCTCATCTCTGAATCAGAAAAACAGCGCCACCATGTGGCAGACTGTCCGCATGTGCTAGTGTTGACAATTAAGTGCCGAGCACTGGAAACCACAGGCTCAAATTAAGCACTGCTTTTAGGTTCAATTCTCAGAAAAAAGCTACCCTGAGTGACAAACTCAACTACCCCTTCCAATGACCCCCAGTAAACAGCCTTTCATTTTTTAGCACTAAGCCTTAACATTTGATTGCCCTAACTGGCCAAATGTGCATCCAGCTTCTTATCATTTAACCAGCTTCTTCTCCTTATTCCACAGTTACTTTGGGTTTATCACCAAGCATCCAGTGTTGAATCGCTTTGCTTGCCATGTGTTTGTGTCCCAGGATTCCATGAGGCACGTGGCTGAATGTGTCGGGTAAGTAGTGGGAAGGAAGGGGGTTTCTAATTTCTTTCCACTAAATCTTCTTTCCTCTATACGCTCTTGTTCTGTATAGACTGCAACAGAGGATCCTTCCTCATGACTAGGGCATTGCAGATGTGAGCCACCAGCAGTAACCTCTGTGCTTCACTAGTTCATTGCTGGTGTCAGAGGACTGGTTATCAACTTTGAGAACTTCCTGTTGATTTGACCCGGTGGTATCTATATGGTGCCATTATGCTTGTCATTGCCTTTAGTTTATTTTTCAAGATCACCTAACATACAAAAACATCACTGTGCTATCAAGGCAATTCTACTGCATAGATCTGACCAAGACATTTTTGAAAGTTTGGAGAAAGGCAAGATGATGCTTAGTTGTATTGCATTTCCTACTCATTTATTTGGTTTTTGTAACTTGCTAGCTTGAGACTATAGCAACACCTGGTGTTATGATGTTTGTTTCAGTAACAGGTTTCAACAGGGGGCATATTGCACTCTTTGGGGCCCTGTCCCTTCTTGAGTGAGGGTAGTAAAGGGAACATCTGGCAAGATGGAAAAGCCTCTTTGAACAGACATGCTTTCACATTCCTCAACACTGTCAGGTTCTTGATGTAAGGACAGATCACAATCCAAATTTGCACACCCAACACCAAAATCATCATACGTTTACATTTGGCCTTAAAAATCAGGTTTACCTTGCTTTATATTACATTCTTACTGAGACTGTAGGGTGAACAAGTCCTGGAGTTGTCAACCAGTCTCTCGCAAGGTGTGTAAGAGGAACACAGAAGTTTAAATTCTATTCTTTGCAGCACTGACAACCACTGAGGGGGAAGCAATGAAGGGCAGAGAGATGTGGTCTGATTTCTTTCAAGTGAGGCATCCCAACATTTGGAACTGTGTAGCACGAGATTTTGTCTTATTGCTTGATTTCGTAGGAACTGTAATTTTGCAAATGTTTTTTACGAGCTCCAGCAAAGACCATGTTGTAATAATCAAGTTATGACTACCGGTGGTTCTCTTATTGGGTCATTCGGGCGTTGCCTCTACCCGACCAGCTTTTTACCCCTTGTCAGCATGAGCATCTCAAGCTGTGCACCACATCTTCAGGCTCTCAGCGTGACAGTAGAAAAAGCATATACAAAGTGTGCATGACAGCCTGGATGATTTCTTGCTGGCCAAGACGTGCAGTTTGTGTAAGCTTTTTCTTCTGTCAGTGTGAGAGTCTGAAACTGCTTCAGACTCTTGGACCGGCAGTGTTAAAAAATACACAAACTGTGCATGTCTTTTCTGGCAAGGGGAACTCCTCTAGGCTGTCATGCACAGTTTGTGCATTCCCAGTGCGGACTGGTAGTCCTCAGTTTGAATGGAGATGGACCTCCAAGCAGGCTTTACTCCTCTCTAATGGAGTGCTGCCTCTTGTTGATCTAAGCATTTGCAAAGCCCAAAATTACACTTTCTGTGGGAGTGACAGTGCAGGGTCAATGTGTGACTAGATGCCTCACAATGAGGAACTTCAAAGGGAGGGAGCAGGTCCATGATCCAGAGACTCAGTTTCAGCAGCTGAGGAGGACCTGAGGTGGAACACTGACAAGCAGCACAGGGTATGTAATTGTTTTTTTAAACGAGTGTCAAATGGTGCGCATGTGTGCATGCCTGAGAAAATGAGTGTCTTAGAGCATGAGTGACGGCGAGTGAGTGACTGGGAGAGTGAGTGACTGGGAGAGTGAGTGAGCCACTGAAAGAGTGCGTGCCTGTGACATTGAGTGAGTGACTAAGTGAGAAAGGGTGAGTGACTGAGGGAGGACAGGGTTTGACTATGATAGTGAGTGTCTGAAAGAGTAAGTGACAGAGAGTGTGAAAACTAAGAGTATGAAAACTGAGAGCGTGACTGAGAGGGTGAGTGACTGAAGGAGTGACCGAGTGAGTGAGAAAATGACAGAGAGAGGGGAGAGTGACAGAGAGATAGAATCATGGAGAGAGTGATTGAGGGAGATGGAATGACTGCGAGAGATAGTGACTCAATGAGAGATAGTGACTGAGGTAGAGTGACAGCAAGAAAGTGAGATTGAGTGAAAGTGTGATGGCCATGCAAGTGTAGAGGCTACGCCAGGGACTCCATAGATTTCTTTTTTAAAACAAACTTTATTAAGCACCGCATAGTGATTTCAAGTTGTCATAACAAATCTAGTGTGAAATTTCTGTTTTTGAATCGTAACACAGATTTCCTTCATGGAGATGAGAGATCCTCCTATATATGTCAAAATAAATAGGACAAGCTTGTGGCTATAACAAGACAATAAAGAGATATAAGTGCATACGTAAGATACAAATTCCGTTCGGTATAATACAAACTATAAACTTAAACAACCCCTATTAATATTCAGCCCCACCTCCCCCCACCCTCCCTCCTGGCCTATCGGTTTCTATGTGCCATACGACCTAGTGTGTGTGCATAGAATACTTGCTGCGAGTCACTCCTAGCGAGCAGTTACATTGGGGATTGTGACCTTTGCCAGCCCTTGGGATCGAGGGCCGCGTTCAGTTGGATACCTCATGGGGTAGGGGTGATATGTGTGGGGTGAAGATCTAGTGCTTTAAAACCTTCCAGCATAAGGTCCCATTCCATTGAGATGGGGTGCTTGCGCAGCCCCCGAGCCTCCTCGCGTCTAAGTGCCGCACTCTCGCCACGACACCACCGTACCACCTCCTCCTGCCACGCAACTAGAGTAGGGCATCTAGGGGATTTCCATCTCATGGTGATCGCTCGTATGGCCAATATGAGGGCAAGGTCGAGAAATCGCAGTTGAACTTTCAAGGCTCTTGTGCGCCTGCGGAGACCCAACAAACACTCCAGTATATTGTCCTTAAGTGGTAAATGTGTGATCTCTCCAAGTGCAGTTCGGACCTCCTCCCAATAGTCATGCAAATGAGAGCAAGCCCACAGCATATGGGTAAAGCCCGCCTTTTCGGACCTGCAACGTGGGCAGTGATGTTGTGCGTCGGGGAACATGCGATGAATTCGTTTTGGGGTTAAGTAGGATCTGTGTAGCACCATGCATTGAATGAATTTAAATTTGGCATTGCGGGATACACGCTTGGGGTGTTCCAGAATGCTCGTCCATGCTTTATCAGTCAGTGCAGCTTCAGTTGCCTCGGACCATTTTGTCCTAAGATCATCGAGTGGGATGGAGACTTGTGGCCGAATACCAACATAAAACCATCTAATAAGATGGCTGCCCTCCCCATGTAGTAGAGTGACCGTACCAGTTCGTGTTGCGGAGGTTCAGTACGCTGAGGTGCCCATGTCTTCCTAACGTAGTGAGATACCGCAGCATGGGTTAAATAAAGGTGATCCGGTACGCCAGTGGCCTGTACGAAGGCATCATGGTCAAGGAGGGTTCCATCTCTAAACAGCGACCCTACCTCCCCTACACCAGCGTCTGCCCAGACTCGTAGCCGAGCCTCTGTGAGCCTGCCACCAGCGGTTGGTATTCCCAATAAGGGAACGTTACTGGTGTATGGGATCGCATCCGAGGTGTACTGCAGAGCCCTCCTCCAGCAATGGAGTGCCGTTTTAAGTAGCGGGGGCGCTGCAGGGGGTTTTTTTACTTTCGGCAATAATAGTGTATGTAAGTCTCCCCTCTCTAAGTCTCGGGTCTCATATCCTATTTCCTGCAGGTTCCTGCCTGCTGCCCAATACGATAACCATTGAAGCTGACAAGCATAATAATAGGCCCTAAAGTCAGGTACCCCCAATCCGCCCTTGTGGGGTTCTAACTGTAATTTCTTGAGGCTCACCCTTCGTCGTCCCGTCCCCATATAAGCTCTAGTAGGATCGTGTCGAGTGTGTGAAAAGTGGACTGAGGAATCACTAAAGGTAAATTCACAAAAAAATATAAGAGTCGGGGGAGCACCACCATCTTAGAGATGGCCACCCCCCCATCACCGACAGTGGTAGGGACGTCCAAAAGGAGACACTGGAGTGGACTGCAGTAATCGCCTTAGACAAAGTACCGTCAAGTTGGTCCGCCTGTGACCTGTATATCTGGATTCCTAGGTATTTAAATGTATGGTGTGTTACTGGTAGGGTATATGTGCCAAAAAGCAGCGCGTTGGGGTGGGGACCGTCACGGAGATAGAAAGCATTCGACTTTCCTTCGTTAATGGCAAGGCCTGAGATACGCTCAAATGTAGAGAAAATGGTGGGGAGGGGTTCCGCCCAGGCAGAAAGGTCGCGCAAGTAGAGCAGGGACTCCATAGATAACCTACAAATTTGGTAAGTTTCAGGTAACATAAGGTGCACTGGGGTATGCCCATGGCCAAAGAGAGTTCAAAGTGCCAAAAGAGCTTAAGGCTTGAGAGCTAGAGGGCAGAACTAGGCATTAAGAGGCTCATGAAGTTGGTGAAGAAACTGAGGGGAGATGGGGACGGGATTAGTTTCAGAAAACTGGCATGTTCAATATCCCATTATGCTGTAGTGTGACTGGGTATGGGATCTATTTTGTTGCTGAATGTACATTGCTATGTTTCTATTCATCATGCTGACCTGCGATACTATGTTGTCTTGCTGATGTTAAATGCCAATAAAAACCTATACTTTAAAAAAAGGAAACTGAGGAGAGTCTGATACACGAAGTGCAGGGTGTAACCTAGAAATTCAAAGGGTTCAGGGGCATGAGAATACTACAAGATAAGAGGCTGTAGAAAATGGGCTGAAATGAACTGATAAGCATGGGAGATTAAGGGGTACAAAGAAAATACTCTACACCACTCAACATAATGAAAAGTGCATGAGGAGGTAGGACATGTAGATGCACAGGAAGGAATAACGAAGGATCTTAGGGAGATGATGACCACAGTTTGGTGAACCTGAAACAGCCTGTGGTTTTTAGCGAATTTATTTGAAAAATATGCTGTAAAATGCATTATCTGAACCCATTTTTTTCGAAATGGTGTTGCGTGGAGAATAGTCTAGCTCACTCACTTCATTCACTCACTGAAATTCATGGAAAGGAGCTATGCCCTGCCACCTTCCTTAAACTAGAAGTTCAGAAATTTCCTTCTTCTCTGAAAGGATTCGTAATTCCACCAGCCTTTATAAAGTATCTTTTCGAATTATTTCTGAACTTCAGCAACCCACAGCCATAAAATTCGAAATAGCACCATCACAAGTCCTTTCTAACAATATTGCTCTTTTTTCCTCAGAGAAAATTCCTACTACCTAGGACTCCATCCATAATGATTCAACTACTCTGCCCGCTTCACCATTCAAATATATCTTGCAGACCATAAGTAACATTTGCCCTTCAGGATCTCCAGATGATCCGGTCCAGCACAGCATGTAAAGCCACTCTTTTAGCCGCAAGTGACATTCTCCTGACTGTCTTTAACAGCTCCTTAAAGCGTGCCATTTTTCCAGACCATTAGAAGGCAGTCATAATGAGACCTCTGCTAGAGACGTTAGCCCTGAGACATGACCTATTTCTGTGCTAACTTATATAGGCAAACTTCTGCAGAAGTTGCCATGCATCAGCTACAGGACTTTGCAAAATCTAACAAGCTAATGGACAAATAAGTGGGTTTTTATCCCGCTCATAGCAACGAGTTAGTGTCTCACTGGCCCTTGAAGATCTTCCCCAACCCATTGATAAATGAGAAACTGGCATGCCAGTCCTCTAAGGCTTGTCAGCCACTTTTGATACCATTGACCACAAAATCTTGCTTAACACGCTGGAACCAGCAGGGATCACTGGTATAGTCCTAAATCAGATAAAATATTTTATTTCAGGGAGATCACAAGTGGTGACTCATCCCCATACACTCAAAAACATATAACACAGATCTTAGAGCGCTGGTCAGGGTAAGCAGGGTGACCTCAGAGGAATTCCTGGTGCGGTGGGGCATGCAACAGTGTTCCCGCTGTCCCCACGGTTATTTGCGTTGGCAATCGAACTGCTTGCTCAGTGGAACTGCATTGATACTCAGGTCAGGGAATTCGAGAGGGCACCGGGAGTTGCAGACAGAATATCATTGTATGCCGATGATGTGCTGATGTTCCTGGGCAATCCAGAGGGTTTGGTTCCGCGGGTGTTGCAGAAACTAGAGATATTTGGTGGATTGTCAGAGCTCTGCATGAATAAAGCTAAATCATTAGTGTTTCCAGCCGGGGAGTTCACCCAGGATTTGTATTGAGAAAAGGACCTGCAGGTCATCTGGAGGGCTTTAAATATCTGGCTGTCTATGTGAGACCAGGCCCGCAGGGGACATGGGCCAGAAATATCCAGCCACAAGTCCGCATGTTGGTGGGGGACTGTTAGACCTATGGGAGAGGTAGGCCCTGCAGTAGTGAAAAACAAATTGAAGGGTTTTTTACTACCAGGACATGCAAAACTTAAAATTACATGCCCTTCTTTTCAATACATGGCACCCTGCTGGCTGGACTATGTGGGGCCTACCCTGGGGGTGACTTAAATGTATTAAGGGGGAAGGTTGAGGCAAAAGGTTTACTTTACAACTGAGGTTCAAGTATGCATGTACCTGAGTAACTGTGTGTACAGCTGTGTGTGTTAACTGGTATTGTTCACAATCTTCATCCAATTAATGTGTAAATTATGACCACATAATCAAACAAATTCTTTTGGTTTTCATTATTATTCATTCATATATATGATAATGGTAAATCATTGGTAATGGTTGCATCAAGATTCCTTCATTTTATATACAAAAAGCAACAAAAAATGCAAGATGCATAATCAGATACATTGTAAATATAGTCTTCTTCTTTGGTGTCACTCCGTCTTATTCATGTAATGCCCTCTGCATTTTCAGGACGCATGGTCCCTTCTTCAGGGACCTCTGTAACATAATTAAAAATAAAACCAAATAATGCATCAGTACCCATATTTAAACCTTCATTGCCTGCCACCAACTATTTGACACCCCTCGAATCTACTGCCACGCTCTTGCACACCTAGAACCGTGTCATACAATGATTCACACTGGTGGTGCTCAAAATTCCTGCCATTGTGCTATAAACCATACCGTCCAAAGCCAACCAACTATTCCCCAGTGACAAGAATAGTTCAAACAACCCTGTGGTTGTTCTATGTATTGCCAAAACGTGCTCCTTAAGTGATAAAATACGAAACTTTACAAATACTCACTCCTCAAAAACGGAGTGGAAACAAATGCAATCCTAAGGGAAACGAGCTCACTCGATTATGATCTAAAATATACAAAAGTTGAGAAAATATATCTGGGGCTTCATAGTTAGTGCACCTGCCGGTCTTATATACGTGGGCCCACCACCATCATACCTTGAGAGATCCGTTGTGTATTCCACGTAGATATCACCGATACTGAACCTGAATGATAATAAATCAAACGGCTATTCAGCACTTAAACTCTTAGGTTTACTTTGCCAGGTTGAAATGGCAGTTTAAAACCTGCGCACACAAGCTGCAATGGCAAACCTGGGACATGTTTGAAAGGCTACTTAGGTGGATGGCATAATAAGTGCTGGAGACCCATTAGTAGCATTTAATTTAGAGGTCCTGGGTACAGGCAGTACCATTTTACTAGGGGCGTAAATTAAATTTGCTAATTAGGTGTAAGCCAATGTTACCATGTTTTAGGGAAAGAACACAAGCACTTTAGCACTGGTTAGCAGTGGTAAAGTGCGCAAAGTCCTAAGGCCAGCAAAATTGAAGTCAGCAAAAACAGGAGGATTGAAGGAAAAAAGTTGCGGAAACCACACCAAAGATGAAAGGTCAAACAAACTGGAAATACGAAAGTGATCTCGGTGTCAAGGGAAGTGGCCCACTTACCTTTCTAGATAGATGACAAATCTATGACCCACATCTGTATGTATAAATTATTTCGTTTTGCTATCTAAAATAAATAAATAAATAAAAATAATAGTTTCAGTCCTTCCCATCCCTTCTCCCTCTCATCCCAAACCTTTCTGATTACTATGAACTCACAAACATTCATCTCAAACTTTCACCCCTCCTTTTTAGCCAAACCACCCAACTAACAAGCACTACTTACAAATAAATTACTACTTCCCCTGTCAAATCCATTCCTATCATTCTATCTCTACTCCAAATTCCCTTTTTAAAATCCATTCCTATTATTCTATCCCTACTCCAAACTCTACTAAACACACATGAAATCAAAAGCACAAACCTAACACCACTAATGCATAAGAAAAAGAAAAAAAGAAATTCGTACTAACTGATTTACAACTAATCTTGTGTTCCGGAATAGTGTGCTACTCACGGAAAAATCGCTTCAATGCCTCATCAGGGGTCTTAAGCACTGTATAAATACATTTACAATGTACAATTAGACCTAGCATCCTTGGCATGGTTTTCCCCTAACTTTTGCCTTCAGACCTCCTGTTTTTGCTGATTTCATTTTTGATGGCCTCAGGACTCTGCACACTTTACCACTGCTAACCAACGCTAAAGTGCTTGTTCTCTCTCCTTAAACCATGTTAGATTGGTTCATACCCAATTGGTATATTTAACTTACTTGTAAGTCCCTAGTAAAGTGGCACTACCTGCGCCCAGGGCCTTTAAATTAAATGTGATAAGTGGGCCTGCAGCACTAATTGTGCCACCCACTTAAGTAGCACTTTAAACATGTCTCAGGCCTGCCAGTGCAGCCTGTGTGTATGAAGTTTGAAACTGCCATTTTGACCTGGCAATGTAAACCTTTTGCCAGGCCCAAACCTTTGTTCTTAATACATGTAAGTCACCTCTAGGGTAGGCCCTGCACAGCCTAGATGGCATGGTGTAATGTATTTAAAGAGTAGGGCATGTACTTTGAAGTTTTACATGTTCTGGTTGTGAGAAACTCTTAAATGTGTTTTTCAATTCTACAATGCGTACCTCTCCCATAGAATAACATGGAATTAAATGTTATAAGTGTAATTTCCAAATGGGAACAGTTAACCCCTTCATGTTTGGTGTCTCAGGAAATGAAAATTTAATATCATAATGTTGTAAAGTCATCCTGTGCCCTGGGCACCCCCCAACTTTTTGCTGACTGGAACTGGTGGTAACTGACTCTGACTGACCCTGGGCTCTGTTTAACCAGGCCCAGGGCCAGTGCCATGCTGAAACACTTAGATAACAGTAAAACACCTACATACACTAGGGTACACTTTGGGTTGGGGTACTCCTGTGATTGGCATGACCTACCCCTATAAGCCCCTAGTATATAATAGGGCAGGGGAGTGAAACTACCTATAAGTCCCTTGTATGTGGAAGGGCATGGCAGTTTAGAGGCCAGCAGCCTTTTTGCACTTGCATGTGTGCACTGCTGAAGCCTGTGGTCAGTTTAAAAGCAGCTCTGTGCTCCAGGATTGCTCTTAAACATGTAAATTGTGGCCAAACTCGACTTTGGGGTTTGGGGCACTTAAAACTGGTCAACCTAAAATGTTTTGGCATAATAATGACCCCAGGGTCTCCCCTAGGTATCCCAGGGGTGGGGGGGGGGGTCAGGTATCTATAAGGTAGACCCTTATAAAATGAGTTTATATATGCCCTGGGTTAAGTGAAATTCATATTTCACTCTCCCCATTGTGTAAAGTGCTGCCCAAATTCGACTTTGATGCTGGGGGCACTGGGCATGGAGGATCTGCAATATTTTTACAGATTCAGCACCCCTAGGGTCTCCCCTAGGTGACCTATGGGGTGGGGGTCCTGTGAAAATAAGCCAAGTACTTATAAAATATGTTTTTGTAAGTCCTGGTGCTGGAAAAATGGCCCATGTCATTTTTCCCATTGCAAACCCCATGCCCCATAGGTTAACATGGGGGAAAGTTATTAAACAATAACTTCTGATAGGAGAGGGATAAAGATTCCATTCAAAGACTCACTAGAATGGTATTGATAAATCCTACAATATGATGTTATTGAATTTTCCCCAAAGTGAACAGACAAGAAGTTATAACACTTTCTTAGTTTTAGTTCCAAATCCAGCCTTCCAGTGCTCTGCCCTGATTGGTCAGAGTTAAGGGGATTAGCCAGCCTGCCTGAAGAGGTGATAAAGATCCCCTGGGGCCAGCCAGATGGACTGGGAGGGCAGTGAGCTGTTCTGCAAGAATGCCAGGCCAGGGGGAGGGGTCGTAAACAATGAGCTTCAAAGGGGCAGAGCCCAGAGCAGTGTCATTTACAACTTTGAACCCCCACCTCAGCCAGATGGCAGGATTAAGGAAGATATGTGCAGATGTAGGGAGGAGAGGCTAGGTTAATTAGCCAACTCAGTGGGAGTGTTTAGCCAGCTCTTACCTCCTTGCTGGAAAATCAGCCATTATGGATTTGGAAGCTTTGTTGCACTCTGGGATAGAATAATGCCACACTCTGCTGGAAGGAGTCACTCAAGTGGGAAGTTACCCTACTCCTATTGGTGAAGCTTGACCTCCTGGATGACCCAGAGACTGTGGAATAAGTATCTGAGAGAGGCCCAGCCCCTCAGATCTGCTGCTTGAAACTGAAGAAAGCAAGACTGGCCCTGCTGAAAAGTTCTGCTGTGCAAAGACTTCTAAGGCCTGACCTCTGGAGACTGCACCACCTGAAACTACAGCTTTGTGGACTAACTGTGCTGAGTAAAAGAAGTCAAGAGTGGACTCCCTGCAAGCTACAGGTTAACAGAGCTCATCGGGACCCTCACCACCAAGAATCATCAACCTGGGGAGCTACCAGTGGATTTGTAAGGGTGACGTCCAGTGCATTGTGGGAATTGAAGTCCTCAACTTTCAAGGACCATCTTGGAGCTTCCAGACCCTTGGAGTAAGTTTGAGACACTTTGGGACCCTTTGAGGAACTTCAGGAAGAAGTTCAAGAAGTTTGGGGAACTTTGGAGGAACTTTGAAAAAAAGCTCCATAGGGGGACCGACCCATCCTGGTCAGCCAAGCCGCCTGCCTTCAACCGCAAGCCGGCCAAGCCCACCAGGTTCGTCCCGCTAAAAGCTCCATCGCATCGACTTCCAGAGATTGACCGGGACTAGAGAAAATCTGAAGCCGGCGAACCCTCACCGGATCCGGCTACATGAGGAGCATCGAGAGACCCCGCGAGAAAAAGCTCCAGAAAAGCTTCTAAGTCCGCTCGTAGAAAAGCCGACCGGGAGCAACCGCGAGAGCCAAGCCCCCTGTCTTCACTCGCGTGTCGGCCTGAATTTCTGGATTGCCCCGCTGAAGCGATCTTGAGAAATTTTCTAAGTCCGCTCCAGGGAAGTTTACCGGGACCTCGTCACAAGTCAAGCCGGCGAACCCTCACCGGATCCGGACTGGCTGGGAGCTTCGAGGGGTCTCGCAAGAAAAAGCTCCAGAAAAGTTTCTAAGTGTGAAGGTAAAAACTTTAACCGGTACCTTCCGAGGGTGGTAGCCGCTCAGGGCTCCATCGCGGTCGGCCTGAAACTTTGACTTTGGCCCGGTCTATCACGAGCCTATGTCCCAATATGGTGCTATATGCTTCTAAGTGCTATATTTTATTTAAACTTTGAAAATTCATATCTCCGGTTCCCTACATTGGATTTTTGTCGTTTTGGTGTCATTTTAAAGATAAAAATATTTCCTATTTTTATAAATTGGTGTTGGATTTTTATTATGAGTTGTGTCTTAATTATTTACTGAATTGGTGTTTTTAAATGCTTTACATACCTGTCTTTGAAGTTAAGCCTGCCTGCTCGCAGCCAAGCTACCAAGGGTTGAGCATAGGATTATATTTCTAAGACCTATGCTGGGTCCTATCAAGTGTTTGTGGTCTTATTACTAGTGGCAGACCTACATTTGCCCCTACCAATAACCCACTTTCCAACATTTGGTGCTCAGCGGTGTGGATGTGGACTTGTGTTTAAAAAGTACACCTTTCAGTGAATGAATTAAGATTATAAAAATCCTCTAAATTGCCTTAGAACAAAACTTTTGAGTTTGATTTTTGGAATTTGGACTAAACTGTTTTTAATCCATTGTTTTGATTTTTCCAAATTGTTCTAAGTCTATTGTGCCTAGTGTTGTGACCCAAAACTAGGGAACCATGGAGTTGGACCTGGCTAAACTGTCCCAGTTTAAGTTGGCTGAGCTTAGGGAACAGTGTAGGCTTAGGGGCTGCCTGCTTCCAAGAGGTATAGGAAGGCAGGGTTGTTTCAGTTTATACAAGCCCATGACCAGGCAGCTGAGGAGAATCAAGGGGGGTAGAGGGTGTCCCCCAACATCATCCCAGGAGAGGAGGATGATGCCTCTTCCATTATAACTAGTGTAAGCCAACAGAATCCTGATGGTGGGAGTGGGGAAGGGTCCCTTACTCAGGTACCATCACTGTCCCTTGCAGAGAGACAGCTTAAGGCGCAATTAGAGTTGATTGCCCTAGAAAAGGAGAAATTGGAACTAGCTAAGAGAACATGGGAGAGGGAGGAGTTGAGAAGAAATGGTGGCAGCGACAACGATGAAGATTTTGAAATGCCCAGGGGTGGTCCTGATCACAAACTTCCCAAGGGTATTGTGCCCAAGTACACTGAGGGGGATGACATTGACAAATGGCTTGCAGCTTTTGAGAGGGCCCTTAAGATGAGTAGGGTCCACTCTAGGTATTGGGGTGCACTCCTGTGGGAGTTGATTCCAGTAGCTGGGAGGGATAGGCTCCTGACCCTGAAGGGAGAGGATGCAGAATCATACCAGCAGATGAAAGCCTGCTTAGTCAAGAGGTTTGGTCTGACTCCAGAGCAGTACAGGGTGAAGTTTAGGAACACCCAGAAATTGAGTTCCAAGTCTTGGATAGACTTTGTGGATGTTTCAGTGAAGGCACTAGAAGGCTGGATTTGTGGTAACAAAGTGAGCACTTATGAGGGATTGTATAATTTGTTTTTGAAAGAACACATTTTGACTCATTGTGCAGAAGAGAAGTTACGCCAGTATCTAGTGGACTCTAAGCTGACAGACCCCAGAGAGCTGGGGGAAGCAGCTGATGAGTGGGTGAGAACCCGGGTTTCCATACAGCACCAGGGGGTGACCAGAAGAAAGGAGGACAGGTCCCTCCCCAGGGGAAAGCCCAAGGGAAAGAAGGTCAAAATCAGAAAGAGTCCTCTAAAGACCCACAAAAACCTGCGCAAGGAGGGGGGCCCCGAGCCAACCCAAATTCAAAGGGAGGGGTATCAGGGAAAGCCTGGTAGGTTCTTTGATCCCTCAAAGGTGGGTAAGTGCTTTGACTGTAACCAGCCAGGGCACAAGCAGGGAGATGCTGTCTGCGCTAAGAAGCTCCCCCCTAAGGGGCCATCCACAGGGATTGCCAGTGTGAGTGTAGGGGTGGAGAGTGGTACACCAGAAGGGGGTATTCCAGTAGTGGCAGCAACCTTGGTGTCCCTGGGTGGGGTGAATATTGCAACCCTTGATACCTTACCTCCAAACATGGATAAGTACAGGCAGAGACCTAAAGTGAATGGGACTGAGGTTGAGGCTATCAGAGACACTGGGGCTAGTGTAACTATGGTCCTGGCTGAGCTGGTGCCTCCAGAGAGGGTGATACCTGGTGAGTTTCACCAGGTGACTTATGCAGACAGCACTACCAAAATCCATCCCATGGCTGTGGTGGATTTGGAATGGGGAGGTGTGACAGGCCCTATGAAGGTATCTGTGTCAAAGGTGCTCCCAGTCCAGTGTTTACTGGGCAATGACCTTGAAGCCTCTGCGTGGTCAGAGGTGGAGAGAGGACTCCATATGAAAATATTGGAGCTCCCTGAGTGGGTATGTGCTGTGACTAGGTCACAGACTAGCCAGAAGGGAGGGGCTGGACACTTGGACCCTGGAACAAAGGGCCAAGCATCCATGGACAAGGGTACTGGGCCTGGTGAGCCAGCCCAGGGAACTCCAGAGGTGCAGGAGGAATCTAACCCTGATGGAGAGGATCTGGCCTCTGAGGGAGGGACTCCATCCCTGCCAGAGCTGTCAGATTTGGCAGAACTGACAGGAGCAGGTGGACCATCCAGAGAGGAGTTCAGTCAGGGACAGAGAGACTGTCCCACCCGTGAGAGCTTGAGGCAGATTGCCTCTAAGCAAGAGGAAGGGGATCACAGTGGGTTTCACAGAATCTACTGGGAAGATGGACTGCTTTATACTGAGGCCAGAGACCTCAAGGAGGGGGCCACCAGGAGGTTGGTGGTGCCCCAGAAGTACAGAGAGTTCATCCTGACTTTGGGTCATGATATCCCCTTGGCAGGACATTTGGGACAGACTAAGACATGGAACCGGTTGGTGAACCATTTCTACTGGCCCTGTATGTCTGAGAAGGTAAAGGAGTTTTGTAGCTCCTGTGTCACCTGTCAGGCCAGTGGCAAGGCAGGGGGCAAGACAAAGGCTCCCCTTATACCATTGCCAGTGGTTGGGGTTCCTTTTGAGAGGGTGGGGATGGACATTGTTGGTCCCCTAGACCCACCTACTGCATCAGGGAATAGGTATATCTTAGTGGTAGTTGACCATGCCACTAGATACCCTGAAGCAATCCCTCTGAGAACCATTGATGCTCCTGCAGTGGCTAGAGCACTACTTTGTGTGTTCACCAGAGTTGGTTTTCCGAAAGAGGTGTTGTCAGATAGGGGCACGAACTTCCTGTCCAGCTATCTGACTGCTATGTGGGATGAGTGTGGTGTCAACTACAAGTTCACCACCCCCTATCACCCACAAGCAAATGGTCTTGTTGAGAGATTCAACAAAACCCTGAAGGGCATGATAAATGGGTTTTCAGAGAAACTCAGGAGGAGATGGGATGTTCTCCTCCCATGCTTACTGTTTGCCTACAGGGAGGTGCCACAGAAAGGGGTTGGTTTCAGTCCCTTTGAGTTGGTGTTTGGACACCCTGTGAGGGGGCCATTGAGCCTGCTACGAGAGTCTTTAGAGAAGCCTCTTAAAGAAGCAAAGGACAATGTGCTTGATCATGTGCTAGGCCTGAGATCTAGAATGGCAGAGTACATGTTCAAGGCAAACAGGAAACTGGAGGCCAGCCAGGAGCTCATGAAGCACTGGTATGATCAGAAGGCTACCATGCCTGAGTATACTCCAGGACAATTGGTGTGGGTGTTGGAGCCTGTAGCTCCCAGGGCCCTCCATGACAAGTGGAGTGGGCCCTATCCAATCTTAGAAAAGAAGGGTGAGGTTACCTATTTGGTTGACCTTGGCACCCCCAGGAACCCTCATAGGGTCCTGCATGTGAATAGATTGAAACCCCACCATGACAGGGCAGACATGACCATGTTACTGGTCACTGATGAGGGTGTGGAGGAGGAAACGGAGCCTGTGCCCGACCTCCTCTCCACCAATGTGCAAGATGGGTCAGTGGAGGGGGTGATTCTCTCTCCCAAGTTGACAGACCAGCAGCACAGAGATTGTAAGCAAGTGCTGGAGCAGTTTGCTGGCCTATTCTCTTTGACCCCAGGCATCACTGAGTGGTGTGTGCACCACATTGACACTGGTGACAGCCTACCTGTCAAAAATAAACTGTACAGGTTGTCTGACCATGTCAGAGCCAGCATTAAAGCTGAGGTCGCTAAGATGCTGGAATTGGGGGTAATTGAACCGTCTGAGAGTCCATGGGCCAGTCCAGTGGTGCTGGTACCCAAACCTAATCCTCAGGGGGACCCAAGGAGTTAAGGTTCTGTGTAGACTACAGAGGATTGAATGCAGTCACAAAGACTGACGCTCACCCTATACCTAGAGCTGATGAGCTCATTGACAGGTTAGGGGCTGCTAAGTACCTGAGTACTTTTGATTTGACTTCAGGTTACTGGCAGATTGCCCTCACTGCTGGAGCCAAGGAGAGGTCAGCATTCTCCACACCAGAGGGACATTATCAGTTCAAGGTAATGCCCTTTGGATTAAAGAATGCACCTGCCACCTTCCAAAGGTTGGTGAACAGGGTCTTGTCTGGGTTGGAACAGTTCAGTGCAGCTTACCTGGATGATATAGCTGTATACAGTTCTACCTGGGGGATCACTTAAGCCACCTAAGGGAAGTGCTTCAGGCCATGCAGCAGGCAGGCCTGACTATTAAGGCAAGCAAGTGCCAAATAGGGCAGAGTTCTGTGGTGTACCTGGGCCACCTGGTAGGTGGGGGCCATGTACAGCCTCTCCAAGCTAAAATCCAAACTATTTTGGATTGGACAGCACCTGTTACCCAGACTCAGGTCAGGGCATTCCTTGGACTGACAGGGTACTATAGAAGGTTTGTTCAAAATTATGGGACCATTGTGGGGCCCCTAACAGAACTGACTTCTAAAAAGAGGCCCAAGAAGGTGATTTGGACCCCAGAGTGTCAGAAGGCTTTTGACACTCTGAAAGCTGCTATGTGTTCGGCACCAGTGTTACTGGCTCCTGACTACACAAAAGAATTTGTAGTTCAGACAGATGCTTCAGAGCAAGGGATTGGGGCAGTGTTGTCACAGCTAAATGAAGGGGGCCTTGGTCATCAGCCAGTTGCCTTTATTAGCAGGAGGCTTCTTCCCAGAGAGCAGAGATGGAGTGCCATTGAGAGAGAGGCTTTTGCTGTGGTGTGGTCACTGAAAAAGTTGAGACCATATTTGTTTGGGACTCACTTTCGTCTTCAAACTGACCACAGGCCTCTCAGATGGCTCATGCAGATGAGAGGGGAGAATCCCAAGCTGTTAAGGTGGTCCATTTCCCTACAGGGAATGGACTTTACAGTGGAACACAGACCTGGGGTTGCCCATGCAAATGCAGATGGACTTTCCAGGTTTTTCCACTTAGCTGAGGTGGACTACCAGGGTGTAGGTTAGTAACCCCTCACCTTTCGTTTGGGGGGGGGGGCTATGTTGTAAAGTCATCCTGTGCCCTGGGCACCCCCCAACCTTTTGCTGACTGGAACTGGTGGTAACTGACTCTGACTGACCCTGGGCTCTGTTTAACCAGGCCCAGGGCCAGTGCCATGCTGAAACACTTAGATAACAGTAAAACACCTACATACACTAGGGTACACTTTGGTTTGGGGTACTCCTGTGATTGGCATGACCTACCCCTATAAGCCCCTAGTATATAATAGGGCAGGGGGAGTGAAACTACCTATAAGTCCCTTGTGTGTGGAAGGGCATGGCAGTTTAGAGGCCAGCAGCCTTTTTGCACTTGCATGTGTGCACTGCTGAAGCCTGTGGTCAGTTTAAAAGCAGCTCTGTGCGCCAGGATTGCTCTTAAACATGTAAATTGTGGCCAAACTCGAATTTGGGGTTTGGGGCACTTAAAACTGGTCAACCTAAAATGTCTTGGCATAATAATGACCCCCAGGGTCTCCCCTAGGTATCCCAGGGGTGGGGGGGTCAGGTATCTATAAGGTAGACCCTTATAAAATGAGTTTATATATGCCCTGGGTTAAGTGAAATTCACATTTCACTCTCCCCATTGTGTAAAGTGTTGCCCAAATTCGACTTTGATGCTGGGGGCACTGGGCATGGAGGATCTGCCATATTTTTACAGATTCAGCACCCCTAGGGTCTCCCCTAGGTGACCTATGGGGTGGGGGTCCTGTGAAAATAAGCCAAGTACTTATAAAATATGTTTTTGTAAGCCCTGGTGCTGGAAAAATGGCCCATGTCATTTTTCCCATTTCAAACCCCATGCCCCATAGGTTAACATGGGGGAAAGTTATTAAACAATAACTTCTGATAGGAGAGGGATAAAGATTCCATTCAAAGACTCACTAGAATGGTATTGATAAATCCTACAATATGATGTTATTGAATTTTTCCCAAAGTGAACAGACAAGAAGTTATAACACTTTCTTAGTTTTAGTTCCAAATCCAGCCTTCCAGTGCTCTGCCCTGATTGGTCAGAGTTAAGGGGATTAGCCAGCCTGCCTGAAGAGGTGATAAAGATCCCCTGGGGCCAGCCAGATGGACTGGGAGGGCAGCGAGCTGTTCTGCAAGAATGCCAGGCCAGGGGGAGGGGTCGTAAACAATGAGCTTCAAAGGGGCAGAGCCCAGAGCAGTGTCATTTACAACTTTGAACCCCCACCTCAGCCAGATGGCAGGATTAAGGAAGATATGTGCAGATGTAGGGAGGAGAGGCTAGGTTAATTAGCCAACTCAGTGGGAGTGTTTAGCCAGCTCTTACCTCCTTGCTGGAAAATCAGCCATTATGGATTTGGAAGCTTTGTTGCACTCTGGGATAGAATAATGCCACACTCTGCAGGAAGGAGTCACTCAAGTGGGAAGTTACCCTACTCCTATTGGTGAAGCTTGACCTCCTGGATGACCCAGAGACTGTGGAATAAGTATCTGAGAGAGGCCCAGCCCCTCAGATCTGCTGCTTGAAACTGAAGAAAGCAAGACTGGCCCTGCTGAAAAGTTCTGCTGTGCAAAGACTTCTAAGGCCTAACCTCTGGAGACTGCACCACCTGAAACTACAGCTTTGTGGATTAACTGTGCTGAGTAAAAGAAGTCAAGAGTGGACTCCCTGCAAGCTACAGGTTAACAGAGCTCATCTGGACCCTCACCACCAAGAATCATCAACCTGGGGAGCTACCAGGGGATTTGTAAGGGTGACGTCCAGTGCATTGTGGGAATTGAAGTCCTCAACTTTCAAGGACCATCTTGGAGCTTCCAGACCCTTGGAGTAAGTTTGAGACACTTTGGGACCCTTTGAGGAACTTCAGGAAGAAGTTCAAGAAGTTTGGGGAACTTTGGAGGAACTTTGAAAAAAAGCTCCACAGGGGGACCGACCCATCCTGGTCAGCCAAGCCGCCTGCCTTCAACCGCGAGCCGGCCAAGCCCACCAGGTTTGTCCCACTAAAAGCTCCATCGCATCGACTTCCAGAGATTGACCGGGACTAGAGAAAATCTGAAGCCGGCGAACCCTCACCGGATCCGGCTACATGAGGAGCATCGAGAGACCCCGCGAGAAAAAGCTCCAGAAAAGCTTCTAAGTCCGCTCGTAGAAAAGCCGACCGGGAGCAACCGCGAGAGCCAAGCCGCCTGTCTTCACTCGCGTGTCGGCCTCGATTTCTGGATTGCCCCGCTGAAGCGATCTTGAGAAATTTTCTAAGTCCGCTCCAGGGAAGTTTACCGGGACCTCGTCACAAGTCAAGCCGGCGAACCCTCACCAGATCCGGACTGGCTGGGAGCTTCGAGGGGCCTCGCGAGAAAAAGCTCCAGAAAAGTTTCTAAGTGTGAAGGTAAAAACTTTAACCGGTACCTTCCGAGGGTGGTAGCCGCTCAGGGCTCCATCGCGGTCGGCCTGAAACTTTAACTTTGGCCCAGTCTATCGCGAGCCTATGTCCCAATATGGTGCTATATGCTTCTAAGTGCTATATTTTATTTAAACTTTGAAAATTCATATCTCCGGTTCCCTAAATTGGATTTTTGTCGTTTTGGTATCATTTTAAAGATAAAAATATTTCCTATTTTTATAAATTGGTGTTGGATTTTTATTATGAGTTGTGTCTTAATTATTTACTGAATTGGTGTTTTTAAATGCTTTACATACCTGTCTTTGAAGTTAAGCCTGCCTGCTTGCAGCCAAGCTACCAAGGGTTGAGCATAGGATTATATTTCTAAGACCTATGCTGGGTCCTATCAAGTGTTTGTGGTCTTATTACTAGTGGCAGACCTACATTTACCCCTACCAATAACCCACTTTCCAACACATAACTTTTGGTGACGTCGGATTTTAAATTACAATTCCGAAAATGCCACTTTTAAAAAGTGGGCATTTTCTTATCTTAAACATTTGGTGCCTGCAGCCCGTCTCTGAGTCACATGACTAGGTGTGGGTGACATTTGGGCTTTGTGTATTCATCCTAGACAGCCACACACAACAGGTAGTTTAGGTGTGACCGGATGGGCCATTACTGGCAGGATGGGAGGGAGGAGCTGGGCTCAGCCCCACTTACACTTGAACAGGCTTTGGCCTGTCTCCACACTAAGGGCTGCATACTGCCTTTAGTTAGTTGGGAGCCAGGGCCAGGAAGGCAGGGAACCTGTGCACTTCAACGACATGCCTCTAGAAGCTCCTCCTCACTTCAGAAGGCACAACTGGGTATAAATAGTGGACTTCAGACAGCACCATTTCAGTACACTTTTGGCCCTATGGATACTCTGCCAGGAAGAAGCTATGCTGCTACAAGGACTGTCACTCTGCTGGACTGCTGCTCTGAAGGAACTGCTGCCCTGCTGTGCTGACCTGCTGCCCTCTTGTCTTGGTGAGAAGGACTGGACCTGCATCTCTTGAACCCAGAGTAACCCCAAGGGCTAGTTTGATGGCCACCTGATCTGAAGCCTCAAGGACACAATAGCCTTCCAACAACCTTGCACCTGCACCTGGACTCTGTCATCTGTGAGTCTAACCTGCCAAGTGGTGCCACCGCATCCTGGTCCCTTGGAAGTGGGCTTAAGGTGGTCTGCCAGCCTCTGTGGATCCCGTGGAACAGACGCATCTCCTCTGCTGTGTGGCGCAATCCTGAGAAGAACCAACACATCTTCGCTGCTGCATTGGATTGGACCAGTAACGCGTTCGGAACTGCCAAATCCTGGACGCTGGCCCCCACATCCCTCGTCAACGGCACCCACGACGACAACTCCAGACTCCGCATTGCAGCCTCGCAGCTCTTCAGAACCGAAGCATCGCCCTGAGTGCGCACTGCATCCTCAACGCCAGACTTTGCATTGAAAGCCCTGTCGACGGCACCCTCAACGACAATGCAGGCCCTCGTACTGCAGCCTTACAACATTTTTATGAACGATGCATCGCAACACACCGTCAAGCCGGATCCTCGAAACACTCTGAAAGTCAGGATTTAAGGTACTTTGTTCAGCAAGCCTAAGTGGGTCCCTGTAGCCGGCCTGCACTCCATCGCGGTCAGCTTAAACTTGTTACTTTGACCCGGTCCTGCGCTTTGTGCTTTTTGTGTTATTTTTACTAAAATCTTTATAATTGCATATATCCGGTTCTACTAATTGGAGTTTTGTCATTTTGGCCTTGTTTTATTTGTTAAAATCAGTTCAATTTTTCTAACTTGGTGTGGGATCCTTTTTGTGTGTATTGTTTTCACTTTAATACTGTTTTAAGTGCTGCATAAATTCTTTACATATTGCCTTTGAGTTAAGCCTGACTGCTTTTGTGCCAGGCTACCAAAGGGTTAAGCACAAGTTCATTTGGGGTTTGCTTGTGTTTCTCCCTGACAGAGATTGTGGTTGCTGCTTGAGTAGGATTGTATCCCCTTCAACCAGTAACCCAATTTACAACATTGATGTTCAGGAATGAGATTTGGATTTGTGTTTGTGCAGTGCCATACAGTGATTTTGTTTTACACTAAAATCCCAGCTAAATAATTTGATACCATTTCGAGTTTCTTTTAAATTCTCCTTGATTGGCATTATTGCTTCTTCCAAATTCACTCTCACTCTACCTGACTGCCAGTGACTGTGTCTGTGACTGTACCTTCAGAAGTGGAATTTGAGTTTTTTAACTTGAAGAGCTACACTGGTTAAGCTCAAGTACTTCTGTAAGGAAAGGCGACTGCCAACCAAGAAAGGCACCAAGAAGTTGGAGCTTCAGAAAGCTCTGAGGGCCTGGACAGAGGTTCCTCAGTTGAGAGCCACAGACAATGGGAATGGGGAGGATGAAATAGAGAAGCAGGAGCATGGCCTGGACACCAGGTCTGAAATGCGGCACTCAGGAGAGGGAGATGACTAGTGTCATGAATTGGAACTCCATGCCAGAGCGGCGAGTGTGACTTCACAAGGCCAGTCCCCACAGGAATTGGCGGACAGGAAGGCGGAGAGGGAGTTTAAGTTGCAAATGACTAGGCTCAAGTAGGAAGCAGAGGAGAGGAGAGGAAGTCAGAGGCTGAAAGAGCCTTGGAGGAAAAGAGACTTGCCATGGAGCAAAGGAGAATGGCCCATGAGCTATGTCTCAGAGAGCTGGACCTAAGAGCTAGTCAAGAAGTGTCCAGCAGCCATAGTGGCAGCATACCAACAGTGTCCAGAAAGGGCCAAGAAATGTTGTATAACCAAAGATCTGGTGCTCAAATATGTAGTAGGGGATGACATAGACAAGTGGTTTTCTTCATATGAGGTGGCCCTTAAAATGCATAGTGTCCAAGAAGAGTTTTGGGGGACCTCACTGTGGAAACACATGCCTCCAGTGGCGAGGGCTATCTTGCTTAGACTAGAGGTGGGGGACCAGATGAAGTACATCCCAATGAAAACCATGCTTGTCACAAAGTTTGGACTCGACCGCAAGAAGTACCGCTTTGGGATCTCGGATAGCCAAAAGATGCAAATACAGTTTGGGTGGATATTCTTGATTATGCCACCAAGGCACTGAATGGTTGGGTGCGGGGCAGCAGAGTTGATGATTTTACTGGATTGTATAATCTGACGCTAAGAAAGCACAGTAATCTCACCGACCCCAGGGAGCTTGCTAAGGAGGGGGACCATTGGGTCAGCACCAGAGTGTCCAAAAAGGACGAAGAAAGAGGGAGGAGAAAAACTTATAAATAAGGAGTTCTCTAAAGGCCCCAAAAATAATTTCCAAAGGAATCACAGTAACCAGTCCCAACCTGATCTAAAGAAGAAGGGATTCTCTGATCACAAGTCAGGGAGGCTCGTCCCCCAGTGTACTGAGTGATGCAAGTATGGAAATTCCAAGAGAGACACCAAATGTCCCAAGAGGGCACAGCCCCCCCATCGGTGGGCAGACAGTTGGGTTGGCACTTGTTGCGCTTGGGGAGCAGGTGGCCCCTGTTTGCTTGGGGAGAGAGAGCAGAGGTTACATTAGTGTCCCTAGCGCATAGAGCCCATACTCTTAAGTATAGACAGTGGGTCATCATCAATAGGCAAAGGGTGAGGCTTTGAGAAACCAAGGAGCCAATATTACTATTATGAAGTGTCATCTGGTGTCTGCAGAGCAGGTCCTCCCTAATACATTCCACAGGTTCATGGTCGCAGACAACCGTGAGAGTCACTACTCAGATGGCGGGTGGGGTCAAGTTCTTTAAAAGTAGCTCTGAGCCCTGCCATGCGTTTATATTGTCTGTTAAGCAATGTCCTAGAGCACATTGTCTGGGAGAAAGTGGAGCTCAGGTCACACCTAGAGATGTTAGGCTTGCCTGAATGGGTCTGTATGACCACAAGGTCCATGGCTGCCCAAAAGGGTAGTCAAGAAAACCTGGAAGAATGGCCCAGGCAGCTGCCAAGAAGAGGAAGGGCAAGGAGCACAGGAAACCTGCCCCTGAGGTTCCCATGGTCCTGGTTGACTGGGAACTTAAGGAAGCTGCCCCTGATCCTACTGGGGAAGACATTGCCGCCCTGGGAGACTTGCCTGAGCTTTCTGGATGACAAGTTGAGTGTGGGCCCACCAGGGAGAAATTCTGCAAGGTGTAGCAAGAGTGCCCAATCGTAGATGGATTAAGGCTGCAAGCTGAGGCCCAGGCAGCAGGTGATACCTCTGGAAATCACCTTATCTATTGAAAGAATGACCTATACAGTGACCCTAAGGTTCCTGGACCTGGGACTGTGCTGGTGGTCCCTCATTGTTACAGGGCCTTCCTACTGCTTTTGGCTCATGATATGCCTCTGGCAGGAGATCTGGGCTAGGACAAGACCTTTGCCAGGCTTGTCCCCCACTTTTATAGGCCCCGGACAAAGACAGACTCCAACGTGTTCTGCAGATCCTGCACCACTTGCCAGGCCAGAAGGAAAAGCAGGAAAAAAACTTAAGGCTCCCCTGAATCCTTTGCCTGTTGTTAGCACTCCATTTGAGAGGGTTGGCATCAATATTATTGGTCCGTTGCAATCCAAGACAGCCATTAGCAACAGGTTTAGCCTGGTCTTGAAGGACCACGCCTCTGAGGTGGGTGACTGCACTTGCAGGGGCTAGGGCCCTCCTGAAGGGGACTTTTAACCACCAAGGAAATAGTGTCTGACAGAGGCATTAACTTCATGTCAGCATACATTTAGTCCATGTGAGATGAGTGTGGGGTAACCTAAACGTTCTTCACACCTTATCACTCTCAAACTAACAGGCTTGCTGAGAGATTAAACAAGACCCTGAAAGGCATGATTATGGGCCTGCATGAGCCCATTAGGAGGACGTGGGACGTTCCCTTGCCATTCCTGCTGATCGCCTACAGGGAGGTGACACAGAAAGGGGTTGCGTTTAGCCCATTTGAACTCCTTTATGGGCACCCCGTTAACGGACCTCTCAGCCTTGTGAAGGAGTGGTGTGAAGCTCCCAGTAAACCCCCTGGTCACCTACATGCTGGCACTCTGCAACCAGCTGTAGCACTTCTGGAAAAAGGCGTATGATAATCTTGAGGCCAGTCAAGAAGTAATGAAACTCTGGTACAATCAGAAGGCCACTCTGGTGGAGTTTCAGCCTGGCCAGAAGGTGTGGGTCATGGAGCCTATACAGCCCAGAGCACTCTAAGACTATTGGACAGGCCCATACGACATGGAGAGGAAGGGGAAAGCCACCTACCTGATGGATCTCAAGCCCCCTAGAAGCCCTTTAAGGGTGCTCCCGTACACCACCTCAAACTATACTTTGTGAGGTTTGAGATCACCCTGCTCTTGGTGACCGATTACAGAGTGAAAGAGGAGAGTGAATCTCTTCCTGACCTCCTGTCTTCCAAGGAGCATGATGGCTCAGTAGAGGGTGTTAACCTCCCATATACTCTGATCCCAGAACAGCACAGTGACTGTCGCCAGTTGTTGTGGCAGTTTTATTCTCGTTTGTCCCTCACCGCTGGGTTTACACATTTTTGTACCTACGACATAGATACTGGAGATAGTAAGCCTGTCACAAACAAAATTTACAGGCTGTTTGATAAAATGAGGTCAGTATCAAGGAGGAGGTCTCCAAGATGCTGGTGTTAGGGGTGATTGAATTCTCCAACAGACCCTGGCCCAGCCCAGTGGTGCTGCTGGTACCCAAGGCTGCCCCACTGGGCACCTACCCAGAACTAAGGCTCTGTGTAGACTACAGAGGACTCAGTTCCGTCACTAAGACTGACGCTCACCTCATCCCCCAAGCTGATGAGCTCATTGACAGGCTGGGTGCTGACAATTTCCTCAGTATCTTTGATCTCACATCAGGGTGCAGGCATATTGCTCTGACTGAGGGGGCAAAAGAGAGGTCAGAATTCTCAACCACCAAGGGGCCACTTCCAGTTCAAACTGATGCCCTTTGGCTTAAAGAATGCCCTGCCTACTTTTAGAGATTGATGAACAGGGTCGGGCTGGGAAGGAGGCATTCTGTCTACCTAGATGAAATAGCTGTCTTCAACTCCAGCTGGAAGGAACACCTGTACCACCCCCAGGAGGTGCTTCAGGCCCTGCAACAGGCAGGCCTGACTATCAAGGCCAGTAAGTGCCAGCTAGGGCAGGGTACTGTGTTGTATCTGAGCCACATGGTGGGTGAGGCAAGGTGCAGCACCTCCAGGCCAAGGTTGAAACTATCTTGGCCTGGCAACCTCCCAAAACATAGACTGAGGTGAGGGCCTTCCTAGGTCTCACCAGATACTTCAGGAGTTTTGTTAAGGGTTAAGGCACCATTGTTGCCCTCTTAACTGAGCTGACTTTGAAGAAGTAGCCCAAAAAGGTGATCTGGACAGAGGCTTGTCAGAAAGCCTTTGAATCCCTCAAGGAGGTCTTGTGTACAGCAGATGTACTCAAAGCTCTTGACTTCTCCAAGGGTTTTATTGTGCAGACAGACACTTCAGAATATGGCGTAGGAGCTGTCTTAGCACAGTTAAATGAGGAGGGCCTAGGCCAACCTGTAGCCTTCATTAGTAGAAGGTTTCTTCCCAAGGGAACAGAGGTGGAGTGCTATTGAGAGAGAGGCCTTTGCTATGGTATGAGCACTGAAGAAGCTGAGACCATACCTGTTTGAGAATCACTTCTGTGTTCAGACAGATCACTGGCCCCTAAGATGGCTCATGCAAATGAGGGGTGAGAAACCCAAGCTGTTGAAGCGGTCCATCTCCCTACAGGCAACAGACTTTATGGTAAAACATCGTCCTGGGTCAGACCACGCCAATGCTGATGGTCTATTCAGGTTCTTCCGCCTTAGTGATGAGGACTCACTGGAGGTTGGAAAGCTCTCCCCATTCTCAGCTGGGGTGGGACACGTGTTAGACCTGACAGTCTTAGGATGGTCTTCCCCCAAACTTTCTGTCTTCCTCCTCCATTTTTGCTGATCTTGTTTTTGTTAGCCTTAGGACTCTGTGCTCTTTACCACTACTAATCAGTGCTAAAGTGTGTGTGCTCGCTCCTCTAAACATGGTAGAATTGGCTTACACTTAATTGGCACCTTTAATTTACTTGGAAGTGCCTAGTAAATTGGTACTGTGTGTACCCAGAACCTGTAAATTAAATGCTACTAGTGAGCGTGCTGCCCTCATTGTGCCACCCACTCAAGTAACCCTTTAAACATCTCAGACCTGCCAATGAAGCACATGTGTGCAGTTTTAAACTGTCATTTCATCCTGGCAAGTAAACCTTTTGCCAGGCCTAAACCTTACTTTTTAATACACATCTCACCCTTAGCGTAGGTCCTAAATAGCCCATAGGGCAGGGTGCAGTATATTTAAAAAGTTGGACATGTACTTTTAACTTTTACATGTCCTGGCAGTAAAAAACTCTTACATTTGTTTTTCACTACTGCAAGGCCTACCTCTCCTATATGATAAAATTGGGTTAACTTACTACATTTAATAAATGACAGCTGTCAATTGGGAGCAGGTAAGAATGTTGAGTTTGTTGTCTACAGAATTGTAATTTAAAGCCCTCTATAATGGTAAAATAGAATTTAAGTCACAATTCTAAAAATGTCACATTGAGAGAGTTGGCATTCTCTTGCTCTAACCATTTGGTGCATACTGACTGTTCCTGGGTCACATACCTGGTGGTAGTTGGCTGTTGGACTTTGTTTATTCCTCACAGACAGTCAGACAATAGAGGGATTAGGTGTGCCTGGATGGGCCACCAACTGGCAGGATGGGGGGGAATTGGTCACAGCCCCACTTGTAACTGAATAGGCTGTGCCCTGCCTTCAAACAAAGGAATTGTTATCACTGCATTGTTCATGCAGCCAGCTTGGAGCCAAGGGGCAGTAAAGAGAGGAAACTTTAAGGACTTCAAAGGGAATTCTTTGGGAACTTCCCCTACTTCAAAAGGGGCACCAAGCATAAATATTGGGCCCTCAGACCCAACTCTTCAGTACACTCCTGGACCTGTGGATATTACAGAAGGAGGACTGCCGTTCTGCTTTGCTGCCAGAACGACTCCCACTCTGATGCCCTGCTACTCTGTTGCCTGCTGCCCTGCTTGCTGAGAAGGAAGAGTGGGCCTGCACCCTTCATCACAGGCTGAAGTAACTCCAAGGGTCAGCTGACTGACCTCCTGTTTTGAGCTAGAGGGACATAACAAGCTTCAAAGGCTGACTGCAACTGACTAGCTGCCTGGACCTGCATCTGGACCTGCCTGAGCCCTGCTGGCCTCTGCTGGAGTGAGTTCCTGACTGCCAAGAGGTACCCTTGCTGTTGCCTTTGATGAGCTTCTCTCCAACGAAAAGGGGAAATCCTGAAGTTTTGGGTTCTTTACGAATGCGAGCTGGCCTGTTCACGTCAAGATCTTGCCACCCGCGCCTCCCGCCAATGCAAAGTTCCAGTGAACTTGACTCTTTGTGCCACAGCAACCACCAATGACGCCTGGCAGCGCAAGATCTGCACTTCACGCTACAGCATCGACAGCTTGCGGTGACTAATGCGAACCTCCAGCAATACCAGTCCATGACGTCTGACATCTTTGCGCTACAGCGACGACCAACCGGGTCTTCACACTTTATCGACGACCATCCGCAATGCTCTCCCTTCTCCTCATTGTCCCTTCCACCACAAACGAATATCTGCATGCTGGACTTTGAAGGTAACTCTTTCAGTGGGACTAACCTGGTCCCTGTATTCGGCTCTTGCTCCATTGTGGTCAGCCTGAACTTGTGACTTTCACCCGGTCTTGCACGACCATATGACCGCAAGTGGCACTTAGTGCTTTTAGGCTCTTTACTTATCTGGAATCTTTAAAATGGCTTATCTCCATTTCTACTAATTAGATTTTTGTCATTTTGGTGTCAAATAATTTTGTTACATTTTACTTAATTTTTCTAAATTGATGTGGGATTTTTCTTGTTATTATTTTTTTCTTTATTACTGTTTGAAGTGCTGCATAAATACTTTACGCATTGCCTCTAAGTTAAGCCTGACTACTTTGTTGCCAAGCTACCCGCGGGTTAAGCAGAGATCCATTTGGGGTTTTCTTGTGTTTCACCCTGACAGAGATTATGGTTGCTGCTTGAGCAGGGTTTCGCCTCCCTCAACCAGTAACCCAATTTCCAACATCTACCATTTACAAAACTAACACCAAGCCATTCCCCAATCCTGGTTCGTGAGGATCAACTCGGCACTTCAAGAAAGTTGTGGGCAGTTCAATAGGCCTCTTATTGCCATGCAGAAACGGCTTAAGTCCACATTCAACGGGGGCATTGCGACAGCTGACATCACCTCCTATTATAGGGTGGCACACCTGACAATTATAAATATGTGGTAGTTCGATACCGGAAATCTAGCCTATGAATCAGAGAAATAGGCCATGGGATGATATACAGCTGCTGCACTTGCTGTATGGAGGGATGGCTCCCCTTCCTCTGCCACCAGATACTGGCCTTGTGCTCCAGGTTTTGGCGTGATACCCTCAAATACCTGGGATGAAAACATAAACTTTTGGAAGTTCCCTCACACCTCCAAGATGACTCTGTTACACACTTCCATACCCTTTACCCTTAATAGTAACTGTTACAAAATGGCACTATTGTAGATTGGTTTACTGGTTGCCAAGAGAGACTTAACTCAGGGGTGGAGACATCCCAGCCCCCCTTCTTGGATGTCTGGAAGAAAGGTCTCCGTCAATGTATGAACCTGGAAACACTGGTCTTTGTGGCCCGTGGCTGCCCACAGAAACATCAAAAGATCTGGAGTGACTGGACCCAATAGAGGCATATTGCATTGGGGCCCCTCCGATAGACTGCAGGGTCATTGGATGGCGAAATTCGTACTTTTGCAAATGTGAAATAATGTGTTTGATATATCAGTATGAGATGGTTTTGAGTACCCATGAACCAACTAGAATGCTAATATAGCCTTACAGCCCGCTGTAGCGGGCTATACCTGCTATTAAAGGCCCGCTCCAGCGTTAAAGGCTTCGAGCCGAAGGCGAGGGACTTTAACAAGGGAGAGGGACTTTAATAGCCGGTATAGCCCAGCTTCGAAGGGCTATAAGGCTATTAGAACATTCTACCACTAGAGGGCAGAATGTTCTAACAAATAAAACAAAGGCCTCTCGGAGTTCGAGGGGGTTTAAATCCCCTCGGGCTCCGAGAGGCCTTTGTGAAAACAACATTGGAATGTTGCTTTGCGGGCCTTTACCGGCCTGTAGAAGCACGGAGCACTCCATTGTCTTCAATAGAGTGCTCCACATTCCAATGTTCTAATAAATGATGAAACATGCCTTTCCTGTTATTCTTTTGCTATTTAGAAAAACAATACATTGTGTTATAAAAAAAAGATTTGAATTTTTTAAAAAGTATTACAGACATTGGGTATATATGTGAGGTTTATGTAAAATTGATTTGGCAGACGAGGCACATCATAGAAAATGTTGCTTGATGAAGACCCACCAGGCCTGTTGGCTACAACCAGAGTTCAAATTTTGGACCAACTAGAACGCAGATAAAGAACTATAGTAGGGAGGCTGATCTCTTGTTCTTTGAGGCACGGGACAGATATAGCCATATGGTATTAACTGCTGGGGTGCCCTAGAATTACTTATTGTCTATACAATCATAAGAAGTCCGGTGCTGGGTGCTCTAATGATGGAGCAGCTCCCCTTAGTGGATTTTACCGGAGTTTGGACACATACACGTTATCAAGACAGATTATGCTCAATGTGTGTGCAAACGGTAGAAACTCTCACTCACAATCTATTTTTTGAACCTCTCTGGTCAAGGAACAAATACAAACAATAGACATTTTTTGAAATACACTGTTTTCCACAGTTACAGAAATATATATATAATAATATATAATCAAACAAACAAACAAGAACAGAACTACAAAACGCCGGGAAAGGCGACGGGCCAGACGACGAGGAGTCGAACAAAAAACAACAGAAAAGCCAACCGAGGAGGAACTGGGGACGGTGATGCCATATGACCAATGTAGTAATTAAACAATAATAAACCTGACCAATGTTGATTTAAGTAAGGCAGAAAAACAGCTTCTATCATTAGGACTGTCTTACTGTCCCGAGAGTCCGTTCAACTATGCGGCCACTAGAACGGATATTTACAAAAGCGTTCGAAAACTTAAATTAAAGAAATACTTCCTGCAACATAATAATTTAAGAACTGATGCAACAGGTAATCAAGATCAACAACAGATAGACAGTCCTTCCCAGTTCAATCTAACTGCGTCAGACATGTCAGTGTTACGAGACATGCAGGATCTAATTAATGACAATGGAGCCTCAAGTCAAAGCATTGATGATGCTGAGCATATGAGCAGTACAGCCAAACAACAGACAAAAGTGACACCTTTTAATCCCCGCTCTACTTTTAATCCCATCATGCTAAAAGAAACTATCGACATTTTTCACGAACAAGTCGTAACAGGCATTAAGCATCTCAACTACAAAGTACAAAACACCATCAAGCGCAAGACTAACAAACAGGAATTGCAATATCATGTACTAATGTCCAAACTTAAAGCCAACAATGAAATAGTCATCCGCAATGCCGACAAAGGGGGCAATTTAGTACTGTGGAACAAAAACGAATATGTCAAAGAAGCCATGAGCCAACTAAGGGACACAGAGTGTTACCGCCGAAGCGACCACTTAACTATGAGAACTGTATATAATGAATACAAAATGAAATTGGTAGCATGGAAAAACGCAGGACTGAATACAAGTTCCTGAAGAATGACAACCCGGTAACACCGATTTTGTATTTTATACCCAAAATACATAAAAACCCCCAACAACCTCCAGGAAGGCCAATCATTTCAGCCCGCAACAGTCTACCCGAAAAAACATCTAGATATGTAGACTTTTACCTACAAGAACATGTGCAACAGCTCGCCTCTTATATCAGAGACACGGGTGACTTTTTATCAAAGATGCTGAACTTCAACTGGCGAGATGACTATCTTCTCATCACCTTAGACGTGACATCGTTATATACGTTCATCAATCATCAGGATGGACTAAGGGCACTACAATACTATCTAGCGCGAAGAGGAGCAGATTGTGTACAACATAGCACTATGCTGATGAACATGGTTGAGTTTTGCCTATGTAATAACATATTCATGTTTCAAAACACTCTTTACCAACAGCTAAGAGGCGTGGCAATGGAGGCCAGCTTCTCCCCCAGTTATGCCTGCCTCCACATGGGGTGGTGGGAGGAGCTGGTCCTACTCAAAGAGCATACAACATATGTTAAAAATAACATCAAAGTATGGTGGAGGTTTATAGACGACCTTTTTCTTATCTGGCAGGGAACAAGAGTAGACGCAGAGAAATTCATTGAAGGACTTAATGTCAATCAACTTAATTTGCACTTTACAGCGTCAGTAAGTACAGAGAGTGTAAACTTTCTAGATGTACAGGTCTATATTAGGGATGGCAGACTGGAAACTAAACTCCATAGAAAACCAACTGCTGGCAATGCGGTGTTGCATGCCTGGAGCTCGCATCCCCGCCATCTAATCCAGAGTATTCCCTACGGGGAGATGCTCCGTTTAAGGCGTATCTGTAGCTGTGAAGAGGACTTAAGGGCAGCCCAAACAAACAGTAAGATCAGATTCTTAGAAAGGGGCTACACGACTAGCTGCATAGATGCAGCCATCAGGAAAAGCAATATAGTCCCTAGGGAGACCATCCTCAAGAAGCACCAGAGGTAGAGAAATCTAAGGTACAGGATGCAGAAACCTTCAGGTTTATTCTAAGATACAATAAACAAGAAAAATCTATCAGAAACATCATAAAGAGAAACTGGCCCTTAATCCTAGGAGACCCAGTCATAGGCCATCTACTTCCCAACAGGCCAGCCATAACTTACAGCAGGGCACCCTCTATGAAGGACGCCTTGGTCCAAAACGATCCCGGTGGCCAATCTAGGGGCACATGGCTCAGCCAAAGAAAGGGGTTCCACAGATGCAAAGTGTGCAAGGCTTGCCAATTTGGGGCCAGCAGAACCTCTTACAAAACACCTTTTGGTGATCAAGAGAGGCCCATCAACAAGGCCCTAACATGCAAATCGGACTATGTGGTCTATGTGCTGGAGTGCCCTTGCGGCCTACGATATGTAGGCAGTACAATACTGCAGGGGCACAAGAGGGTACTCCAACACATAAGGGCAATCAAGAACAGGGACCAATCGTACCCGGTGGCCCGACATTTCGGTGAAGTACATGATGGAAATCCTAAAGACCTGAAGTACTTCCTGATAGACTCCATCCCTCCCAACAAAAGAGGAGGGGATAGGGAAAAAGCCCTTAGACAACTGGAAATGTGTTACATTCTAGACCTAGACACAAAGTATCCGGGGGGTCTGAACGCCACAGAGGAATTATACACATGTCTGGAGCGTACCATAGAAGGAAGATAACAAATAGGGGTAAACAAAATCGTATATCATCAAACACTAAGATATTAGAAACACAGGGGTTTCCAACTGTAGCCGCCAGAAAATCCCACTTTTTAGATTATACACGGGTTAGATAGGTTTTAACACATTTTTAACACTTGAGGCTATTGCACATAGCACTTTACACATACAATTTGCACTAGCACAGGTCACTTTCAGTCGTAAGGTTTTTAAATCTGATGTTTACACTATGAGTACTGTATATGCATTAGCACTTTTCTACCTGCTATAAGTCAATGAGATTTAGGTCATGAACAGTTGGGGTATTTAAACCAAGACGACCTTGACAGGTAGTAACAGCTATGAAATCTTTTTTACTACAAATTAGATTTTTATTTGCTTCTAAATATTCAACACAGTACTGCATAGGTTTTATGGATTTAGAACTATTGGTTTATAGGTTTATTATTAATACATTATTTCGGTATTCATACCCGTATTGTTTTATGTATTTTTAAACCTGTAGCTAAGTCCCATGCGTACCATGAAATCTGTTGTCTATGTCTATTCTTGAACCTTACTGCTTGATGGTACATGTCACTTTGAAAAAAACCAAGAAAAATGTTTAAAAAATGGTTTAAAAGGAACCTACCTACCGTGATGCGTGTCATGTGATCAAGACCCTTGGAGGGTCGAAACGCGTCATGGCTGCTGAGATCTGTAAGAGCTGGAATAAAGATTTTGGATTCTGCACAGTATTGTGGTCCGTGCTCCATTTTCTGGGTAAAACTATCAAGGCAAAGGTGGAGTGCTGCTGATATATATATATATATATATATATATATATATATATATATATATATATATATATATATATATATATATATATATATATATATATATATATTCATTCTAATATGATGACTATATTTTAGTGGAAAATTGGGTAAATTTTTTGAAGATCGTATTTAACTTGATGAAATGTTAAATCAATGTCCAGAAGATGTATAGAAATATTTTAAAGTTCAGTTCAAAGGAATTTTTTTCTAGATTTTAGATTTTCAGATCTTGGAACTTGATGTTTTTATGGCCACTTTGTTTGCATGTAAAAACCTTTAATAAACGTACACAAGGGAACAGAACAAAGACCGAATCAATTCTTCAGAGAACGGTTCTAGTGGTGGTAGTGAGGCGAGTTTCCGGTGGTTACTGCAACTGATGATTTTTAAGCAGCTTGTGAGGTCCTAGGTGTTTGGGATGAGTGAGTTTGCTATGGCTATTGTTAAGGTGATCATCCACATTTTATTGTATGGATGAATTTCCTGTTGCTAATTCAACTAGTAAGTTTCTATGTGTGACTGTGTCATGAGGTTTCAAAAAGGCTCCATGATAAATGTGCTGTTATGGGCTATGAAAAAAGAAATTGGTCAAGGCAACTTGATACTGTGATATGTGGGATTACAAAAAATACTCAGTTTGGAGGGTTTCCAAACTTCTTGTTCTCTCTTGGAACTGAAATCTGGTACTTTCCTTTATATGCCCATACAGGCTATCTTATCTTTACCATAGGCCTCTTTGAGGGTTTAATGGATAAAGATCTTTTTTTTACGCAGAACCGGGCAAGATGGCGGCTGCGTGAGATTCTGCAATTCATCACCCACCGGACTCCCGGGAAAAACTCCGGGATGACACCAGCTAGAATGTACTAAAAGCGTCTGATGGCCAGGCACTGTTCGATATACGGGCTGAGACGACTGCTGGAGCGATCACACGGCAAAGTGAGAGTCTTGGCTTACCTGCTGATCCGGACTGCAGTAAGGGCACTGCCGGCTGCGGGCTTCCAGGGCCGTCACCCGCGACGCGCTAACATGCCGCCAAAGGCGCCCAAATCCCTACGGGACCGTGGAGACGCCGGGGCAACAGGCAATGGAGCTGAAGCGTCCACGAGACAGCGCGGTCCCTCGGTGACCCGGAAGGCTCCTGGTGGAAAGAAGGCTGGAGACGCTACTCCCGCAGCGTCAGGAAGCGTGGAGGCGGCCCTCACAAAAGTGAAAGTAAAGGAGCAGCGTCTCGGCGTGAAGGAGGGCTCTGCATCAGGCAAACCACGGGTGATTCCGGGAATGTTTTCTGGCCAAGGGAAGATTCAGGAGAAAGGCGAACAGCGCGCTGGAACGGCTGCAGATAATAACACTGAAGCTTTACAAGTGACGGCTGCATGCGGTGAGGGTCTTACAACCTCGGCAACTGTAAGTACGGGACTGGTATCCTTTTCATGTACAGAATCTGACCAAGGGGTAACTACACAGGGGGAGCCCCAATATGTGGAGAAAAATGGTGTGGTGGGAGAGCAGGGGAGCAAAGAACTTGAGCAGGTTTCTAAGGATGGTGCTAACTCTGGACCCTCTCTGGCACTGCACTTGACAGTAGGAACCCCTGAAGGTGGCGATAACTTCTATTCCCTCAATGAGGACTCGGAGCTTTCCAATGCTAGTGCTAGTGGCGGTGAGGTTTCCCTTCTGGAGGGGTCAGATTCGGACAGCTCTCTTTCTAACCCCAGCACACAAAAACGCCCACTCACTCAGACACGGCGGAGTAGGACCAGAGGGGGGAAAAAGAAAAGTCTGGGCTTAATGCAATCTGATTCCGATCAAAGCCAATCAGGGCAATTAAAATGGGATTATTCCACTACGCATTTTGATATTGACAACGGGCCAACACCTGATGTTGGTACTCGAGGGGAAAATAACGCACCTACCTCAACGTCACCCATTACTGAGGCCTCCCCCTCAATGGATCTTATCTATTCAACTCTTAAACAGATTCAATCTGAGGCTCGACAGGAGCACAAGAGGGCTCACCATGCAACTAAGCTGATACAAGGGGCCATCCGCAAAATTAACAAAACTTGTACAGAAATTGCAGAAAGAACAACGGTTCTGGAAGAGCGAGTGTTGACATTAGAAACAGGAGCAGAGAACATTACCCAACAAGTAACATCGAACGAATCTAGGATGACAGATGTCATGTGGAAGATCGAAGATTTTGAGAATCGCCAGCGACGTAATAATCTGAGGCTGCTGGACATTCCAGAAAATGCGGAGGGGGAAGACATCCGAGGGTTTGTGCTTCGATTGTTGAAGGGTGGCTTTCCCGAACTTTCACATTGGCATTGGGATTTAGAGGTACAACGCGTACATCGTTTCCCACTCATGTTGAAGAAAAGGAAGGGTCAAACGGAAGGGGACAACAAACCCAGAGCTATACTAATTTTTTTGGGCAATTTTTTGCTACGACAAACAATTTTTGACAAAGCGCGCCCGGAAGTTAGGCGCTCAGCGAGGGCCACTCCTTTTTTGTCAGGCCAGACTTCTGCCATGCTACGGTGGAAAGGAGGTGGAGGCTACGTCAGCTTATTGCTCCCTTCCAAAAGGTCGGCTGTGAAGTGTACTTGTTGAGCCCAGCCCGTCTTAAGGTTATTCACCGGGGAAACTCAAGGGTCTTCTCTTCGGAGATACAAGCACAAGATTTTCTACGAGAGCTATCAGGAGCCTCCGGTCATTAGGATTCTTTAAGTTGAAATACTTGGATAGTTAACTTAATTTCCTTTTTTCATTTGTTTCTGGTGTTGGTACAATGGAGTTTGATGGGTGGTGGTGGGAAGCCGTATCATGCAGGAGGCATCACAAGGGTCTACGGACCTTTCTTGCCGTAAGGTAGGGCGGGTGGAGGGATGGGGGGTGGGGTTTCTTTGGGGGCATGGCTGGTCCACTGGGTCGAGGTATATGTAATGGCATGGAGATCATATGGTATGGTAAATGAATTTTTATTGAAGTTAATAGAGAATGTTATAAATGGCAAGGGGTAAGATAAGAATTGCTTCGGTTAACATATGTGGCTTGAACTGTCCGCGTAAAAAACGCAGGGTCATTGTAGATATTCAGTATCTTAATGCAGATATAATATGTTTACAGGAGACACATATTGAAGCAGGGAGGCAAAAGGTGGCAGAATTAGCCGGCTATCAGTTAATTTCCTATACAACTAAAGGCACACGTACAAAAGGGGTAGCTATTATGGCTCGTAGAAAGAGTTTTAATTTTTCACGCTCTAAGGCGGACCACCTGGGCAGGTGGGCTCTTACTCTATGTAATGCAGATAACTTCTCCTTCACGCTCTGTTCAGTTTATGGCTCAGTGTTTGATGATCCAGCTCTGTTTAACTGGTTAAGTATGGAACTTGTCGGGTATGGATGAATTTCCTGTTGCTAATTCAACTAGTAAGTTTCTATGGGTGACTGTGTCTTGAGGTTTCAAAAATGCTCCATGATAAATGTGCTGTTATGGGCTATGAAAAAAGAAATTGGTCAAGGCAACTTGATACTGTGATATGTGGGATTACAAAAAATACTCAGGGCCTGATTCACAGAACTAACTTACGTCAAAATCCTAAACTTACAACTATTTTGGTATTCACAGAATGAACTTACACATTTGGGTATTCACAGAATGAACTTACACATTTGGCTATTCACAGAATGAACTTACACATTTGGGTATTCACAGAATGAACTTACAACAATTTTGGTATTCACAGAATGAACTTACACATTTGGGTATTCACAGAATGAACTTACAACAATTTTGGTATTCACAGAATGAACTTACTCATCCTAACTTTATGTCCGCCACCGGGCCGGAAATTCCGGCCCGAGTGCGGACATAAGGTTAGGATGAGTAAGTTCATTCTGTGAATACCCAAATGTGTAAGTTCATTCTGTGAATACCCAAATGTGTAAGTTCATTCTGTGAATACCAAAATTGTTGTAAATTCATTCTGTGAATACCCAAATGTGTAAGTTCATTCTGTGAATACCAAAATTGTTGTAAGTTTAGGATTTTGACGTAAGTTAGTTCTGTGAATCAGGCCCTCAGTTTGGAGGGTTTCCAAACTTCTTGTTCTCTCTTGGAACTGAAATCTGGTACTTTCCTTTATATGCCCATACAGGCTATCTTATCTTTACCATAGGCCTCTTTGAGGGGTTAATGGCTAAAGATTACTTTCATCTCAATGCATGCATTAGTTATACCTTTTTTTGATTTTGTTTTATAGAGCACGGACGCCATGTAGTATGAGGACGCTCTACATTTTAATTGGATAACTGAGTAGTGTAGTTATATTCAAAACAGTCCACAATACATAAGGGGCACACAGATCAGAGAATGAAGTTAACGAAGCTCTCAATACTTCCTGGTGCCAAAGCAAAGGTTTAGGGAGAGTTAACTGGTGTGTTGGAAAATTGGCTTAAACAATTAATTCAGAGAGAGCAGATTCAGTTGAATAGGATAGGGAATGTTCAAGACAGTGGACTACCCCAAAAAATGTTTGAAAAGGTGGGTCTTGAGATGCTTCTTGAAGGTGGTGTGAGAGGTTATCTTTCTCAATTCCGGTGGCAGTGTTCCATGCTTTACCAATCATGGCTTGCATCAGGACAATACAAAATGAACCAATACGTGTAATACGTTATTGGTAGCACAATGTGGGTGACTGAGCACTGCAGGCCAACAGACCAAATACACACTACTCACTATTTTACCAAATATTACCTGTACTTATGACTGTCCCATGTAACTGAGTTTATAAAAGTAACACCATTGTTTTCTTTCCCAGCCGAGCCTTCCAGGAATATTTCCAGGAGCACCTGGAGTACGCGTGTCCCACAGAGGACATCTATCTGGAGTAAGACTGCCTCCTTGAAGGCCCAACACCAGTCGCCTTGAAGGAACCATCAAGACTTCCCTCTTCTCTTCCATGGCTCTTACACTCCTCGGGGAGGGAGAGAGGTACCAGGACACCCATCAACATATCACCAAACATACCGAGGAAACTGATCACATTATTCCTCACTGTGGCTGAGAACCCCTGCAAACATCACTTCATGGACTCTACCGCAACCCCGGTATCCAGAGAATCCTTGCTGCCTCCACTCTACTCTTGCCTCTCAACCCTGGACCTTTGGAAAGTGCTACTGGTGGCCATGAAACTTTGGGCTCGATTCAGATAGTTTCCCGAGGACAGACTGCCCTTTATTTAGGCTGAAAGTGATAGACTAGATTTATTTTTTTTCTTGGGATTTCTTTGAATCTGTTCGTTCTTGGCTGTTGCCTCTCACCCCATCTGGGAAAATCACTGCGTCTTTTGCAATTATTACAGAGCTGAGGTCCTGTCCTTGCAACCATGCAAGAAAGATGATGTTAGCGGTCGTAGGTTCTTGAATGTTATTTTGCAGAGTGTTTCAGGGCGTTGGGCTCACCTCTTCAAAAAGGACCGACCCTTGCCACAAAATATTCTGGGGATCGAAAGTGCGCACTGCGTCGGTCTCATCTAGATCAACACAAAAAGCAGAAGAATGTGAAGGGGCCAGAACAATCATGACTGATTTCTGCATAGAAGAAAGACTTCAGGAAAAAGGGCGATGTGTCTATTAACTGGCTGAGGAGAACAGGGCGGAAAGTGCTGATCCTTGGAAAACCAAATGGAATAGCATCACCCGGTGTCGTCTGCAGTAGAAAGGACAGCCGGCTGCATGTCTGTTTCTATAGACTTTCTGGTTGCTGGTGCAATCCTTGGCATTTTAATCCACTCATAAAAATATGTATAACTGCCTCAGGGGCCGCCATGAGGGAAAGAGGACTCGCTGCAATTCGAGGCATGCGTGGGTATCTTTCACCCTTTACCTGGTCAATGGCTGTGGGGGGAGGAGACAGCACAAACGAAGCTGAGAAATAAGGCTCCACAGAGAATCACCCAGGCCCTGGTTCCATGAGGGCCAGAGTGTGGCCTGCAGATAAGAAGAAAGAATGTGTCCAGGTTCCCTCCTACACCGTTTCAGATAGCGATAGAGGGCGTTGGACGAGATTGACCAAAGATGTGTCCCCCATTTCGATCCTTGCAGCAACATCCTTTATGTATAACTTGTCTCTGCCCCAGTGACTGTAACAGATTACCACTGTACTGTGTTATAGACAGGCACCTTAGCATTAATTAGACCAGTCTGAGTTTTGAGTGATGGCTCGGGCCTGTTTATTGCCCGCCAGGCATTACTGTTCCTTGGCCAAGAGTTCATAATGCCTTCTTCAAGGTTCACTTTGGACTCATTTGTACTTGGAAGGTGACAAACCTTTCCTCAGTGATGTGCTAATACATTGCCTAATAATGTTAAATGTGTAATAGCTGTGGAATACTCCACTGGGCATCTGTGTGTACCCCCATGTGACTGACTGTGGAACGAAGAACGGCGAGTGGCTAAAGGGGCGGCTTTGGGGGGATATGTGGAACCCGCCTACAGACCAGTACAAACTGAGATATTTCACCCAGCTGTGTCTGCAGAAATGTACCTAGAAATTCAATGAGTGCAGGGAATGAGTAGGGTTTCTTACATGGGAAGCTACACTCTGTTCTGTATAACAGATAGGCCTTGAGAGTGTGTCTGTAATTACCTGTGAGAGTATCAGGAATGAATGTATTTAAAAGAACCGATGTCAGATGTGGGGTTTAACTGAGACAATGACGAACATATACGTGAGTGCACGTATGTAGCTGGAACAGGTTTGTGCATCTTACCATGTCACAGATGTATGAATGTAACTGTCACCATGTTATAACATATTTATTTGTGACGTTGCCCATGTGACTGTAAGTTTGACGATCAGACATATAAACATGGTTGTAGCATGTCAGGTGTGTATGTATTTAACTGTGCCCATGTCAGCCTGTAACCATGCCAGGCATCTATGTAACTGTGATAATGTCAGGCATGTAAATAAGTTGTTGTTATCATGTGAGGCATCTATGCAGGTATTCACTGTGACCACTAACATGTATGTAGCTATGACTCACTCAGAATTGCATAGGTGTGACAGTGTCTGTGTTGGACATGCATGCACATAATTGAGGTCATGTAATCCATGTGTGTGAGTTGCATGTACGTACGTAACTCGCACCACGTAAGACCTGTATGCACATAACAGTGCAAATGTCACTGATGTGCATATGTGGGACAATGACCATGTCACAAAAGAATGTATGTAAACATGACCATATCAGACTTATATGCATGTGTATAATGGTGACCCCATCACACACGTATTTTACTGTGCCCATCTCTGACATGAATCAGTGTTTATTACGGTAACCATATGATACACGTATTTACATTTGATCAAGTCAGAGGTATATATGACTCCATGAACATGTTTACCATCCATGTAACTCAGAAGTGTGTATGAAACTCTGACAATGTCAGACATGCAAGTATGTAAGTAACTTAAACCATGCCAGAAGAAAATGAATATAATTGTAACAAAATCAGGCATGCATGTAACTGTGATCATGTCAGAAATGTATACATCCAGGTATGTAATTCTGGCCATGCCACGTGTGTGTGTAAATGTGACCATCCATCAGATGTGTATATGTAACAGTGACTGAGTCAGGCATGCTTGAATAACTGTGACCATCCCAGACATGAGTGTCTAAATCTGCGACCATGAAAGACACACTTACATGTATGCAACTTTGACCGTGCTAGAAGTGAATGTATGTAACTGTAACCGAGTCAGACATGAATGTAACTGTGACCATGTCAAAAATGTATGTATGGGTCGTAACTATTCCAGACATTTATATGTATAACTGTGACCATGTCAGATGGGTATATGTAACTGTGACCACATAAGATACAGATGTGTGTCTGCGTGTATGGTGTTGTAACCTCACATATGCATGTTTTATGGTAACTGTAGCTATGTTATGCATGTGAGTATGACATTGCCACAGTATCATCAGCATTTATGTATTTTTTGTTACTATATTAAACATGTTTGCATGTATGTTGCAATATCCAGGTAACTCCTGTATATATTTATTTAGAGATTGTACTAGATTTAATAAGATTGCATTGCAAGAATTGCATGTAACTGTGACCATGAATGACGTATAATATATGTGAATGTGCGTGTACAAATACTTTGAATGGAAGCACACGCACATATATGTGTTTGTCTGTGTGTGTTTCTATTTATATTTACCTGTCATTTGTCAGGCGTGCATAGATGTAGGCTACTATGGTTATGTGGTACGTGTATCACTGTAATTGTACCACTGTGAAACATATATGTGGCAAGTCCACATACTCTTAATTTAACTGTGCAAGTCAGAAATGAATATATGTAGGTTTAAATATGTCATTCATGCATGCATGTAGGTCACTATGATCTTATCAGGCATTCGTGTATGCACTTCGATATGAACATGTCAGACATTGATATATGTAACTATAACTATGGCAAGCATGTATGCACGTAACTGTGTGATTGTCAGACAAATGTTTAAGTATATAGCAGAAACCAACAAGTCTCATACACATGAATGTAACAGAAAAACCATGTCAGACGTGTATGTGTGTAACTGATCATGGCTCACATGAACATAAGTGAGTATGCATGTCAGACGCGTATGTATCTGCAACCAATTCATGTATGTGTATGCATCTGTGATAATGCCAACCATGTTTACAAGTTGATGTGGTCATGTCAACCATGTATGCATGTATGAAGCTATGATTATTCCGCACATGCAAGTGTGCATGTAACTGTGATCATGATAGACATGTATGTATCGAAATGTGACTATTTTAATACATTTATGTATGAAAGTATTGAATACATTCATGTTAAAATATTCACGTTTACAAACATACATATCTGCAATGTTAACAAACACCAGTCATGTGAAATATATGTCTGTATATTTAACTGTGAACATGTCAAAAATGTATGTGTGTAACTGTGAAAATGACAGAGAGGCATCTATGCATTTGTGACGGTGTCAGAGAGTTTGCGTTAGAGGTGAAAATGGGACAGAATGTGACCGAAAAAGACAATTGTCTACATCACCATTACTTTCTACCAAAAATACAAAATGTACAAAGAAAGGGTCAAGGGTTAGAAAATAAATGATTGTGTATGGGAAGAGATATCAAGAGCTGGGGATAGAAGGAATGGGATTTGGACCCGAAGAAAAGAGATCTAGACAGAGGGGGTAAGCAACTGAAGTGGGGATATAGGACATAAATAGGGATGGGTTTAGAAAGTTACACTATTTGATCAATGGTGTGGGCGTATTAGAGACATGAATAATATCTAGGGATAAAAAGACGGGTTAGAAGGGCTCCGTTATTAAGATGCGAGGCAGATATTCTGACAGTGGGAAATGCAGAGAGAGATTTGTAGAGAGAAGTCAGGCGAAGAGTGTGTATTACACACTGTATGAGGAACTAGATAGATGAGGAAAACAGAGTGAAGTAATGAGGAGAAAGAGACGGCCAGTATAAACAGATATTAAACATAAGGTGTCCATGTGTGACAAGAATAAAAGTAGACAAAAAAAGATGTAATTTGTGAGTGAATGAATGAGTGCATGTGAGTGTAACATGGATGCTAGATCGGGGAATCTCTCTTCCGAGAGAAACAGAAAGGCATGCAGACAGAGTCTAAAACTCAGCTAAGGCACCACTGTAAGAAGGCCTGGTTTGATAGGGCACTCCAGTCTCACATGTGGAGAGAAAGACTGGGATCAGGGTAGGATGCAATGCTGACAGTAGCAACAACTCTACCTTCAAGGTTGTAAACACGGACAGACGGAGGTCAAAGGACGTGGGTTCCGAGAGCTTTTCTTCTTCCCATTGAGCTTCCACTAGCAGTGCCCAATCCTTCATCACAGTGATGACGTCCTCCAGCTTCAGCCTGGTCATTGCTGTGACACCCATTCACTGTCATCAGGCATTTCACAGTTTCTCACCAAGAGCGGTTAATCTTTCTGCAGCTTCTAAGATAAACGAGAACCACCAACCATTTCTAGGAGTTTGACTTGATGTTCAGCGAACGAAAATTATAACATAATGAAGAAGACAATTCTTAAAGATGTAAACAATTTAAGTATGCTGTATATCACTGTAAGCAAGTGCATGGTAATGCCCCCAATCCACAGCAAAAGATGAGAGTATTTGTGGATTTTGTGCATAAGGGAAAGTTACCACTGAAAGGACACCTCTCCCCCAGGCATCTGGTCAGTGACTCTCCTGGCTGGCACTCTTAGTTTGCGCTAAGCTTCTTTATCCCTCATCCTTGCACATCAAGGGCCAATTGCGGGCATATCTTTGGCAGTGGTTTCACTTGTTTCGCTCTTTGTCACAAGGTGTGACATCCAAAGCATCTCTGTACAGTAATAAATACGTGAGTGCATTCTACTGCTCCAATGGGTAGTTAGTGATCCCATTGGTCAAAATTTGTGTCAGACCTATCTGGTATACCGCTCCAGGGCTAGTTCTGAGATTTGCTGAGACAGAAGTATGATTGGTCTTATCTCTGTTTGTAGATACACGGTACACCAGAGACCTTACTCACTGGCAGTAGAACCTGCTCCACTTGTACTGCCGAAGTGGTGTATTATATTTGTGATGGAAGGTAGTGGGGCTTTCAAAATCTACTTTTCTGCCATAGCGGTGTCAAAGATGCTCTTGGGTGGTATGCAGGTTGATCATACCAGTGCTCTACATCACAGTACCATTGCTAGTTTGGCAGCGGACAGACTTTCACACATTCCTCTGGTTCATTTGAGGATCACAGATTGGTTCAAGCAGACATAGATCTAGCCTTGCTTAATCATCCTACAATATATAAGAACTAGATAAGAAGTGCATGCCACTAAATCTGTTGCTCTAACCCCAAATAAAAGAGGGATTAGATGTTGAGAGGCATCATTGAATGAACTCAATAGTCATTGTTTTAATTAAAAGGGTGACAGTCCATCATCACTTCTAATGAAGATACGTTTAAACATACTAAGAAAAGAAAATGTTGGTTGTGATAAACTATGACTTTGCTAGCCCTACACCACCAATGGCTGATAACGTTAGGACCTGCAGAGTCCTGAACCATCAATGGGTAGGAGCTTTAGACAGTGGTGAAATGTGACCTGGATGACACCCACACACACACATGGTTCAGAAGTTTCATTGTGGTACAATCTGGCCTTGATCTCGCATGCAAAGTCATTGGTTAGCAGCTTTTGGCATTGGTACAATGTGGTGGCTCCTGCTCAGAACAAATACCATGACAATGTTAGGGTGTGGCCTATCTTTCCCTGCACCTTGCAAGGTTCATATGCGCCTGTCCCCTGGGCAGCGACAGACCTTGTCCTTGATGTTTCCTGAGCCACTTACAATTCTGTGCTCTTGGCAATATTGGCCCCATAGTCTGCAGCCTCAGTGGCTCAGTTAGATTCAGTGGCCAAAGCTGACCGTGGTTTCTCTTGCACCAACAACAGATCTGATCTGTAGGCACGTATTTATTGTTTTAATATGTAACATTCAATGGGCCAGTGGAATGCGGCTCTTCCTGGCTTCCTCGGGGAGGGTGTCAAAAGGTTTAAACCAGGCAGATTCAACATGGATAAGGTGATTAGGGGTACTCTAGACATTATGTTTGCTTGTGAACGTTCGTTTCTCGCAATATTGTGTTTCAAAAACTGCAAAAATAGGTTCCCAATGAAACCCCAAACATGGTAATTTTAGAAGTAAAGTTTTAGCTTCAATCAAGGGCAGTGAGCCATGCTTCTGGGTGATTTTCTAGAAACCCCAAACATCAAGCAATTCCAAAATGGATGCCTTACTGCAGACTAATGAGAGTGTCCCCATGGGGAACCAGCTGTTCTCCTTCATAGCTGTGTCAGCAGATCGAAAGAAGCAGGGCAAGCTACTTTGCATGTCATGCCACTGCATCACTCTGTCGATTCAGGCCACGGCAGAGCTTTGATTGTTTCATTTTAAATGTCTGTAAATCCAGTAATTTTTAATGATCTGAATGGTATAATAATTACTCATAGTGCTATTCAAGGCGTTTCAGCTCGCTGGATTTTAAAAATGGCCAGCCAGATCTACATGTAAATGAACGTGCATGTACAACGTCTATTTCTATGAGACACACAGCACAGGTAAAACCCTGCAGCAGAGAGATGCATGCATGTAATTGGTCCAGAGGTTTAGTTGAGCGATGAGGGAAGCAGTCACTAAATGTAGTGCAGGTTTGTGCCAAGGAGACTGTTGCTTAAACAGAGCATCCCCACTGTCCTCCATGCTGCACCAATACCCCAGGAGATCATAGTGACATGAGCCTCTTCTTCTCACTCTGCAACACAATACTTGACTTACTTTTGCTTGCAGAAGTATTGTGCCGCCGCTGCCCTCTTCTCCATTCACAGCGCCTGCCTTCTGTATACCTTGCCACAGCTATGTGTAATATTTAACTTGTAAGAGAAACAAATAAACAGTTGCGACTTGTAAAAAAAAAGTTAGAACTAAAAATATTGTCCTCTCGCTGTTTTTCATTGAGTTGGTCTTCTGAAAATAAAATGTGTTCCTCTACTGTCTGTATAGTCTCTGTTCAGGCCTATCATTCACTGCTTCCAGAGAGGAGACAAAAGCTTCTCTCTGGCCATCTCCATAAAGCAAGGTAGGGCAAGCGTCCATCAGAAGATTGATGTGAGTCAACCTGTGAACCACAGTTTGTTAGCCATAAGGAGACGTTGAGTTAAAGTCTAGAAGTTTTTCTTGGCCCATCTTCCTACGGCTGGTTTTCCCTTATTAGTCCATCAATTACTTGATGTTCACGGTCTCTCTCTTCATGCTCGACGTGATTGCAACAATGATGTCATTGTTATGTGTATGTATGTATATGTGTCTATATATATATATATATATATATATATATATATATATATATAGATATAGATATAGATATATTTATATATATATATATATATATGGTCCTAAAGCCCAGAATTTGCCCATGATCCTCTACTTTGTGTCTGTGATCATATATATCCTGTGTATGATCCGACTGACTGATTCCAAGGGCCTACAAATTGTCACCATTGTCGTATGAATTGTGTTCATTGTCTCTGTGATTTTTTCCAAGTCATCCTGTATCCATGATTGTAAAGGTTTTTTATGGTTGTACTGATCTTTTTCTATAAACGTCCAAAGCCCACGTATTATGTCTACAGTTTTATAAATTGTGTTTATGGCCTTCTTATTCTACCCACAGACCAACACATTGGAGCCAATTCACCAAGGCATTTAAGAATATGTGAACTAGTACTCATGTGGTCCTACTTCACACACTCTTAAATGCCTTTGTGAATTGGCCCCAAAAATCTAAAATGGGACTATTCAAACAAAATTCATATACCATTATTACAAATAGAAAGGACTGTGCCCTATCTCCGCACTTTTGCTAATTGAGTGTTGGACATTTTGGGGCCAATTCACAAAGGCATTTATGAGTATGTGAAGTAGTACTCATAAATGCTTGTGTGAATTGGCCCAAAACATCTAAAATTGGAAAATTCAGGGAATATTCCAGCTGCGGCTCCTCTGTAATGGCAGAGGAGCATCGCCCCACTGCTCAAAGCCAGAAGTTGAAAAATAAAATGATAATAAAAATCTTATTATCATTTTATTTTTTAAGTCACTGGTTGGGCCATGCGTGTGTAGAGAGTGGCATGGTCGGGACATGGCAGGGAGGAGGAGTGGTGGGCACTGTAAGTGCGCATGTCGGTTTGGTAGGGCGTCTTAGGGCGGCCAAACCAGTATCCGCACTTAGGTTTCTTCAACTCAGCTCTGTTCCATAGCCGGGTGGAGAAACGGCATAGACTACCTGTGCCTCAGCGAGCATCGAACCAGCCCACTCGGGCCAATCAGCTCTCATAGCATGAGATAGTAATGTGATGGTGTCCCAGGGCCTGCCAAGAGCAGCAGGAGAGCAGAGGAGCACCGAGGCGCGAGGCGGCCAGCAGTATCAAGTAAGTCTTTTTTTTAAAATTTCTTATTAATTCCTCCCTACTCCACCCCACTCCCACCGCCGCCCCGCCACTGTATATTTGCGGCAGCCATGACTGGAATATTCATATCCATAACATTACTACAAATAGAAAGGACTATATCATATTTGCACTTCTACTCATAGTGAGTTGGACAATTTTGGGTTTAGGGGCCAGTTAGTTCACAAGTCATGTACAAGTACAAGGCAACACATTTTCCCTTTTCTAATTGCCTAATTCCTTTAGCATGTGTGACCATTCCACATACTGCCTGCCTCAGGCCTTGATTTTCCATAGTATGGGAACACAGGACACCATTTTTCCAGGCAGTAATTTCGCTCAGAAAACCCCATTAGGTTTCAGCTACAGGAGTACCCAAGCCTCATTCCCCATTTTTGTCCATTGGGGTGAACATATAATGCTTCCTTCTGCCATAATATACATTTACCTTCCCTCTCCTGCTCCCTTTATCCCTATTGCAACCCACCCAATTGTTAAACCCCACAGAATTGGGAACTATAGGTTGTTTTTCGACTGGTAAATCCGGTCCCACACAGTTATTCCCTAATCCATGGGGCTTAACTTGTAAGTACACTGTGCTGGTGCAGATTTACTGTACGGTAATTGCAATTCAGAATTAAGGCCTTAAAATTCTAAAATAACATGACACTGCTTCCATTAAGTCTCTGTTAAGTATTACTCCTTCGTTTTAGTGGGCAGTTTACTTTCTTAAATAAAGTAGTTATTCCGTATCATGTTGGTTGGTAAACATTTTCCTAAAACATATCCCACTGATGCCTGAAGATGCATGATGCAACCATTAAACATGATCTGGACTCAGTTACTTGAGGTGCTTTAATCCTGACTCCCGGTTACGAAGATCCTGATACTCATATGCCAGACCCTCGCATCCAGATTGTGGTTAAAGAAACATGTGCAACAGTCCTGCCAAGTACCACGCATCAGGCGTAAGACTAACAGATTTCAGTGAGGTCCTCACCATTACCGCACTGAAATGCATTGTCACGCATATACATAGTGTCTCAGCTAACAAGTGCTGCCTAAAACTGTTAAGTGTGGCAGCTGGCAACACATCGCCCGTGGCATGCTTGCGCTGCTTCCGCAGGCTTGTGGCTTGTAGCTGAGCTAAGGCTGCTGGCAGTCTCACACTCACTGCTGCAATGTATCATCTTTATTGTGATTCCCTGCGGGGTGGCTCTCATTGACTGTCAGCCTCACGTCATCAAGGTAGTGTCCAATGACTACCACCGGGACAGTCAGGTTGTGTGCTACATGTCAGTGCCGCAGGAGACATCACATCTGCTGCTGGGGTGGGAAGTTTGTGGGAGGAAAGCGGCCTGGCTACTGGTTTGAGGGCGGCGCCGCCGCAAATTCATGGCTCTCGCAGCGCTGCCTGCTGCAGTTCGCACAGGCCCGAGCTGCTGCGTGCGGTCAGCTCTCCCTGCCAAATTCAATTATTGCCGCAGCCGAGGGAGACCGAGAGGAGTCACTTGGGTTCAGACTCAGCATGGTACCTTGTCTCCACCCCGTGGCTAAGAGACAACACCAGAATCTATGCTCCCTAGCACTCTGAGACTGTTCCCTATGGATCAGAGACCCCACCAGTTTCTACCATCCATAGGACTCTGAGACAGCTCCAGTATCTTCTCTCATTAGGGCTCAGATGGTACCAGTATCTGCTCTTCTTAGGGCTCCGAATCAGCTTAGGGGCATATTTACAAGCCCCTATCGCCACAGGAACATCACTCTTTGTGACGTTCCTGTGGCGATAAACCCTTCGCCTTATTTACAAGGCGGTGTTAGGCCACTTAATGTGGCTTAACGCTGTCTTGTAAATAAGGCCCCCTTCCACGCTACAGTTATCGTGAAGTGGCCTTAAATGGGTGTTGCAGTGGGCGTTCCGCCGCAACACCCATTGATTTTGACTCTACCCCCTATTTACAAAATTAAGACCAGGGAGAACCTGGTCTAAACATGGCGAAACCAAGAGAAACGCTTAATTTCTCCTCGTTTTTGCTGTTTCTATGTGTGCTGCATTGTGCAACACGCATAGAAACAGCAATTTGCCATGAATGATTGGTCATGTGCAGGAAGGTGTCCCTTCATGCACATACACAATCATTTAAAAAATGACGATTTGCAACGTCTATGTGTGCTGCACAATGCAGCACACAGAGAAGTAACAATTCGCCATTCTGGATTGTTTTTGTGCAGGAAGGGTCACCTTCCTGCACATAAACAATCATTCCCTCAACGCAGGCACCATTGCACTATGGTGCAAGGGTGCCTGCGTTGGCACTAGGCAGCTGAGTTTAGCGCCAGTGCTAGGGAAAATGCAGGGATGTGCCGTACCATTGTAAATACGGCACATCTCTGCATTTTCAGAATGGCGGAGCTTGGCTTCACCATTTCCTTGTAAATATGCCCCTTAGTGTCTTCTTTCCCCAGGACTCGGGCAGCATCGGTATCTGCTCACCCTAGATTCACAGACAGGAGCTGTACCTTCTCTCTCCTCAGGGGTCAGATACAGCACCAGTGAATAAATACAGCGCCATCTTAGGGCAAAGGAAAAGACAGCGATGTCAAGCTGCAATTCAGGAACTGTACCACACTCTTTCTCTTTTTAGATTTTTTTGGTCAGAGACAACCCCAGGTGCACTCTCCCTTCCCTAACTGCCAGTGCAGTGTATTTCTCTTCCCTGCTTGTGCCAAGCTCTCTCTCTCTCTCTTCTCATCAATCGCTCAGTCTTAGGTCATCATCTCCACCTTGCCTCACCCATCATGGCCGCCTGCAGCCTCACTCCTGCCCTCTGGATTCTCGTGGTCGTCATTTTAGCCCAGCAAGGAGCAGAGGCCGGCCCGAGACCATGGAAGGCGGAGTTATTCAAGCAGAGCCACAGGGCCTACGAGAAGACGCTGGTGAATGTCCTTCATTTCTCTGCCTTTTCTCCCTCGCTGAAGGGTTAAGTATTTCTGTATCACCTGGAAACTAAACATCCGGCAATAAGTCGAGTATATATTAATTCATGTTCTAAAGAACGTGGTGCCAAGTTAACTAGAAATTAAACATTGTTATAAGTACCCAACTCAAAGGTACTCGGTGAAAGAGTAGGCGAATGGTGCTGTCTGAATGCGACTGCACCACAAGGTGGTTTATGGACCCCAGTTCACTGAGGATAAAAGGTTTTTTTTGGGAGATGAAGGAGGACTTCGGGTGGCACAGGTGAGACTCCAGCAGAGTATTGAAGTGCAGTGGTGGTGATGCCCGAGTATGGGAGTGGGGTCAAAGACATTATCGCTTAAAGGGCAGCATCGGATTGGTAACGCGGGCAGTCGGGCATTGGCGATGGGCCGGTGCCTAAGGGTCACCAGTGTGCCGGTTTTTGTCAACCGGCCCACAGAGTCTTATTGTCTTCCCCACCAGGCCACTGTAAGGGGGGGGGGCAGCATCATGAGCAAGGAGTCTCTGAGGGGGTTGCTTTCAGCAGCGTCGCTAGGCCAATATTGTTCTGTCCGCTACAGACTTCATCTTGGCCTCTCGTGGGGCCGACGCAGACCCCCAGAAGCAATGTCCCACTCCCCTGCTGTGGGCCATTATCACCTCGGCTTCCCTGGAGCAGCAGCAGCTCTGTGCTTTTCTTCACTCCACCCCTGCCAGGCCATCACCCCGAGGCTACAGTTGGCTGGGCTGGGGTGAGTAAGTGAATGGGCTTGCTGAGGGCCTGTCGTTGGCACCTCTGCTACAGTGTCTTTCAGGCCTTGGTGGGGGGGGGGGAGTGTTTGCATAAATCTCACTGTGAAGCACCTTTCCCAGAGCGGAAAATTTAGATAATGTAATGTTAGGGTCAGAGCTGCCGAATGTGGAACTATGGAAATAGGTTCGAGTCCCAGCCTCACCTCAACATCCTGTGATTCTGAGCAAATGACTTAATTGCGCAAGGCCTAAAATAAAAATGAATTTGATCTTCTGTTGTGTAACTGGTGCTCATATAATTGCCCCTTTGGCCGAGTTTATGCTATATAAAACTACAATAAAAGAACATAACATTCTGTTTGCTCACTTTTTAAGAATCTGCAAAGGCTGGAACTTAATAATGAGAGAGGATTCTTTATTCAATAATAAAAAAGATTGTATTCCTTCTTAACATGGCTTTCCTTCCTTTGTTTAGTTTTAACTATCAGTCACGGATCATTAAAGAAGCTTTAGGCCACATTTTAAACTGCTTTCACCTTATGTTTACTGTTCAAACTTTAAAGTACATATCGATCAGGGGAGAAAATACAATTTTTAGGTGTTTTTCTTCATTTTCGTACTGGCAAGGGCAATTAAAATACTGGTAATGCTGGTTAAAAAAAACGGCCAGGTGGCAAACATAGCCAGATCAGGAGTTGTGGCCTTTGGGCCACTTTATTTCACTTTGCCCGCCCCGCCAAAATGTATTGCTTCTAGTTTTCACCAACGTTTCTGGCTCTATGAGCTTTGAAATACATAATTTATCAAACATTTCTCTAAAAATGAGCCCAATGAGACTAGCCAAATGCTGTTTCGTGAACGGGCGTGATCCAGGAATGTAGGCCACTTTTTTGGGAGTGCCCGGGCCGAATTGTGATCCCCAATCCGACCCTGTTAAAGGGCAAAATATTCTGTAACTATTTCGGTCTCTTAAGTTCATTGTTTTGTAAACAGTTTAATATGGTGACACAATTGTTTTATAGTAGTAATCCTTTGATAGTGGGGGTCTGGTTCCTCAATCACTCAGCAGGAGGTGGAGCCATTCTTTTATGGCAGCAGCCCAGGCCTCTTCACCTCCAGGGGGCTACTCCCCCCCCCCTACACTCCAGATGTAGGTCAGCCTGTTGCCGTCTCACCTACTCCTCCCCTGGGTAAAGACATTTCCCAGATCCTATCACATTCAAATCCAGACAGTCAATCCACAACCAGGCAGAGACACACAGAATTGTTTGAACCAAAAAACCAGCCACTTCTAAAAGCGTGGTTTCTAAACACACAATTCAAAAACCACCTTCACAAAAAGATGTGTTATTAAATTGTGAGTTCAGGCACACTAAACTTCACCTCTCCATCTTAAGCCTATGGGAAGATAGGCTGGAAACATATTACACAGCCTTCCCCATTCTGTCCTATGGGCAAGATGGCCTTGCAACAGTGAAAAACGAAATGGGAGTATTTCACTGTTAGGACATGGTACACACCTCAGTACATGTCCTACCTTTCACAGACACTGCACCCTGCCCAGGGGGGTACCTTGGGTCTACTATAGGGGTGTCTGATGTGCATGGAAAGGGAAGGGTAAGGCCTGGCAAGTGGGTGCACTTGTCAGGACAACATGGCAGTTAGCAAACTGCGCGCAGGCACTGCAGTGGCAGGCCTGAGTTCTCTCCTTAGGGCTACTTGTGGGGGTGGCACAATTAGTGCTGCAGGCCCACTAGTAGCATTTGCATTACCAGCCCTGGCACACATAGTGCACTTTACTAGGGACTTTACTAGTAAGGCAAACATATCAATTATGGACAACCAATTACCATAACACTTTATACAGGGAGCACTTGCACTTTGACACTGATCAGCAGTGGCAAAGTGCCCAAAGCATCTAAGTCGGCAACATTATGTCAGAAAAAGGTCTAGGGGAAAGGAAAAAGGTTTAGGGAACTTTAGCCAAAAAGGGCCAAGTCCAACAGTTATGGAGCCAATCACAAAGCAGTCAAGGACAAAAAAACACTGACCAATGCAATGACCTTTCCCTGGCATATGCCTGGCTGATACTTCCCTTAGGGTCAGACTGCACTAATAGCATAAATATTATTAAATCTGAAAACTGCTGATAGATATAATAAACTATTTTAAAACAGCAGTTATCACTTGTAAATAATTTGGTTGTTGGTTGACTAGAGTGTGAGCAACTACAATCCTTGTTAGGGTGAGGCACAAGTCAACCCAAAATTAACCTATGTTCAACCCTCTGGTAGCTTGGCACAGACCAGTCGGCTTAACTTAGATGCAATGTGTAGAGTATTTGTGCAACACTTTAAACAGTAATAAATGGGAAACATTTATTAGAGAAATAGAGTATTTTTAAATAAATAAAATAAGACCTAAATGACAACAATCCAATCATTAGAACCGGAGTTATACAATTTCCAAGATTTTAGTGCAAATAGCACCAAAAAGCACCAACTGTGGATATCTGGTCACACCGGACTGTGACAAAGTCAGAAGTTCAGGCCGACCGCGATGGAGCGCGGGTTGGCTACAGGGACCAAGTTAGGCCTGTTGAATACAGTATCTTAAATCCTGTTGTGCTGAGCTTTGCGAAGATGCGTCGCTCAGCCAAATCAATGTGTGGGTTCTGAGATGCGAGGACCTGCGTTGTCGTTGAGTATCTCGTCAACGGCGCTTGCGATGTGAAGTCCTGCATCGAGAATGTGGCACAGTCGGGACAATGCGTTGGTTCTGAGGAGCTGTGAGGCTGCAATACGGAGTCCGTTGAGGCTGCCATTGAGGAGAGATGTGAGGGCTTGCGCTGAGGATGCGCCCCGCAGCGGTGGAGCTGATGGGGCCGCAAAGGTGATGTGGACGTTTGCGATGGGTCCAATCCATGCAGCAGCGACAATGCGTTGGCTCTGCTCGGATTTGTGCCACACAGCGGAGGAGGTGCATCATTTTTGCTGGATCCACAGAGGCTGGAAGACCACCTTAGGCCCACTTTCAAGGATCCAGAACTGGTGTTGCACGACTTGGCAGGGTAGTCTCACAGATGACAGAGTCCAGGTGCATGTGCAAGGTTGTTGGAAGCCTGTTGTGTCACTGGGGCTTCAGATAAGGAGGCCAGCCTACTAGCCCTTGGAGTCACTCTGGGTTTAAGAGATGCAGGTCCAGTTCTTCTCACCCAGGCAAGAGGGCAGCAGGTCAGCATAGCACAGAAGCAGTCCTTCAGAGCAGCAGCCCAACAGAATGGAAGTCCTTTCAGCAGCACAGCAGTCCTTTTTTCCTGGCAGAGTATCCACAGGTCCAGAAGTGTACTGAAGAGTTGGTGTCTGAGATCCAGTATTTATACCCAGTTGTGTCTTTGAATTGGAGGGAACCTTCTAGAGCAGAGGTCTTCAAACTTTTGTAGGTTGAGCCCCCCAGCTGAATTTTTTGAAATGTCGGGCCCCCCCACCACCTGACAGAAATTTTTGGAATCTGGTACACTACATAATGGACCGCCACCCGCATATCCCGGGCCATATCCGGCAAATAATGTTCAACGCAATAAGAGTTTAGTTAACTGTAGGTTTGTGAGTGGGTGTGGTTAAATGACAGAGGCTTATTACACATCTCAAAACAAAATTTGCCAAGATAAAATGTGCGCAAATTGTTTTTACTAGGATGCTTTGTTTTACACATGACAGATTGATAATAACATCACAAACATTAATGTGAAGGGTGGGCCTGTTTTTCGCCACAGAGACGGTCAATCCGTGGATGGATTTTTGCTACTGCCATCCTCAGGTTGTGCTCCACATCCACTCTTGAACGGTACTTAGTCTTTAATACTGCAAGTGCTGAGAACCCAATCTCACATAAATAGGACGAGCTGAAAGGCAAGAGAGTTTTGATAGCAGTTTCTCTCAAAGCTGAATATTCTGCAGACATTTTCAGCCAAAACTCTCCCAGTGAGACTTTGCTGAAATGCATCTGCAGAGTGCGGTCACTTTGGAGATCAATCAGTTCTTCCTGCATATGAATCGGGAGATGGCTTGCCACCTCTGCCAGAAATGGTTGAAAGACCCAGTCATTGAAGTGATCGTTGTCCTCAGGAAAATACTTTTGCAAACTGTCCCTGAGAGACGTCAGGTGATTTTTTATTATTTCAGCAACACTTGGAAGTTCATATTCAGTCTCCGCAAGAGCATCTACTAAACATGCAAACTGCTCAAACAGGCCATCTTCAACTAGTCTTCTCCATAATTCAAGCTTCTTCTTGAATGCAGTTATTCTTTTATTCATGGTAAAAGAAGTCATGTCAGCTCCTTGCAGAGACAGATTCAGGGAATTTAATTTCTCAAAAATGTCAGCAAGGTATGCTAGAAGCACAAGCCAGCGGGCATTGCATAGTTGTTCTGCTTTGCAGGGGTCCAAACACAGAAGAAACTGCCGTACTTCATTCCTTAATTCAAAGATGCGAGACAGCACTTTCCCCCGGGATAACCACCGCACTTCTGTATGAAACAGCAAGCCATCATGCTCAGCTCCCATTTCTGCACATAAAATTGCAAATAGACGAGCTCTTGTGGGATGGGTCTTTATAAAATTTACTATTTTTATAGCAGAATTCAGCACATCCTCTAGTTCGCTGTCCATATTTCGAACAGCAAGGGCTTCCCGGTGTATCATACAGTGGGTCCACAGAATATGTGGAGCCACTTTCAATACGTTAGCTTTTAGGCCAGCCCTAGCACCACACATTGAAGGAGCACCATCTGTGCAGATTCCAACACAGTTTTCCCATTTTAAGCCATGGATATTCAGGAAGTCATTGATAATGGCAAACAAATCGGATCCTGTTGCCCGCCCCTTGATTGGCTTGCAAAATAAAAAATCTTCTAATACTAGCGTTTCATAACAGTAACGAACATAAGCAATTAAATGGGCATCCTTTGACACATCAGTTGCTTCATCCAGCTGCAAAGCAAACAAACTTCTGTCCCTGGATATCTTCTGACATGTCAGAGATGCGGCGGCAAACTGTTGTGTCTGAGATGGGTATACTTTTGAACTTCTCTGCTGCTTTGTCACCAAGCATAGTCCTAGCTACGTCGAGCAATGCTGGGAGAATCACCTTTTCTCCATCTACAAAGGGCCTTTTGTTTCTGGCAATGTGGTATGCTACTTGGTATGATGCTTTTAATGCATTTGCAGGAGTATTTGCCATATGTTTCACCGCTTCTTTCTGCTGAGTTATCTCTTGCAACTTCCTGGCAAAAAAATCTCTGCTTTTTCCTGCTAGAGACCCATGTTTCGTTTCAAAGTGACGCCTTAGTTTGGTTGGCTTCAAGCTGTCGTTAGCTAAGATCACGCCACAAACCACACACTGTGGTCTACTTTCTCCACTAACAACAATGCAGGTGAAACCAATATCCAAATAGGAGGAATCATATTTTCTTGTTTTTGCAGCTTTTCTCTCTCCATCTGTTTCTGTTTCAGCCTTTCGCTTGAGCACTCTACCATCTTTTGGGAGCAGAAAACGATCCATATCAAATGCTTGCTTAACCTAAGATACAAAATTTGAAGCTGCATGTTAATGAATAGTACATGGCTGCAATTTTACAGCTGCATGAGGTACAGCAGGTTTTTAACTTTGTAGTTTCAAAAAAAAATCTTTAAAAAAATCTTCTTATGTTTTAAATAAAATAAATTTGGATAAACGAATCATTCTGTGGTAAGTGGATAAAAAGTAATTCCAGCTCATCCAGGCTTTAAGTAGGTGCTCCCAAAATTGCTGCAGTATGTATATGCTGTATACCACCGATGAGGCTTTGCAAGTTACTTGTTCAAAGGTTAGTGAGGGCAAACTTCAGCACTGCCCCTTCACCCATCACTCAAAAACAAATGCGTACCTTCTTATTCACTTCATCAGATGTTTCTTCTGCTTGAATAGGAGTCCTCGGCCTAGCGATCAAGTAGCTTTTTCCCTTGCAATGAAGAGAAAATGTTTAAGAAATATTACTTGCATGTTCTCAGTATGTTTTGCATGAGACACCATGAAAGCTCCCAAGATCAGAATCATAGTGATGGGCAAGGGAGTGAATGACATGCCTAGAAGTTACTGCTGCCTTATCTTAAGGGCAAATAAAACACGCCATGATCTGCAAGTTATTAGTTGAAGTCCTGATGGCTGGTAAGATAGCCATGATCTGCAAGTTAAAAATTTGATTTCTGGCAGGGCCACAATAGCTTTCCATTCTTTCAAGTTTGTTAAATTGATCTTGCATGTACTTCCTTGAGGCTCCTTCACTTCAATATCCCCCCCATACACAATACACCCACTCTCCTGTAAGCACAAAGTTTCTTTTACTTCAGAGGTCTTAATTGTGGTTTTTGGACTGTTTAAGTATGGACGGATAATTTTCATGGAGCCCTGGCCTTTGCTCATAGACCTTTGCAATATTACAGACGGACGGCCAGGGCAAAAAAGCACTGGGAAAAATAACTTATTCTACTGCATCAAAAAGGGTTCATACAACATGTGCAGCTGAATGGCATCTGGAACAGAACAAGGAGGGCTCCTGGGATACTCCGTACCGCCCCTCTGTACCTTTTTTAAAATTTGTATTAAAAATATAAATCTTTCCTATGCCAAAGCTAAGACTCCATTGGTTAAGACACCACCTTGATATATTGGGCAAAATTAGTGCCAATAATTTCTTTATAAATAATATTTTTTCACAGTTTTACATTGTGCAAACTCAGTTCCCGGGCACTGGAACACTTTAAATGAGCACCAGTTACAATACACAGGGTCAGATTTATTACATTACGCACGGATAAATTAAATTATTTTGTCTTAGATCACAGGATGTAGCGCCAAGGCCAGGATTCAAACCTGACTCCCCAGTTACGTCAGCAGCTCTGAGTATAAAACCACATTCTCTCCGCTTCGATTTTACAGACATCCAACGTCCTACACACCCAGGTAGCTATGAAGAGTTAGCATTATATGTAAACAAAGCCTAAAAATGCCAGAAATTTGAATTGTAAGTATGCTTTTTCAGCCCAAATCAATCTTCAAAGTGGAATCATACTAAGTACAATAATGTGTGTATGATGCTTTGAATCTCCAACTTCTGTAGCATTTTCAAGGCTGCTAGTGATAGCTGTGTGTGTACGCACACGTGCACTATTATGTGTTTGTTTGACAGAATGTGTACCCATGTAAACGTTTGAGTGTCTGTAAGGGAGACAGTGTTATCAGAGTTTTCAAGCACTCCTTAGCTCAGAGCTGGTACACGAGGAACAATTCTCTAATGGGATAATTGCCCACCAACCAGTTATGGATCTGATGACAAACGTCAAAGTCCACAGAGAGGGCACTGAACGAACACCTCATTGAGAATTCATTAGTGGTACGATAAGTTGCTTGCCTGAAGCAGTGGGGGTTTAGGACACGTCGGGCTTATGTTTAAATAAATAGAACTAATAAAAAATTCATGATGTTGCCTATTTTACTTCAGCGCAATGCTGTCTGACAGACTTTGTGGTGACAGGGACATGTTAAGGATTTTGGGGGCCCTAGGCCAAAACTATTTTGGGGGCCCCTGCTCAGAACAGCTTTGAGTTTATGATTCACTTTCAGCTCTGCCATACCCTCTTTAACCAGGCTACTAATGGTGCACAGACACTATGGTCGAAATTCTAAAAGTGTTACATCTAATATTCAGAGATAGTGATGTGTGTTTTCACTGTTGTAACCCAGCAGCAGCCCACTAATTTTACAGCGAATAATATCTGTGATATCCTCCAATTTCTCGTATGCGAGGACCAGTTTTGATCTAAAATAAACTTTATGGTTGTTGCATGAAACAAACACATTTCTCTGCAAATAGTAATAGACTCTCGCACATCACTCACATTAAAAAGAAATGGCGAGAAAAAAAACACGGTATTTATAAGAATCTGTTTAGGAATTATTCCAGGCCATCAGGGCAAAAACAGAGCTGTCTCTATCAAGGTGCCCCCTGAAAGGCTGGATTGCAGTGCATGTAAAGGTGTCCTTTTGTAATTTAGGTCAAAAACCTTGATGGGGCACGACATGCCCATACTTGTGTGCAGGGGCGCAACTAGACCCGAACTTCAGAGACTCCAGGGCTGGCCATAGCACTGGTTGCACACAGTGCAACAGTCTCTTTTGGCGAAACCGCCCCCGTTTCCTCCTCCTCCATGAATTCCCTCACTACCACTCACCAACAATGCACCTCATCTCTCTATAGCACCTTTCTGACAAACATTTCATTTTTTTATAGCGCTACTCATAGTTTACTCACACTCAGTTCTTTGATCTGCATAGTACACGTTTTTTGTAGCAGGCACATTAACCCTCTGCGCTGTGTGGGTGGCAGGAGTGCCCATGTTAGTGCACGGTGAGCCATGCTACAGTGAGAGAGTAGGGAAGAGTAGTGACTGCAGGGTGAGTGAGGTGACCGTATGAATTTGGGAGCGGATGTAAGTGCAGAGTGGGACAAATGAATGTATGATTAGTGATAGGCTTACTGGAGTGAGATTGCAGAGTGAGCAGTGAGGGGGACAGGTGAGTGAAGTGTCACATGAGTACAGGGTGAGTAGTGTGCTCGTGTGACTGCAGGGTGAGGTACAGGGTGAACAGCGCAAGTGCATTGTGAGTGCAGAGTGATCACTGTGAATGCAGAGTGAGCGGGTGAATGGTGTGAGTGCATGGGGAACAGTGTGAGGGCATTGTGATCCCTGTGAGTGCAGGGTGAGCGTGAAAGTGAAGGGTGAAAATGAGGAGTGTGTTGTCTGAATGTAGGGTGCATTCCCAGGCACTTGAAGTATGTCAGCATGTTATTGACGGCGGCGTAGGATTTCACATATAAGTTAAACTATTGCTATTAAGGCATTAACCAGGGATCGAGGGTGGAGGAAATAAATAACGTGCTGATCCTGCAACAAACTTCCAGTTTTATGATTCGGGGTTGCCAGCTCCTTATTTTGATATCCCAGGCGGTACAAAAATAAGCAGTCACCTAAAGCTGTATTTTCAGCACTTATCTGTGCATACTTCGAACAGCAAATATAAATAGAAAGCACTTTAAATTGTGTTCTAGGGCTGCCTGAAAGATCCATGACTGAAAGGGAAGAAAGACAGAAAAGTCACATTACAAATGAATACATACTTCTTTATTTATAACCCGTATTTTCCAGCTTGGCTGCTGTGCTCTTCTAATTGCAGCCCAAGTGCAACATTCCACACAATTGCCTGGGAGGCCTATGTAATTGTTGAACTCCAGTACGGGAATATTTTAGAGAAAGTTAAACATTCCCCAAATATTTACAAACAGGTTTGAAATGGTGTAATTTAGCTTCTCTGTGCAGACCCAGGGGCTGCTGCCCTAAAGGTACCTCTGAAGACAAAAGACTAGGAATATCTCATAACCCCCAAAAGTACTTCAGCCCTCACAGTAAACAAAAAAGCATTATATAATTACCAGTACAATACAGTTTAGGATGCTAATAGATACTTTACTGCCTGTATAATTCTAAAAGAAACTTTTTCTCCTTTCTGGGAAAAGCTAATCCTCCCAGGACGGGGTTAAATTCCTACAGCTGAAATGCTTCAGCTGCAGTGGGAGGCAGGGAGTCTCCTCTGCTAAAACTGAAAGCGCACGAACAGACACGCTTTCGGTTTTAGCAGAGGATACTCCGTGCCTACCACTGCAGCTGTAACATTTCAGAAGTAGGAATTTAACCCCGTGAAATTGCATAAGCATGGGCACATCGTGCCCCATCAATTTCCCCTCCCTCCCCCCCCTCCGTTACAGCCGAACCTCCGCCCAACATCATCCCCTTCCCCCCACGGACTTTGAAAAAGCCCTCTTGCCTCCACAGGAAACCAGGAAGAAAAGGCAGCAAAAGTAACACGCAGAAGCTTTATGCCCGCAAATTTCGCGGCACTTCCTGCAATCTCAGCTGCTATGACATGACACTAGCATTGACGTCTCTAAACATCCAAACAACCGAAGAGCTGGGAGGAAGAACTGCCTCCGAAAATCACTTTACACCCCTGTTAGAAATGGGATCTCTAGTTGGCAAGGGCTTGCACCTTTGTCCAAGTAGGGACCCTTCTTCCTAGTCAGGGTAAGGGTGTTACACTCGTGAAGTAACCCCTGCTCACCCTCGTGGTAGCTTGGCACGAGGAGTCAGGCTTAATTCAGAGGCAGTGTGTAAAGCATTTGCACATAACCAACAGTAATACAGTGTAAGCACTACAAACGGACACCACACCAGTTTAGAAAAATAACCAATTTTTATATACTCAAGACAAGACCAATTACGACAAAAATCCACAATACTATACTTTAAAAACGAATACTTGATAAGGTAACTTCTTCTTTGCAGGAATAGTTCAAAAACAAAGTTCGTACGAGTCGGTAGCTCCGTCCGAGTCTACCGCGATGCTGAAAACCACAGAGTCTAACAGTTCCAGCCGACTGCGTCGATACGGGCCAGCAGAGTCGTGAACAAACTCGGTCACAGTACCTTTCTCGTTGTGGCTGGTACGGTGTGTACGAGCCGGTCGGCGTTCGTCGCGGTTGCGGTGCAAGACGGAGCGATGCAAGGTGCGGTGTCCCTCGATGCGGTGCAGGCAGCGGCTCGATGAGCGTCATGCAGACGGAGTCGGTGAGTCCAAGACGTGCGATGCAGGGTGAGATGATGCTCGATGCGGTGCTGACAGGTTGCGTTGCAGGCGACCAAGCCGGAGTGCGGGAGCTGGCGTCGGACAGCGGTGCGAGTCGGAGCGGTGCGTCGCAGACGTGCGAGCGGTGCCCCAAATGCGGTGCGGTCACGACTCTTGAGCCAGTTGCAGCGACCGCGTCGGTCGGGTCCGGCTGGTTCAGTGAAGCGATGCGATGCGAACTGCGGTGCCCACAGGTCACGGTGCAAGCAGCGGCTCGGTGTTGGCGGCATCGGACGTCGCCCACGGTGAGACCAGGGTTGCGATGCGAAGCGGGGCGATGCGGTCTGCGGTGCAAACAGGTCACCGGCCAGGGATGGATTCGGTTGACGGAGTCGGTTGCGGTTCCCTTCCTCTGTGGCAACTGAAACAGCGTTCCAGAAGCGGTACCCAGAGGCTTGTGAAGTCTTTGTAATCCCTGAGACTTCTTAACAGGAGGCCAGCTCGGTTCCAGGCCCTTGGAGATACTCAGCACAAGTTTGTAGAAAGTTCAGTCCTTTCACTGCCCAAGGCAGAAGCAGCAGCTGCAGGCCAACCCAACAAAGCAACAACACAGCAAAGGGGCAGTACTCCTCCTGGCAGCTCTTCCAGCTCTTCGTCTTGGCAGGTTCCTTGATTCCAGCGAGATCTAAATTCATGGGGTCAGGGCCCCAATATTTATATCCCAAATTCCTTTGTTCTCTGAAGGCAGAGAGGCCTTTGCCTAGTCCAAACCAGTTCTGGAGCACTTTGTTGACAAGTCTCCGTCCCTTCTTTCAGTGAGTAGGCCAGGGACATCAGACGCACCACAGGAGGTGGAGCCAGCATTGTGGAGGGAAGGCACTGTCCTATTCAGGGCCCAGGTGCAACCCCTCCCACCCATCTACATGTAGATCTTGCTATTCAGCCCTGTGCTGACTCACCCTGTCTCCTGGCATCCCCCAGCCCCTGTCCCTCACACTCCAGACAAGGAATACACAACCTCGCAGAGGCAGGCTTGGATGGTTAGACAAGAAAATACCCACTTTCTAAAAGTGGTATTTTCAAACACAGAATGTTAAAACCAACTTCACTAAAAGCTGCATTTTATCATTCTGAGTCCAGGCATACTAAACTCGAATTTCTACCATGTTCCCAGGGTCAGTTAGGGTTATAAGCAGTAATAATCAAAACTGCCCGTTCTGGCCTAGGGGGAACAGGTAGCCTTGCAATAGTGAAAAACGAACGCGGCTGTAATTCACTATCAGGACATGCCACACACACCAGGGCATGTCCTACCTTTCGCCTACAACGCACCCTGCCCACAGGGGTACCTTGGGCCTACCTTAGGGGTGACTAACATGTAGCAAAGGGAAGGTTTAGGGACTTGCAAGTGTGTGCACTTGCCAAGTCGACATGGCAGCCCCAGGCTGCGCACAGGCTCTGCGATGGCAGGCCCGAGTTACACTTTACGGGCTGTTTGCGTGGGTGGCACAATCCAGTGCTGCAGCCCACCAACAGCATTTGGTCTATAGGCCCTGGCACTCGCAGTGCACTTTACAAGGGACTGACACATAAACCAAATAGGCCAATCATGGAAACACCAATCCATAACACATTTTATACAGGAGCACTTGCACTTTCCCACTGGACAGCAGTGAGGAAAGTGCGCAGAATCATTACACCAGCAAAAACAGAGTCAAAACCGTGAGGTCAGAAAGCAAAAAGTCAGGGGAAACACGCCAAAAGATGCCAAGTCTAACACATGTCCCCTCCAGCTGAAAGTAGGGAGAACTACCCAACCCCATTGGAGTTCTCTTCACTAAGGCGGAAGAACCTGGACAGACCATCTGCGTTGGCGTGTTCTGTACCAGGACGGTGTTCCACCGTAAAGTCCATTCCCTGTAGGGAGATGGACCACCTCAGCAGTTTTGGATTCTCACCCCTCATTTGCATCAACCATCTGAGGGGCCTGTGGTCTGTCTGAACCCGGAAGTGAGTCCCAAACAGGTATGGTCTCAACTTCTTCAGCGCCCAGACCACAGCAAAAGCTTCCCTTTCTATGGCACTCCACCTCTGTTCCCTGGGAAGTAGTCTCCTGCTAAGGAAGACTACAGGCTGATCCAGGCCCTCTTCGTTCAGTTGTGAGAGCACCGCTCCCACACCATGCTCTGAAGCATCAGTCTGCACGACGAATTCCTTGGAGAAGTCAGGTGCCTTGAGCACGGGCGCCGTGCACATGGCTGCCTTCAGGGCATCACAAGCTTTCTGGCAGGACTCAGTCCAGATCACTTTCCTGGGCTGCCTCTTAGAGGTCAGCTCTGTTAAGGGGGCAACGATGGTGCCATAGCCCTTAACAAATCTCCTATAGTAGCCGGTGAGACCTAAGAAGGCTCTCACCTCTGTCTGGGTCTTGGGGGCTCCCAAGCCAGAATGGTGTCAATCTTGGGTTGTAGGGCGCCACCTGGCCGCTTCCTACCTGGTGTCCCAAGTACACCACAGAACCCTGCCCGATCTGGCACTTACTGGCCTTGATCGTGAGGCCTGCACCTTGCAGAGCCCTCAACACTTTCTCAAGGTGCTGTAAATGTTCTTCCCAGCTGGAACTGAACACAGCAATGTCATCCAGGTAGGCGGCACTGAAATCCTCCAGCCCAGCCAACACCTGATTGACCAACCTCTGAAAGGTGGCAGGGGCATTCTTCAACCCAAAGGGCATCACCTGGAATTGGTAATGACCTTCTGGGGTTGAGAATGCTGATCTCTCCTTGGCCCCATCGGTTAAGGCAATCTGCCAGTACCCAGACGTCAAATCAAACGTGCTGAGGAACCGGGCAGCTCCCAAGCGATCAATGAGCTCATCAGCTCTGGGGATGGGGTGCGCGTCAGTCCTGGTGACGGCATTGAGCCCACGGTATTCCACACAAAACCGGAGTTCTGGAGTGGCACCGGGCGCCGCAGCCTTTGGGACCAAGACCACTGGGCTGGCCCAAGGACTGTGGGAGGGCTCAATCACCCCTAACGCCAACATCTTAGAGACCTCCTCCTTGATGCTGGCTCTGACCCGGTCAGTCAACCTGTAAATCTTGTGCTTCACAGGAGGGCTGTCACCAGTGTCCACGTCATGGGTACACCAGTGAGTAACACCGGGGGTCAGAGAGAACAGTGGGGCGAACTGTCCCAACAACTGGCGACAGTCCCCCTGCTGCTCCTGAGTCAGAGTAGGGGAGAGGATCACACCCTCTACTGACCCATCATGCTCCTTGGTAGACAGGAGGTCAGGGAGAGGCTCACGTGAAGGACCCTCAAAGGGTTCCTTGGAGCCTGCAAATCCACCAGGTAGGTGACGTCACTTTTGCGCTCCTTTACCTCATATGGCCCAGTCCACTTGTCCTGCAAGGCACAATGTGCCACTGGGGCCATGACCCACACTTTTTGCCCAGGTTGAAATTCGACCAGAGTGGCATTCTGGTCATACCATCTCTTCATTTCTTCCTGGCTTGCTTCTAGGTTCGCCTGAGCGAGTTTCCTGAAGCGGGGAGTTTGGTTTCTAAAGGCCAGCATGTAGCTAAATACATCCTGGGGAGTTTTCCTGGGAGCCGCCTCCCAGCCTTCCTTTACCAAACTCAGAGGTCCTCTGACAGGGTGGCCATACAGGAGCTCAAAGGGGCTGTACCCAAGAGACTTCTGAGGCACCTCCCTGTATGCAAAGAGTAGGCATGGCAAGAGGACGTCCCACTTACGCCTCATGGGTTCTGTTAGACCCTTGATCATGCCTTTCAAGGTCTGGTTGAATCTCTCCACCAGACCGTTTCCTTGTGGGTGGTAAGGAGTGGTGAACTTGTAGGTTACACCACACTCCTTCCACAGGGATGTCATATACTTGGATATGAAATTGGTCCCCCTATCAGAAACCACCTCTCTGGGGAATCCCACACGGGAAAAGATCCCCATTAACGCCCGGCCCACCACTGGCGCCGTCGTTGTCCTGAGAGGGATTGCCTCCGGGTACCGGGTGGCATGGTCCACCAAGACCAGGATGTACCTGTTGCCCATGGCTGTCTTGGGATCCAGTGGCCCCACAATATCCATCCCTACCCTTTCAAAGGGTGTTCCAACAACAGGAAAAGGTTGGAGAGGAGCTTTGACCTTCCTCCCACTCTTACCACTTGCCTGGCAAGTTTGGCAAGACCTACAGTGTGCATCTGACTGCCTTCGCATTTGGGGCCAAAAGAAGTGGGTGACAAGCCTGTCAAAGGTCTTGTCCTGCCCCAAATGTCCTGCCAAAGGCACGTCATGAGCCAGACCCAGTAGGAAGGTCCTGAAGCGCTGGGGTACCACCAGCACACGGGCTGACCCAGGCTCAGCAACCTTAGGCTCACTGTATAGGAGACCACTCTCCCAGTAGATCAGATGTGACCCTGACTGATTACCAGCTGCCTGGTCTGCAGCCTGCCGCCGCAGACCCTCCAGAGTAGGGCACTCGTTCTGCTCCCTGCAGAACTCCTCCCTGGTGGGACCCCCTTCTTGCTGCCAATGGGTCAGCTCAGAGATGTCTCCCAGTTCGGCTACCTGCTCCCCTGTAGGCACCGGGCGTCCCCTCGAGGTCCGCCTCCTCCCGGTCCGTGGGAACTTCGGGGGCCGGTTTCCCGCGCCCTGCCCTTTCTCTTGGCAGGGACTTGGGCCACTGTTCCAGGCTCCAAGTCCTCTTGATCACCCTTTCTGGCTGCCATTGACCGATTAGACACGCATGCCCACTCTGGCAACCCAAGCATCTCCAAGTGAGACCTGAGCTCAACCTCCTTCCATAAGGACTGCTCCAGGTCGTTTCCTAGCAGACAATCTACAGGCATGGTAGGGCTCACAACCACCCTCAAGGGACCTGAGACCCCCCCCCCCCCATTCAAAGGGAACCTGCACCACCATACATTGGCGCTCTGAGTTGTCTACAGCAACTACTTGGTGGAATGCTCCGGGGACTACTTGCTTCTCAGACACCAGGTGACACCGGACTGAGGTCACACTGGCTCCAGTATCTCTGAGAGCCTCTACCCTGTTCCCATTAATGGTCACCCAGGTGCTATATTTCTTTGTGTTAGGGGGCACCTGGTTTCCTGGGACCATCTCACTGTCCCCTAGTGAGACAAGGGTCATTTCTGCGGGATCCCCACCCTCCTGTGGGCACCCCTCCTCCCCAAGCGCTACACTAGAAAACACTTTGGACTGTCCACCGGTGGGTGGCTGTGTCCCCTTTGGGCACTTGGGGTCCCCCTTAAAGTGACCTACGTGGTCACATGCATAACACTTGCGGGGGCCGGTCTCAACAGGCTTCCCTGTAGAGACCCCTTTCTTCTTATCACCGGGGGGCGGGGAACCTTTACCCTGGGTACTAGTTTGGGGCCCTTTAGAGAACTCCTGTGCTTTACCCTTGTCCCCCCCACCTTTCTGCTGGGGACCCTGCCCACCTTTGGCTGAGTCTCCCCCAAACGCTTTCTTGTGGACCCTGGTACCCACCCAGCGGTCCGCTTCCATAGCAAGCTTCCTGGGGTCAGTTAGCTTACTATCAACTAGGTGCTGGCGCAGATCTGCAAAACATAGACTAGACAAGTGCTCCCATGCAATCAAGTTGTAGAGCCCCTGAAAATCTGTTACGCTACTGCCCTTCACCCAACCATCCAGCGACCTGCAGAACACATCCACACATTCCAACCAAGTGTTGGCATCAAACTTCTTACTGGACCTGAACTGATCCCTGTACTTTTCAGGAGTAAGACCATACTTCGTGAGAAGGGCATCCTTCATGTCAGCATAGTTGAGGTGATACCCCTTACCCAAAGCTATCAGAGCATCCCTTGCTTCTTCAGGGAAAAGTGGCCACAATCCTGCTCCCCAATTCTCCTCAGGGACCCCATTCATGTGTATGGCTGCCTCATAACCCTGAAACCACCTTTGTATGTCATCCCCCTTCTTGAACTCCTTGCCTACATTCTTGGGAATGTGCACAATCCTGTCTGCCTTTCTGGATGAATTGCTGCCACCATCTGAGCCTGACTTACTCCTAAGTTCTAGCTCCTTCAGTTCTCTCTCATGCTCTAAGAGCATCTTCCTCTCCTCTATGGCCAATCTCTTCTCCTCCCGCTCACTCTCCAGCCTGAGCTTCTGCAGCTCAAACTGCCTTGCCTCCCGCCTGTCCTCCAGCTCCTCTGGGGACAGACTGCTGCTGCCTGACCTGGCAGGTTCCCCCTACCCAAAAGCACATCCACCCTGGAAATAGGCTCCTCCACCTCCTCACTGAGATTACCAGGCTGCCCACTGGCATGTCTGGCTGCTACCCAGGCCCTCAGCGCCTTCTGTAGCTCCTCCTTCCTTGTGAGGCCTTTAATTTGGACTTTCAGGTTTTTACAAATCGCTCGTAGCTCCTTTACGGCGTAGGATTCCAACCTATCCTCCTCAAAGATAACTTCCAGAGATGCAACGGATGATGCAATTGATTCAGGCATGACAAAAGTAGTGAGTTGAAAACTGGCAAGATCAAAAATAGGCCAAAAGAAAAAGAACTAGTATGTGGTACGTAATGGTCTGTGATATGGTAGTAGTGCACACCAATCACTGTAAGTCAAGTGCAAACACAAGTCCTATCCTCACCGCTGACAACCAATGTTAGAAATGGGATCTCTAGTTGGCAAGGGCTTGCACCTTTGTCCAAGTAGGGACCCTTCTTCCTAGTCAGGGTAAGGGTGTTACACTCGTGAAGTAACCCCTGCTCACCCTCGTGGTAGCTTGGCACGAGCAGTCAGGCTTAATTCAGAGGCAGTGTGTAAAGCATTTGCACATAACCAACAGTAATACAGTGTAAGCACTACAAACGGACACCACACCAGTTTAGAAAAATAACCAATTTTTATATACTCAAGACAAGACCAATTACGACAAAAATCCACAATACTATACTTTAAAAACGAATACTTGATAAGGTAACTTCTTCTTTGCAGGAATAGTTCAAAAACAAAGTTCGTACGAGTCGGTAGCTCCGTCCGAGTCTACCGCGATGCTGAAAACCACAGAGTCTAACAGTTCCAGCCGACTGCGTCGATACGGGCCAGCAGAGTCGTGAACAGACTCGGTCACAGTACCTTTCTCGTTGTGGCTGGTACGGTGTGTACGAGCCGGTCGGCGTTCGTCGCGGTTGCGGTGCAAGACGGAGCGATGCAAGGTGCGGTGTCCCTCGATGCGGTGCAGGCAGCGGCTCGATGAGCGTCGTGCAGACGGAGTCGGTGAGTCCAAGGTGTGCGATGCAGGGTGAGACGATGCTCGATGCGGTGCTGACAGGTTGCGTTGCAGGCGACCAAGCCGGAGTGCGGGAGCTGGCGTCGGACAGCGGTGCGAGTCGGAGCGGTGCGTCGCAAACGTGCGAGCGGTGCCCCAAATGCGGTGCGGTCACGACTCTTGAGCCAGTTGCAGCAACCGCGTCGGTCGGGTCCGGCTGGTTCAGTGAAGCGATGCGATGCGAACTGCGGTGCCCACAGGTCACGGTGCAAGCAGCGGCTCGGTGTTGGCGGCGTCGGACGTCGCCCACGGTGAGACCAGGGTTGCGATGCGAAGCGGGGCGATGCGGTCTGCGGTGCAAACAGGTCACCGGCCAGGGATGGATTCGGTTGACGGAGTCGGTTGCGGTTCCCTTCCTCTGTGGCAACTGAAACAGCGTTCCAGAAGCGGTACCCAGAGGCTTGTGAAGTCTTTGTAGCCCCTGAGACTTCTTAACAGGAGGCCAGCTCGGTTCCAGGCCCTTGGAGATACCCAGCACAAGTTTGTAGAAAGTTCAGTCCTTTCACTGCCCAAGGCAGAAGCAGCAGCTGCAGGCCAACCCAACAAAGCAACAACACAGCAAAGGGGCAGTACTCCTCCTGGCAGCTCTTCCAGCTCTTCGTCTTGGCAGGTTCCTTGATTCCAGTGAGATCTAAATTCATGGGGTCAGGGCCCCAATATTTATATCCCAAATTCCTTTGTTCTCTGAAGGCAGAGAGGCCTTTGCCTAGTCCAAACCAGTTCTGGAGCACTTTGTTGACAAGTCTCCGTCCCTTCTTTCAGTGAGTAGGCCAGGGACATCAGACGCACCACAGGAGGTGGAGCCAGCATTGTGGAGGGAAGACACTGTCTTATTCAGGGCCCAGGTGCAACCCCTCCCACCCATCTACATGTAGATCTTGCTATTCAGCCCTGTGCTGACTCACCCTGTCTCCTGGCATCCCCCAGCCCCTGTCACTCACACTCCAGACAAGGAATACACAACCTCGCAGAGGCAGGCTTGGATGGTTAGACAAGAAAATACCCACTTTCTAAAAGTGGTATTTTCAAACACAGAATGTTAAAACCAACTTCACTAAAAGCTGCATTTTATCATTCTGAGTCCAGGCATACTAAACTCGAATTTCTACCATGTTCCCAGGGTCAGTTAGGGTTATAAGCTGTAATAATCAAAACTGCCCGTTCTGGCCTAGGGGGAACAGGTAGCCTTGCAAAAGTGAAAAACGAACTCGGCTGTAATTCACTATCAGGACATGCCACACACACCAGGGCATGTCCTACCTTTCGCATACAACGCACCCTGCCCACAGGGGTACCTTGGGCCTACCTTAGGGGTGACTAACATGTAGCAAAGGGAAGGTTTAGGGACTTGCAAGTGTGTGCACTTGCCAAGTCGACATGGCAGCCCCAGGCTGCGCACAGGCTCTGCGATGGCAGGCCCGAGTTACACTTTACGGGCTGTTTGCGTGGGTGGCAAAATCCAGTGCTGCAGCCCACCAACAGCATTTGGTCTATAGGCCCTGGCACTCGCAGTGCACTTTACAAGGGACTGACACATAAACCAAATAGGCCAATCATGGAAACACCAATCCATAACACATTTTATACAGGAGCACTTGCACTTTCCCACTGGACAGCAGTGAGGAAAGTGCGCAGAATCATTACACCAGCAAAAACAGAGTCAAAACCGGGAGGTCAGAAAGCAAAAAGTCAGGGGAAACACGCCAAAAGATGCCAAGTCTAACAACCCCACTTCAAAACAGCCTCATATTGTCCCAATTCAGCACTCAATCAATGTTTCTGCTGTAGGAGCAGAAGCGCATCTACATACCAATATTCAAATAGCCTAGGCTACATTGTCTATATAGGCACAAAACATTGTAGTAATGGGCGTGAAAAAAAACAAATACCCCTGCCTGTTCTACATGGCCATTCTACTAAAAAGAGTCTTGCAGCATTTTTAAGGAACCGTCCATAAACCACACTTGCAATTACGATCCTGCAGCGGGTAAAGCGTGAAGTGGGTTAATGCCCAAACATACCCCAAGCACTTTCACTGGAGGATACCTGAAAGTTACATCCTCCTTGGACGGGGTTACATTCCTACAGCTGAAATGCTTCAGCTGCAGTGGGAGGCAAGGAATCTCCTCTGCTAAAACCGAATCGTTCGCTTTCGGTTTTAGCAGAGGAGACTCCTTGCCTCCCACTACAGCTGAAGCATTTCAGCTGTAGGAATTAACCCTGTGAAATTGCAGAAGCATGGGCACGTCGTGCCCCATCGATTTCCCCTCCCTCCAATCCTCCGTTACGGCCGAACATCAGCCCAACATTCCCCCACACCCCCCAGACTTCGAGAAAGCCCTCTTACCTGTGCAGATTTCAGCAGTCCTTCACAGCGAGGCGATGGGAAAACCTTCACAGGAAACCAGGAAGAATAGGCAGCAAAAGTGGAATGCAGGAGCTTTATGCCCGCAAATTTCGCGGCACTTCCTGCAATCTCAGCTGCTGTCCCCCTCATTGGTGGAACGTCACTGGTGACGTTCCGGCGTGCTGATTGGAGAAAGCGGAAGCAGCACCCAATCAAAAATCCCCATTTGAAATGGGTGATAACTTGCGACGTGGGACAGAGGAAAAACAAGACAACAAAGGTAAGATTTTCGGGTGGAGTGCGCGCCCCCCCTGGGATGGTGGCACGCCCCCCCTGGGAGGCGCGCCCCACAGATTGAAGAACTCTGTTCTAGAGGCATGCCTTTAAAGTGCACAGGTGCCCTGCATTTTTGGCCCTAGCTCTAGACTAACTACAGGGGGATGCAGCTTTTTGTGTGGAAACAGGATACAGCCTATTCAAGTGTAAGTGGGGCTGGGTCCTGCTCCTCCCTCTCATCCTGCCAGTGAGGGCCCATCCAGTCTCACCTAAGCTTCCCATTGTGTGTGGCTGTCTACGAGGAATACACAAAGCCAAACTGTCAACTACACCCAGTCATGTGACCCAGAGACAGGCTGCAGGCCCAAAATAACTAAGGCAAGGAAAATGACAACTTTCTAATAGTGGTATTTTCAGAATTGTAATTGAAAATCCGACTTCACCATAAGTTAGGATTTTTCATTACAATTCTAGTGACACCAAACATGAGCTGCTTACCTGTTCCCATTTGGAAATTACACTTATAAAATGCAATAAGGTAACTCCAATGTTATCCTATTGGAAAGAAAGACCTTACAGTAGTGAACAATGAATATAGGAGTTTTTCACTACCATGATATGTAAAACTTAAAAGTACATGTGGTTCTTTTTAAATACATTGTACCCTGACCTCTGGGCTGTCTGGGGCCTACCCTAGGGGTGTCGTATATGTATTAAAAAGGAAGGTTAGGTCCCGGCAAAAGATTTACTTTGCCAGGTCGAAATGGCAGTTTAGAACTGTACACACACAGGCTGAAACGGCAGGCCTGAGACATGTTAAAAGTGCTACTTAAGTGGATGGCACATTCAGTGCCGCAGACCCACTAGTAGCATTTAATTTATAAACCCTGGGCACAGATAGTGTCATTTTACTAGGAACTTAGAAGTAAATTAAATATGCCAATTGAGTATAAGCCAATTCTACCAGGTTTTAAGGATAGACCACAAGTAGTTTAGCACTGGTTAGCAGTGTTAGAGTGTGCAGAGCCCTAAGGCCAGCAAAAAAGAAGTCAGCAAAAACAGGAGGTCTGAAGGCAAAAAGGTAAGGGGAAAAACACACCAAGGATGCCCCTCTTGGGACAGGTGAACTTAACCAAAATGAGCCTTCTTTTAGCTTCTTTTGTACATTGTACAGTCTCACACTACTGTATTTATTTGGGGGGGGAATCCTAGAAGAGTCCACAAATTGCTGAGATAGAAACCTAGAGAAGAATGAATGGCCCTTCCCAACTTCACTGGCTTCTGGGCCATAATGGCAAACAGCTAAAATGAGTCATAAATTCCAAACTAGTCCGAAAGCTTTCCCGCCATTTATAAACAAGACCTTACAGAATATTCTTTTTATATTTTAACAACATAGGTTTTTATAAAAAAATTAAACACAAGAAACTGACAGGATTACTACTCTGAATGCCAATTTCTAATTTACTCTACCCGTATTCAAATCTGGAATAACAATGGTATTCCAGAAACATTTACTGACAAAGTTATAAGAATATGGGATTTGCTTTGAATACACTGTATCTTGCAGCTTTGTATTTACATACTTTTCGAAACTTCTAAAGTCTACAAGAGGAGTTTTCCATTCCTAAATCAATATTTCTTTTTTCAAATATTTACAAATTCAGCCAAGGTATCATTCCATGCACCGAAGCACCATTTTCAGGTCCACTGTTGAGCCATTGTTGAGAGACTTTTACTCTTTTCTTCAGGACCACGTAGAAATGGACAAGAGACTTTAGCATGGGAATCAACTCTAGGGATAGTGACGAAAGTGGACCTAGAGATATTAACAGAGGTAATAGATTCAAAGGGGGAATTGTTACAAAATATGTTAATCTGAGGCTGCACCATTGCAAGTCTGAAGACGCTAAAGGAGAACCGTTTACCTCCAGCGGATGTGTGCTCAAAATAATTTGAGGTTATCACTGGGCCTACACAAGAGAATAGCTCTGGCACAGGTTTGACAGCACCTGGGTGCTTAGGTGCTACTGGGATGAGATATTTACCAAGCTGAGATAACTAATGTTAACATAGCAATCAAACAATGGGTAGAAGTGTTCCCTAAAAGGGAAAAGAGCCGCACATCAAGAAAAGAAACTGTGTAACAAATGACAAGTACAAGCGTGAATTGGTAATGAAGCTGAATGTAACGGGGTGCTAGGATAGCTAGGGGCACCTACTACCAAAGGTGCAGTTAGCACGTTACAAGTAGCATGCAATTGAACATAAACAAGTAGCTAATACAGCACTCCCAAAAGTTATATAAGAATCCAAGAAAAATATCTTAGACCTTTGTTCTTTGTAACATGGAAAAGTAAATCCTTATAATCACAAAGTAAATATATCAAAATCCCATTTCAGTACAGAGATAAGAGATAATCGGCGACCACGTTCCTGTTGTAAGGTTCTTTTTATTGGTGTTATAGAATTTCCAGCAAATACTGAAGCCAAGCCAACACGTGTTTCGTCCGTACAAATATGTATTCGGACTTTCTCAAGGCGATTTGCAAAATACAAGGCAAGATAATTCGAAGTGAAGACTAATTGAACACTCCAATGTTCATGAATAGCAATCCAAATAGCTAGTGAATCCCAGAAATATATAGGCGTTAGTACCGGGAAAAGCTAATGTGCATGGACTGCGATGACATCCTATCAACAAATCAGTCAAGGACAATATCCACTAGTGAAAAGGGGCGCGATCATCAAAGGGCCTGACCATGATACGTCCGTCGCCGCTTAGAGAAAGTATACTCCGCACCCACCGCATGTGTGGCGGTATGTACAACAGAATAGCAATGTTAACATAGGGGCACGGTACACAGAATATTCTTTGTTCTGGAACTCCTGCCTCCACTCCTACTTGAGGTGTGGTTTCATTTAGGCTTAGGGTTGCTAAACGAAAAATTGCAAGTGCTTGGACAGATCAAAAACATCTGACAATAGATCAATGGATCCAAAGAATTACTACATTTCTTTGCCATAGATCCCTGAAAAATTAAGGATGAACTAATTCCGGAAGTCTGCAGCTAACCATCCAACAGGACGACTCCCATCCACTGTCCTGGTGAGTTGTTGGAAAATGTCAGGTTTACAAGAAGGCGGACCCGCTGACAACCCTCTGCCATCCCTTAAACTCTCAGGAGCATTAATGAGGAATACATCAATGCTAAAAGAGATTGGGGACTAAAGGGAAAATGAAGTAGGAATAAAAGTACAGAAAACCAGGACTGGACTTCCTCAGATTAGAATCTCCCGGATATTGCCGGCAAGCCCTCTTTCTCAGGATTCCTTGCACAGCAAGAGGAACAGAGGAATCAGCTAAAGGGGAGAGGAGAGTATCAGTTAGGAAGGACGTTACTATCAAAAGATAAGTTAAATATAACCATGAGTAGTGAAGGAAAGGTTTAGCCGAATTTTCTGGAGGACGGTGCAATGAAAAGCCTTAGACAGTCCGGGTACCAGGCAAAGACCCGGGATGCCAGAGCAATCAAAGGTAACCGCTGAAAAGGAAGCACAATTAGAGGAACAACAAAGGTCAAGAAACATAAGACCTACAGCCAGAGAGGACTAAAGGCCTAAACTGAGGGGAACCAGGAAGGAAGGAAAGCAACTAGGGTGTGGGAACTAATACGGGTGCAAACTCAAGCAAAAGGGAGAATACTGCAGCAGCAACGCAAAACATTGCCAAGCACCAGCTTTCAGCAGAACAGTTTTTTAAATACTGGCACTCCTTGGTCATATCCCAGAAGAGCTCACCGTAACCAGGAAGTGGGAAGCTAAACTGAAATTAAGTATGTGGTCTAGTTGTTGCAGACATGCAGTTTCCAACTCCTTGTCCTCCAAACTTTAAACCCTTTTCCCAACTTATGGTGCGCTCACTGTTTGCAGGTCTTCCGGATCCTGACAAAAGCTCCAGGGCATGATGCTTGTTCTTTGCATGCCGCTAACTCCTTTCTCAAGTTGATAATCAGACTACTACTGTATGCAGTTGTCATGCAGATGCTAGGACATAACTGGGATCGGGTGGCAACGTTAAAACGTATGTTTCGGGGAGGAGGGCAAAAGGTGAGGACGAGAAGAAGGCTATTACAGAAGTAGGGATCTGGCTGTCTAAAAAAGGAGATGATGGAGGTGAATAGCTTTAGACACATTTGGGAATCAAAGAATATGCCACTATTCCTGGGGAGGGTGTGGAGTTAGATTGGCAGAAATAGGTTGGTGGCTCGCAGGGTGATACATTTCCTTTAGGGTCTAGGGACTTTTCATGACGCAGCCTCAAATTACAATATTTTTAACAATTCTTACTTTGAATATATTGCCTCTGATCTCTAGGGTGATTGGGGCAAATTGTGGAGGAAAGTAGATATCAGTTTTAGAGGAGTTAAATGAGAAAGATTGAAGAGAAATCAATTGGCTGTTAGCTATACGAGCCTGGAGATGCGGTTTGTATGTCAGAATATCATATACAGAGATCTCTTCTGAAATAAATATACTGTCATAAATAGAGTTTATGCAAATATCATCCCACTAAGTGTAGATTTTCTATTACTAACTCCAAAGGGTCAATACTTTTGTGGACGATATTTGGTAGTGTAATGTTAACATGATGGCCCTGGGATACTGTCTTTCTTCTCATGTTAATATGTAACAACGCTGCTATGTTGTAGTTTGCATTCTTTCTATGAAAAACTGAATAAACAAATTAAAATTAAAATGTTAACAAGATGGATTGTATATAGAGAGAGGACTGAGTCTACCCACAGTAGGGATACTATCAGTGTAAGCAGTAACACCAGGAGAAATAGGCACAATTTGAAGAAGTGCAGCAGACGTCTCCCTTTGTGTCTCTGGCTCACATAATTGCCTTGAGAGACAAATTATACTCATGAAACAGACCGCAGGAGAATCACCTGATACAGAACCCCATCTCGCTTTCTCACAGTAGGACCCCATGAGACCCGTTCAAATACTTTTCCTAAACTTGATACTAGGTTGGCTCATCTCTATAGGAAAAGAAAGCCCTTAAAAAACCCCAGCCACTCAGCATAGGGGGCAAAACATGTGTCCGCTGTTTGTGTAATAGATCTATTGAATCTCATCAAATACTGAAACGTATGATATAAAGGATGTTTGGCTAATAACATAAATGCCTTCACTGGCACAGAATAGGAATGTTTTTCCAAACATACATTATTTTAAAGCACAGTAAATTTTATATTTTTTTATACATGCTTTATCTCAACATCTCACGGATCTTAATATTTTGTGATAAACGATAGAGTTAAAGTAATGCCATTAATCTGAAATTGTAAATATTCAAGGTTTTCACCAAGAGGATTGTCACATTCAAGGTACATAAGTTTCTTTCATAAATTAATTTTGCAAATGTCCGGGATAAGAGTTACCTCGTCATACTCAGTACCGTACAAGGATATAAAGGCATAAAATAGGTGGAAACTAGAGGTGCAAGCCCTTTCAATACACAGACCACTGTTTTATGATTAACAAGTGATGCGGTTTCACTCTTAGCAATATGGTTCAGGCCTAAGTTGACCTGAAGTCTATTAAATCTCCAAGGTAATATGCATGCGTCTAATGTGATTCCTTCCTTGGGTGACAAACCTCTAACCTTAAGTATCTTTGTTCCACTTTGCCTAGTTGGGTACAGAACTATCTCAACATTTTTCCCCATTTCTATGCAAGAAGGCAAAGGCATCATTGCAAATCACATGGTGCTTCTGCTGCATAAACCATTGTCAACTCCATGTTATTTGGGTTTAAAACGTTCTTTAGTTTATTTAAACTGTTAATATAGGTGAATGCGATGTCAATGTATGCCATGATATATGCACGCATACCAACTTCAACACCAGTAAATATGTCAATGTACGCCATAATCTATGCACGCATAGCCATGTCAATTCCAGTAAAAACGATGTTGATGTACGCTATGACAAATGTACGCAAAATAATGAGACTGTTGGTAAATAGGATATCAATGACCGCCAAGTTATATGTACCTGTAATAAACTAATCCGTAGGATCTGCGCATTGTTTGGACAACTTAAACAAAGGGCTTGGTGTCAAGACTGATTCCGGACACCCCCACAGGATATGTTGGCCTATAGACCAGCTAGCTCACAGTGCCACTGTAAGTTCCCCTAACCTACCAGGGAGCAAACAGTTTCTGGCAACCACTGAACATGACAACCCTGATTGCTCAGGGATCGTGGAAACAGTACAGAATCTTTCGCTCAATCACTCGTGCTTACCTTCTCTCAGAGAAGTATACAGAATACACAATGGGACGTTTTCAATATATTTATTGAACCAACGTTATTCTTGTATAAAATACATGTGCTGCAATGATTAGGAGGCAGACTCAAATAAAGGAGATTACAAGCACCAAAAGGGTAAACAGTAGATACATTTCTACCATGGTGCTGAAGCAATGAATATATGCAGGCATATATATGTAGTAGGGTAATCTAACGTACTCCTACTATGCAAGCCCTACTCTAAGTGTAACTAGAGTGTGTGTGTGTGTAGAGCCAAGAATCCAACGATCCAACCCCATTACCTGATAGGAGAGAGTGAAGGACCCCGTCTTGGTCTCAAATTGGACACCCCTCATGGAATGTCAGACCGGTGCGTGGTGATTTCTCAGCATGCAGGGACCTTCAGTGTCAGCAGATGTGCCTCCTCTACCAATCTATCGGTATGCCTATTATTTATAATAAAAAGCAGCCTTCGCGATGTGCGCACTAGATTAGTGATGTTATGGATATGTGGATAGCGTCGTCGCCCGTGGATGAAGCTAGGATGACTTTTGTACCCAGTGCGCAGAAAGGCCTAGTACATGTTGTTCAAGGCCTTGTGCTAATGTTGTGTGAAGCTGGATGTGTAAACAAAGTAGTTTCAGAGAAACAAATCCAACATTGTCATGCATGCAAATGTGTGCAAAAGTTCACCGCTGAAATTTTATTTTCTAGGACAATGTAAGGAATAAGCTGCTTCGCTACATGGGCCTACCTCGGGAATATAACACCGTGTTAAGCAATGTTATATAGATTATTGTATAAAAACACGTTTGGAAAGTGCCAAGGTTAAGGACTCTTTTATTAGGTATGATTTTGTTTCTACAACACGTAGCATTGAGCCTTACTTGGGGTGGATTGACAATCGGACATATCGACACTGGTTAACAAGTTTTAGGCTGGGAACATTGCACTGTAAATTCGCCTTGCACTCAGCAGTGGTCTGGAAAAGGGATCTTCCACCCTACAGGTGTGGTGGTATTTCAACACAGAGCGCTAGTCACTTAATTTTATTTTTCACTTATACCTGGAGCCTAGACGATCATTCTTAGTCTCAATATTACACAAATCAAATCTGAGACTCCATAAGGAAGGGCTAATATTCCTGCAATCCCTGGGCTCATGGGATTTGTGCTAACCACTATTAAATTATTATGATGGATACATTTAAAAATGTTATGTATCTTCCCGATCTGTGTTTGCCAACAATAAGGATATTGGATTTTGCATTTAAAAAAAAAATCATTGTTTGTTTTATTTTTGCGATATGTTTTTGTGGCCTTTTGGCAGAACAAAAGTTTTTTTGACTGACTGACTGAAATAAGCTGAACTGCTCTTTTCTTATGTTTGGCTACTGATGCAAGGGCGTCTACAACGCAGGCTAAGGCATCAGGGCTATGCATGAATCCTGTGTCCCTGCCACTACTTCAGTCCATGGACCCACCTCCTTGAGTACCATGAGTTCAATACCCATTACTAGCCTCTGCCCGATCAAGAGTCTGCATTCAGTAAGGGCAATTTCATTAGTAATAACACCCACAGTCCTCTCCAGTATGCTGTCAATCATGATTCCATGTGGCAGATTAGATAGCGTAGCCATCTTGGACTTGCCCATTACTCTTCACATCTGGTTGTTCCTGATAGCTGGTCAGTTTGTCTCCAGATAGCGGCTGAAAGGGTGGGGGCAGCCCAGCCTCGTCCTGGCGCAGACACGCCTGCTCTTGGGCCGGGCTTTACCGGACCAAGTCTTACGCAGAGGGGTAGAAAGAAGCACTATAAATGCGTTGGTGACCATGCCCTCTCGGCGAAATGCTGGTAGGTGGGGTCTGGGTGAAAGGAAAGTCCTTGGCGCCTCCCGCGCCACCAGCAGCAACCCTGGAAAAGCATCCCACACTGTAGGGTAGAAAGAAGTGCTATAAGCACGTTGGCTGCTACACGCTCTCGGCAAGAATGCTGGTAGATGTGGTCCGGGTGAAAGTAAAGTCCACCAGCAGCAGCCCCGGATAATCGTTCCCATACCATATCACATTTACGGTACAATCAAGTTGAATTAATCAACAAGGTTTTCATAGAGTGCAATAGACATTCAAAATTCAATGTTTTGGCTAATGTCCTAAATAGTCATACATTTTTATCAATTTCTAAAAGCTTTACATAAGTTACAGCCAATTTATCTTTATTTCACTACACAAATTATTCAATCACCTATCAAATATTTTATAGTGACTATTAATTGTTAGCATTCTCAGTATTCTTAGATCACAATTACTCACTTCTTACTCTAATCATATATATCGAGTATTCAATCAATTCACATGGGTTTCTATAAAGTCCCCTTCTTATTATCAAAACGTTGTCACTCATTCTATAGTGACATACCTCATAGGGTATTAAACTTTCATATGGTACAATCAAAGGCAGTTTTCTCTTCGCTAAAACCAATTGGTCAGGGGACATCCTTGCTTTTCTGATTACACTGCAGGGATATAAATACCCCATCTAAATTAAACACTTCTCTAAATATATCTTCCTGCATTTTTCTTTACCCCCAACCTTTACCCTATTTATTCAATCAATTTCTATCGCGGTGCCACTTATTCTCCTTTTCCAGTCAAAGCGCTCTTATTCTCCCCATCACTGTCGAGATATAAATAAAGCCTATATATTAATAGGAATGTTCAATTCCCCATCTCGGAATGCCTATTGCAATCATTATTACCCTCTAGTTTTCTCACCTATTCACATAGTTTCCCTCACCAAATCCCTGCAGAGAAACATGAAGTCTAACTCGATCTACATATACTCTACATCTAATAAATCACTACTATCACTTGATATGTAATCTTCCACTCACTCTGCATCTTCTTTCATATAGGTCATTACTCCCCTGGTATACGTCAAGCGCGACTACTTCACCCTGAGACTAGAATGCTAACCTTTCTTCATATATAAACGAAAGTCCAGTGGGTCCGTTGTCCCAATACGTCAGCGGTAGAGTCACTTTAAAGCCAGAGTGTTAACCTCTATATTACGTAACCTATGGAGCCATTACTCATAGAATGTCACGTCTCTTTTTTACTCCAGATAGGTATCTTTAAAAGACGAATAATGCACATTATGTATGAATATTCATTCTCTTAATTTCATTGCATTCATTTATCCAACAATTCAATGTGTAAATCTTAATAATGCAATCAGTGAAAGAGTTTATCCTCACATTTAGAACATAATTATAAAGCTTAATATTAGTATCACATATAAATTTACTCATCTTATGACAATTCCATATCTAGTTACAAAACCTTTTGAGGTTTTCACGATCCTTAACCTAATTACATTCCATCCTTACATCACATTGACTAGCAATATCTAATCAATTGCTGCATTTAGCCCAGTCTTGTGCTTCAATCAGACATATATATCCAGCTTCCTTATGTAGCATTCTTTCTTGTACAGCATTACATTTTTTGTTTGTATTCATTTTTTTAATCACAAGCCACCTTATCTGATCTTCATTATCGCCACATTCCACAAAATATCTAACCATAGGCGCCGTTTCTCATTTTATTTTTAATGGCGGTATCTTCTTTGCCATAGGCCACTACTCCCCCGGTATGAGTCAAAAGTGACTATGTTATCACGAGACTAGAATGCTGCCATTTCTTCATTCATAAATGGAAATCCTGTGGGACTGCTGTTTCAATAAGTCAAGCATAAGAGCCGAATCAAAGCTAGAGTGCTGTCAAGGAGGTCTCAATCAAGGAAGATAAAGATTGTGAAAACACAGAGCCCAATGTGCACTTAGCGTAGCAAGCAACAAGACAGAATGCAATAGCTGTGCAGCACTGATATTCATGGTGTGTTCCCATTGACATTGATTTTATTTTGTCAGCAGGAAAAGAAATTAAAATGATGCACCTGACAATGAGAAGAGTAGCTGATATTGCACCAAACATGTTTGAAAGCACAGAACCAAAACAGGAAGGGATAAATCCCAAAATTGTTTTAAAGATAGCCAAAACGCCAGATCTGGTGGTTTTATAAACATGGGTGATGCCAGTTGTATTTGAGAAATGGATCACAGTGTGCAGTAAATAAGCAATATGTGTTGCAAATTGAGTTTGTAACAGTCGCATGGTCTCAGATGCATAATGGGCTGTTAAGAGAGTAAACATCGCAGCCGCAGAGCTTAAAGGTACCTATTTATTTCTCAGTTAGAACTGCAATAGGATTGTTTAATTTAACAAAGTGCGTATCTACCATGTCTACTTTCAAACATGAAGCACTTTCAAAAACAGTCATTGGAGGGAGGATAAAATGTAGTTCTATTATTTTTCAATTTATGAACAGTTAACAAATACATAAAGCCCTGGGTCAACCCAAAACAGAATTCCTTAGTATGAATTACATACCTCCCATTTCTGAACAGAATGAGATAAGAAGGAAGGAAATAAGCAGGTGCTAAGTAGTTTACAAGCAAAGCCAGGCTTTAAAGGACTCAAGCACCATGACTAGTAATAAAATCCAAAAGAAGTGAGTGTCCGAGACAATTAGTACAAGAAAATGAGACAATGATACCAGGATTTTATTTTAGTCCACAATGATACTCGAAAGGGAAAGTCCAAGTTTGTTGTAGGAATATGTGATGTATCCTTTCATACCATCCAAGAGATGTATGTTTGTGAAAGTATTCGAAATGAAAATCAGTGATAGGAATGGTAAATACTCGATGCAGGAGCCACATAAGATGTGGATATTCAGCTACAGAAAAAGGTGCGCTCTCTATATATTCAATTTTGAAATTGTATGATGCTTCTTTTTTCAGAGATCATTATCTGTCTAGGAGTAAGACTGTAAGTTAGAAAGATGGCAGAATAATTTTCCTGTGACCAAGGCCCTTAAAGCCTAAAGTGTTTGTAGCACCGAACTGAATTGCATCAGTGCTTTCATTTGAGCTTGCCAGTCTTGCAAATAATTTAAATCTTCCTGCTGAAGCAGAGGAGATGATGGTGGAGATTATGTAGATATGTTTAGAATAGGACTGAAAGCCATTGTCAAGAACTTTGAAAGTGGTTTGTATTATTTCCCTATCAGCTTCTCAAATTCTTTCAGCAGCTTCTCTCTCAGAATATGCCTGTTCTTTTACATCAGTATAAATCATGGTTATAAACCTTTTATTCTTCACAGGATGTGGTATTAAAAGAAAATCACTTAAATCCATATCTCCACTGACTTTTATAAATGTTTCTTTATAGCATTTAAACTTAATTGTGACAGTCATCTTTTGTATAACTTTCCTACACTATAAGTGGGTATAGCCATTGGGGAATATGTGTTATACCTAAGGTCTGGTCTGCTTGCTAGGGCACCAGTAGCTTTATGTTATGTTATGTGCGCTCGATTACCCAAAAGGTGTCTCGGCACTGGCTAAACGCTACTGAGAGTATCTTCCCCACGTGAGATCTGACATCAAAACTAACCTAATGTTTTTCTCATATGATCTATATTATGATGAGAACAGCCAAGTCTTCAAAGCCTTTCAGAAGGCCAGTAAGTTTGGCATGGTTTTAACATGACGAGGGAGTTCGTTCCAGGCCTTCTAAGTTCCAATCACAAAGCTTCTACCTCCCCAGGACATACGCTGGAATCTAGAAACAGTCACTAGGTTGGCCGTGGCTGAGCGGAGAGCCCTACCTGGACTATACCAGGTGAATCTTTTTCTCAGAAAGGCTGGTCCTTGGCCATGCAATGCTTTGTAAGTGATGTAAAGTTCTTTAAAAATAATCAGTTGTCTGACAGGAAGCCAGTGCAGCTCCCTCAGATGCCTGGTGATGGATTGATGTTTGGGGATATTGAACAGTAGCCTAGCAGCTGCATTCTGCAATATCTGCAGCTTCTTTATGACAGAATGATGTGCTCTGAGGTATAAGCCATTGCAATAATCAATCTTAGCCATTACTAAAGAGGTAATTGCGAGTTTATGCAATTGCGCTGGGATAAATGGTAGAACTTTCTTAAGCAGCCTCAGCGTATAAAAAGAAGCTGACATGACCCCGAGATTCCTTGCTGTTCTAACCGGTGTTAGAATAGAAAGAATCGTACCTATGCATTATTTCATGTATGTTAGCATTCGCTGCACCATTTTATATGTCGGCGCCATTTTGGGTTACAATCAAAACTTATGCTCCGCCATTTCCGAGAAAAGGCCCCCAGTATTTCACTGTTTTGCTGCATCTGCTTGGAAAATTCCACTATGGGCGTGCCTTCATTGGTTCTGAAATGTACATAATGTATCTATATGCTTGCTGATGTCAGTCCCTCTGCAGCACTACTAAGCGGCTGGGCAGACTAGGCTCCACTCTGAGTGCACCTGAATAAACAGATATTGGTTTGTATTCTCTACTGTCTGACCGACTCTTCATTTGGTATGGAAGGCTGAGAGGTGGTCGTGAGTGACCTGGGTGACCCTAATCGGGCCACTTCCTTCAGTTGGTGTCCGAACAGGGACTCCTTCAGGTGAGTGACCCATCCCCTTCCGCGGACAGGGGGAGGTCGAGGCCATCGTCAGGTCGGACTGACGGTTCAGGGATCCCTGTATGAGGAGCATTGATTGCTCGCAGCTGTCCCTTCCGTCCTGCCGGACGGTGCCTCGCCCAGCGGTCATCCTGACTGTAGTCCTAAATGGCGAAACCCTTGGATCTGACCGCTTGGTCTGAAGAGTCAGCAGTGGAAAATTAATTTGTTTTGACCTGCATATATCAGGTGAGTTTGTTTTGGTTTCCTCGTGGATATGGTACCATTTTGGTTTGCATTGGGAACAGTCTGAAGATCCTCTTTGGGATAAAAGCATTTGCAATTGCTTTGCCAGGCATAAATAGTGAACCTGTTTTCGTTTGAAAATGCCTGGAGTTAGCAAACTGATTTCTTTGTGCTGTCGTTGTTGCTCTGCAGATGCTCGATTGGAAGAAGCTCAGCCGGCGCCTCCAGAAGGCACTCCAAATTTTGATATGTATGCGAAGCATGGTCTTGGCCCTATTATGTTTAGTACATTATGGCACAAATATACGAGGGACAATGCCAAGTTGCAGTGGCCGTTAACGGGCACTTTCGATGAACAAAAGATTAGGTATTTACAGGAACAGTTATTTAAGAGGCGAAGTAGACAGTCTATGTTTGATTCTCTTAGGATGTGGCAGAAGGCAGCTAGGCAGAGATGATTGAAGTCTGAGAAAGAGGCCCGGAAAGGGAAACTGCAGACACTGACTCAGAAAGCTGTAGCATATGATAGAGAAAAACAGGAAAAGGGAGTTGAATGTGACGATAGGAGGTTCCGATTGCATATTGATAAATCGTATTTGGCTCAGGAGGAGACTGATACATTTGTGGAAGAACTATTAGATACTCGGCCCCCACCCCATATGCTCCGCAAAGACTATATATCCCACTGTCCCTGTGCCATCGCAGCCGCCTGTTACAGCCGTTCTCTCTGTTCCTGTGTCTACTGCTGTCGTTTCAACGGCTGTGGCTTCGGCTCCTCCTCCTCTTCCTCTGCTTCTTTACCGTCTGTGGCAACGGTGACTGTGAGTACTCCTGCCACACCTATTGTCTCAGCATCCCTGTCCCAAGCACTTACTCCTGCGACGCATCTGCCAGCGACAATTGTGCCTGTTACTTCTGTTGCTTCTCCTTCTCTGGTCCTTCATCCCGATATTTGTAAGCACTGAGACACCAGTTCATGGGTTGAAGGATGGAGACTTACCAAGATTTCATGAGCGTATGGGTCCTTTTGTACGATCTGCGGTGGGAGATGAAGAGAAGAAGGTTGTGGCTAATCAGGCCGCGCAGTGGGGTCGTAACCCCATTTACAGTGTGGAGGATGTCTGGGATGTGATGAAAGATTACGGGCCTTTTATACAGCAGCATGCTCTTAAGCATATGTCCTCTACGTTAATTGGTTTTTGGGAGCAACACTTTGGGAATGCTGTGCCGCAAATTTTATTTGATATTAAGGATCGTGTGTATACTAATGGTATGGACCTAAGCCAAGTTTTTAGTAACATTACCACATTGGTCGCCTATAGGGGCAGATTGCATGATAAGAGCCCTACTACAGTGTCCCAGTTTCTGATGAGAGAGGTTCATCCCATATATCACCCCAAGATACCGGAGTTAACGGACCGACATGGTAATGTTACTCGAGCGGCAATGGCGGCCAGGTTTCAGGAACAATGGGTTTATACTCCGTGGAAAAGAAGTGAAGTTTTGTGCCTTAAGACTTATTTGCCCGATCCTAGGAAAAATCCTACTGCTTATTATAAAGAATTGACTGAAGCTGCTTCCTCGATGGTAATGACTCTCGCTGATATTAAAATGTTTTTTGGTCTTCTTGTTTTGTTGATATTTGGAGGCAGGTCCATACTCAAGATCATGTTCCGGAGATGGGTGGTACTTGGGATCAAATTAAGTCATGGGACCAGGAGAGAAAACCAGGTGATAAGCCCCGAGCGGAAATTTTGGTGTTGCCAGGCCACATTATTATATATATGCATTCTCTTATTCCGCCAAGAAAGGTAGATTGGGATAAATTGTCGGCTTGTAGACAGAAGAAAGATGAGAATGTGTCTGATTTTTTCACTCGGTTTGAAGATAAATTTTTGGATTATAGTGGCCAGGACTTGTCTGTTGAGGGAGGTGTTTGGTTGTTAGTTAATAGATTTGTCTCTAATTTGCTTCCTGAACTTGTGACTCAATTGCAGGCTTCTGAGAGTACATGGTCCACCTCTTCCCCTTCCGTTATTCTGAATATGGCTCAATATTATGAGCATCGAGATAATGAGGAGATAGAAAGGTCAGAGAAAAAGCATAAAGATTTAAAGACAAAGGTGTTGTTGCAACAGGCTTTTCGGGGGAATGGCAGAGGATGTGGTGGTCCTGCCCGACAGCTTCCACGTACTGGTAGGCAGCCGAATAGGGCGCCTCTGGGGCCGAATCAGTGTGCGTATTGTAAGGAAGAGGGTCACTGGCGTAGCGAGTGCCCCGTGCTTTTGTAGAAGGTAGCTGTTCCCAGAGGACGAGGTTCTCGTGGACGAGGTTGTGGAGTTGGTGGGGCTGATAGGGTTCAGAGTGCTACAGCCTCACAGGGTCGTTCTGATAATAATTATTTTGATGACCCTCGTGATGGACAGTACTATCAAGATGACTATGATATGGAGAAAGTGACAGGAATATCTTACATCTAGGACAGCCAGGGACAGAGTGGGGGACCAGTTTTGGTACCTGTAGATCAGTGTGGTCCTTATGTAACAGCGGAACTGCAAGGTTTGGCTAAGGAATTTTTGGTGGACACAGGTGCGACAAAAAGTTCTGTTTCTCGAAATATGGTCCCTGGGGCGGCTCTGTCTGGCCATAATAATGTTTCGGTAGGTTTTTCTGTACCGGTTGTGAGCCCCATTTTAAGACCCCTTGCATTGACTATTGGTCCTTTCACTGTTGATTCTCCATTTCTGTTAACATCTAATTGTGGTGAAAATCTGATGGGTTTAGATTTGTTGAAGAAATTGCATGCTACTATCTATTGTTCCCCGGAAGGTGTTTATATGACGATGCGCCCCAATGTGAGTACTAGACAGTGCCTGTCTCTCCCTCTTCCTGCTGAATTTGCTGACATACCATCGACTCTGTTGGCCACTGGTGATACAGATGTGGGATTGCTGCATATCCCACCGGTTTCGATTAAATTTAAAGACAATGCTGTTTTGCCTCGTATCCCTCAGTATAAAATACCATAGGCAGGAGAGCGAGCCTTATTGCAAATTATTCAGGACTTGATCAAGAAGGGAGTGGTTGAGGAGATGTCTGCCAATATTTGTAATAGCCCCATTCTTCCGATCCTTAAACGGACACCTTCAGGTTCCCTTGATGATCATGAAGACGTTTATCGTTTTGTGATTGATTTGGGCAAAGTTAATAAAATAGTAATTCGTCAGTTTCCAGTGGTCCCGGATATTACTACACTTGTGACAATGATTCCTTCCACTGCTACATTCTTTTCTGTCATTGATTTGAAAAATGCATTCTTTAGTATTCCTATACATCCGGATAGTAGGTACTTGTTTGGGTTTACGCTAGCTGGCAGAAGCTTTAGGTTCTGTCGAGCTCCTCAGGGCTATACTGAGAGTCCAAGTATTTACAGCCAGGCTTTAAAGAGTCAATTGGATTCCCTTTAGCTTCCTACAGGCAATGTATTGGTGCAGTATGTTGACGATCTCCTTATTGCTTCCGATTCAGAGGAGGGTTGCAGAGACAGTACAGTCAAATTTTTGCTGCATTTGGCTCATCATGGGCCTAAGGTTTCTCTTTGTAAATTTCAGTATTGTCTACAGGAGGTCACCTATTTTGGTCACCTACTGTCGAAGGAGGGTAGGAGGTTGACCCCTGAGCGCATCAGCATCGTTGTTAAAATGCCTGTTCCACAAACTCAAAAAGATGTGCGTGCTTTTATAGGTATTACTTCCTACTATCGCCAGTGGATTCCAAACTACTCGTTACTAATTAAACCCTTGCTTGCGCTAACGACTAAGGAAGTGCATGAGCCTTTGCCTTGGATGCCTGACTGTCAGCAGTCTTTTGAGCAATTGAAAACTGTGCTTTGTTCGGCTCCAGTACTTGGCACCCCAGATTATAATAAATCGTTTGTGTTGTACGTACATGAAATGGCTGGTTGTGCGCTTTCTGTTTTAACACAAAATTTGGAGATAAGCAACGGCCGTGTGCTTATTTCTCTGCTGTCCTTGATCCAGTCGCGAGAGCCCTCCCGAGTTGTCTAAGAGCAGTCGCGGCCGTGGCCACTTCAATCAGACAATCGGCTGGACTTGTGCTTGATACTAACCTCACAGTTATGGTACCCCATGCTGTGGATACACTTTTGAAGAAGACAAAGACACACCACCTCACCAGTGCATGTCTGACTGGCTACGAATTAACGTTGTTTGCTAAACACATTACGATCAAAAGATGTGCCACTCTGAATCCAGCCACATTACTGCCCCTCCCTTCTGAGAGTGATGAAGTCGACAAACATGATTGTATCTTCCGGACGGAAGAAGAGACGAAAGGATGGGTAGACTTGACTGATGTTCCCTTATCAGGCCCACAAGGGGAACTATATGTCGATGGCTCTTGTTTTAAATTACCAGATGGCACTACCACTGCTGCTTATGCTATTACTACACTGTGTACAGTAGTAGAGACATCACGGGTCCCTTATCAGTCGGCTCAAGCTGCTGAGCTTGTTGCCCTTATACGAGCTTGGGAGTTGAGTGAGGGATTGGTTGTCAGTATTTATAGTGACAGCCAGTATGCCTTCGGGGTCGCGCACAGTTTTGGGCGACTCTGGGCCGAGAGAGGGTTTCTTACTTCACATGGCACCAAATTCCAGCATGGGCACCTTATATTGAGGCTTTTGTCTGCTTTGACACTCCCTAATAAATTGGCTATAGTGAAGTGTAGTGCCCAACGGAAAGTCATTGATGATGTGGGAAGGAGAAATGCTTTTGCGGATCAGACAGCTAAAGAAACGGCCCGGACTAAGATGAAAAGAATGTTTGTAGTTGGTCCAGCTGCCTGAAGTTACCATGTTTGAGGACACACTAGAGAATGTGAAAGAGATACAAAGTGAAGCCACAATCAAAGAGTTGGCAATGTGGCAGGAAATTACAGCACAATTAAACGATGAGGGATGTTGGATTGATAAGTCAGGAAAGCAGAGATGGATGTTACCTGATGCATATGTTCTTCCTGTCGTTACGATGGCCCATGGCCCAGCCCATATTAGCGCTAAGGGTATTTGCAAGTTGTTAGACTCCGTATGGCAGAATGACAACATTTCGAAAACGGCTGCACATTTAGTACTGTATGGTGTGCATGATGCATAATCCTGGAAAGGGTACCCCCACACTACCTGGTAATTTTGCACCACCCACTTTCCCTTTTGAGGTCCTTCAGATGGATTATATAGAATTAGAATGGTGCAATAATTTACTGTCTGTGCATCCAGTAAATGGGTTGAGCCATATCCCACTAAAGACAATACAGCCATTAACCCGTTTGCTGCGTGCGTCGGCCAACGGCCGTTGCGATCACTACCTCGGTACTGCTGCGCACGTCCGTTGGCCGACGCGGCCCCGCCCGTTTAATAGAACGTTCCGCACTGGCGCGGAACGTTCGGAGCAGCAAACGGGTTAAGACTGCAAAGGAACTCCTGAAGGAGTTCTTTCCTCATTTCGGCTTGCCCCGTTTGATTTGGAGTGATAACGGAAGTCGTTTTAATGCAAAAGTGATTCAGTTGAATTGTGATGGTTTGTGTATTAAGCAGAAGTTCCATGCTGCCAATCATCCACAGTCATCAGTTTTGGTTGAGAAGTACAATGGTACTCTCAAACTTAAATTGGCAAAGATTCAGGAGACCACAGGGTTAAAATGGGCAGATGCTTTACCGTTAGCTCTTTTGTCAATGAGAACGACAGCACATTCTAGGGCAGGATTGTCACCGAACGAGGTCGTGTTTGGACGCCCGGCAAATGTCTGGGGCATCCCGCGCCCTCGGCGGTTCTCCGATATTGAGTACCCGTTGTTGATTGACTATCTTTGCCAGTTAACTGACAGTCTGCGTTCTATTCACCAACAGGGCCGGGAAACCCTGCCAGCTACAACCGAGGGGCCTGGACACAACATTCAGCCTGGGGACTACATCCTTGTAAAGAATTTTCAACGGAAGCAAAGCTTGGAGCCGCTTTGGAAAGGGCCAGAGCAGGTCCTCCTAACTACGTGCACCGCAGTCAAGGTCGCTGGCCGTAAGAACTGGATTCATGCGACAGAATACCCCCTATGATCAGAGGGTGCGGTATCGAATAGGGGACTCCGAGTGCAAGACGGTGCCTCGGTTTGTCCCCTTCAGCGACGCCAGGCTGACCTGGACGCGAGCAGATGAGGAAATTTATGAAGTGCTGAATGCAGCAGTTCCTCTGGAAATACGGGATATCCAGGAGCCTCTTTTTGTTGATCCTTCTGTGCCTGGAGTCACTAGGTACAGTCTGCGTCCTCGGCAGGGGGACAGTGCACTAAAGGAGAAGTCAGATTAGTTAGGGATGGACTGTGTAAGTCAGGGTGTACTTTGTCATAGTATCAACGGAGTTAGTTTAGGGTGATGAGAGATGTGTGCACTGTTTGAACATTAGACAGGATAGATCAAAAATATCCCTTGGGGGTATATTATCCTGGTCGACGTGGGAATATGAGCTTAGGACAGAACAAGCTCCACCGCCGGTGCTCAAGAGCACCAACGTTTTGATGAACAATAGGAGCCTGTACCAGTGAGGCCCTGACGGACACTGGGAACTTGTATATTTCTCTCGTTTGCATTTTGCCCCATTTCATCATTTGTTATGCATCCCTTTGGCAGAATGGTTCCTGAGGAAGAGCAGCCAGTGATTTTCCCTGCTCTCTCACATGTTTTTTGGTCTACAAATAAAAAGTTCATATGTGCTGTTCTTGTGATTTTGTTGCTATTGACTTTGGGTGGGGTGTCATGGGTTTTGGATCATAACCAGGATGTGACATTATGTACCAAGGGTAAGACTACTCCTCAGGTTCGACAGAAAAGAATGACACAGAATAATATCTTTTTGGACACAAAAAAGATTTTTTGGAGAGGGTACAGCCTGTTATCCTACTGAATCTGTCACAAGTTGTGGACTGCTTACCCATTGTCACTTGTCAATTATACGTATACCCGCCCATCCCAATTCGTAGAGGTAAGGGGTGAGTTTGGTATGGAGTATCCCGGCCCATGTCTATATTACAGAAAGCCACGAGGAAAGGGGTATCCGGGGTGTGACAATAATACATATTGTGATAATTTGTATATGAAAGAACAGAACATTACCTTAGTGGGCTGGCACTACCAAGATTTAACATTTACCCGAAAAGCTGGTTATTATCCTGCATGCTGTCCGATAGTAAATAGTACTGATGCATTTCTGTACATCAATTGTTCTGGGGTAGTGTTGTTCAAAAATACGATGACTTTAGTGAAGGATAAGGATCTGAGTACCTTTGGAATGAATACTAGATATGCTCCAGTAGATTATGAAGGACCACTTTATGCAGACCCAGGATTTTATTTCCTGTCTAATGGTACTTACTTAAATGTTTATAATGGCACAGATGATGTTGCTTTAGGAATTGTGCTTCCCCTAGGCATGCCTTGTAAGTACAGTAAGCCAAGTGTAAGATGGGTAGAAAGAACATTGACTGCAGAATTTTGTGATGGAGTGACTGATTTGGAAGTTAACAATTACAGCAATGGGATCACTTTCGGATACATTCTCTCCTCCATAATTACAGTTGGTGGTACTGCTATGGCTAGGGGTGAGAAAGCTAGAGAGTATTTTGGATGTAAGCTGCAGATATTATCTAACTCCATAGTGGCAGCTTTGCGTGACATCACCACTCAATTGGAAAGTATGCAGATCTATTCTGAGCATACTAGATATGCAGTTGACTTCATCTTGGCGAAGAGTGGTGTTGTGTGTGCTGTAGTCGGGGACCAGTGTGTAGTCGGAATAAAGAATATGGAGCAAAATATCACTAAGCATATACTAGATATCTTGGAGAATGTCAAAGGAATGGAGAGTGGGAATTGGAGTTGGTCATTGTTTGGCAATTGGGGTTGGATTTTTGAGAAAATAATGTATTTAGTTGTGGCGCTGATACTTTGCTGTATCCTCATTCAATGTCTCCCATTCTGTTGTTCTTTTTGCACCACTCTTTTCCTTCCAAAGAAGACATCCATTCATGATACTAATGCTGCAATTATGTTACAAAAGGATATAGACGACCTTATGAATATTGATCAGGGCATTTTTAGACTTCTTCCCTCACTGTTTCCGTCCCTGATCCTGAGGATATGGACTGCTCATAGTCAAGTTTACTCATGAGTTCTGTTCTATTGCTTTGTATATTCTATATTGTTATCAAATGTTTAGCTCATGCTAAAAGGAGGGTCTGTTAGAATAGAAAGAATCGTACCTATGCATTATTTCATGTATGTTAGCATTCGCGGCACCATTTTATATGTTGGCGCCATTTTGGGTTACAATCGAAACTTATACTCCGCCATTTCCGAGAAAAGGCCCCTGTTGTGTTCCATTTCTCCACGGTTGGATATTGCTTCACTAATTAATAGACTGTTCTTATTAGCACATACCTTTCCCTTTAGATAGAAGCCTTCTCCCACTTGTCTAGTGGCGGGCCCGGGCAGAATGACCTTGACGGCTAGATAGTGTGTGCCCGGCTGCAGAATCAAAACTTATTTTATTTTGTATTTCACTGTTTAGCTGCATCTGCTTGGAAAATTCCACTATGGGCGTGCCTTCATTGGTTCTGAAATGTACATAATGTATCTCTATGCTTGCTGATGTCAGTCCCTCTGCAGCACTCCTAAGCAGCTGGGCATACTGGGCTCCACTCTGAGTACACCTGAATAAACAGATATTGGTTTCAGTGGTGTAGCTAGGGGGGGGCGATGGGGGCGGACCGCCCCAGACGGCACGAGTTTTGGGGCGGCAGCCGGCCCCCCTTCCCCCCCCCGCTCTTACCTGCGGCCGTTGCGGCCGCAATAATCTGCCGCGGCCGCTCCCACCCCCCCCGCTCTTCTATAATTTTGCCGAGGGCGGCAAACGCAGGGGCCGCCACGGGCAGCCTTAGGCCCAGCTACGCCCCTGATTGGTTTGTATTCTCTACTGTCTGACCGACTCTTCATTTGTTATGGAAGGCTGAGAGGTGGTCGTGAGTGACCCGGGTGACCCTAATTGGGCCACTTCCTTCACCGGCACGGGGGAAAGCCTAGCTCAGACGGCCACCATGCTGGAGACCAAAGGGATGGTTTGGCCCCAAAGATTAGTATTTCGTTTTTCCTGAGTTAAGTTTAAGGCAATTTTTGGCCATCCAGATGCTAACTGTGTGCATACATTCGGTTAACCTTTGGTTGCAGCCCATATCACCCGGTTTAAGAGATACAACAATTTGTGTATCGTCTGCATATGATGTGAGTGAAAAATCAAAAGACCTGATGAGCTCTGCCAGGGGAGTGACGTATATATTAAATATTGTTGGGCTGAGAGAAGATCCCTGTGGAACTCCACAAGGAAGAGTGTATTTAGGTGAGGTAAAGCCACCCAAGTTTACCAACTGTTCCAGGTTTTTGAGAAAAGAGCTCAGGAGTTCTAAGGCTAGTCCAGATACCCCTATTCTGCTCAGCCGTTCTATCAGCAGCTCATGATTGACTGTGTCAAAAGCTGCTGACAGATCGAGCAGCACAAGGGCCACTTTACCTCCCTGGTCAAGAGTCATCCAAATTTCTTCGGAGGCTTTGATGATAGCTGTTTCAGTGCTGTGTTCAGCACGGAAACCAAATTGCATGACATCTAAACATTTATTTTTCAGAGTGTGTTCCGTTAATTGTGTGTTCATCACCTTTTCAACCAGTTTTGCTGGAAGAGGGAGGCGAGAGATAGGATGAACATTGTTCGTTGCCCCATTGTCCAGAGATGCTTTTTTTATAAGAGGCAGGACAGAGGCTTTTTTCCAGCAGGTGGGGAAAATACCAGTGGAACACGTGTTGAAAGATGGTTGAGAGAGCTGTTGCAGTAGTCTCAGCTGCAAGGCTACTTACCTTGGGGGGACAGGGGTCACATGGTGATCCCGATTTTGCTTCTCTAATTAATTTTATAACTTAATTCCATGAAGGAGGTGAGAAGTAGCTTAGCCCCATCGAATTAGTTTGCTGATTAAGGATAGTGGTGTCAGGGGTTGTTGCTACAGTGACCGATTTGAAGTTGTTACAAATGTCTTCCACTATAAGGCGGAAAGAATCTGTGAGTGCATTATAAAAAGCCTGCGATCAGTCTTTGAGAGAGTTAACATTGGGGGTAGTTAATTCTTTACAGTGGAAAATAATTCTTTGGAACAATTGCTGGCTTCTTCAATCTTTGCTGTGAAGTAGGCCATTTTTTCTTTACGAATTTGTGCCTTATACACAGCTAGGCTTCTTTATAATTCTCTTTTTCTTCTTGATTATAGGCAGAGCGCCATATTTTTTCTTGTTTTCTACAGTCTGCTTGAGGGTCCTGAGCTCCTCAGAGAACCATGGGGCTGATAGGTTATTCCTTTTTACCCTTAATTTTTTCTTCGGAGCCAGTGCTTGAGAAGCTCTGTCCAGCCATTCAGTGTATTGTATAGCTGCTTTGTCTTGATCAGTATCAAGAAGAGGATAGGAGCTATCTAGCTAAGATTTGGGCCATTTACCTTCTGAAATAGATGAAATAGATGAAATGCAGACACCGTAGATAACAGGGCAATGGTATTGTTTTGGTAATTTCAATGAAGAAACACATTGCTTCACAAATAGGGGTTGTTATTGGCGAGCAGCAAACTGTAATGTCTGAGCAGTAAATTATCGTTAGGCCTCCGCCCCGTTTCAGGGTGCGGTCTGCTCTTACGGTCGAGTAGCCTTGAGGAGTTGCTATGAAACCATGTATGCCCAGGTAAAGATAAGATGGGGTTTGAAAGATTCAGCAAATAGACTGAATTCAAGACAGTGTTTTATTAAAGATCGAGCGTTAATAAGTGCACACGGAAAGTCAGGGGTAGATCCTGGTATATCCAGTGTATCGAGTGGTGGAAGATTGTGGCAGAGTGATAATCTTTTAGCAATGGCGCCAAAGTCATGTGATTGAAAACCACATGCATCGCATAGTATGCAGTCCCTGGCTATCATAACATAAAAGATCAGCTAGTTCACACCTGGGGTTCTTACCTTTCTGCCCTATTTTCAGCAACGCTGATCGAGAATATTGACAGCTGGGCCCCTATTCTGGATTGAAAACGACAGCATGGCTGGCGCTGTGTGCGGAAGGGCGCAGACGTGCTTACCTTTGGCGCGGACGCGTCACGCGCTATGTGCTTCTGTATAGAGGCCACTGTGGTGTTTGGGCCCTGGGCCCGCATGCTGGGCAAATAATCACATGGACACCGTGATATGGTACTGGAAACTGGCCCAGGACACGTGCGCCCGGCCCCTTTTATTTGCAGGGTCACCTGACCGGTGACGCCTGTGGTGGGTGGGTGTAAAGTGTGGGGTACAGCAAAGCAGAACACTAGAACGTGTCCAGCTGGACACTACATCCCTCTCAAACTTTAATGAAAAGAAACAAACAAAACTCCAACCTGTAAGAAAACAAACAAACAACACATAGCACCAAATGAGTCTCTTCAGGCCGTCAGCCAGGCAGCGCTGGAGCTTTGGACCGCATGGTCAGGATGCTTTAGTCCACCTTGGCGATGTGCTTTAGACCGGCCTGGTCTCGCGGTGTTGGAGTCTATTTACAAAGTTCAAGTATCGGTGCATCTGGAGCGGTGGTGGAGTCCACTCTGGAAGATCTCTCAGGCAGTTAGGTTCCGGTGGACGACAAACCTACAGCTGTTGGAGATGATCTCTGTGTGTGAGGCCTTTCTTTGGAGGCGACGTGCTTGATGGTCTTCCTCGCTCCTGACAGCCGAGCAACTTCAGACTTGCCTCTCTCGCCTGGACTCCTCTCTCACTGGAGCCTCCTGGAGGGCCTTCCTGTTGGGCTGCCATGGGACCGTGTGGACTGTGCGGGCTTCGTGTCAGCCGCGCAAAGGCGTCGCTGAGGAACTGCCAACAGGACTCACAGCCAAGTCGCTCATGTAGCCGCAGAGGGTGGTGTCTCGGTCTGGATGTTCTCGCCGTCAGGACTCAGGTTCTGTGCCTTCCTTTGATGGTCTTTGGGTGACCAGTCTTCGACTGTGACCTCCATGCTTCCCGTGCCTGTCGTGGAGCTGCTGCCAACGCATCTCTCCTATTCGGATTCTCCTCTCACAGGAACTCCGTCGAGGCCCTTGCCCCTGGATTGCCACGTGACCGCGTGGGCTGTGCGGGCCTTTGCGTAGGCCGCGCTGAGGGGTCGCTGCGGAACTCCCAACAGGGCCACGGCCAAGTCTTGTGTAATCCCAAGGGTGGATATTTCAATGGTCGGGTATGCTCTACTTCGGTAGGCTTCAGGTTGACGAGGGCACACAGAAGGTTCCTGGGTTGCTCGCCTCGTTGAACTCCGGTTATCTGGAGTGTGGTGATCCACTCTGGTGGTGCGATGCTCCTTGGTGATGATGCACCTGGATGACAATGACAAAACAGTGATTTTTCCTTCAGTTGGGCAACAGGCGGCGATCCATTGTCTTGGGTGACCTTGTGGAGTGAGGAGGACTAGAGGGACTTCGCAGCCCGGGTCTTCGTCTTGCTGAGGCTGTTCTTCACCTGTGGCATCTGCGGTGAGGAGCAGGGATGCCGTCCGACTTGGACTGCCGATGCTTGGGACTGGACGGTCGCGCTGGGAAGCGTTGGAGAGAGAACAGGTTCGCGCTGGCTGCGGCTTACATTTGGTTCTCCCATTGGACTGTCGCCAGGGACGTCGGTCTGGCTTCGGGACTGGACGGTCGCACTGGGAAGCGTTGGAGTGAGGCGCGGTTCGCGCTGGCTACGGCTTACATTTGGTTCTCCCATTGGGCTGTCTCCAGGGACGTCGGTCCGGCTTGATGGCTATCTGGTGTCTCTGGGTGCGCTTATCTTGTGGTGGTACGAGTCCTCTGTCCTGTCGCTCTGCTCCTTTTTGTCCTGCGCGCCTGTGGTGGTTGTCTGCCCTGGGGCCTCATGCCACTGCTCTTTCCTCCTTCGTGGAGTGGCGTCCTGCCACTCTTTTCCTCCTTCGACCAGGTCCTCACTTGGATGTGGCGTCCTGCCACATGTTTCATGTTTACGCCACATGGACAGCTCGCTGGTCGCGTCCAGTTCTTGGGACGGTCTTCACTGTTCTGCGGACCTGTCGCAGGTCTGTCCTGTCAGTAGGACTTGCTTCTTCCTCTTGGGGACCTTTCACGGGCACCATCCCCTCCTCATGGATTTCACGGTGCTCCTCTTCTCTTCACTCAAGGGCGTCATGCTTGCGCCTCGAGGCTGCGCCGTGGCGCTTGATCCCGCCTTCTCCCGGGCATGCGTGGCGGAGTTGGTCACTCCGAGTGATGTGCTCCATGCTGGCGGTGTGACTGTGGCATCCGGCCACATGTCGCCTGACTTCGGTACGTTGTGGTGGTGGCCTGCCTGCCACGTGTGGTGTGCGACTCTCTTCTTGCCTGTCTTGGGTCATTGGCGACTCCGTCTTGAGGCAGTGTGAGGGAGGACACTCTGCTGTCTTCGGCCCACGGCGGGGCTTCTCTGGTGCGGTGGAGATTCTCCCTGATGCCTTCAGCATTGCTCCTTCTCTTCGGGGAGGTCTTGCTCTCCTGGAGGCCTGCCCATGCAGTCAAGCTTCTGGGTGCATGCGTCGTGCACCTCGGACTTCGCGCTCTTCTACCTTCTTCGGGGCGCCCTCTTTGGGAGCTTGGCGTGCCTACTTTCCTGGCTTGCGGTGATGTCTGTTCCCCACTGGGGCGTGTGTAGCAATTTCCTCTTTAGTGGTGGTGTCAGGCGGCCACTGGGGTTTTGCGTGTTCAGCGCGTGTCTTTCTTGTGCCCTTCGTGGGCTGGTAACTGTTAGCTTTCCTGCTTGGGTTTATCTTGGCGCTTGGTGGCTCTCTGAAGGGTTCCCAGTCCTTCTTCCCTTCGAACGAACAAACAGACAACAAGGGGTGGGTGTCACTCTGTTGGCCAGACTCTACTTCCTTTCTCTCCTCTGGCGCTGCCTTATCCTGGCTGAGGCAGCTTTGGCTTCCTGTGGCTGAGACAGACAATGCCAGGCTAGGGATGCCCTGTGAGGCTTTGGTCTGCGCTTAGACCATGGCTGCTTCCTTCACTTGCAGGCAGTGTTGTGCAGTACTGGTGCGAGGGTTGAGCAGGGCAGCGTTTTTCTGGGACTGTCTCGCCTTGGCACCTAGGTGGCCCGCTCAGGCTGCTCTCATGATCGGGGCTGGCGGGCATATTTTCTTATGTTGGCCACTTGTGGGGTCGACTGGTTGTGTGCCAAGTAACTTACTTTTGTAATAGGGTAATCTTCACAGTGCTGCTTGCAGTTTACTTTAAGCTGGGACAGTGACCACCAGTGGTCACTAGGTGGTAGTGCAGCCGTGTGTTTTGCCGGTCCTCGGCTCTTCCAGGCAGGCTGTCTCGGGACCTTTATAATGTCCACTCACACTTGCAGGCGGGCGGTTGCTGAGGTGTCAGCAGGTAGGTGAGACAGTGTCATGGGCATCGCGGGTCTCACTTGTCAAGGAGGTAAGGCTGGCTTATGTTACCTCATGTGTACGTTCGAGACACGGCAGCTTGCTTCATGCTGCAAGCCTCGTGGGCACTGTAGGTGCTGGGGCGGGGGAGAGTACTCCGTGATGGAGTGGTTCACTAGGCTGTGGCTAACTGACGTTGCAGCCGTTAGGTGGCGCTGTGAGTGTTCTCCGTATCCTTCCCAACGGTGGCATATTCTCCTTGAATTACCGGCCATGCAGGGGCTTGTGCGGTCTGCTGGGACTCCCCCTGCAGGAGTTTCTTCCTTTCTCCCCTTCCCCCGTGGCGGGGCGTTGAACAGTACAGAGTCATGTGAGGCGCCTCCAACCGGGCGATGGTGCATTGGCGAGTCTTGTAATTCGGGGGTCCTTATAGGTCGCGCACTCTTGCCGTTACCTTTTAGGCCACTGTGCGGTGTGGCGGGTAACGCTCGGACGCGCTACCGCCACTCTCCCCGGCTGGAGCAGCTTGTCGGGTTCTGCAGTGGCTGCGGACACTGGCGCGACAGTATCGGCCTCACTCTTCTCGGTTGCCCGGGTCGCAGCAGGTATGGAGGGCAGTAGCGGCGGGCTGGCTTGCCCCACCCTCGGGAAAACCGCTCTTGCTTCGGCCTCTCGTGGGTCCACCTACATATCTAGGGGAGGGGCACCTCTTCACTCTGGGGCCGATGGCGGCAGGCAGTGCCACCGATGGACACTTAGCAGGTGGGCGGGGGTCATACCTCTTACGACGCTGAGGCCGGTTCTGGTTCCTCGTTCCCGGCCAGTATTTGGAGAGCCATCATGTAGGCACGGTGTCCTCGCCCTCTGCGAGTGACGCTGGTGCGGCGGGTGTCGTCTCTCACCATGCGAGACTGTGCGGCGCCTTGAGCCCGATTTTGGTGTTTCACTCTGCCCTGAGGCTCTCCTGCCACAGGGCCGGTCAGGACGGCAGCGGCAGTAGGTGCGGGGTGCCTCCGGCAATGCTCTCTCGACCAGGAACTGGGAGACGGCTGCTTTCTCACACGTGGGATAAGACCCACTCGTCGCCATTGTGGTGTTTGGGCCCTGGGCCCGCATGCTGGGCAAATAATCACATGGACACCATGATATGGTACTGGAAACTGGCCCAGGGCACGTGCGCCCGGCCCCTTTTATTTGCAGGGTCACCTGACCGGTGACGCCTGTGGTGGGTGGGTGTAAAGTGTGGGGTACAGCAAAGCAGAACACTAGAACGTGTCCAGCTGGACACTACAGCCACCATTTCCCGGAGGGCTGGGCCGGGGCTTGGCTTGTTCGCACTGATCATGACCTACCCTGGAGTAAAAACAGGGCGGGCGAAAATAAAATCCAGCAACCCCTGAATTCCTGCCCAGGTCCCCCTGGGATCAGGAAGACTACTGGTAAAGCAAAGCAAATTAACGATAAACCTAAACCCATAAAATGATTAATAACGAGGATTTTAACCTCTTCCAATATGGCCCCCAAGCAGGGCCAGGTTGCTCCCAAAACTGGCTTTCAGACAGAAATCTGAACATACACATATCAGTATTTGTTGGCCACAAGGCTATACCATCTGTACCAAACAATGTTAAATTGTATGTTCCATTCCGAACCATTTCATTCAAATCATTACCAGTAATTTTTCCTTTCCATTTCTAATCTGAAAAGTATGTCAAATTCTTGCAAGTTATGTTTTTAAATCTTCAAGGGAAACAAAGCATACGCACGTTGTTTGCTATGCAGTCTTATTTCAAAAGATCACTTCGAAATGTAGTTCCCCAAATACTTTTTTCATTAATCTTTTCATTCCAGTATGTTTAACCTTGTTCTAAAAATGAATCAATGAATTGAATAGATAAATATGTGTAGATTCATTAAAATCTTTTTAAGCTTTTCAGGTTGTTTACAGTAATAAATGCAGAAGGGTCAGAGCTGTCATCACTGTGTAAAAAGTCATATATTTTTTGTGGGCTCGTAGATTGATGACTGTAGTGATGGCCATAACGATAGAAATGGAACAGCTCTTGATGGTTTTCTGCACCAAGACACGGATCTTCATTCTACAATGAAGCATACAAATCAAGTCAGTCCTCAGTTCTTTAACAGCATTTATATCCCAATGGACTAGCAAAGAGACCTGGGGGTATATGTACGAGAACTGCCGCTAACTAGCGTTAGCGTTAGTTAGCCGCAGTTTTCTTAATGCGGCCTATCGCCGAAAACTATCAGCCTGTTAGCTATGTATTTACAATACATCGCTACATGGTGATAGTATCAGATAGCCGCGGTGAAAACTGCCACTAACACTAGCGTCAAGGCAATAAACATTTTGAAACTAGCGAGAGAAAAGTGACGAAAGGCCACTTAACAGCAGAAAAAAAAACTCACGTAAGTCTGCCCAACATCACTTTTTTTGCCTCTAGAGGCAAAATACCCTATAAGTCCACCTCCAATGAAAAAAATAAAATAAAAACAATGGAATGCAGAGTGGAGCAGCAAGGGCCAACTGCAGCACAGATCAACAACCCCCCCAAACTCCCCAACTGCCAGGATGACCAGCCAGAGTCCCTGGGGAAGTGGAAATGCAGATTCAGGTCCACATTTATAAAAAAAAGAGGCGCATCGCTGGGAAAAACCAGTGATGCATCACTTTTTATAGCGCCCTCCTTGCAATACCATGGCAGCCAAAACCTTGAAAGCGCGGACAGTCCCCGGGGCCCAGAGGCCTCGCTGGGCCTGCGTCTGTGACCCGGAGTGGGAGGCAGAGATGCTGTGGAGTTGCTGGGCCATGATGGTAGACATCAAGGCGTTGGCGATCGCCCTTACCTGGTGGTGAAGTCTGGCAGGTCGCATGGAGACACTTTGCTGACCTGTGTGAGAAGACTGCCTGGCGCCCCTTGGAGCTGTGAACAGTAGAGGCGCTCCTGCGCACCAACGTAGGGAGGTCTGCATCGCATACCACGCACCACCACTACACCGGGGTGCATGGAGGAGATTACCAATGGTGGGTCGCGCCTCTCTGCATCACAGGCCGGGGGATGTTGCGCTGGCCAGATGCTGTGGAGGGTGAGGCCCCTGAGCTGCGCCAAACTTGTGTGGCGGGAGCGCTGCAACTTCACGCCTAAGGGGGCCCTGTTGCATCACCTGCATCGGGAAATTCCCCAGTGAACTTGGCGGCGACTGCTGTACCCAGGCTTGTGAAATCCCACTTGGCTGAGGCTCCTGCTGGCTAAGTCACAGATTTGAAGAGAGTGCAGCGCATTGAGCCGCGGTGTCAATGTCCAGGTGAGGAGAAGGTGGGACGCGTATCGGAGGAGGCCTGGGGGTCGAGTCGGGCCCAGGCCTAGCACCTGTGGGTGACGCACACCGTGCCCTGAGCAATCCCTGCGCTGCAGCTGACCTACATCACCGAGGGCACCGCACAAGACTGGTGGGGGACTCCACTAACTGGCTCAAGTCGCTGAGATCGGCCATTGGTGGCAGTGGGTGCCAGGGGCACGGGGGCCAGTTCGGGCCCAGGCCCTTGGGTATGCAGCTTGATCTGCCGTTACTCACTGGGAACTGGGGAACACTGAATCCAATTGCCACTGTTAGATCGGAAGAGGCAATGGGTTGTGCTGCCTTTCCTTGCCCCTGTTAGTTTGATTTTGGGTGTATGGGGGACTATCCCTTAGTGGACTTCATCTTCCCACAGCGCTGCGCCGTCTGGTTGCTGCTGCTGCTGTCCCCATCTGCTGCTGCTGGTTCCTCTGACCCGGAGGGCAGGTGTTTGAGTCCCTCCTCCCCCCACAGGCTCCTGCCTTCGCCTCATCCCTGATGGTCCAGTGGTAGAGCGTCACTGCTCTGCAGCTTGACTGCCCTCCTATCCCTCTTTTCTGCTGGTCCTGTCCATCTTTCTGCTTTTCTCAGTTGCTTTTCTACCTTTGTTTTTTTTAATCTTTGCTTTGTTTGGCTTTGTTTTTCCTGTGCTTTTTTTCAGTTCCTTTTTTTCTATCCTATCACTCATTGCTGCTGCAATCCCACGCGTCCCCGTCCCCTCCAGTGTCCTTTCCCGCGTTTCCTGCCTCCCAGCTATCAAGCCTCCCTGCAGCACTACTAAATGGCATCTCTCAAGAAAAGACCAGACAAACAACACTCCAAGAATGCCAACTGTTTCACTCCCGCCCTCCACTAGTCCAGACACACCTGCAGACGTGTTGAGAAGAGATGGAGTCACAGCAATACCCCTGAAACTAACACAACCTTCAAAACCACCGTCAACACACACCACACAAAGGAAGAGGAAATTCCCTGCATTGATAGGTTTTGTGCAGGTAGGTGTCCCTTCCTGCACAACATCAATCCACTGTGCAACACCATGGTGCAAGGGTGCCTGCGTTGGCGCATGGCAGCCATTGTGCATCAATGTAGGGGAAAAATACAGGGTGGCTTATTCATGAGCCCCTTCCGACAGTTTAAAGCCGCTGGTGCGTCATTTTCTTGACGTACTTGCAGCATTAATTTTGCACCACGTTCCGCCGTATTTACAAAGTAACGCATCTAGGCATATGCATGACCTTGTACAGCCCTGCGCCACATTTTACCTGCGTCAGGTATGATGTATGCAGGGTGGGCGTTCCCACGCAATAAAGCCTTGCAGGAGTGGTGCAGTGAAATCTATCAGATTTCATTTCGACAATTCTAGGATGCCACTGCGTCAAAACCTTACGCCTGCCTCATGGCGGGCGTAAGGGTGACGCAGTGCCATAGGGATAGGCCTGCCCCATGCATTGCTGGAGTTGCATCATGCTTGCGACACAACTGCAGCAATGCGTGACTTTAGCGCTGACAGATATGTCAGGATTCCAGACGTATCTGTCATTGATTGCGACATGGAGCGCCGCACAGTAAATACGGTGCATCCATGGTGTCGCAAGGAGGGCGCAGTGAAAAGTGTTGCAATGCTGTTTTGTCGCAGCGATGCAACACTTTTCATGAATGAGGCCCGGGAATGTGCCCTATCTTATTGATAGGGCACATTCCTGACTTTTTGTTCTGGCGCAGGGCAGCGCAGCAATATTCCTTGCAGCGCTGTCCAGCACCCAAACATCTTATTTGTGGGCCCAAGTGTTTGCACCAATTTTAAGACCAGCTATTTTTTGGTCTTTAAAAACTGCCTCTAACTGGACTTAGAGGCAGTTTTTTCGGTTTTGCACCATACAAGGAATTCCTTGTAAATATCGCGAAGTGTGGTTAGCGGCAGTTTTTTCAAGGGAACGCCTACCTTGCATCTCATTTTGCGTTGAGTCCTGGTAAAAGAAGTGACAATCTTGAAAATTTACGTTTACGCTGGAAAAGTGCTGCTAACTGCAGTTAGCGGCAACTTGTAAATAAGGCGGTAAAAGCTGCCGTAACGTCAAAAAATTGACGCTACGGCGGCGTTAAGTCCTTGTAAATATGCCCCCTGGAGTGATGATGCCAAACATTGAGAGTCTTAAAACATAAGAAATCATTTCTGTAGGGCCCAAGATTTGATAAGGAATCCGGCAGAGGGTATGCAGTGATGTTAACAGGATGGTAACCCCTTTTAGCTTCGTGAGAAAAAAATGTGGCTGCAATTCCTAAAACACAAGAGATGTTGTTGAACCTTCATCAAGATAGTTCCTATGCACCATTAGAAGAATTATAATTAACATTGCAAGCCACAGAAGAAATTACATTTCAGAATTGATCTAAATGTAGGACCATGGTGGGTAAATGTGCCTGTCACGGTCCCCAGTAACAGCTAAGAATCCATCTGTAGCACCAGCTAATAACAGAAATGGTTGTTTCTTGTGGTTCTTGGAGAGACAAAAGGATAACTTCTCCAGTTTCAGGATCTGGATCAGGTTCATTTTGACACAATGTGATTTATTGCAACAGTATAATTTCAATTGATGTAAATTCTTTCAGTGGTGCAGATAAGATAGTAGCTGCATTTGCAGAAGTGGCAATCATTGCTGTGGCTGCAGCAGGTTCACCTTTTGAAGATGATGTTTGCACCACATCTGGATCAATATCTGAAGGTGGGTGTAAAGCTGGTGAGACAGTAGGCACGTCAGTCCCTGAAATAGGGCTACTGATTTCAACTCAATTGTACTCTTCTTGATGTAACAACTCCAGAATAAGGAGAGGCCGTATTTGTTTAATCTGGAGGCACTTTGGTGTTGGAAAGGATTTGCTGAACAGAATCGCCACATAATGTTTGTTGATGTGATTGATCAAAACCTTTCTGTTTTTCCTTGCACCAGGAAGTGGTAACAGGGTTATAATGCGTATGCCCTCAACCCCAAGAACAGGAACAGGTTGTCAGGGTCACCGTAATATCCTCAGGGTCGGGCCGATGCTCAAAGGGGTCCACCTCTCGACAGCCCCAAGTCCGGAGAGTATATATATCACCTCGGACTAGTGGGATGGTCAAGCGGGGGAAGTAAAGGGTAGGAACTGCGGGGAAGGAGACCTGTAAACGAAAAAGGAAAAGAACTGTGTCATATGTCAACCCTGATATACATCTGACACTAGCATGTTACTATTTAGAAAAGGTGTTCATGAAATACCTGTAAAGAAAAAAGAGGTGGTCCTATACCAGGAGAGATGAGAGGGTGAATGCAGGGTACCAGCACGTTACTATCCTAGAGAAAGAACAGGGTACTGTTAGAAATATATATATATATAGCATCTATCTTCAAATAACCAGAACTACAAAAGAGAGAGATGTCTCTGAGTAATACCACCTACTATAGAAACGAGAGGAAAACACTCAACAGAATACGTCTGTTCATTCCTGGACACCCCCTACTGACCTCCCCTATAAGAAATGAATGATAGATAGGCCATAGTTAATGGTATGCAATTATACGTATGATCTGTTCCTCTTAATACACTGGTATTCCAAAGCTTCAGGGAGATAAAACCTTCCCCAAACTTGGAGGAAATGAATGAAGGCTCCACGATTTTTCTGAGTCACCAATATATAACTTGATACAGAGCGAAAGCAATTATAACGGTCAATTAGAAAGAGAACCTCTCTTTCCTTCAGAAAGTGTATCATGAAAGAGGAACAATAAAGTACTTCTCAGGATGAATCACCGGGTGAATACCAATTGTTCCGACCAGTAATCACCAAAACAAAAGTTCCCACTTTTAAATCCAAGCGGGCGAACACAATCACTGAACAACATTGTATAAATGCAGGAGAATCAATTACCCCCCCCAATAATTGCCAAGCAACTCAACTATCTCCTCCGCATGAGCCAATCCTGATATAACGGAGACTCGCCAACGGAGGAGAGGAAAATACACTCTCTCACTCTTAGCATCAGAGTGAAAGTGTCACAGAGAAGTGATTTCTCCCACATGAGACCGTAAAGCTAAACGCGTCTCGCCAACGGGAGAAATCCGACGATCGTGCTTTGGAAGCCTTCGATGCACACAGCACACTAGAAAACAAGGTTGGTGCGAGGCGCACCCTTACCCGACCGTAACACCAGCCGGGAACGCCAGAATCCACAGAATAATCGGCGTCTTCGTGAAGGTGCCTTCCGATCATATCCTGGTCTCGCTGACGGCACGTTCCACTCTGCGTGCGTCGTCAGAACGTAAGGGCTGATGGGAAACAGAGTTCCTAGTCCTACTGCAGCTTTGAGTCAGCTGTCAGTGCGATCCATCACGGTGCGCCCTGACAGTACATCCTCCCCTCGTAAAGCACTGACAGGAGCAAGGTTTATCCGGGTATCTCCTATGGAAAGCGGCCACCAGGCGGGGGCATGCAGAGCGGAGGATGGCTCCCAGGAGTCCTCCTCGGAACCATACTCCTTCCACGACACCAGATACCACAACTTTTTCCGATTGATCTTAGAGTCAACGATACCCTTGATTTCGTACTCCCTAGCCTGACTCACCCACAAGGGAACAGGTCACTTCTTGATTGGACAAACAGAAGGCTTCAACAGGGAGACATGAAACACAGGATGTATGCGAAACTGCGTTGGCAAACGCAATTTCACCGCTACTGGGCCCACAAGTTTGAGGACCTTGTAGGGTCCTATGTATCTGGGATTCAAAACACTGTGCCTCTTGAATCTTATGTTTTTCGTGGACAACCACACCAAATCACCTTTTTTATATACAGGAGTGGGCCTTCGATGTTTATCTGCCTGCCTTTTGTACAACTCTTTTGCATGCTGGAGATGTTTTTTGGTGTCAATCAATGTTTTTCGAATGTGAACCAGCCTTTGGTGTACTTCAGGGAGCTTCAGATTCTGACTAGGAGCTAAGAAAGCAATGAAACGAGGGTGGAAACCGTAAGAGCTATAGAAAGGAGAGTGATGTGTGGAGCTGTGAGTGGCGCTATTGTAAGCAATTTCTGCTAACCATAACCAATCCACCCATGCTTCGGTGTTAGTGTCTACATAACATCTAAGGAATTGTTTGAGCGTCTGGTTCAACCGTTCCGTCTGTCCATCAGTTTGCGGATGGAAACTGGTGGACAACGCGGAAGATATGCGTAACCCGGAACACCACACCCTCCAAAATTGAGCTGTAAATTGTGCCCCCCTATCTGACACTATAGCACGTGGAAGACCATGCAAACAAACCACATTGACCAGTAGGAGTTTAGCTAACTGACCTGCAGAAGGAAGTTGTTTGCAAGCAATGAAATGTCCCATTTTTGTTAAATAGTCTATGACCACCAGGATGACTGTATGTCTTTGATCCTTGGGTAACCCAACGATAAAATCCACTGAAAATCGTTCCAATGGGTTTTCTGGAATTGGCAATGGTTGTAAAAGACCTTGAGATTTGTTTTTATCCGTCTTCATTTGAGCACAGATGGAACAACCTTTTACCCAGATGATGATGTCTCGGCGAAGAGATGGCCACCAGAATTGCCGCAAGACCCTTTCGATAGTTTTTGAAATGCCACAATGTCCTGCACACGGGAGGATATGATATCACTGAAAAGCTTGTTGTCTCAATTCCTTTGTAGGTAGTAAGACTTGTTTTCCTTTTAACGGTATACCTTGTTGTATCCGCCACTCAGGATGATGCCTAAGCCACTCTCTCCAGGTGACCGTAAGTGTTCCCCTTCTCACCTTTAGTAGGAAATCGTCTGTTTGTGTTACATATAGAACCTTACAGGGTTCGATGATTGCTCTTACTTGTATTGCTTTTGATTCAGTTTGCGTTACCTGTCTTGTTAGAGCATCAGCTTTCTTGTTTTCTCGACCAGGCCTAAATGTAATGATGAAATGATATTCGGCAAAGAACAGCATCCACCGTAGTTGACGGGCCGTTAACTGTCTGGTGGACTTCATGAATTGAAGATTGCGATGGTCCGTGTATACAGTCACTCTGTTTTTGGCTCCTTTTATCCAATGTCTCCATTCCAAAAAGGCCTCTTTGATGGCCAACAACACTTTTTCAGCTATGGTATAGTTTTGTTCTGCGCTGTTCAATTTACGAGACATAAATGCAACAGGGTGCGATTGCCCTGTTGAGGGATGTCTTTGGGATAAGACAGCTCCTACTGCCACATCGGAGGCGTCTGCTTCCACCACAAAAGGAACTTCGGGATTAGCATGAGCCAGTATTGGGGCGGAAGAAAAAGCCATCTTGAGTGACTCAAAGGTGGATTGAGCCTCATTGGTCCACTGGAATGGAATATTTTTCCACAGTAATTGTGTAATACGGGCCACGGTGGTAGAGAAATGATGGATGAATCGCCTGTAAAAATTGGCAAAGCCTAAACAACATTGTATGTCTCAACTGTTTTGAGGTCGGGGCCACTCAGTGGCAGCTGTCACTTTTCTCTCAGCCATAACTTAGCCTGCAGGTGTGAGCATGACTCCTAAGAATTCCACTGTAGTAACGTAAAACTCACATTTGCTAATCTTGCAAAAGAGGTGGTTCGTTTGTAGGGTATGCAAAACGAGACTTACATGTTCCTTATGTTCTTCTGTGTTAGTGCAAAAAACAAGAATGTTGTCAATGTAGACAACTACAAATCGATCCAGGTATTCTCGGAGGACATCATTCAGAAAAAACTGGAAGGCAGCAGGGGCATTACACAGGCCGAAAGGCATAATCATATATTCATACAATCCGTACCGGGTTTTGAAGGCAGTCTTCCACTCATCCCCCTCTCGCATACGTACCAGATGGTAGGCTCCTCTAAGATCGAGTTTGGTGTAAATTACAGCCCCTTTCACTTGTTCCAATAACACAGGTATGAGAGGGAGCGGGTATTGGTTCTTGATGGTAATAGCATTTAATGCTCTGAAGTCAATACATGTTCTAAGTTCGCCATTCCCTTTGGGTATAAAAAATAGTGGCGACGCAGCAGGTGACTTGGAATGACGAATAAATCCCAAAGAGAGATATTTGTCGATGTATTGACGCAGATGTTGGTTTTCCGGTTCTGTTAAAGCATAGATCCTGCTACAAGTTACAACTGCTCCAGGGATAAGATCAATCTGACAATCGTACATCCTGTGTGGAGGTAAGACTTCTGCCATGCTGTCGCAAAACACTTCAGCGTACTCCTGGTAACATACAGGTAGTTCCACTTCTTTTTCCGCTGCAGTAGCTATGTGGTGTCGTAAAGCCAAAGCCTTTGAAGGAACTGTAGGTGGATGTATACAGTGTGTAATGCAATATGCAGAATCCATCCTCAATGTCATCTTTGACCAAGCAATGGTAGGATTATGTTTCTGGAGCCATGGTAAGCCTAAGATCACCCCATATTTGGGAGCCTGAATAATATTGAACGAGAGTTGTTCACAATGGTCTTCTTGGTACCATATCTCGTAATCCTTCGTATGATAACGAATGGGTCCTGAGTCCAGGAGTTTGCCATCTACCGCAAAAACACTTTCGGGTGTGTTTTTAAGTACCAACTCCATTCCCAGTCTTAGAGCTTCCTTCTCATCCATAAAGCAGCCGGTGGCTCCAGAATCAACCATCACTTTGATGTGTTTCCAATCATGGTTTACTAGGATATCCATGGTGATAAAGAAGTGTTCTGATCCAACGTCGTAATCGTTCTTCACTGAAGGAATTTCGCTAACGCTCAGGGATTCCCCTTCCTTACTCCTCAAGCAATTTAGTTTTCTGACGTCTTGTCTGCTGTGACAGTGGCCACTTGTCCAAACTTGGGACGACTGGTTCTGGGTTTAAAAGGGCATTCTCGAAGATAATGCCCTTTCTTCCCACAATATAAACACAATCCTTGTTTCCATCTGTATTCTCTTTCATTGGGAGTGAGAGAAGCTCGCACAGTCCCGATCTCCATTGGCTCCAAAGGAGTCGCTCCGTGTTCAGGTGTTTTAGGAGGTTCAAAACGCTGCGGCATCCTATCCCTTCTTCTGTGATCCCCTTTTCACTCTTTTAGGCGATGATCCAATTGCATGGTTAGCTCTATAAGTGCTGTACAGGTTCTAGGTCCACTTGAGCTATGACATCCTTGAGCTCATCCCGGAGCCCCTGGTAGAATAGAGCAGCTTGCTTTGCTTCGGGCCAATCTGTTTCAGCCACTAGCCTTCTGAATGAGTTAAAGTAGACTAGTAGCTTCAATTCGAGCAGCTCCCTATCTGCAGAAAAGTTTTCGGCCCTGCGATCAAAGGTCTTTTTGAAGTCCTCTCTAAAGGCATCCCAATCATAGAGGAGGGGGTCATCTCTTCTGACTATGGGAACTGCCCATTGTGCTGCTTACCCTGCCAGGTATGAGATTAGGAAGGCCACTCGGGCTTGATTAGTTGAAAACATCTTTGGTTTGCAAATGAAACATCACCTGTGTTAGGAACACCTGCACTTTGTGAATATTCCCACAGAATCTTTCAGGAGGGGCCAACGGGATTTGAGAGGGAACTTCCACTACGACTGCACTAGTCGGGGGGAGAGAAGGCCCACCCACATCAAACGGATTTCTCTGCATCCTCTCTACACGTGCCTGCAATACTGCGGTTTCATTACGTGAAGCCGTCAACTCTATTTGTAGCAAGGCAAGGGCTGCAAGCACGTCTTCTAAGGTGGCCATTTTAAATTCAACCCGACCGGGCGGATAAATTGACGTGGGCCGATTATTCTGTCAGGGTCACCGTAATATCCTCAGGGTCGGGCCGATGCTCAAAGAAGTCCACCTCTCAACAGCCCCAAGTCCGGATAGTATATATATCTGCTACCTTCAGTTCCTCACAACTTGGCTCCAGTGTCCTGACGTCCTTCTCCGCACCGGACTCCAGAGTTCTGCGATATCCCGCCAATTTAAATTTACCCTTGTTTTCCCGCACCCGGGTTAGCTAGGTTCTGCACTCCGCCTGGCTGACGGTCTACACTTTCACCACGCCGGGCACTGGACAGCCTCAACCTGCCTTTTCAGGATTCTACCCCTTTAGTGCTGTGGCAATCCAAACCCAGGCATTACCTCATGTCCGCCTTCGGCTGCCTTTCAGCCCGCGGTCTCATACCATCGCTGTAACATTCGTGACGCCACTTCCAGCGCCTACCAGCCTTGTTGCTCCAGCCTCCAGCTCACCCCATACCGGGTTGGAATTATCACCGGTCTTCGGGGTCAACACTCCTTCTGACACATTCGCTTTCTAGCCCTGATGAGTCACGGGATTTCTCCCAGTGATGAAACACGTGTCGGCTGGCTTTTTGTATTCAACATAATTGGTGTTGAGATATAAATAAACTTTTTTTGTTCCAATACTGATGCCGACCTCTGCATTCATATAACATTTCGTAACAGATTGATATATTGTTAATACCCTCACCGCGTGTGCCCAGGACAGTACTCATTTTACAGTGTGGATCCTGCGATTCACACATTTCCCATGGGTTATCGGGTTACTCCCCTGACCTGGAGGCACCGCATAGTTAGTACACGCAATAGCCTGAGCGCCACTTTCCTGTCTTAACTAAAAAAACCCCACCTAATCTCCAGTATATATATCACCTCGGACTAGTGGGATGGTCAAGCGAGGGGAGGAAAGGGTAGGAACTGCGGGGAAGGAGACCTGTAAATGACAAGGAAAAGAACTTAATATGTCATCCCTGATATACATCTAACACTAGCATGTTACTATTTAGAAAAGGTGTTCATGAAATACCTGTAAAGAAAAAATAGGTGGCCCTATACCAGGAGAGATGAGAGGGTGAATGCAGGGTACCAGCACGTTACTATCCTAGAGGAAGAACAGGGCACTGTTAGAAATATATATATATATATAGCATCTATCTTCAAATAACCAAAACTACAAAAGAGAGAGATGTCTCTGAGTAATACCACCTACCATAGAAACGAGAGGAAAACACTCAACAGAATACGTCTGTTCATTCATGGACACCCTCTACTGACCTCCCCTATAAGAAATGAATGATAGGCCATAGTTAATGGTATGGAATTATACGTATGATCTGTTCCTCTTAATACACTGGTATTCCAAAGCTTCAGGGAGAAAAACCCTTCCCCAAACTTGGAGGAAATGAATGAAGGCTCCACGATTTTTCTGAGTCACCAATATATAACTTGATACAGAGCGAAAGCAATTATAATGGTCAATTAGAAAGAGAACCTCTCTTTCCTTCAGAAAGTGTATCATGAAAGAGAAACAATAAAGTACTTCTCAGGATGAATCACCGGGTGAATACAAATTGTTCCGACCAGTAATCATCAAAACAAAAGTTACCACTTTTAAATCCAAGCGGGCGAACACAATCACTGAACAGCGTTGTATAAATGCAGGATAATCAATTACCCCCACAATAATTGCCAAGCAACTCAACTATCTCCTCCGCATGAGCCAATCCTGATATAACGGAGACTCGCCAACGGAGGAGAGGAAAATACACTCTTTCACTCTTAGCATCAGAGTGAAAGTGTCACAGAGAAGTGATTTCTCCCGCATGAGACCGTAAAGCTAAATGCGTCTCGCCAACGGGAGAAATCCGACGATCGTGCTTCGGAAGCCTCCGATGCACACAGCACACTAGAAAACAAGGTTGGTGCGAGGCGCACCCTTACCCGACCGCAACACCAGCCGGGAACGCCAGAATCCACAGAATAATTGACGTCTTCGTGAATGTGCCTTCCGATCATATCCTGGTCTCGCTGACAGCACGTTCCACCTTGCGTGCGTCGTCAGAACGTAAGGGCTGATGGGAAACAGAGTTCCTAGTCCTACTGCAGCTTTGAGTCAGCTGTCAGTGCGATCCATCACGGTGCGCCCTGACACAGGTGGTAAGATGGTCCAAAGACTTGCTTGTCAGGAATCTGTTCCCAAATTAGCTTCTCCACTTTAGGGAACTACCTGTCAGCAGCTTATCTTCAGTAGTAATTAAGTGATTCGGTTTTTGACACTGTCACCCTTCCAAGGAGCTTGATATACATTTAGACAACAAAAAGCATCTGGCATTGGGGTCAGCCCCCTAATGCTACTCTAGGTATGTTTTTGAGTGCTCTCTGAGTCCTCTACAAGTTGTGAAACCATAGCGACCCTGAGTAAATAACCTAGCAGTCAAGGATTGCGTATGAGTACCATTGGCTCACTCGACCATGCCATTTGATATCAAATGGAATGAATGCGAGTATAGCAGTTGCACTTCCAGGGCAACAACAATACTTGAAGAGGGTTACCTTATTTTGTTGGATCCTGTTACTATCCACAAGACAGAATGTTGCGTTGCCACTATCTCACTCTGGTGTAGGATTGCTCACCCAGGTAAATCAGTGACAATCACTGCGCCCTTATGGGATATATTTTAGGGTCCTCACCAACAGGTACCACCTATGGCTTGCTTTATCATCTGACCCTCGTCCCGCTCACCTAGTGTGGGGGGACGGGCTAAACACGTTTGTAAGTGGAGTTCTTTGGCTATTTGGTTTTAGGGCTTGTGAGAAGAAATTAAAAAAATTTGCCGGATCCTACTACTTTTTTAATGGTTGGTCCATTGGCAAGGTTAAAAACAATGCGATGTCATAGGGGAGTGGGGACCCTAAACATCTGAGGTCGGCATGTTTCAGCAGTTAGAATCGCCGGTGTGGGTTAGTCGGCTTTCTTCTGGAGCTTATTTTTGTGCTAATCCTTATAAATGTAACTGGCCTTTATCACCGTGTATAACAGTCTTTTTTTGTGGCTATTTAGTCAATAAGGATTCATAGAGTTAATCTGGGGAGCGCTCTTTATAGCCACACTCTGTTGGAAGAAATTGAGAAAATAGACTCAAGCATAGTGTGTATATTAGGCGCTCTGAAAAAGGATTTTTAAACAGAAGGTGCATCAGGGTCTCTCCCACCTTTATATTACTTAGTTCGTCAAAGGACAGAGCCCGCGTCTTTACCTATTCAACTCCTCGCACCCTGCAACAAGGGGCAGAAGCCGGCTGTCTCCTGTTTTATCCTCTTTCTTGTCATGCGACCATCACATGATCGGGAGGTCTGGGAAAGAACTACAAATTTCTTGGGAATTGTACTTCTAGGTTTTTTTCTTTTTCCTCGGTGGGATGTGAATCAGTGTCCTATTGGTCTTTGTCATGTGGATTAATAGCCAATATTTTAGGCTCAGATTCATAATAGTGATTACATCGTAAATTACAGGTTTTTGTTTCTTGAACAGAAAATTACTTCCTTTTCTTTGTCATGTGACAATCACGTGATCTGCTTATGAACTACAGTACTAATACATTTGTGGGATTTGTAGTTCTTTCTCGGATGTGGTGTAAATCCATCCTATTGAGTACTGTGCCTGTGTTGGTACCTGGCTAATGTAGTTCTATGCTTAAAAACCACCTGTGGTGCTGCCATGCATGAGCTATTGTATATCCTATAGGATGTTCCCCCATGGTATTTCATCATTCAGTCCTTTATGTTGTGTGGATAATTTATAAATCCCAAACTGTTCTTTTTCAAAAATAACTCTCTCTATGTCTCTTGATTTTGCTTGGACTTGTTCTAGAACTATCAGCCTGAGTTCTTGTGTTGTGTGACCTTTAGTAAGGTCATACAACACAATGACTGATACTTATTTTAACCTGTAATATAGACTATAAAAGGGGGCGTGACTACGAGCGTCAAGATGGCGGTCGCACTCTAGGAGTGCTCCGGACCCCTCCGTCATCCGCTCGCATCCACGCAGACCTCCGGGAGCGAGAGACACTTCCGTCAGTTCAGTAATGAGAGAGTGACCCATCTGGTGCCGTCGTTGCCGAGGACTCCCATGTTACGTAGAGGCGCTGCCGCAATGAACAGCAAGCGTGAGTGAGCAAAATGGCAGTGTCCTGAACGGGGCCTATGTGACTCACCTACAGCAGAGTGCTGAGACCCCCACGGAGATCAAGAAACGGATGGGGCCTCTGCTGGCCTACCCAGACCTGACCAGGGTACTGAGGCTTGTGCTGTGCCACTTGGGACCAACAACCACATACGCGAGGGGGGGGCCGGGCATTCGGCCTGCAGATCAGTGGTTCCCATGCAGCACTGGTGGTGCCCCGCCCGGGCGGTTTTCCCAGATGCGTCCTTGCGGGTGAGGAGACCTGGCGTGGTGGGAGCTGGATCGTGCGGGCCCCATGGCTGGGGGAGGGGCTCGCTGACACTGCACCTCACTTGAATGGGGCCACCTGCCAGAAGAACCAAGCCCTCACTGGCATGGCAGGGGTCCCCACCTGACGAAAAGAAGACGATCGTGCAGAGACCCAGGCAACTGATCGGCAATCCAGCGACACCTGCAGCTCCCAGCAGCCTCCTCTGCGGCCCCTCAGGCGGCTCCTGACTCTCAAAAGAAATGGTCGGGTCCTCTGTTGGCCTACCCTCACTTGGCACGGGTGCTGAGATCAGTGCCGTACCACTTTGGACAACTGAGCAGCCAAGACGCATACATGTGAGGGAGGCGGGCAATCGGCCTGCGGATCGGTGTCGCCAACGGATCCCCGCAGCTTTTTATTGGACACGCTAGTGCAGGTGAGGGGGCCTGGTGTGGTGGTGCTGGACCGGGTGGGCCCCGTGGCCGATGGGGGGCCCCGCTGAGATCATGCCGCAGTTGAATTGGCCTCCTAGCAAACAACCTAAACCCTCACTGACATGGCAGTGGTCCCCGCCTGACAGAGGGGAGACGATCAGGCGGGGACCTGGGTAATTGACCAGCGGTCCAACAACACCTGCGGCCTTCCTTCGGCCTTTCAGGCGGCTCCTGACTGCTACTAACTGTGCCCTGATTAAACATACGTGCCCAGAATACCCTGGTGGCGGCGGAAAAACAGCTCAACAGACGGCGCACCAAGCGGTGCCGGCACCCGAGGAGGGGTGCCCCGTTAGAGCTGCGTCGCACCAAAGCGGGAGCCTCCTGGTGCAAGACATAGACCCCAGAGTGCTTTGATGCCCTGAATGCTTGTCTCGGTGGGGGTCCTGGCAGAGGCACCCCCTAAAAGTGACCAATAACTGTATTCTTGGATCTACATCCCCTCTGCCATGATCACGCCATGGGGAAGGACAGAGTAATGAAACCTCCTCCATCTCAGACCTGCATGGATCAGTCTACCACAGGCGGGGCCAACATCGGGGAGGCCGTTGCCCGCCAAGGCCCCGCTCCCGGAAGGAGATCTTGCCACGATCCTTCAAGCCATACGCTCCTCGCAAGACCCTGTGGAAACCAAAATAGGGGAAGTGCGTGCGGATATGTCCCTTATATGGCAGGACCTCCGTAACGTTACCACTTGTATATCAGAAGCCGAATCTCGCCTGTCCACAGTGGAGGACGATGTAGTGAATCTGAAGGAGCAAGTCACATGGCTGCTGTCCCAGACAGATGAACTTAACAGGCACGCGGAGGATTCCGGAAATCGCTCCCGTTGAAATAACCTCCACCTGGTGGGCATCCCTGAGGGAGCAAAACCCTCACAATTGAGGCCTTCTTGGAGGCCTGGATCAAGTCCTGGATGCCATTGGACTGTCTCTCGGCGTGGTTCGTCGTGGAGCGAGCCCATCATGCTCTTGCATCTAAGCCACCACCGGGTGCCCCACACAGGCCGATCATTGCCAAGATCCTTAAATTCAAGGACAGGGACCCCATCCTGCATGAGGCCCACTCCCATCCTACCTTTTCCTACCAGGGCAGTAAAGTGATGATCTTCCCGGACTACATCAGGGAGGTATAGGCACAGCGTTGTTCCTACACCGCTGTCAAGCAAAAGCTACGGGCCCTCAATCTCCAATATAGACTCCTCTTCCTGGCCCGCCTCAGAGTGGTCTTCAACAACAAAACTAATTTTCTCGACACCCCAGAGGCGACATGGATCTGGGCGACTGAGGAGCGCCCGCTCCATCCGCAGGCATCTGCTTCCTCCTCTCCCTCCCAAACACGACCTACAGCGAACAAAGACATTAGTCCCCATAGAAGACGCATCCGCTCCTGCAGAGGGCGCAACTCCTGCAGAGTAGTCTCCGCATCGCCTGTCGGGGCCGCGAGGGGATTGAACAAATCTCTTCGGCCCGTTGGATCACCAAGACTCCCGCAAGACCCGGAAATGGAGCCTGGTTTGCCCAGCGGACGCTCTTTCACTCCTCCAGCAACCAGCTTAGAGGACACTGACTCCAAGACAGGGACTATAAACAAGCCATTGGGAAAGAGATTAAGCAATACTTCCAGCATAACGAGGGAACAGGTGAATCCCAGGGTACATTATGGGAGGCTGCCAAGGCCACAATCAGAGGCTTCGCCAAAGGGTATCTGAAACAAAAACGCTTGGCCCGAGAGGAACACCTCTCCCGGCTGGAGGCCCAGGCTCTGGAACAGGCCACTGCAGCAACGGACTGCGAGGTTGGCTACCAGCAACTCGAACTTCTACGGGAAGAAATACGTCATGTCTCCCTAGAATCGGCTAAACAGATGTGGAGGTTCTCTACGGCCCGAGTATACGGGTGGGGAGATAAAAACGGTAAGCTTCTTTATTGGCTGGCGTCTCGCCCTCTAGCCAACCAGATAGTTCCAGAGATTCTGGATACGGGAGGACACACACACTGCGCCCCCACAGCTATCGCACAGGCCTTCGCAGACTATTACACGTCCCTCTACTCAGCAACCCCAGACTCTGACCCCCAGTTTCTGCACGATGTCCCTCTGCCACAGCTGTCAGATCCTGATATGTGCCGACTGGACTGGACCAGCCCATCTCACTGGAAGAGATCGGGAAAGCCGTCTCATTAGTAGCGTCCGGGAAGACGCCGGGCCCAGACGGGTTCCCGGCAGAATACTATACTGCATTTACGGATATTTTGGTACCACGCCTTCACACCCTCTATGAAGAAGTGGCAAAGAAAGGTGCCTTCCCACCAGACATTGACATGGCTACTGTCGTGGTCATCCCTAAGACACATTCCCCATCACTCTCATGCTTGGACTACCGTCCGATCTCTCTCATCAACACCGAAGTCAAAATTTACACCACTATCCTTGCCACATGCCTTAAATCTGTACTTGCCACCCTAATACACCCCAATCAATGTGGCTTTATGCCCCATCACAACACGAGGCACTGCCTGCGGCACCTGCACGTAGCACTGGCCCCCCACCATCTCCTCCCACCATACCTGGCTTTGCTGTTGATAGATTTTGAAAAAGCCTTCGATATGGTGGACTGGTGACACTTAGAGGGCATACTACTGAAAGCAGGATTCGGTCCACACTTTCAGAGGCTGATACGCGTACATTACTCCAACCCGTCTGCCCGGGTCCTGATAAATGGTGTGCTTTCTGACGTCTTCCTTATCCATCGGGGAACGAGGCAGGGCTGCCCCCATCTCCCCTCCTCTTCGCTCTAGAGATAGAACCACTTGCCCAACTTATCCGGTGTGATGCACAAATACAAGGGTGGCAATGGCAGGGCTCACTTGAAGACCATATTGCCCTATACGCAGATGACGTTCTTCTCTTCCTTGCAGACCCGGCGCGCTCCGGCCCCCGGTGTCTCCGCATCCTGCGATTATTCAGGGAAGTGTCTGGCCTACGCTTCAACCCAGCCAAATCAACTCTAGTACCCCTCCACGTTTCACAGGAGTGCGTGGAATGGCAATCTGACATCTCCATAAGGTCCCTCAGTTTTAGATACCTGGGGATTTGGGTAGCGCTACTCCAGGAACTTACCTGGTCCCTAAACCTCACCCTCTTAGTTAAGAAAACTAAAGAGGACCTTCATAGGTGGCAATCCCTTCCCCTCAATCCCCTGGGAAAGATCACCCTATTCAAAATGATTGTTCTTCTTTGGTTTCTATATATACTCCAAAATCTCCCGTTCCACCTCCCACACCGTTGGTTCCACGACCTAGACAAAATGGCCATGGCATTTCTCTGGGGAAACTCTAGACCAAGCACGGCCCTCACCCACTGCCAGCGGGCCCCATACGATGGTGGGATGAGGATGACAAACCTTTTTCTTTACTATGTGGCTACCCGCCTCCTGGTGCTACACGATTGGTTCTCGGGGGGATGGTCTGACCTGGCATACTAACTGAAGCTGGGAAACCTGGGGTTCTCCCAGATCCAGGCAATGCTTTATGTCGCTCCGATTCCTCACACTCTCCCGGCAATGACTTGAGCGGGCCTACTCGCATGGCTCTCTGCATTGTGGTATATACAACGGGATGCAAAGCTCACACTATAGATGCCCCTGTGGCATGGAACCTGGCTGGGGGAGGTGATGGCACTAGAAGGATTCCAGAGATGGGATCTAATTGGCATTACACACCTTGGAGATGTATGGATGGGGGGACACCTGCGTACCTTTCAAGACTTGCAAAACATATACTCCCTTCATTCTACTCAGTTCTATAAATACCTACAGCTCTGGCACGCTATCACCCTCCACGTTCCCGTGGACAATGCACTCCCTGAATTTAGCCCACTGGAAGCCAAGCTCCTCATGGGTAACCTAGGGAAGGGGGGTCCCAGATCTACCACTCTCTCATCAACAACTCCCCAACCACCTTAGACTATCTGAGAAACCGTTGGGCACAATGGCTGGGCCCCTTAGAGGAGGAGGACTGGCGGGGTGCCTTTATGGCCCCCCAGGTGATAACCATCTAAGCCAGGCTGCATCTAATCCAGATTTACTATCTCCACCGCGCTTACCTCACCCCAGTCAGATTGCACTGCGCCGGCTTTCTCCCAGCTCCACGATGCCCACGATGTGCGGAGGAGCCTGCAGACTTTTACCATACGGCCTGGTCCTGAGCAGCTCTCACTCGATATTGGACAGCAGTAGAGAGCAAACTGAGTACCACGCTGGGATGGGAGGTCCCGCTTAGCCCCTTGGCCCTCATCCTGGGAGTCATGGAGGTTTTGGGGGGCTCCCGTGCTGACAGAGCGTTCCTGGGGATGCCCACCATGGTGGCCAAATGAGATATAGCAGCCACCTGGAAGGACCCTGTCCCCCTACAATCTCTCGGTGGCGCAGAGGACTGGACTGATGCGCCATGCAGTAAAAACCAGTATATGAGGCGGGGGTGTCCAGCCAAATACGACCGTGTGTGGGGCAAGTGGTTGGGCTTCACGGACTAATGGGACCGAAGGAGGGCAACTGTGATCTTTGGGGCTCAGAACACTTTTATGCCAACTGTAAAGCAATGGGACAGCAAAACCATGGAAAGACAGCGAAAATACATGCAAATGTGTAATTAATTATTGTGCTGTTGTTTAAAACCCAATAAAGTTGATTATCAAAAAAAATATACAGACTATAAGAGGTTTTTAACATGAGTGTGCATGATAAGACGCACAACTGTATGGGATAAAATACGTACAATGCATAAAAAAATAGATATTTCATTACTGCATAATGCTATTGATTCTCTCTCCTTCAGCTCAGACCAATGCAAAAACGAAACAGCCTGGTCTGTATGATTTGCGTGCATGCCTTTCTTAAAAACAATTACATTTTCTTTTTAACAAAGACGGATATACACGGCAATAAAGGCCAGTTACACTTATAGGCATTAGCGCAAAAATAAGGTCCTGAAGAAAGCCGACCGATCCCCTATGACATCGCACTGTTTTTAACCTTGCCAATGGACCAACCATTAAAAGAAGTACTAGGATCCGGCAGGAAATTTTAATTTCTGCTCACAATCCCTAAAACCACACAGCCAAAGAACTCCACTCACAAACGTGTTGAGCCCGTCACGACACACTAGGTAGCGGGACAAGGGTCCGATGATGAAGCAAGCCATAGGTGGCACCCTTGGGTGAGGACTGTAACATATATCCTATAAAGGTGCAGTGATTTTCACCGATTTACCTGGGTGAACAATCCTACACCTGAGTGAGATAGTTACAACGCAACATTCTGTCTTGTGGATAGTAATAGGATCCAACAAAATAAGGAAACACTCCTCAAGGATTGTTGTATATGAAAAGGGAGGTTGAGGGTAAAACCGTAGACATACTTCTCACTCCTCCTAATTGTTGTCTGTACTTCCAGAGCAAACACAGCTTCCAAAAACACCTTTGTGGCAAGTGAAGCACCATTGTCTGAATGATATGTGTGAACTGCTCAAATTGCTACTAGGCCCTGCAAGTCTTTTATGACTGCTCTAGAAGTTGCAGTCTGTTGTCGACATACCCAAAGGGAGCTAGTGTAGAAATCGACAGCAACCAATATATACTTATATTGATTGACTATCTGTAATGGAGCAACATGAACGAGGAACACAGCACTGACTTATTTCTCAGATATTGTGAGGCAAGGAGGTGCTGGTTTCACTACAGTTAAATGCTTTATTAGCTGACAAACAGCATATTGCTGCACATACTTTTTTGCACTCCTAGGTAAACAAGGCCACCAGTATTGGTCCTGTAACATCGATACATTAACACTGATGCCGGCATAAGCCAAAGATATCCTTTCATGAACTGCCCTAATCAAATTTAATCTAGCACAATTGCCTATCCCCTATACCTTGGTATGAAAACCATAGGAACATTTTCTTTGGATAGGTTGTAAGAATATTTGGAAGGGAAACAGTCAGAAGCATTTACACCTTTCAGTGTTGCCAGTATTGCCTGCACTGATATTTATTTGATGTTGAGTTACAGCAGTAATTTAAAGGTTTGCATTGCTGTCATTGCAAAAAAGTCAGGCACATAGTTCCCTTTAACAGAATTCCTTCACTTTGGAGGACATGGTGTGTTGTACATGGAAGAAATGAAACTTTTCTTGTAGAAGAGCTACCATTCTCCAAATCTGTCTAGCTTTTATCAATTAGCATTTTGAATCTCTGAATCCATTCAGGTGCTGAGGCTGAAAAGCCGTAATAAGGGCCTAACAATCCTGGACTGCTGGTGTTCTGGTTCAGGTAAGACCTGGACTGGCAGTTCGGGCTGGACTGTTCCCATGGGGAGCAGGGTGAAGACTGATTTGCATGTAGCTGGGTCCAAACTGAGGTGACATGGTGAGCAAAAAACAATGGGTGGGGATCCGACCTGAGCGATTGCCGTTGGCTGAGATTAATTCAAGTGTTCTATCAATCACTTTGTTTTTTTTGCACAGGGTAACCTTGTACACAGAATGCTGAATACGACACAGTGGGCCTGATTCATAAACTGCACTTTGTAGTACGTTCTGCAGTAATACAAAATGTACTACAAAATGCCATTCACAAACTACATGCAAAATTCATGCCTCCATCTGTCCTATCTTTTTAGGGTGTCGAGATCTCTGCCCGACTGCAGATGTCTACGCTGTCTTTCCTGGAAGAACACACAACAGCTTTCTTTTTCTGGCAGTCATCTCTTGTACGTCGTTTGGTTGGTGATGAATTCAATTATATGTTGCTTATTGGTAAGTAAGCTCACCTCCTACAGAACTTGCATTGGTATCAAGGGTACTGAGTGAATTAACTGTACTGATATCTGGATCCCTAAGGCTGATTTTCTTTGTTGTCATGGGTAAACACAGATCATGTGTGTGCGCCATGACATTGGCGTATCTTACGGTCTGCGGTCTTGTTGGACCGGGGGGGCTCCCAAAGCGCTATCCTCATAATGGTGAAAGGCTACTGCCTTTACTAGGAGTTAAGCAGCTTGAGGTGGTGGCAGCATACTGTGTAGTAATCATCATCATCACAAATCTTTATTCAGCGTAACCACCATAAAAGCACATCAGAAAAATATAAAAACAATAAAAACAGACAATAAGATAAATATATAAAACTACACAAAATTCAGTCAATAGCAGCACAGAGGGCATGGTTCAATCATATACCTAAAGTGGCAAAATAAGTAAGATTTACATAAAATTCATTGGAATGACAGCACAAAGACCTGATTCAGTCATATATCTAAAACGGTGGGACCCCCCTGGCAATATATACCAGCCACAGCACATTTACTCCCAGTTCTACAACCAAAGGTATCTTATGGCAGAATTCTTCCAGGGACTAGCCTTTTTTGTCTGATCCTCCACATGTTCAGCAAGAAATGGGAGACGGTGAATACAACAGGTGGCTGGTACTGCGTCTCAGGATCCTAATCGCCAATCTGTAATCCTTAAACTCCAAATTGTGGCAAAACGGTAAGATCCACTTCCTCCTGTACCCATGATAAAGTGGACACAAAATTACAAGATATAGATTCTTGGACACAAAATTACAAGATATAGATTCTATCACCTGGGGACAGAAGGGGCAAAACACATCTGACTCTGAAGAGGTTCGCTGTCACTTAGCCGTAACTGAACAGAGTGGCAGGGTCCTAAACCGGAATTTCATGTAGAATGCTTTGGCAAGAGGGGGTTTGATCTCATCTAAGTAACCTTCTGTGATGTAATCATCTTTAGACTCAAGAAAAGCCGCAGTAAGAGATCCCGCCCTCCCATTCCTAGAAATCAAAGCATCAATAAAACGCTGATGAAGCTCCTTTAGTGTTGATTTCGAAGTCCCACAGACTGCCTCAGGAATAGACCAGAGATTCCCACATCCTCTCTGTCAGTCACCATTTTATAAACCCTGAACCACAGGATTCTAGAAGCCCCGGGTAACCAGTACACCCTCCAAGCCCAACCGGTATGTCGCAAGTTCTGGGGACGCCCAGACTCTCGCTAATACAATAGTGGTCTAAGACCCATTTTTATAATAAAAAAAAAATCTTTTTATTAAACAGTTGCTGAGTACACTTCAAAATATGCAGCTGGTGACAATAATATGACACCTCAAGATGAGGAGGAATTACTTCATAGCAATTTCCAACATTTGTAGACAGCATGTAGATCTTATGGGTGTAAATGGAAGCGCAGATAAACACTAGTGGCTTCAATCACTGTTTAAGCTACAACTACACCTCCCTCAACAGATTCTCAGACCAGCCCTTCATGTTTCCCTGTGTAAGCCCCAATTGTCCCAGCTTTTCTCGTATTTTCTAGGGCAGCCCTGACTTTGGAAAATCTCCCATTTTGCCTGTTGACACCAGTCTAGATCATTCTCCCAGTCCTGGATGCTCAGGGGTCCACCCCCACGTCTTTGCAACATTTCGTTTTGCCACTCCTGCCGCTAACATTAGTCAAATCTTGGAGTACCTTGGTCTAGTTTCCTCTCCCATAATACATAGCAGCAGTCATCTGGCGTCGAGTGGGACTGTGAGACCCGTGACTTTGGTCATAACTTGCACCTCCTCCCTCCAGTACTTTTTAATTATAGGGCTATCCAAAAGGATGTGGGAAAAGAAGCCCACCATGTCACAACCCCTAGCACAGAGAAGACCCAATTTATTAGTAAAAGATCTGTGGCCCAAATCAAACAAGAGGGAAATGAGTGGAGTGCTGACGAGGAGATTAGCAAGGAGGCGTAGGAAGCGATTTTCTGCTGACTCCAAATTGCTTAAGTTCTCATGGCCCCAAAGTTCCCCTCCATATAGCTTGCAGATTGTAAATTTGGAGAGCTGGGGATACTGGACGAAGTGTAGGACCTTGTAGAAAACTCACCACGCCCCTAAATGTTGCTCTAACTTTAGTCTCCACTTCTAAATAGGGGGAGACCAGTCAAACTGCTATGTAAGCTTAACCCCTAAATAATCAAATGGGCGGACGCTGTCTAGAATCGGATGGAAGCGGGCCGACAGACAAGGATTAAAGACCATATAGTTAGTTTTAGTAAGATTAATCTCCAGGCCTCTCTGCAGAAAATTCCAAATTGGTACAAAAACTTTTGGATCCCCATTGGGAGTTTTGGAATCAAAAGAGTGTCTTCTGCAAACAGGAGCATTAGCAAGACTCGGGCATCATTATCGCACAGTCGCAGCTGGACCACCAAGTCATTGATATATAAAAGAAAAAGGGTCGGGGCTAGCACACACCCTTGCCTTACACCCGAGTCACTGGAATGCAGGCTGTCAGTTTGCCCAGGGAACCACATCAGACCTGGGAACAATTATTGGAGTGCAGCCTGATAATAACATCGATGTTCTGGACATTCCAAAATGTCTGTCAGTCAGAGAGGGCATTCAGTCCCTTCACTGGCTGCCGGTCAGGAAGCTTGTGACTTTCAAAGTCCTCTGTCTTGTTCACACTGCCCTCCACCGCCAGGGGCCATTGTACTTGAGAACGGCCTTCCAATGGTATATTCCCAATAGACAGCTGCAGTCTGCCTCTCTTAGGAAGGAAGAGATACCTAGATTTTGAAAAGCCAGGTGGTGGTGGGGGGGGGGGGCGATCCTTTCGCGTCACCACTGCCAAGCTGTGAAATACGCTACTCACTCAGATTGCAAGTCTGTCCTCCCAAGCTGCCTTTCGCAAGCAGTTGAAAACCTGACTTTTCTCCCTTCCGTGATGGATAAGTTTGGTCTCCTCTCTTGTAGTTGTTCTTACTCTTTGCTAGCGCTTTGACACCCCTGGTATAATGCGCTCAATAAATTTTCAAAAATACAAGATATTTTGGAACGCCTAAATTCATCATACCTTTCCACAGTGACTCCCTTGGTACGAGGTTGAAAGCGGACCAAAGGTTCATAAAGACTACACATAGATGGCCAACGCCCAGGGTGACGTATTTCCAATATATTAATTGAAGGTGAAACACCTGATTAATGGTGCTAATACCGTTTCTGAAGCCGGATTACAAGGGAATCAACAGGCCCACATCTTCCATTCAATCATGCAGTCTATCCAACACAATACGACTAAAAAGTACCTGGGAACTGTCAATCAGGCTGATAGGCCTATAGTTGGAGGGAAGCGACCTTGAGCCCTTTTTAAAAATTGGGATCATCTTAACTCCAGCCCATGACGGAGGCATAGGGGATCCACCCAATAATGGCATTAAAATACAAAGCAAAATAGGGACACCAGATGTCCTTGTCTGCCTTAAAGAGGTCCCCGGGGATCTTTTATAGGCCAAGAGCATTAGTCAGGTTAATTCGATCAATTGCTTTGTTAATTTCACTAGTGATAATTGGCCTAACATCTCTTGCATCTGGCCCGGGCACAGTATCTCCCGAGGAGATGCCTGCTATAGTACTGCCCCCTCTAGGAACCACACCCTCGGCATAGGGAGCATTATCATTAGTGCAGATATCCCTCCCAGAAACAAGTATTCCAACTGATTCACACTCAGAGTGATACACACCCGTATCAACTGAATACAGCGTAGAAAATTGTTCTACCAAACAGCTGCTGAAATGTTACTATCCATCTGAAAAGTAGCCTCCGAACCCCTATTAGCAAGAATGCGCCAGAAGGAGCAGTGGTCTTTCCCAGTGACCGCTGATAACAGGGCCTCCCATTTAGCAAATTCTCAATCTTTTTTGGCATTTAGTACAGTGGCTTTGTAGGTCGACCTGGCTTCATGAATCAAATTCCTGTCACCTTCTTTAATAACTTGAGTTAGGGTGCGCCTCGCAGCTCTACATGTTATAGTGTACCAAGATGCCACTTTTACGCTCTTTCGGAGGGACCTAGACTCAACCAAGAACATGTTTCTATGGAAGGAGGACAGGCAATTATGGATGTCACTAACTCTAACCAGGAAATCAGAGTTTAGGAAGTTTACTCCCACAGTCTGCAAGCTTCCATTCCAGAGGCAACAACCTCATAAATCTGTTTCTGAATTGCTGGAGAATCCACCATGGAGCTCCATTTTAATTTACGGCAATTGCTAGTAGGTATAAGCCTCCTGTTGAAGGGTTCTGTAAAGGAACTTAAAATAGTTGATCTCAGGGACAAATCCAAGACATTATGGTCGACGTCCTGTCGGGAGACACCAACATAGTAATCATTATAGACTATAATCTGATGTCAAACAAAATATCTGTGCAGCTACTGCTGCCCTGGTGATTAAAGGTATGCCTCCCCTCTTTTTCAGATAACGCTCTCCCATTACAAATTTGAAGGCCATTATTCAAGGTAAAGTTATTTTACTGTAAGGTAGCGGCTGTCCACTTTTTGATGGGTGGGAGAGAAAGTGCAGAAACTAATCATGCTTCATCCTCCTCTCCAATCAAAAAGTCAGAGTCAACACTGAGTGGCTCAAAATTACAACTGAAATCACCCACCACAATTTTAAAATAACCAGCAGGATAAGTCATCAGATGGGCATTAATCGTGTCAATAATAGGTAGATCAACTCTGGTAACCCCATCCCTACAGTAAACATTATATATGCACTAAGACTCGCCAGAGGAAGTGCAGAGTGACACACAAGACATCTGGGGAGGCCAAATCAATAACTTTGGCTGTACACAGCAAGGTAGATTTAATCCAAAATGCAAGTCCCACTGAATTGTGCCCTTTCCCTGTAGAAATTGCAGCCCAGTCAAAGTTAACAAATCCAGAATGGAACTGTGAGGACGTAGCTTAAGTCTCCTAGAATAGGTAAATATCAAATTTGTCAACAAACTTGCACCAGTCTGGGCAGGAAAATTTGCTCATAATGTCAGCAAGATTCCAGTAGACAACCTTTGTAGACATGATAGTGGAGGCCATAGGGTCACCAGTAGATGTTAAGCTAAGGACTTCACACAATGAGAGGGAGTGATCATCAACTACGGGGTGGGTGAAGAGTTAGAGAAGGAGTCTGCTATCACAGCCCCATCCACGGCTGGTGACCTGCCAACTTCCAGGTAAGGTGACTGTCAATCGTTGCTTTCCAAACCTGTCAGAGGAAGGAATCTATTTGAGGTGGAGACAAAGAAATCCCCAGATACATAAAATCGATCCTAGGGAGGCTCACATCTACCAAGTTGCCTGGATGGAACAGGTTTGCAGAAAAAGACTAAGGGAACAATATTGATGGCTGCTCCCAATTTACTGTCCCTGGATCCAGATTGAATTAAGTGCTGTGCCAGGCCTCGAGATTTACAGTTTATAACAACACAGTCCCCTTCTGTCTGCTTTGTTGAGGGGCCAATCCACCCAACCCTCCTCACAAATAAGATGTCATTATACTCAGAGATGGAAAAGTCAGAATGCTGGGTCAGCCGGTGGCATACTTTATTTTTAAGCTGTAAAGACGATTTCTCCCCAAGGGAAGGGTCGTGCGGCACTCCAGTAAAGATTGCCACATAACGGCAGCAGTCACGGGGAAGATTCTAGCAAGGCTCGCTGCAGGAGAGGCGATGCGAAGAACTGAATTCTTGAGGGTGCAGACTAGGTACAGAGCTAATGGGGCCTCCTTGGCCTCGCTGACCTTCACCACCAAACCCACAACTTTAAAGTTTTGAAATTCCCCAACCCCTGTAAAGACGGGCCTGACTGCTAGCAGTAAATTGTGCACCACCAGGCTGTAAAGTCTTAGGGTCAACAGCACGGCCTAAATTCGTAGGTCTGAGCCAGTTAGTAGTAGGTGGCTGGGGAGTGGCCAGGGCGGAGGCTTATTGTGCCAAGAAGCCATTGCATTTGGCTGTTAGATCCAACATGGTATCCTATAAGGAGCGCATCCTATGCACCAAGGGAGCAGTACATACAGCCACCATAGATTTGACCTTCTCCAGCGCACATTCCTAATCAAAATTCGGTGCCTCACTATTCCCCCCAATAGCGTTGGAAGATGTCAACTCTGGCTGCAGCAAAATGGATCCAGCCAAATTGCGAGATCTGCCAGGGGGGGTGAACTGAGGACCTATATCACGCAGCTGGCCCGTGGCTGGTCCCTTGTTTTGTTTTCCTCTTCTTTTTGGCAGAGGGACCGCAAACACTAGTGGTCAAAGGGACAGAATCACTTGGCAAGTGGGCTACCACAGTTAGAAGAGCCCACATAAATAGCACCAGGGGGCAGGGCTGCCAGACTCAAACAAGGATTGCTCATCCCCTCTCCAGGCTCTAGGGTCAAGCATCTCTCAACCAAGTCAATTTCCTTTGAGATTACGCCAACTGTGCAAGCTAAAAATGTGTGTGAGTGAAGTGTGGTACCAGTCTGTGGCTTTAAGGAGGTACTGTCTTTATCCCCAGTTAACTTCCTTTTGCCCTTTTTCCCAGCTAGAAGTGCACAGGCAACAGATGCCAAGAGACTCACCAGCACAGTCAACACCAGCAGTCAAGGGGTGTGGCCCAGCCCAGCCTCTTCTGGTCGATGACGGGCAAAGACGAGCCTGCTCTTGGCCCACTCTTTGTCCAGGCACAAGCCCGGACATGTCACGCATGCATCCCACGCTGCAGGAAGCCGCCAGTGCTAATAAGCACGTTTTAACTAGTTCGGCCCCTCCTGAATGTGGGGAAAGCTGGGGGACGCAGTCCCACCCCAGCTAGGACCATCCAAATACAGCAGATGAAGATGCGGGCAAGGAAACCGCCTCAGAACAAACCAGCGCTGCAGGAAGCATCTGGACTAATAAGCGCGTTTCAACTAGTACGACCCCTTCTGTATGTGGGGAAAGCTGGGGGACGTAGTCCCACCCCGTCCAGCGCCACCAGAGTGCAGCAGATGAAGATGCAGGTAGGGAAACCACCTCAGAACAAATCCGTGCTGCAGGAAGCCGCCGGCGCTAATAAGCGCGTTTAAACTAGTCCGGCCCCTCATGTTGCAGGGAAAGCTGATGGATGTAGTCCCGTCCCAGCCAGGGCCACCAGAATGCAGCAGATGAAGATGTGGGCAGGGAAAACAACTCAGAACAAACTTGTGTACGGGAAGCCGCCAGCGCTAATAAGCCCATTTCAACTAGTCCGGCCTCTCTTCTATGTGGGAAAAGCTGGGGGACGCAGTCCCATCCCAGCCACCCACACCAGCCAGGGCCACCAGAATGCAGCAGATGGAGATGTGGGCAGGGAAACTGACTCAAAACAAACCCGCGCTGCGGGAAGCCGCTGGTGCTAATAAGCGCGTTTCAACTAGTCCGACCCCTCCTGTACGCAGGAAAAGCCAGGGTGCATGGTCCCACACCAGCCAGGGCCACCAGAATGTAGTAGATGAAGATGCGGGCAGGAAAACCGCCTCAGAACAATTACTACCGTGTAGTAATCAGTGGGCGCGAATAGGTCCTTTTTACCTGTGTCTCTGGAGTGAGACCTAAATACTCCAATAAAAGTTCCTCTGCTGTGTGCTTAGCTCAACCTTGGCCTACTTCGGTTTGGTGTGTAGTGCTGTGTAGTGCATGTGTGCTCTACATGTTCTGAGTGTATGTGTGCATGTGAATGGTACAATACAGGGATAGTGCAGTACTGTGCAGTGCGTGTATGTTACATGCGTATGTTGGGTGTATGTGTGCCTGTGAGTGGTACAATGCATAAATGATGTACTAGCAGTGCATGCATGTTATATAGATATGTATCTGTGAGTGGTACAATACATAAAGGATGTAGTGCTGGACAGTGCGTGTATGTTATATGCATGTGCTGGGTGTGTGTGCATGTAAATGGTACAATACATGGAAGACTCTGGATTCCACTTTGGGAGACCCAGGGCTACATGGTGAAACACGAGAAGAGGAGGGAGAGGAATCCCCCCAGACAGATTTGTGTATTGCTGCATTCCTGTTAGCTGGGTAGGACACACTGGAGGTATGGAGAGCCAGGCTCTCTAGTACACTTCCTTGGGTTCTCTTTGATTCACAGGAAGGTCACAAGGAAGTTGCCTGTGCACATCTCAGGAAGGAGATGGGGCTGATAAGAGAACCATAAACAGTAGGGCTTAAGCCCTGGGTAACCTTTTGATACACATATCACTATGGCTGACATCCAGGCTTGAACCTCTAATCACTCCTATGGCCCGTGTCATTGGGCTATCAGATTTGGAGTCGGTTTTGCTGTAGTAGACCACTTTCAGGAGGAAAAGAGAACAAATGTTAGGCACTTCAAAAGGAAGCAGACCCCCAACATAAACTTCAAAGACTATAAGAAGGGGAGCTTGAGACATCAAAGATTGTCAACTGTTAAGCATCCAGTCAGGCTGTGTGAGGAGGAGAAGCTCTCCAAGACTTCTGCCTGTGACCTAGACTGGGACCCAAGGCCTTCTAATCTCCCTTCGGGGTGAGGGGAAATCACCCAGGGAATCCAAGACTACCTGCTCTGTAGCACCAGCCTGCTTGCCAAGACCAGAGTGCCCTGGGAGGAAGAGGAGAGCATTGGCAGGAGCAAGGTCCAGTGGGGAATCCTGGCGAATGTATGCCCTTAGCAAAGTGTGAAGAGACGGCTGCTGCACGACTGGGTCATTGCCTGTGTTCAGGGAAAGTCAGCAACCCTCGTATGCCAGAGGAGGGCCGCCGTGAAGGGAGCCATGATTGTTGCTGCACCAAAAAGGTCATCGTCAACATGCCGGTTATGTGAGCAACCCTGCTCTCTGTACGTGCTCCAAAACACACCGTTCCCAGTCCCACCATTATACTTTCAAGCAGTGGATACTGTAACATGCACACTTCTCTGGGTTGGGGGCCCACCTAGAATATCCCTTCCAAAACTGACACAGGGCTGATATGATGGTGGGATAGCACTCATTACAGTCAATCATTGGTTTCATCATCCAGAGGATGAGCCAGCTTATAGAATGGATAGGCGGAATATGCAGCCCGGGGGCTACCTTAGAGTAATTCATGGGGGAAGCGCACCATTTCATTCCCAACTCCGACTTCCGTTATGCTTCAAGTATGCCAAAATGCACTGACCGCGCAGGGTTGGAGGGGTAGGATCAGCCGCGCTACCCCGCTGTGGGATACAGCGTAATTGGGCACCCTGGTCACACACCATGGTTTTGACAAATGGGATTTAATTGGCCTGTCAAGAGGTGGTGACTTGTGGGCACATGGGGAGATGATATCCTTTGCAGAACTACAAAGGAATTACCAATTAGCACACACAGAGGCATACCACTACCTGCAGATCAGCCACACCTTACACGAGGCACTACCCAAGGGAGAGGATCTCCCTGAATCCTATCCACTGGAAGATAGGCTGTTGGATGATTACATGGGGAGAAAAGAAATCTCACTAACTTACCGCAAACTGTTAAATAACTCCCCAGAACTTTTGACCTGACTCCGAGAAAGCTGGAAGTGTGACCTAGGGAGTCTGGAAGATGGTGAATGGCCGAAGGCAATTGCATCCCTAAGGGAAGTGGCTATATGCTCCTGATTCCGGCTAGTGCAACTTAAAAAATTACACAGGTCCTACTATGCCTGCACAACATTGGGTAAAATGGGCAGGGCTGAGTCTGCGCTGTGCCCCAAGGAATGTGGCCAGGAGGGGACATTCTTCCATATGATATGGGACTGTCCAGCACTCCAGAATTATTGGGTGGCAGTGATGGCCTGTCTCATGAATGTTGGCGGGAGTGACATGTCGCCATCAGCAAAGTGGTGCCTCTTTAATATTTGAGATGTAACAGACCTGAATAGTAGACTATGCCTTTGGCTGATACTGGGTTTTATTGTGGCTAAACGTAACATAGCCAGGATTTGGAGGGCCACATCAACTCCAACCCTGAAGGATTGGAAAAAAGACATTGATTGGTATATACAGGCGGAAAAAGTAGTTTATGAAAGCAGAAGTTTCCCACATAAATGGACCAAGATCTGGGAAAATGGAATGAACATACGGGGATGTTGTGTGCTCTTACTGAACGAGTAAATCCTATTGCGCTGTATTAAAAGTGCCTGTATCAAATGGCTGAGGTGTTCGATGTTGTTGGGGAGAAGGGGAAATTATGAATATCTGAAGACCAGGGGCAATTGGTCATCGTTGTACTGTGTCTCAATGCTATGTGATACGATACTTACTATCATCACAATGTTGTTTTCTCTACTTAAAATAAAAAGATTTTTTTTTTGTTGTAAAGAATTTTGGAGATAAATATTAGTCCTGTAAAATGTTTATTTTTGCCTCTTTTGTATTGAGTTGAAAACTGAACATAAATGTAAAAAAAGTGTAATCCATTGATCCGTTCAGAAGTTATGAGTGAAAATCTTATTTCGACAGCAGTCATTTTCCAATATGGAGACTCTTAGTGCCTAGGGCTAGTGCCTACAATGCTTAAAATTACAATTTTGCTATAAACAACACTTGCCAAAAAAAAAAAGACAGCAACCCTGTAGGTTAAGTGGGGCGCTGTGAAGAGTACCGCTGTGCCAAGCGGGCTGTGGCTCGTATGCAATGTAAAGTCAGTGAACCCGTATGACAGGTAGGGTCACTGTAAAGAGAGCTGCTGTTACAATTGAGTCGGAGCTCATGTGCAGTGGAGGGACGGCGACCCCGTATGCCAGAAGGGGCCACCGGGACCAAGCAAGAAGTGTGACCTAGTCGAGACAGCATCGGAGGAGAGAGGCTGCTGTGGTGACCGTAGAGTGTCTGAGCACTAGCGCCAGGATCTTCGCACCACCCCACCCACTACCCGTGGGAAGAGCCGAAGAACTTACCCAACTTGGAGAAACATCGATAACTCCCTGGTAGCTGCAGGATTGCCTGAGAAACTCAAGGACCACCTATCGCAGCCTGCCTAGGCAGCATGTGAAAGACTTCCAGAAGAAAGCTGCTGCAGCTCTAGCGCCCACAGAGGCCATGTGCTAAAAGACTCTGGTTGCTCCGATCCTGCTAATTTCGGGGCAGTCGGCCTGTGGGAACTTGCTGGCCAGATAGCACTTCGGCCCAGGATCACTTTTGACTTTAATACAGAGTTGGAATGGAACTCCTGAGACCCAGACTACTAGTGGGGCTAAACCTGAACGTCGCCTATGGTGAATGTGGAATAACCACTATCACTAGCTGGAGGGGAGTGAGACTCAGGGATCCGCCTATGAAATACTGGGGCTCTGATCTCAGGGTCCTGCTTATATTTTATCACTTTTTAACAATTCTGGATTTTCAACTATATTTACAGTGTCTTCCACATGTGGAGTTTCTGTCCCATTGCCAGAGCTTCACTTATGCACTCGGGGTGGATATCTCCGCCTACTGTCATTAAACAGGAAATGTCTCTCACACAGGGGGTCAAAAGGAAGTATATGCTATGAAATAGAGTGATCTATCCTATACTACTTCCAGAGAAATATTACTCACACAGGATATAGGGTAGCAAGGTGCAACTGTGGAAGGTGGTGGCAGGTGGGGCACAACAGGTGTTTGGACGAAAACCCTCTCTCACCCGAGGGTGACATGCTTTATCATTGGGTTCCTCCAACACAATGGGACTGCAAGGTACCAAGTGTGGGCTACAACTTCCCCGTGGGGAAGGAGCAGGAGTGTTTTTAGAGCACGTAAAATTTCAGTACCTCAAGGGTAAAAGTGAGGGGCAGAGTGCAACAAAAAAAGTGTGTGTTTAAAACTATCTCAGTAGGGACAACTGACTTTATTATTACGTCCTACAGGATAGGGGATAAAAACAGTGTGAGACAGGGTTATGGATGTATACCCTGTAGTGTGGTCAACATGTTTCTGCCCTATCTGACATCATAATTCAAGGCATTCATCAGGACCAAGATCTTCAGTCACTCTGCTGGAAAAAACGTGCCAAAAGTAAAATAAAAAGTAAATAGAAAGATACTCAGGCCTCTACTCTCGACCAACCATGTGTAGCAGTGGCAATCAGTTGGGTAGGTCAGATGACCCTATGAACAACGTGTGCAACGTGTCCAGAGTCTACGACGGAGCATCACTGCAACATGTAAGAGGAATCTACATGGTGAGAGACTCTGTAGAGTCGGACTGCACACGTTGTTCATAGGGCCATCTGACCTACCCAACCGATTGCCACTGCTACACATTGTTGGCTGAGAGTAGAGGCCTGAGTATCTTTCTATTTACTTTTTATTTTACTTTTGGCACGTTTTTTCCAGCAGAATGACTGAAGATCTTGGTCCTGATGAATGCCTTGAACTATGATGTCAGATAGGGCAGAAACATGTTGACCACACTACAGGGTATACATCCATAACCCTGTCTCACACTGTTTTTATCCCCTATCCCGTAGGACGTAATAATAAAGTCTGTTGTCCCTACTGAGATAGTTTTAAACACACATTTTTTTTGTTGCACTCTGCCCCTCACTTTTACCCTTGAGGTACTGAAATTTGATGTGCTCTAAAAACACTCCCGCTCCTTCCCCGCGGGTAAGTTGTAGCCCACACTGGGTACCTTGCGGTCCCAGTGTGTTGGTGGAATCCAATGATGAAGCATGTCACCCTCGGGTGAGTGAGGGTTTTCGTCCAAACACCTGTTGTGCCCCACCTGCCACCACCTTCCACAGTTGCACCTTGCTACCCTATATCCTGTGTGAGTAATATTAAACAGGAAATGGCATAAAGGAAAAAGCCAGAAATGTTGTATTTATTCTGAGCCATCCTCACCTGAAAGAAGCATCCCTCCTGCATCCTGTTGCTCCTTTGGCAAATCTTGCCCCCAAGATGGGTGAAAGACTTTAGGAGAAGGCCCCCCCCCCCTTTCCAGAATTTGAATTAAGTATTATCAGTGAGGGAGTCGTAGACAAGTATCCTCAGATTTTATGGTGACCCAAATACCCAGCTGAACAATGCAGCGATGTTTCAAATCTGGAGAGACATTGCAACATGCTGCAGTTCAGCGGGTGTCCACAACCAGCGGAGGAAGCTGTGCCGCAAGCACTGGGAGGACCTGCATCGCTGGGCCTGTATTAACACCTAGGACAATGTGGGCCTGTTCTCCCAGCCACATACACAGCAGTCTTGAACTGTCTCGGAGGGTCCTGAAAGCTGAGCAGCAAAGAGGCGGTAAGTACATGTACATTTTTATTATACACATAGGTAGATGTGAATGAATTTTGAAAGGGATGGTCTGTCGTGTTCACTGTGAGTTTCCTCATAACCTAACTTATTCTCTTTAACATGTTTTGTGCCAGTTTGAAAGTTTGTGAAGTTCATATTTAATAACTAAAATGTTATTTGTTTTCTTTGTCTTGACTACTAATTGGTTATTCATATTAGGGAAAGACAGACAAAGTGTACCTTTAACTTACTTCCTAAAGAACATAAGTATGCAATGTTTACTTTAACATGTTCACACATTTTAATGAATAATGTGCTGAGCCTTGTTGGTCCACAAATATCTACCAGTGCTACGTCATTTACAATGCTTTGTAGGTTTGTGCTAAAAATGTTGTTTGCTGTAAGGCCACCATGTGTGTAACCTGTTGTGAAACGACATTTCCAATAGGTTTAATTGTTTAGCAATAAAGAACCAAACTCTCAACTAACCTTGCACATACTCAGAATTGGTGGAACCTCATCTGTATTGTGAAATACCAAATAAATTAATTTCTAACTCGTATGCTTTTCAGATGAAAGCACAGAAAAGAGAGTTGTTTGGTAAATTGGCCACAGTGTCAGCAATGATTTAAAAGAAATGAATTGCTGAACACATGATTTAACTAAGTCCCTATTTTGTGTTTATTACTTATCAGCCAACCGGGCTGGCCAAAAACACATCAGAGAAGGAGTAGGGTACAAGAACAGAGATCCTCGGCTCGAAGGACGGGACGTCACCTTGATACCTCCACCGAGGAGGAGGAGGTGGAACCATCCACCAGCAGGGGTAGTGTGCCTATCTGAAGAATTACCCAATCTTCTACCAAGAGACTCTGGGGCCATGGAAGTCGGAAACACCAGCGAGGGGGAGATATAAGTTTTCCTCCAGGCCTTCATGAACAAGAATGAGACGTGGTTTCCCTAGAGCAGGTCTCAACACCATCTGTGCTTGCCCCAGCAACCTCCCAGACTCCAGAAGCCTCCAGCTGCACCCTCTGAATTGACTTTTTCTCCCAATGCCCGCCTGGAAGAAAAAGAGTCGAGAGACATTTCTGTCCCCGGCATCCTACACTCCACTTGTGATGTCCAGTCCCTTGCTCCTGAGTCTTTTCTAGTGGCTGCATTTGAGGAGGTGATGATGTAAGTTGTAGAGGCTCAGCAAACACCCTTTCTGGACATCAGAGACTTCATGGGAGAGGTCTAGATACTGAGAGATGGTCTCTGGGCAGACAGAAACATTAACTGCCGTCATGACCTACTTGACTGCAGTTTTTATGCCTCGTCTGCCTCCCCAAACCGCCCCACCTCGGGTAGTCCCGTCTCCCAGTTTGTCTGTCCTCAGTGATTCCCCTGCACCCCCTTGTGTTGTTTATTCCCATGGGGGGTCTGGTCCTGCCCCGGCCTGCCAATATACGCCTGCGTCAGAGGAGGATCTGAACATTATCATCAAAACAGTGAGTGAGGATATAGTCAGTGACTTCTGCCCCCAAGTCAGGACCCTGAGTTAGACACATCCTCTGGCTCTTAGTTAGACACATCCCCTGGCCTGGGGGTTAGAATTCATTATTTAGGGCGACAGTGAACTCTTGAGTTTGTATTTTTGTTTGGACTGTGGACTTTCTTTTTACACCTTTGTGTATAGACTAGTTTCCCTTGACAGTTCCTGACATTTTTTTATAATTTGCCCAAACCCCTCCAAGTTAGCTTTTCCCTTCTGCATTGAGAAATATATTTTTTTAATTTGGTCCCTTTCCCAAAGACTTATATATTAAAACGAATTCCTCTGTTTCAAATTTTGACCCCACATTCAAAAAATGTATAAACATTTTTAAAACAAATTCTATTTCTTTAATGTAGTAAGCATTATGTATGATGCATTCTATCTCCTTTCAAGAAAATATCTAGTTGTTTAGAAAATGATTTCTATATGTCTATTCTAATTTAAAATGGCTTATCTTTGAAAATGTACACAGAAGATACATACAAATTTTATATGAGGGAATTGAAGAAAAAACATTCAACAGATATTAAAGGTTAACACAGGGTTGTGGTGTTAAAAGTGCTCATATTTGAATTTGAAGATAAAAGTGAGAAAAATAAGTGAATACACTTATTATGGGCAATTTATCCTACTACTCCGTCTACACAAAGCTGGTTGAGAGTCTTTGTGACTGAACGCATTCAGGGTAGTTGCGCAGGTGGGACTTCAGTTGGTGCAGATGAGACTCATGGGGTTGCAGATGGTTATGGAAGGGGAGCGTGTGGTGGTGCAGGTGTCAGTGTATAATCTCCTGCATGAATTGGCCGTGAAGATTAACATTGGCATTTTTTGCCTATTGCCTCTCATCTTCATGGTCAAGGCATGTCTTGCACTGCCTTCCCTGTAAATTCTTAGCTGTTTTTGGTGCATCTTTTTGTCATGTCTTAGTAACATTATGCTACATTATCTAAGGCATGGGTCTGCTTATCAATCATCTAATGAAGTCCATTAAGGGAGTATAAAACTTCACTTAGAGTAGGCGCAATCGCATGAAGATATTGCTGCTCATCTGTTTGTTGCTGGAAGAAATTGACCCTCCCAGTAGCCAGCATGTGCCCGTGCCAACACCCTTCCACATGTGTGGCCATCTCAAATTACCAGCAGGTTGACCAGCACAGAGAAGGGTGGCACCTAAGAGGTTGTGGGGAGGAGATTCATGAATGAGGGATACCTGCTCCTCACCAGGGGTGTCCCCTCCTTCAGATGATTGAGAGAAGATGGGAAATACACCTTAATGGAAAGAGTGTGTTGGAGATTATAACGAGCGACCTGTAATATGAGGGCTTTGTTGAGGTGATTGTTGCGATGGTGGAAGTAGTCTCCGTGGTTGCTTGGCCAATGGCTGTGGACTGGCAATCCTAATAAGGGATGTACGAGGAACACTGCTGCCATACCCTGCTTGTAGATGGTTGAGCTTCATCGTCTGGCTCAGTGTCCCCATTACCTGGAAGAAGAAAATTGCTACAGTTGAAGTACATCACATTCCAGGTACAATGCCACACAACACATTGCATAAATAAATATTTTCCTTTCAGAACAAATTAAAATTCTAGACATGTTAGGCTAAGGCAAGATATGGTAAGATGTTATGAACCATGGATGAGATTAATACATCTTTACATAGTGAATTCACATCACACTGCTCTAGCCACAGAGATGAGTGTTTTGGAGATCCCAGTGACGTAAGCAGTTGAAAATAGGTCTTTGTAGCCGTACTGGGCATAGAATGTCTGGATCCCGTAGCTACAAATTAAAGGTGTAGGGGCAATTTATATAGTCATTCAATATATTTTTACAAAAGCAGATATATTACAGAATTATGTAAGAGGGGAGCATTGATAACACCATGAAATGGTTTTAGACATTATATTATACTTTCTAATAAGAGAACAAAGAGATAACAATTGGCTACATTATGAGATGTAGAAGTTAAGATCAAAGGTTCCCAAAACCTACTTAACAGACAGACTATTGTGAATGCCAGGATGTCCCCTTATATCCTATCTGCTGATTTTTTTCAAGGTTGACTCCAGGGGCTGTTCTATGATGGACGCTGACAGGAAAGAGAGGCATACACTGTGGAAAAAGTCACTGTAAGTCAAAGAAGTTGAAAGGTACAAGTTACAACTAATCATTTAGAAAGACACACCAAATAGTACTAGGCTACCCTGACCAAGGACAAACATACAGTAAATTCCTACCCTAACATTGACAAAAATTCATATACAAATTAAAAATAAATCAATACTAATTATTAAAACAACGGTGTGGCATAGTGAGCTTCTGGACAACAGGGAGGTGTAATAAAATTCAAACAGCTACCATGTCATGAATACTCTCAGGATATTAGAGACTTATCAAAAAGAGCTGATGTACAACTTACATCAGTCCAGGTGTGATGTACAACTTACATCAGTCCAGGTGTGATAGCACTGCTAGGAGCAGAAGCTGCTCTTGTGGCGGATGGTGGATGGGACAACATCACAGGGCTTAATAAATTAAATTATTTAACATTAGCAAATCTTAGTGTACTAGTATACATGTTAAGGTTATTTTTGACTCCACTACAAAGACATTGTTAAACATATTTTCACATTTCTATGTAGATCTGTCATAAAGCCCACATCTTTTTAGCATAGGTACGTAGCAGTCGTTGTGGTTGCAAGAATGGCACTGTGTGCTTCCCTCCTGCAGGTGCAAGGACGTCTGCCCCAACTGAAGTACTAACTCGGGCTGTATGAGGAATACTACAAATAAACTTAACACAACATATAAAACATTATAAAAACTAGCGCTACAGAATGTTTATGAGTGGTTGGGTAGTTACAGTTAGGATTGTGTTTCCCTAGGAAATGCATTTTTTGGTTTGCTTATATCTTTGGTGCCTTTTGAAGAATCTTCACAAAACCTACCCAAAAAAATAAAATAAATTTACCTCAGCTCCTTTCTGGAAAGTTTCAGGGTGATCTGTTAAGCAGGGGACGAGAAAAAGGGAGGTCCTAAAACGTGTTTCCCCCATTCATTTTCCATAGAAACTTTAGGTCCAGCTACAGCCCAAACCAATGAACAGATTTACACCAAGTCTGGCAAAAAGCTAGATCTTGACCCAGAAAGAGTGCTTTTTGTGATTTATTGTAAACCCGTTCAGTAGTTTCTGAGGAATTAATGCTCAACAAAATGGCATATGTAATGCCGCAAAGGATCTGCGGGAAGACAGATTTCATGGAGAGATCTGATTGATGTGTTGGCAGCCACATTAGGACTCATGACTCAGTCTTGAGTCCTAAAAAAAGACATAAGGGGCAGGGTATACCACACCTGGGGCCAAAAACGTTATTTATTTATTTTTTAATTTTGATGTAAATTTACGGAGGATCAGCGGCAAAATAAAAAAAAGAAAATTTCACAAAAAAAGCAGGCTCCCACACTATCATTTACAAAACAAAAAAACCTGTGTGGGCCAAGGCTGAGGCACCGGGAACCAAATCCTCTGGGACCGTTCCATTAAATAAGGGAGGGGCGTGCCCTTCCCTGAGTCTGTTAAGGCCCTGGGGACCCCATCCCCCGGGGTCGGCTCTCACACTGTACTGGGGAGCCCACCCCAGGGACACAGTGTTTTCCCTACCCTCAAGAGTGAGGGCAGGGAAACAGAAGTTTTCTCCCACCTGGCAGAACTTTGAAAATGCTGTGCAACCCGCAATGCTGATATGAGTGAAGTACAGAGACAAATGAATGCTTGTAGCTTTAGTTATAGAAAGTTTGAGTCATAATTGGCACATTATCAAGGTCCATGCATGAATAGCGTGTTTTTGCAGTTTTTTACTTAGAATTATAGGACTTGTAGTACTAATTAAACATATCAAATATGTACTACAACTCACAATATGCAAAATAGAAAATATGGACTGTTTTACATAGTCACACATGAAACAACCATTAAAAGTTATGGAGAGTATCGGGGTGGAAGCTCAATTCTTACCTGGCACCACATTAGCGCTGACTAAAAGGGGCAGCCCATATAGCTGGTGGGTGTGCACAGTGGAGAGGACATTCTTCTTGAGGGGGTGATACGGAGATGGACTCCAGCTGGTTTTCCAGGAAGAAGCAACCTCAATCCTGGAGAACTTCTCCTTCACCCCTCTCCTCTCATCCTGACATTTTTTCTTTATGTTTCCCTAGGTCCAGACCTCCTCCCCAATGCGTTAACTTCATCAGCCACCTCCTGCCATAAGGCTGCCTTCTGGGCTCCACTGAGGATAATAATGGAGGCAGCTCATGTAGTTTCTTATAGTTTTGCACTACAAATTTCACTACAGAGGCTTTCTCCTCCTCAGTGACATTTTGCTTCCTCCTCAGCAGAGGAAGCATCCTTGATTGAGTCATTGCCAGTGAGCTGCACAGTAGGAAGCAGGAGGCCGATACGCAAGAGGACAGAAATAGATCTTAGGTTTTGGGCTGTATAAGTTGAAATTGAAGTAGTGAACTGTGAATCTGCCTTTTGCACATTTATTCTTGGCTCTTCCAGAGTGGAAGGGCGGGGAAAACTATTCCCGATTATCTCTCACCCTAGGAAGCAAACCTCTATACTGAAGGCACGCTTTTGGTCCCTAATTGGGAGCAGAGCGGGCATTTTTCTGGGCAGGGATACTCCACTCTAGGGGCGCCATATTGGCAACACGGGCTCTAGTGGTCACAAGTTCCTAACGAGCATGCTCTACTCTGCAATATTAACTGGCTATGAAGTGGATGTGCAGTGGACATGCCGTTGCTGCGCCAAAAGCTAGCCCGCCTGTGCCCGGATCGCGTCCAGTGCCAGCCATGCTGCTGGTTTGGTGAGCAAGTCCACCACTACTTGTACCTATTCAAGGGAAGAGCTTTTAGCACTACAGGGAAAGGTATGCTCTCTTTTGAACAGGCTTAGTCTTCATAATGTTGAGTTTTTTCTGTTCTTTACACAAGTTTGCTTTGGACTGTACGAGCCACCTTAGCACTGAACAGGATCTAAACAATCATGAATTAACTCTGAAGCACTCTTATTTGCCAGTGTATTTAGCAGTATGCCTCCTTAATTGTAGATCCCTACCTAAACATGCCTCTGATATTTATGACTTACTTTCAGAAGATTCTTTGGATTTTGTATTTCTCACTGAAACATAGCTCAAGGAATGTGCCATATTCGATATTGAACTAGCTGCTGCCCCAGGCTTTTCTATTCAGTATTTGGCGGCCGCTGCGCGGTCGCGCAGCGGACATGCGCAGCGGGCGTGCTGCCGGCGCGCCAAAGGCAAGCTCGTCTGCGCCCGTCCGCGACCCGACCGCGGCCAGCGCCAGGAACCCTGGACCTCCCACTACCCATCGCTACGACACCACCACCCTCCTCGCACTCAACCCTGGAAGACTTAGAGAATGCCAACAGGCCTCGCCGAACACGACCCACGGCCAGTTCTCCTGCCTCCACTGCCGCCAGACCCTCACCGCCACCCCGGCCTCCAACACCGCCGATGCCAGCACCGGAGACACCCTAAAATGCATCCTCCTCAACGTACGCTCCGTACACAAACACGCCATGGAAATCTGGAACCTACTCGACTCTCTTTCGCCCGACATCGCCTTCTTCACAGAGACCTGGACCAACGCATCCTCCGCCCCCGACATCAGCACCGCCATCCCAGACGGATACAAGATCCAGAGGAAAGACCGCCCCAACCACCCAGGAGGGGGCCTTGCCATCGCCCACAAGATCACCCTCCGCCTCACTACCTCCAGCGAAACCTTCCCCTCCGCCGAACACCTGCACTTCAAGATCCAGACCACCCCCAAAGCCACACTCCGAGGAACCCTCATCTACAGACCCCCCGGCCCCGAACACCCTTCGCCACCACCATCACCGACTTCATCACACCCCACGCGATCGCCTCAACAAACTACATACTCATTGGAGACCTGAACTTCCACCTCGACAACCCCAGCGACCCCAACTCCACTATCCTTCGTGACAACCTCGCCAGCATCGGACTTAAACAACTCGTCAACACACCGACCCACAGAGCAGGACACACCCTCGACCCCATCTTCGCGGCAGGAAACAGCGTCCATTACAGCCACACAACGCAGCCGCCATGGACCGACCACCACTGCGTACACTTCGCCATCAACAAACCCAAGGCACCCAAACCAGCCCCACACCCATCACGAAGGAACTGGAGCAAGGTTACCGACGAGCAACTTAACTCCACCCTCACCCGAGACAACCACACCTGGGCACCCGACGCAAACAGCGCAAACGACGCAGCCAGAGAACTCCACAACTGGATCTCCAACTGCGCAGATGAGCTCGCCCCGCTACGCAACCCCGACAGACAACGCCCCAGGAAAGCCACCTGGTTCACAACCGCTCTCCAAGAAGCCAGACGCACCTGCAGACGCCTGGAGAAGAACTGGAGAAACACCAAGACAACCGAAAACCACACCACCTACAAGGACGCCATGACGGACTACCACAACCAGATCAGAGCCACCAAAAGGAACTTCATCCACAACAAAATCCTGGCCAACTCCACCAACTCCAAGGAACTTTTCAGTGTCATTCAAGAATTCACCAACCACGCAGCGAAGCCACAGACATCACCCCATCCCAAGACCTCTGCAACAAGCTTGGAACCTATTTCCACCTCAAGATCAAAAACCTCTACGATAACTTCATCGACCATCCACCAGGCGCCACAGATGGCCCCCCGCCCCCCAGAAACACCAGCCAGCCCACCATCTCCAACTGGACACCGATCACGGCCGAAGACACCGCCTCGACCATGAAAAGCATCCACTCGGGGGCCCCCACCGACCCCTGCCCCCCTCACATCTACCACAGAGCCGTGGCAGCCATCGCAACCCAAACTACAACGCACCATCAACACCACCTTCAAAACAGGCACCTTCCCAGACGACTGGAAGCGCGCAGAAGTCAGACCCCTGCTCAAGAAGGCCACAGCTGACCTCACCGACCTCAAGAACTATCGGCCCATCTCGCTCCTCCCCTTCGCAGCCAAAGTTGCAGAGAAAACAGTCAACAGGAAACTGACACGATTCATTGAAGAGAACGCCGTTCTCGACCCGTCCCAATCCGGATTCCGAAGCAACCACAGCACAGAGACCGCCCTACTCGCCACCACAGACGACATCCGCACCTCCTGGACCAAGGCCACTCCGCAGCCCTCATCCTACTCGACCTATCAGCGGCCTTCGACACCGTTTCCCATCGCACACTAGTCGTCAGACTACACGACGCAGGCATACAAGGAACAGCCCTGGACTGGATCCGATCATTCCTCACCGGAAGAAGCCAAAGGATCAGACTCCCACCCTTCCTCTCCGACCCTACGAAAATCACCTGCGGAGTCCCACAGGGTTCATCACTGAGCCCCACCCTCTTCAACATTTACATGGCCCCCCTCGCAGACATCGTCCGACAACACGGCCTCAACATCGTAACCTACGCCGACGACACCCAGCTCATCCTCTCCCTCACCAAAGACCCCACCACTGCCAAACTCAACTTCCAGAAAGGAATGCAAGACGTCGCAGTCTGGATGACCAACAGCTGCCTGAAGCTCAACGCCGAGAAGACAGAAGTCCTCGTTCTCGGTACCACCCCTTCTGCATGGGACAGCACCTGGTGGCCGACCGCCCTCGGAAGCCCACCTACTCCCTCAGACCACGCCAAGAACCTCGGCATCGTACTCGACTCATCACTCTCCATGAACCGACAGGTCAACGCCGTCACCTCCAGCTGCCTCAACACCATCCGCATCCTCCGCAAGACCTTCAAGTGGATCCCCCCTGAGTCAAGGAAGACAGTCACCCACGCACTCATCACCAGCAGACTGGACTATGGAAACGCACTCTACGCCGGCATCAACAAGACCCTACTCCGCAAACACCAGACAGTACAAAACACCGCCGCCAGACTCGTCCTCGGCATCCCCCGACACAAACACATCAGCCAACACCTACGAAGTCTCCACTGGCTCCCCGTGGAGAAAAGAGTCACTTTCAAAATCCTCACTCATGCCTACAAATGCCTACACAACAACGGACCCAAATACCTCAACGACAGAATCAACGTCCACGTACCCAAAAGAAACCTCCGATCTTCCAACCTCGCACTGGCCGAAACCCCGCGCATCCACAGAGCCAGAGCAGGCGGAAGATCCTTCTCTCACATTGCAGCCAAGACCTGGAACGAGCTACCGGCACACATCAGACGCGCCCCCTCCCTGAACACCTTCAGGAAGACCCTCAAGACCTGGCTCTTGGGCTAAACAGTTCTGCGGACTCCCCCCTCAGCGCCTTGAGACCCTCACGGGTGAGTAGCGCGCTTACAATTCCCTGATTGATTGATTGATTGATTGAAAACAGGAGGAGGTGTTGCGGTAATCTTTGGATCAAAATACTCCTGTTCAACGTTTAAAATAGAGGCTATCAGAGACATTGAGAGGCTTGTCTTTTCTATCAAAATATAGGCAACTTTCTCATTTTCTGGAGCCCTCATTTATCGTCCGCCTGCCTCCCATCATGAATCATTATATAAATTAATTAATGCTGTAGCTCAACTTTCTCTTCAATACGCCAACTTCATGGTTATTAGTGATTTTAATTTACATATGGACAATATTGACTGTGCTCATGTTAAGGAAGCTTTGAAAGGTGTTAACCTTTCTCTATTAGTGTTTGAACCTACACATACAGCAGGGTATTCTCTTGATCTAATATTTTCCAACCTCCCTAATTTTTTAGTACTTTTTGCTTTTAAGGTGGATTCCAAGACAGGGCCAGGTAGTACCTCTCACAGAAGAGAGAGGGCGTGGCTTAAAATTACTAAGCCCCTTCTATCACAATGTCTGCAAGACACATCTCCGGTTTTAACTGGTTTGCCAGAAGCCGATACTGAAATTTTCAACAATTGGTTAACCAATGCATTAGAGATATTGGTTCCCCTCAAAATGCATTTTTCAAAACGGTCTAAATGAACAGCCCCTTGGTTTACACCATCTTTACAGGCAGAGAAAAGCTTTTGCAAATCATTATAAAGAAAATGGAGTAAAAGCTGTAATTAAAATATCATAAATCTATTCGCAGACAGCAATGTGACTATTTTTCCACACAGATAGATCTCTGTAGCATATAACTCTTCGAGGGAGCTCTCAAAAGTGATTAAATTCTTTTTACCCCCAACGGCTTCACAAAACAAAGTCATCCCTTCACTGGAGTTGTGCAATGATTTGGCGAATTTCTTTGATGATAAAATTCATTCTATCTTCTCTCATTTTACGGAAAAAGTTTCTTCAGTAGCGTAGGCCAATTCAGAGAAACATTTTGGCCCTATTTTATCAGTTTTTACTGATATATCTCCAGATCAAGTAATGAAGGAGCTAAGTAAATGCAAATCTGTTTCTCCAGTTGATCTTTGTCCTCCTCGTATCCTGAATTTAGTATTGTTATCTATTATTCATGTTTAAGTAATATTTGAAATAATTATTTAAAGGCTCCTACAGTACAGAAGAGCTGGAAACAAGCTCTCCTGTTACCTTTATCGAAGAAGTCTATTTAGAGCAATTTTAGGCCTATTTCACTTTTGCTGACTACCTCTAAGATTTTAGAAAACTTATTAATCAACCAGTGTCTCCTCGTTTTTAGAAGCTAACAATCTCTTACACGGCTCTCAATCAGGATTTCGTCCTGGTTACAGTACTGAATATGCTCTACTTGAAGTTTCCGAATTTATGAAGAGCAATCGGGATCATGGTATCTCAGCTACGGTGATTTTACTGGACTTATTGGCAGCATTTTATATGGTTTCTCACTCAATTCTGCTGGTTAGATTGCGCAAGATGGGCATTGAAGGTGATCCAGCGCGGCTAATATAATTTCTCCTTTAGATATGAATCCAGGTGAATTCATTCACATCAACTATACCATATGTCGGTGGGGCCCATAACACCGCATATCATACACTCAGTTATTCGTTCCCTGGATTACACACATGCACCAAGGAGAAGAAATGAGTTGCTGGAGGAACGGGATACCTTGTTAAATTTGACAGATTATTACCTAAAACATCATATACATTTTCAGCTTTAAATCCTGTCGGTTTCAAAACATCATGGTACTCTGCTCTTTGGTCGATGGACCAACTAGTAGAATAAGTTGATGGTGATTAAGACCAGCTCAATCAATTAAAACCCTGTTAAATGTCATACTTATTAATGAAACTAAAGAACGACAGACTCATAGTTAATTCAGAATGAAATTTTATCTAAATTCAAGTTTGCACGAGTGAGATTCTTAGTTTATTAATCACCATAATACATTCATGACATTTATATAATCAATTGTGTAAAGAAGTTACATTTATGCATTACCTATTTAGATGCAGATAGGATTGGTTCACCAAAAAGAAGATAAACCGTAGATCACAGAATAGACTCCCAAACTGACTGACTGTCCCACTAAATGGCCTCCTCGACGGGACCTCCCGTACAGATTTCCCGCAACGGTCTCGTTCCTTCCCCAGTCAAGTTCGAAGTCAATGACAGCATCCGCATTAACATCAGCATTAACGTCGGCATCGGCATTCGCAATAATAGCAGCAGCCCCTCCCACATAAGAGCAGTCCCTCTTCTACCCTACTTCTAGCTTACTACACAAAAAGTTGCAATGTTTGGGGGCAGGAATCACGCTAATTGGTTCATTTGAGGGGTGGCGAAGATCACCTCATCGCCTTCCTTGTTCAAACTGGTTTCGGGGATGGTTAAGAGTTCACTGTTTCCCATGTCCTTTGGGTAAAAGCAGTCCAAATTGACTATTCATAATGTTGCAACTCTGATGGTCACAATTTGGTCAGTCCATTGTTTCTCAATACTTTCTTTTCCCCTTTCTCACGGATACGTGCTGAGTCTTTCTTGGCACTCTCCTCATAATAGGTCAAGGTGACCTTGACATTTCTCACTCCGTGTACAGGCCGTACCCACGTGGTTCAGCTTCATTATTTCTTTCGCTTAGAGGCCATCTTTGATTTCTTGTATGACCTCATCTGTTTCGGCAGCCATTTTTGCAGCATGGCCTAACAGGCCCGAGTGAACTATCATAAAACAAGCACAATCATAATTAAAACAAAGAATATAAGCCTTTCTGTTTACCACCCGTCATTCTAAGAACCCGTGTTAGGTGTTAACTAGCAGAAGCGACATTTAAAGCCATTTTACTTACCATCCGCATTCTATGCCACAACACAATTTTACTACATAGCATAAATCATGCGATTTTACTCTAATTAGTACGCAAATCACAAGATTAATATTATTTTACTTCACAATTGTGAATAAATTAGATTTTGCACAAAATAGCAGTTACCGTTTATGTAAATGTTTATTAAAGGTGCATTTGTTGGTTAATTCATCAAACAATTAGTACCATTAATTTATTATTCTTATCAAGGGGGTTCCAAATTTATTTCATTTACCTTGCTTCATCAAAGGACAGACTTCTCCCTGGCAAAAATTGTATCTGGAGGACAGAACGCAGGTAGTTCAACTGCCCATATTACACCCGCTGCTAAACTGCTCCACTATGGGGGTCCCTCAGGGTTCCCCATTAAGCCACACTTTATTTAATATCTATCTGAAACCTTTGGCCAATTTGGTTGAAACCTGGGACTTCAAAGTGACTTCTTATGAAGATGATACGAAGCTGCCTCTATCTTTTTAGGCGGATAGTTATGAAGCATTATCAAGTTTTAAACAGTGCCTAAGTGATGTATCAAAGTGGATGACCATGAATTGTCTTCAACTAAATTCAGATAAGATGGAAAATTTATTTTTTGGGGAACAAAGAGCCCCCCTAAAGCTATGAAATGGTGGCCTGATGAATTAGGGCCTGCTCCAACACCCTCCAAGCTCGCAAGAAACTAGGGTATTAAATTTGATACCGATGTATCATTTGCACCACAAATTCAAAACCTGTCATCAGTCTGTTTTACAAAGCTTAAATCTCTAAAAACAATTATTCAATTAGTTTCAGATAATACCCTGAAGACTATTGTTCCCTTTATAGTCACATCTAGGCTGGACTATGCCAACATCCTGTATTTGTAACTTCCAACGTGTTTGCTTTATAGACTTCAGATTATTCAGAATGCTAATGGTAGACTGATTTTGAGAATTTCTTTTCGGAAATCTGTTTCTTCTTCTTTGAAACTGCTGCATTGGCTTTCGGTGGCAAAACGTATTGAATTTAAGTCTTTAGTCCTTGCGTACAGAGTTTTTCATCAAACCGGTCTGACTTATATAAGGAATAAAACGCAAGCCCAATTATCAAGCTAGATCACTCAGATCTAATAGCTATCTGCTTTTACAAGTTCCAAGAATACATAAAGCTAGACTGGGAGGCAGATCGTTTGCTTTCTTTGTTTCAAAGCTGTGGAATAGCCTTGCTTTAGTTCTGACGAAGGCTCAGACGTTATCTGAGTTTAGGAAGAAATTGAAATTTTTCGTTTTCAGTACATTTTCTATTCTCTATCACCTGGCTACGATTCTAGCTGATTGACGGGATGCTTCTTGAAGCATCTGTGTGCTATACAAGTGGCTTGTTATTATTATTATCCATGTTGTTGAAAATTAATGTTTGTCAGCTGTACCTGATTGATTTCAGGTGTATATCAGTTTCAAATTAATTGTCATGAGTCAGTCTTCTCTGTACAACCATGCGGAGGACTCCGTTTGCAGAGATTCCGGCCCATATGTGGAGTACTCCATTCAGATCCATGCAGAGTCTCCGCCAGTCATAAAATACTGTCATAAGTTACAAGTCGTAACTTTACAATTGTAAATTATGACTATCCAGACTCCACCTCCTCAACTTAGGAGGGGGGGGGGGTGGAGACAAGTAACTTACACTTTTGTAGTAAATATACTTTCAGAGTTTTTGAATACCGAAAAGTAGCAAACTTACTCAAATGTGTGAACGTACTCAAAAGTGTAAGTTACCTTTGTGAATCAGGCCCAATAAGTGTGGCAACTGATGGACCTGCCTTCTGTAGAGCAAGTAATAGGGCACGTATTTCTGCTATTGGGGCAGTGGAATTACCTAAACCTTTGTAGTAGATACAGAGCATGTTGAAGTCGCCATCCGTCCCAAACTTCCTGCATTTAAGTGCAATAATCAGAATATTTTTGCTTAGTGACAACTGTGCGCTGTGCAGAGCTGTCTGCATAGAATTTACTCTTTACTCATGTATGGGTACGATGTTTGAAGAGTGAAGAATGTTTGTGTGTATTATGGAAATTATTGAGTTTGAAGCGTCAGATCATACTCAAAATTGACAACATTTGCATTTTGTCATGGCTCACTGCACACAACAAAGGTACAGAGCATGTAGGTTTGGTATACTAGGTTAAGTAGCCACCTCAAGTATAATGTGCCAGAGGTCGTTTCCACTGTAAGAATTTTCTCAGATGGAGCAAATCGTTACTCTGCAGTTGATTATAAATGTGATTGATATGCTTTGGGGGTTTGTCTGTCTTGCCTGAAGTGCTAGGAACAATCCTAGTTACTAGGTTTGCTGTGTGGTGAAGGAAGTGACCCGATTAGGGTCAGCAGGGTCCCTCACAACCACCTCTCAGCCTTCCATACAAATGAAGAGTCGGTCAGACAGTAGAGAATACAAACCAAGTTATTTATTAGTATTCGCTCGAGCGGAGTCTAGTCTGACTAGCCTCCTAAGATGCTACCGAGGGGACTGACCCTCACCAACATTGCATCAGTTGTTATACATTTCCAATGCCCAGCAAGACCCGCCCAGAACTGGAAATTTCCAGTTGGAGCAGGTTAACAAAGGAGACACAGAAGATGAGCTACACCCCTGGGATCGGGTACGTGTTTTCTCTACCTCAAGGTAACTCTGTCCGTGCCCACCACTGTAAGCATGAGAACGGGCCTATCTAACAAGGAAGGTATGCAAAGGCACATTCATGTATTCATTAAGACAGCGAAGCTCAACCTTGGAGAAATACAAAAAAAAATATCGAAGCTGCTTTCCGCTGAGGCAGGAAAAATGAGACAGAAGTTAGTTTCGATCATTACACAAAATGGCGGCTAAGTAGAAAATGGTGCCGCAAATGCTAACTTAAGCATAATGCTAATAGGGGGAGTCGACCGGAAGTATTTTCTAGTCCAACAGACCCCCCTTTTAGCATTTGCTAACTAATTTTTCTACTGGTGAAAGCTAAAACTCTCTGCAATACATAATGAGCATATTACAAATCTAGACATACATCATCAATACTCAAAAATGCCCTCGTCAATGCACATCATGTCCTGGATATCCTGCATCATCATAGCCTTGTTCCGAGAGTCATGTTCTAGGTGTTTGGGGTGATGTTTCAACATTTGTACACAGCAGACCCAACAGGCGGAAAGACAGTGTATGCACATACAATATGTTAAAATGATACCAGCTATGGCGACTAGGATGATGATAATCTTCCAACCCCAGGACGTAAATAGGCCCCAAAACCACCCAGTGAGAGACCATGTACCATTCTCTTGGTGTATGTCAGAGGCAAGTCTATGGAGCTTCTGTATAGCAGCATATACATTCGGAGCGTGGTCCGGTATGTATACACAGCAGCTACTGCCGATAGCCCCTGCCACTCGCCACAAACATTCCAGAGACTCCCCTTCGAATCCCTGGTTCACTCCTGATTTGAGGACACTAAAGCAGGAGTGCAAGAAACTGGAGAGAATCTGGCGTAAGGGGTTTCATCCTGGGGACAAACTTACACTGAGATATAAGCAACAAATATATTATAAGGCCATAGCACAAGCCAAAAGTCTTTACTATGGGACTAGAATTGACGCAGCTAAGAATAACTCAAAGGAAATCTTCTCCATAGTTCAGAGTTTCCTGGCTCCAAAAGCACAATCTAGCATGATTCCCTCCTCTGCCTCTTGGTGCGAAGATCTCTCCACTTTCTTCATGGAGAAAATTCACACCATACAGGCGTCCTTTATCTCTTGTAATAAGGACTCAGGCACCCTGTTGGCTGGAAGGACCTCATTAGCCCCGCCCCTCCACTCTTTGGCCGCTTTCACCCCCATTGATCTTCCTAGCTCCCTCAAAATATTAAAGGGTCTGAAATCTGGATCTCCATCGGACCCTTGTGCTGCGAGACTTCTAGCTGACGTGGCGGACACGGTTAATCCTGAAGTCAATAGAACCATTACCATGCCCCTCTCTTAAGCTCTTGTCACGGCCATTTGGAAGCAGGCCATGATCCTTCCTCTTTTAAAAAAACCTTCACTTGACCCTCTGTGTCCGGTAAATTACCGGCCAATTTCTCTCTTGCCCAGTGTGGCCAAGGTATGCGAGAAAGTAGTTACCAGGCAGCTGACCGACTTTGTTGAAAGGTCAGGCCTTCTTCATCCCGCTCAGTCGGGCTTTAGGGCCTCCTTCAGTACAGAATCAGCTCTGGTGGAAGTCTCCGAAGCCATCAGAGACTGTTTGGATGCCGGCGGGAGGGCTGCCTTGGTTTTGCTGGACCTCTCGGCGGCATTCGACACGGTTCCCCATGCATTGCTGCTCACCCGATTGGCAGAGATCGGCGTCTCTGGAAGTGCTTGGGCCTGGATCGAAGGCTTCCACCGTTTACTTCCTCACCAAAGAAAGTGACTACAGGGGTCCCACAGGGCTCCTCTTTGAGCCCTCTTCTTTTTAATATTTACGTCACTCCTCTGGTTCAGCTAGCTGAGGACCTAGGCGCGAAGGTAATCGCTTACGCCGACGATACCCAGCTCCTGTTCACATGGGGAAAAACTAATGCTCTTGTTCTGCCGCCAAACACTGCCTGACCGCAGTCTTCAGATGGCTGGCGGCGGCAGAATTGAAATGTAATGAGGAAAAATCGGAAATCCTCTTATTTGGAAAGTTTCCCTCTCGGTTTAGAGAAACACTCTGGCATTCCGATTCAGTGTTTCCTGCCTCCTCAGGGAATCCTGTTAAGAACTTGGGGGTCTGGTTCGAGGAGAACCTCCTGTTCTCGACTCAGATCAAGAAGTTGACAGGGACCTGCTTTGGGTTTTTAAAAGTTCTTAGGAAGTTTCTTCCACTTCTTCCTCGGGCGGCCAAGGAGACAGTCATCAGAGCCCTTATCCTTTCTCGGTTGGATTACGCCAATGCTCTGTATATTGGCACCCCGAGTTACCTACTAAACAAATTGCAAGTGGTGCAGAACGCGGCTGCCAGGCTCCTTTTGAACATCCCTGCCAGATGTAGCGTGAAACATCATCTTCGCACTCTACACTGGCTGCCTTTGGCAGAGAGGGTTAGGTTATGTTGTTATGTTATGTTAAAAATATTTATAGAGCGCACTAACACCAGGCGGTTTCATGGCTCTAAGAGCGGGGGGGCGACAGTAGTAATGATGACAGAAGCTTTACTCATATGCCTGAGAGAACAGGAGGGTCTTAAGAAGTGTTCTAAATTGGGCGTAAGAGGTTACTAACCTCAGTCCAGTGGGAAGAGAGTTCCAGAATTGAGGGGCCAGAAAAGAGAATCCACGACCACCGTGTTTCTTGCGTTTAAAGGTGGGGGTGGTGAGCAGGTTCAGATGGGAGGAGCGAAGTTCGCGAGAGGGGGCATAGCGATGGATCCTAGATGAAATGAATGCTGGGCCATGGCCGGCAAGGGCTTTAAATATGGTGCAGCCCAATTTAAATGCACAGCGTTTAGCCACCGGAAGCCAATGGAGGCTCTTCATCAGGGGGCGGACATGTTGATGTCTAGGTTGATGAAAAATGAGCCTGGCTGCTTGATTTTGTACCAGTTGCAAACGGTGGAGTTGGTATGCCGAAATACCGACATAGAGCGAGTTGGCATAATCAACACAAGAGATGACCAAGGCCAAAATGACTAAGGTCAAGGCCTCGGTGGTCAGAAATCTACAGATCTTCCGAATTCTGCGTAGATGGAAAAAGCAGGTAGATACCACTGCACTAATCTGAGATTGCATAGACAAGTCGTTGCTGATTATGACCCCTAGACTTTTTACAGATTTTACTGGGCAAGGCGGACTACCTAGGAGAGGAGGCCAGAAATTAGAATTCCAAGGGTTGGCGATACCTCCAGTCAGGATCAGCTCAGTTTTATCAGGGTTAAGTTTTAATTGGTTAGCATTCATCCATTCGCTAATATGGCTCATGGTGGACTGGAAATTGGATACTGAGGTGTTGGAAGAGTCAATTTCGAACACCAGCTGGAGGTCGTCTGCATAGTTGAAAGTTACAGCTGTACTTTTGCGTAAGGACCAGATCAAAGGTAGCATGTACAGATTAAACAAGAGAGGCGAGAGGGAGGAACCCTGGGGGACCCCACAAGACAGCTTAGCTTTTTGGCTGAGAAGTTGGCGAGATGGACTGCCTGAGATCGGTTGTGTAGGAAAGAGGAGATCCACTTCAGAGCCAGGCCCTGGATGCCAGCATTACTGACACGATCGATCAGGAGGTCATGATCGACCGTGTCAAAAGCGGCTGACAAATCCAGAAGTACCAGGGCCTGGGTGATGTTTTTATCAGCCCCTCTCCTAAGCTCGTCCATAACTGCTAGGATAACTGACTCCGTGGAGTGTGCTGGTCTAAAACCTGCCTGATGGGGATCGAGGAACTGAGAATGCTCAATAAATGAGCTCAGACAGTTTGCTACATGGGCCTCTAAGATCTTACTAAGATAGGGGAGTAAAGAAATTGGGCGGAAGTTGCTCAGGACCAGGGGGTCAGCGTTGGGTTTCTTCAGGATAGGGACAATTTCAGCATGTTTAAAAGTGTCTGGAACAGTGCCTTGATTAAGAGAATTATTAATTAGATTCAAGGCATTAGTCATCGCCCACCGCGCACTGCATGCCACAGGGCCAGGCTATCTTCAGAAATGGTTCTCTTTCTACACCCCCGCAAGACACCTACGCTCTTCCTCCCAATCTCTGGCTAGAGTCCCGCAGTTTCTCTTGCACAGGACGGGCGGCAGCTCTCTGGCTGTGAAGGCCGCTTTAGGTTGGAATGCTCTGCCCCTAGCGCTCCGATGCACTCAGGACCTCAATCTTTTTAACAAGAAGTTGAAAACGCACCTTTTCCCCTGAAATTGGCTTTTCTTCACTCTCTCAAGGTTCGCGCCGGGACACTCTTGTAGTATCTGCGCGCGTTAGAAATGAAAATAACATAACATAACATGGCAGGCCCCACCCCGATCAGCGAGGATGACGTCTAACACCATCCGGTTTTGGAGGGCAACGAGTCTCGTAGCCTGAAGCTCGGCTGTAATATTAGTCATAATTCCAGCTGTTGCATTTATTACTCCTTCCACCACCCTGGTGAGTCTACGAATATTGAGACTATTGGACATGGGGCCCCAAAAGGGAAGAATACCGTTCATAGCATCAGTGAACTGCTGCAAAGTGGTGTCTCTCTGATGTATGTGTGTGGTGTCAATAACTTGTCTAACACGAAACAGATGGGCACTCCTGCGCTGTAGTCGGTGATCCCTATCAGTGACATTAAAACCCCAGATATCCGACATTTCATTTTGAAGCCATGTTACATTTTGTTCTCTTTCGTACATATTCATGCAGTCTGTCGGGGACAATGTATCTGGTGTCCCTTGCTCCCCTGGGGTAAACCCCTGATGTACACGTATATACTCTAAGACAGTTTCATAATCGGCTAATGTCATATTCATAGTATCAGAATGATAATGAGTGTATACCATAGTAAAGAGCTGAAACCAACCTTCGCAGCTTGCGAGGTAAGAAAAAGGCATGGACAGTAATACATAATTCTTGTGTGTAACAGAAGGGAGTAACCCACAGATCCAGCAATTTGTGACATTGGACGTACAGTGGGACTGATGCAACATTTGGAGGAACACATTATCTATATATGTCTTTCTGTGTTCACCTTTGTGAGGAGCCAGGGTGACAAACATATGTTCAGGGGGAACAGGTGTTGTACCAATCAAAGAGTGCACAGGATATTTCTCTTCTAGAAACCACATTATTCCAAGTATCGCTACTAGGGAAATCAGGTCAATCACTATAAAAATCATTTTACTCCTTTTTGACCAACTGGGCCAACCAACCCCATTCCTCTCCAAACGTGGTGCTGCAAAAGGCTGTTCCTCCTCAACAATTGGGCGACCAAAAGGATACATGGTGATTAGAGGGGAGAAATGCAATGCAATGGGGTTGACAACAAGGAAACAAGAGGATGGGCAAAGAGTTTCCAGCGTCCTTCAGAGCCTCGCTGGGAGACTCCTATTGTTCATCTACGGTGGTGCTACTGAGCACTACGGTGGTGCAGCGCGATCGTGGGCTGTTGAAGAATTCCCACGCCGTCCAGGATAGGGCACCCCCCCCTTTCGGGAACACACCCTCAGCTTATCCTGTTCAGTGTCTTGGACAGTGCACCATTCTCCCTTTCCCTAAGCTATTATTGGTACCACAGACAGGGTACATGCACCCTATTCTTCATCCTCGCAGTCCATCCCTACTAATCTGACTTTTCCTTTGGTGCACTGTCCCTCCGTCAGGAACGCAAATTGTACCTAGCCACTCCGGGCACAGAGTGATCAGCGAACAGGGGCTCAAATTCAGAGGGGCCAAGGGACTGGGGCTCAAGCACTTGGGGGTCATGTGAAGGAGAGTCCTGGATGGCCCTTATTTCAGGGGGCACCGCCTCATTCAACACTGCGTCGTTTTCCTCCTCCGTTTGCACCCACGTCAGTCGGGCATCCGAAAAAGGGATAAAGCGTGGCACGTGCTCCGTCCCATGGTCACCTATGCCATCGATCACCCACCGGTCATAGGGGAGAGGCAACGGTACCTTGCGGCAGTGATTGGTGTGTATCCAGTTCTTCCGATGGGTCACCTTCACAGCACTTCTGGTGGCGAGGAGAACCTGCAGAGGCCCCTTCCAACGGGGCTCCAAACTTCTTTTCCTCTGGAAGTGCCGCACAAGGATGTAGTCACCAGCTCAGATATCATTCCCGGGCCCCTCTGTTTGTGGTGGCAAAGTGTCTTGAATCTGTTGATGAATAGAACGCAATTTTTTTGTCAATTCATAGACCTAATCCACTAACAGAGGATACTCAATTTCAGAAAAACGTTTTGGTCGCGGGACGCCCCAAACATTTTCAGGGCGGCCGAACACGACCTCTTACGGGGACAATCCGTAGCTCTTGTTGACAGAAGAGCTAACGGTAAAGCATCTGGCCATTTCAATCCTGTGCTTTCCTGAATTTGTGCCAATTTTAGTTTGAGAGTACCATTGTACTTCTCAACCAAACCTGCTGACAGGGGGTGGTGTGCAGCATGGAACTTCTGCCTGATGTGTACGCCATCACATACTAGCTGGATGACTTTTGAATTGAAGTGACTGCCATTGTCACTCCAGATCAAACGGGGTAAACCGAAGCGAGGGAAAAACTCCTTCAAGAGGGCTTTCGCCATCGCTAAGGCTATGTTCTCCTTAGTGGGGTATGCCTCAACCCATTTGCTGAATGCGCAAACAACCACTAACACATATTTCAAATTATTGACCGGTTCCATCTCAATGTAGTCCATCTGAAGGACTTCAAAGGGGAAGGAAGGGGGTGAAAAATTACCAGTGGGTGTAGGAGTGCCTTTTCCAGGATTATACATCATGCATACCATACAATATTTCACCAAGTGAGCAGCAGTCTTGGGGATGTTATCATTCTGGCACACGGGGTCTAGTAGTTTGCATATGCCCTTGGCGCTAATGTGAGCTGGCCCGTGCGCCATAGTGACTACAGGGATCACATAGGCGTCCGGCAGCATCCACCTTTGCTTTCCTGACTTATCCGTCCAGCACCCATCCTCGTCTAAACGTGCTGTGCTTTCCTGCCATATTGCTAACTCCTCAATCGTTGCCTCACTCTGTATTTCTTTAACACTATCCATTGTATCCTCAAACTTAGGGGCCTATTACAATGGTGGTCGGGAAACCTCCCCGACCGCCATGGTAGCGGGAAAAGACCGCCCGCATGTACCGCGACATCACCGCCGGTCGAATTACGATGACCCGCTGTCGAAATCCGACCGTGGCGGTCTGATCGCGGGCATTAACATTGCGGCGGTTGATGCTGCCTGCAGCACTGCTGCGATGCCTAAAGGAGCATGTCCTGCATTTCCCTGCACTGCGTGGCAGGCACTGCACAGTGCCTGCCACCTAATACAGGGAAATGTAGGGGGGACCATGGGTACCCCCCCAGTGTACCCACACCCCCCCAACACATTGGGGCCCCGCAACAGGCCCCCGGAAGACAATCACCGCATGCCTTTCAAAGGCGGTCTGACCGCTGAGGAAAGGCTGGCTACCGCTGGCATCATAATCCTGCCGGCGGAGCCTGCTCTGCACCGCCACCATTCTCCCGGTCCTGCTCCGTCCGCCAGGCAGGAGTGCGGATGGCAACCGGCGGTAAAGCGGCGGTCGGAATTTCCCACCGCCGCAGTCACCACCGCCATCCTAATATGACCGGCGGTTTTCCTGGTTGCGATGGCGGGCGGATGTCCACCGCCGGTACGGCGGGCGCCACCGCCGGTACGGCGGGCGCCACCGCCGGCCCGGCGGTGGACATCCAACCGCCATCGTAATAGACCCCATAGTAACTTCGGGTACCCATCTAGCAGGACCTGCTACAAACATCTTTATCATCTTCGTTTGAGCCGTCACCTTAGTTGTTTGATCTGCAAATGCATTTCCCCTCCCCACATCATCAGTAATCGTCTTGTGAGTGCTGCACTTCACTATTGCTAACTCCCTGGGGAGTGTCAGAGCTGACAAAAGCCTGTGTATCAATGGGCCGTTCTGAATCTTTAACCCGTGTGAAGTCAGGAATCCTCTCTCTGCCCAGAGCCGCCCAAAATTGTGGGCGACTCCAAAGGCGTACTGGCTGTCAGTATAAATATTGACAGTCAGTCCCTCACCTAGCTCACAAGCTCGAAGAAGGGCAACTAACTCTGCAGCTTGGGCAGATTGATAGGGAACTCGTGATGTCTTGACTACTGTATGTAAAGTAGTGATTGCATAGGCTGCAGTTGTTGTGCCATCCGGTAATTTGAAACAAGAGCCATCGACAAAAAGCTCCCCTTGTGGTTCAGATAGGGGAACATCAGTCAGGTCTACCCGTCCCTTCGTCTCCTCTTCAGTCCGAAAAATACAATCATGTATGTCTAGTTCCTCACTGTCAGAAGGGAGGGGTAGTAACGTGGCTGGGTTCAGGGTGGCACATCTTTTGATCGTGACGTGTGGTGCAAAGAGGGTCAGTTCATAACCAGTCAGACGCGCACTGGTAAGGTGCTGCGTCTTTGTTTTGTTCAAAAGTGTATCCACAGCATGAGGTACCATGACTGTGAGATCGGTATCAAGGACGAGCCCTGCCGATTGTCGGATAGAGACAGCCACGCCCGCGACTGCTCTTAGACAGCTCGGGAGGGCTCTCGCGACGTTGTCAAGCAAAGCAGAAAAATAAGCACACGGCCTCTGCTTACCTTCAAAGGCTTGTGTTAAGACAGAAAGCGTGCAACCAGCCGTCTCGTGTACATATAACACGAACGGCTTAGCATAGTTTGGCGTACCAAGCACAGGCGCAGAGCAAAGCGCAACTTTCAACTGCTCAAAAGCTTGTTGACATTCAGGCGTCCAAGGCAAGGGTTCATGCACATCTTTAGTGGTTAGCTGCAACAGCGGCTTTGTTAGTAAGGAAAAGTTAGGAATCCAGTGCCGACAATACGAAGTAATGCCAATGAAAGCTTGCACATCCCTCTGAGTCTTGGGGATGGGCATTTTAACAATAGCACTAATGCGTTCAGGTGTTAGTTTCCTTCCCTCCTTCGACAGTAGGTGACCTAGGTAGGTGACCTCCTGTCGACAATATTGGAATTTTGAAAGGGACACTTTATGCCCGTGATGTGCCAAATGTAGCAACAATTTAACCGTTGCATCTTTGCAACCTTCTTCCGTGTCAGAAGCAATCAAGAGATCGTCCACGTACTGCAGTAATACATTACCTGGTGGAAGTGTGAGGGAATCCAATTGGCCTTTTAAAGCTTGACTGTATATGCTAGGACTTTCAGTATAGCCCTGAGGAGCCCGACAGAATCTAAAGCTCCTGCCAGCTAGGGCGAATCCAAATAGATGCCTGCTATCTGGATGGATCGGAATGCTAAAGAATGCATTTTTCAAATCAATAACAGAAAAGAATTTGGCAGAAGAAGGAATCATTGTCAGAAGGGTAGTGATGTCGGGGACCACTGGGAACTGAGGGACCACAATCTTATTAACCTCGCGCAAATCAATCACAAAACAATAGACATCAGGATGGTCATCTGAGGAGTCCGAGGGTGCCCTCTTAAGAATGGGAAGGATAGGGCTATTACACACATTCGCAGTCGTCTCCTCAATAACCCCTGACTTAATCAGGTCCTGTATAATCTGCAATAGAGCTCGCTCCCCTGCTTGCGGTATCTTGTACTGAGGGATACGAGGCAAAACAGCATTTTCTTTGATCTTAATGGAAACTGGAGGTATCTGCAACAGCCCTACCTCCGTATCACCTGTAGCCCACAACATGGGTGGCACATCCTTGAATTCAGCAGGGAGGGGCGCATCTTTGGACAAACACTGCTTGGTACTAACCACATTAGGACCCATTGTCATATAGACACCTGCTGGGGAACAATAAATTGTAGCATGCAACTTCTTTAATAAATCCAATCTCATCAGATTCTTACCGCAATTGGATGTCAGCAAAAATGGCGAATCAACAGTAAAAGGACCAACAGTCAGGGCAAGGGGTTTGGATATGGGGCTCACAAGCGGCACATCAGAAAAGCCTACTGAAACATTATTATGGCCATACAGGGCTGCCCCGGGGACCAGTGAATGAGAAACAGAGCTGTTCATTGCACCTGTATCCACCAAGAATTGCTTAGCTGAGCCCTGCAAGTCAGCAGTAACATAAGGTCCGTGCTGATCTACAGGTATCTGAACTGGTCCCTCGCCCTGTCCCTGGCTGTCCTAACTGTGGGACAACCCCGTCACTTCGTCCAAATCACAGTCATCATGATAATACTGTTTCCCTCGAGGGTCATCAAAATAGTTCTGGTCAGAGCGGCCCTGTGACGTTTCATCTGCCTGAACCCCGTCATGATCACCTGCCCCACGACCCCGTCCTCTAGGGGCCGCAACTTTCTGCAGCAACGCCGGGCACTCACTGCACCAGGGTCCCTCCTCCTTATAATATGCACACTGATTCGGCCTCACAGGCGCAGCATTTCTGCTAGTGCGGGGCAACTGTCGGGCCGGACCAGTGCAGCGTCCTCTTCCGTTCCCCTAGATACCTGCTGCATCAACACCTTCATTTTTAACTCCTTGTTTTTCTTCTCCACCTTCTCCTTCTCTTCATTCTCTCTATGCTCATAATACTGTGCCATACTCAATATCACTGATGGGGAGGAGGTAGTCCAAGTGCTCTCCGAGTCGCGATCTCGGGAAGAAGGTTCGTAACAAATCTGTTAACGAACAATCGGACACCTCCCTCCATTGACAAATCCTGTCCACTAAAGTCCAAAAACACACCTTCAAACCTAGTAAAGAAATCAGATACACTTTCATCTTTCTTCTGACGACATGCTGTTAACTTGTCCCAATCTACTCTTCTAGGTGGAATAAGAGAGTGCATGTAGGTAATAATTCGGCCTGGCAAAGCTAGTATCTCAGCCTTAGGCTTCTCACCAGGCTTCCTCTCCTTATCCCATGCTCTGATCTCGTCCCAAGTGCCAACCAATTCCACAACATGGTCCTGTGTGTGCACCTGCCGCCAAATGTCAACTGGTACCAACAAACCAAAAAACATCTCAATGTCTGCCAACGTCATCATTGTTGACGATGCGGCCTCTGTCAATTCTTTATAATATGCAGTAGGATTTTTCCTGGGATCGGGTAACTGACTCTTGAGGGACAGAACCTCACTTCTCTTCCACGGGGTATAAATCCATTGCTCCTGAAAACGACCTTCCACTCGCTGCCGTACAACAACATCTTGTGCATTTCCTACCTCTGGTATTTCGGGGTGGTTCAAAGGGTGGACTTCCCTCATCGGGAACTGAAGTATCGCCTTTGGACTTTTCTGAATCAGCCTACCTCGATAACCGAGTAACAGTGCAACATTACCAAAAACCTGATCAGGTGCCATGTCCGCTGCATATATATTGTCCCTAATATCATAAATGACCTGAGGAGCCACTCCACCAAAACACTGCTCCCATAGCCCAATCAGGGTAGCCGACATGTGTTTGAGGGCATATTGCTGCACAAATGGATCGTAGTCCTTTAACACACTCCACACATCCTCTACGCTATAGATGGGGTTACGAGCACACTGGGTGGCTTGATTAGCCACTATTTTCTTCTCCTCCTCTCCCACATCCGATCGTATCAATACCCATCCCAATCGTTCCTTAGCAGCCGCCAAGTCCCCAATTCCAAATCCACGCACTGGCGTTCCAATATTCAAGGATGTTGGGGTATGGGAGAGCGGGGAGGCAGTAGCAACGGAAGCATCCGGTACTAATGTTATCGAAAGGCTGTGAAGTAGGTACGAGAGCTGGGGAAAGAGATGCCGAAGCAACAGGCATAGCAGGAAGACTGACAGTCGTAGTAGCCGCAGGGAGAGAAGCTGAAAGAGAGATTGGAGAGGCAGTGACCAAAGCAGCCCGGTCGCTAGCAGAAGAAGCAGGAGCTGCTGAGACAGGAGGAGCAGATGGCTGGGGCTGCGGGATGGCAGGATATATTCTCTGAGGGGCATACCGAGGTGGAGGTCGGGTCTCCAATAATTCCTCCACGAACGGATCATCTTCGTCTCTAGAAACATAAGACTTATCGCATTGTAATTTAAACTTCCTATCCGCACACTCTATTCCTTTCTCTATTTTCTGTCTATCATACGCTACAGCTTTCTGAGTCACTGTCTGCGTCCTCCCTTTCCGAGCCTCTTTTTCTGCCTTCTTCCACCTCTGCTTAGCTTCCTTCAGCCATACCTGGAGAGAATCAAACATCGACTGCCTACTTCGTTTCGCAAACAATTTATCCTGCAGGAAATTTCGGTTTTGTACATCAAAAGTACCTGTTAACGGCCACTGTAACTCCGCATTGTCCCTCGTATATTTGTGCCATAATGTACTAAACATAATAGGGCTAATGCCATGCTTCAAATACATTTCAAAATTCGGCGTGCCTTCCGGAGGCGCAGGCTGTCTTTCTTCCAATCGAGCATCAGTAGAACAACAACGACATCCCACACAACACAACTTGCTCAAATAAGGCATTCTCTCCCACAGTCTCACGCTCACTATGTATACCAAACAAATATTTGCAAAATAGCTTCATCCAAATTGGGCCACAGACCCTGTCAAACGCAATTCTCAAATGGTACCATATTCAAAAAGAGCCCAAACAAATCAAGTGCTTGTCCAAAAACGATCTGTAGACCGTATCAAATTCAAACCAATGTAGCGCCAGAACCACAAAGAACCAAAGCAAACTCACCTGGTGCCCACAGGTCAAACAAATTTATTCTCCACTGCCGACTCTTTGGACCAAACGGTCAGATCCAAGGGTTTCGCCTTTCAGGACCCCAGCCGGGATGACCACTGGGCGAGGCACCGCGTGGGGCAGCTGCGAGTACCAGGCTCTATCTTGCAGGGATCCCCGATCCGCCCATCCGACCCGACGTTGCCCCGTCCTCCCAACCCGTCCGCGGGCGAGGATGGGTCACACCTGATGGAGTCCCTGTTTGGGCGCCAAATGAAGGATGTGACCCGATTAGGGTCACCCGGGTCACTCACGACTACCTCTCAGCCTTCCATACAAATAAAGAGTCGGTCAGACAGTAGAGAATACAAACCAAGTTATTTATTAGTATTCGCTCGAGCGGAGTCCAGTCTGACTAGGCTGCTAAGATGCTACCGATGGGACTGACCCTCACCAACATTACATCAGTTGTAATACATTTCCAATGCCCAGCAAGACCCGCCCAGAACTGGAAATTTCCAGTTGGAGCAGGTTAACAAAGGAGACTCAGAAGATGAGCTACACCCCTGGGATCGGGTACATGTTATCTCTACCTCAAGGTTACTCTGTCCGTGCCCGCCACTGTAAGCATGAGAACGGGCCTATCTAACAAGGAAGGTATGCAAAGGCACATTCATGTATACATTAAGACAGCGAAGCTCAACCTTGGAGAAATACAAAAAAAAAATATCGAAGCTGCTTTCCGCTGAGGCAGGAAAAATGAGACAGAAGTTAGTTTCGATCATTACACAAAATGGCGGCTAAGTAGAAAATGGTGCCGCAAATGCTAACTTAAGCATAATGCTAATAGGGGGAGTCGACTGGAAGTATTTTCTAGTCCAACAGTGGTCCTGAGTCTGTAAGTAATTCATCTCCAACGAGTCTGCTTGTAGTTCGCTTAAGATAAGCTACCTGTGTTTACACCTAATTTTTCTCATAAAATATGGGTGTAATTAATTCATGTAAGGGCTAATTCCGCTCAGCATAATGTGACAAGTAAGCTCTTGGCTTGCAACTTTCTCAGTGTATTTGGAGGTAATAAAAAAGCAGACTTCTGTAGGAAGTCCGTTTTCAGTCCTTTACCCTGACTAGTTAGTTTATACCCCAGGAAAATCATGTTAAGATAGGCAATGTTAAAAAAGGTTATTCTATACCCATGCTGGGCTAGGAGAGACACTATTCTGTCTGCCCTAGCAACGTAGGATAACATCTGTGGATCTTCTTGCAAGATCTCCATTATTTTTACTGCAATGCGCCCAGAGCTATTCCTATACCCCTGGAGCAATCTCATATGTGTGTACTGAAATTTGCCAAATGAGAAAGTGGTTAGATACTGTAATTCAATTGCTCTATTTTGACTAAAGAACCAATGCGAGATATCTTATTTTGTTTTGTATTTTTTCCTAAGTTTGTCATCAGCCCAATACTGTGAGCATAGTGTACCACGTGTGTGCATTTCTAAAATCTAAAACTATTCAATATGAATTAATTGGAACACTGGAAAAAGGGGAGTTGTCACGGTTGAATGACAAGAGACTATTGCACCCTGATACTGTAGTTGATTTAAGATGGCCCTTATATCGTTCTTCTACGGATACTGAGCTTGAAATTAGGACCCACTTGTGAAGGAAATCACGTGACACAGAATATTTGTCCCACCCGACTTTGTTTTTATACAATGCCAGAACCTGTTTCAAAGCCCATTCATATGCATATTTTTTCCTGAGCTCTTCAGGTACTAAGAATGGAAATGCTTGCTTCATGACCTTCTCACCTTGAGGGGAATCCCTTATAAATGATGGAGGCCAATCATCCTCTGTGAGAATGATATTGTAGGCGTCCAACAAATGTGACCAGATACAACTTCAGTTTTGCACAGTATATTTTCTTCAATTTGTATTTCTATATCATAAACCCTATCTGGAGAGTTTGCATGTCTAGTCAGTGTTTTAAGTTGTCTATGTTTTTCAGTTGGAGTCTCTACCAGATGCTCTCTGAGGGGCTTTTGAATGATAGTTATTTCTACTGCACTGTCTAGAAGCACTACTGGCCAAGTCCTGTTCCGCAGACGAATACGCAGTTTCTGAGGCATGCTTTTTTTTTTAGTCCAGCTACTTTCTTTTTCTTAAAATGAGCTTCTGAGTCTGAACCTTGTTCTACTTTCTTCAAGATAACCTTAACATTGTGTGATGGTTCTCTTTCACTTTTCTACTTGGCGTATTCATCCTTTCTGTGATACACAGTCCATCAGTTCCTTTCTGTCCTTCTCCCTCCCCCCACTGAGTCCTGCAAAGAAAGGGAAGAACAGCTATCAGAATAACGATACCAATCTGGCTATTTAATTTTTTCACGGTCCCTAAAATTGTATGCATTCCTACAAGTTTAAGTTTCCGGTGCTGCTTCCTCTTTACCTGAAACCCCAGACTCGTTTTTTTGTCCTGGGGGAAAAAGCAATGCCGGCTCCCGCAGTAGGCGGGAGCCCGCTGGGACCACGGGGGCCTTTAGGCTCCCCCGCGGTCCCCGACCAGCTGGCCATCTCCCGGGGCCGAAAATGTCCCGGGAGGGGGGCCACACGGCCCCCCTCCCTTTTTTTTTCTTTAAAAAAAGGAATGGCCAGACCTCGGGGGATGTGGTCCCTGGGGCCGAAATCAGCCTGGGGAGGGGGGCCGCGCGGCCCCCTCCCTTAATAGAATATATAAAAAAAGAAATGGCCTGACCCGGGGGATGGGGTCCCCTGGGTCGAAAATGGCCCGGGAGGGGGCACAAGGCCCCCCTCCCCTTTAAAAAAAAAATATAGAAACAAAGGCCTAGCCCCAGGGGATTTAAGAAATTTTAAAAAATGGGTGAGGCTCCGGGGGATGGGGTCCCCGGGGCCAAAAAGGGTCAAGGGAAGGGGGCACACTGCCCCCCTTCTTAAAATAAAAAAAAAGAAACAAAGCCGGCAACTCGCCGGAGGCCCTGCCCCCTTTCTCCACTACTCTGTAAATGCACCTCCTGGCGCGCTCTTGGTTGGGTGATGAAGTCTCAATCACCGACACAGCCATACAGACACTCACTCACCCATACAGCTTCTCACACACGCACTACCTACCCATATAGGCACTGACTCACTCACTCACTCCTCCATACAGGCAGTCACACACCTCCTCGCCCACACACACAGACACCCAGACAACCATAGAGATAGTCAACCAATCAATCACCCATATAGCCATTCATGTACCCACTAACACACTCATACACCCACTTAGACATCAACTGACAGACAGATACATTCATACAACCAGTCACTCATCCATACATTCACTGAGACACCTAATCACTCACTTATACTGTCAGTCACGCACCCACTCAGTCATCCAAACAGTCACTCATACACCCACTGATTCACCAATACACCTAGGTATATATATTTAACACTCATAAACTTTTTAAAAAACGCTCACAGTCACCGGATGATGTCATCACTGATGTCATCAGTGATGTCATTTGAGATGTCATGAGTGATGTCACTGACCATGTCATGAGTGATGTAATATGTGAGTATGTGAGGTCATAAGCAGCGCATTGCGGGGCGCAAATTATAGTTAACTCAGCTAACTATAAAGGCTGTATTTCTCTGGTTTTGCATGAGTGAATATGTCAGCCTAACTATAACATCCCTGTAACCTTTGTTTTTTTGTGTGTGAATATATATATATATATATATATATATATATATTCTGCTCCAAAGGTTGTCCACCAGGTGAGTAGCACTCGATCAGCAGCTTTGTTTATGAAAGGCAGGGACGAGGATCCGCTTGTAGAAGCTGCTCCGTAATGGAAATGCCTGACGCGTTTCGAAGCTCCATATGCTTCTCTTCAGAGGCTTGAACGGAGACAGTGTGTGCAAACACTGAACCCACTTCGCCATTTTCATATTACACACCCACCAATGGGAAGCTCGAATGAGACAAGCCCTCCAGTCAAGAACAGGTAAAATCTGTTTTTAGTTGTGGCAGGACCCCCAGACAGCATAGCATTACGCGTTTCGACCCTAACCAGGTCTTAGTCATATGCAGAGTACAAGGATCAGTTGCTCTTTGGATTTAAATACACTGAAAACATGAACAGTGAGGAAGGACTCAGAGTGCAGACACATCGTTGGCAAAATGCCTGTCACTTTAAAACTCAGCTGTTTTCTCGTTGTTGGGGATCAGAGGGTCCTTTAAATAAGTATTTTGACATTCCTTTTGCATTTGCACTCCCATCAGCAAAATTCGACTTAATTCACTGCTAATTGCAACTGTCAAATAGGCATCATTGCGTCCTTCCCTTTGCAAACAATAATTAAGGGCCTTATAGATCTTAATGAGAGGCAATCCTCTCCAAATGCCTCGAAGGAATTAATTCCATGTAGGGCTGAGCAGTAAAGTACCTCACATTTTCAATCCAGGGCACTCAGCCTCGCACTTTCATTGTTGTGAATTCTCCATGCCAGTGCCTGCCACTTTCCATCAAACGGTCTTGCAGTGCAAAGGTGAGTACCTCTGCAAACCCTGGCTGCCTTCAAGGTGCTACGGAAATAATCAGCAGGCAGGCCTCCCGCTTGGTCAGTGGCAGAGCCTCCTGTTAGAGCAGTGGCACCAGCTCCGCCAAGTCCTTCGTTTACATATCAAATGCAGCCAGCGGGCATCTACATATACATGTTCCAGAAGAGTTTGGACGAAAAAGGATGCCCATCCTAACGGGCCGGGGCTTGAAGGCGACTTCACCGCCAAATATAGCCAAAGGAAAAAATCTCGCACTTTCCATAGCCTAAAAAGACAAGCCCTCAAGTGAGAGGAATCTCATAGGCACAAGAATGAGGGCCACCCCTCTGGCTACATAGATTGTTCAGGCCCATATTTCAGGCTTTGCAGACTAAATCTATGCTTCATATCAAAGAAATAATCTAGGCTTCATACATACTATTGAAGTTGGTGTCCATCTCCATGAACATCATGGATTCAATCTCTGGTAGCAAAGATATCCCTTAGGTTACACATATCTTGCAGACCAAGGCAACAGTTCCTCAAGGTTTTTTTCCTCTCATATCTTTTTTTAAATAAGAAACAAAAATAGAACAACTGTATACAGCATGAAACACAATGTCATCATATCAGGAGTATGCAATCCCAGTGCAAACTGACAGCATTATGGGCCCGATTCACAAGGTAAACTAAGACGAAAGTCTAACTTTACGACTTTCGGTATTCACAAAGGGCATTTACGAGTAGTAAAGTTAGAATTTTGTCTCAGTTAAACTTAAAATTTGGTTGTAAGTTTAACTGAGACCAAAAATTTAAACTTAAGACCGAAACTTAAGTTTAATTGAGACAAAAGTCTAACTTTACTACTCGTAAATGCCCTTGGTGAATACCGAAAGTCGTAAAGTTAGACTTTCATCTCAGTTTACCTTTGGGAATCGGGGCCCCAGTATTTACTTACCGAACCGGATTTACCTACCCAAGCAGGTTACATAACGTAAATCACCAACGTATGGCCCAACTCTCAGCTGGAGTCATCAGAGTCCACCTCATTGCTGCTGCTCGTCGATTAAGTTCCTGAGGCGAGCAGATTATCATTTTCGACCACCTTGCAATCTCATCCAGTTCTAACCTCTTTTAAGCGTCTGTCCTCTGCTAATGACTACTCTGTCATATCTTTCACTCAGGCCGCACTTGTAGGCACCCTCGTTGATATCCAATGCATAGCTATACATCTTTTTTCCCCACTGCTTGCCTCAACGAGGCAAATTTGCATGCCATTTTACATTTTTTAGGCCAATGGATAAGCCTCAGGACACACTCTCTCATATCAGGAGTTATATTGATCAATGTAACTATTGCAAATGGCTTCCGCCCAGATTTTTCACTTTTTGATCACCTAGTTTTTGGACTTTTTACTGTGGGTGAATCTCACTGCTTGTGTCTCACCCCAGTAATTGCATGGTATATGGACTGTGCATGTTTACTACCAGTGTCTGCCTTTTAAGGTAAAGCTGCTGCGACGCAGCTAGTGTATTATACATCTGGGGAAACCTGCCCTAAAGCGCAGGTTCACTTCCCTTAGGTCCAATAAGGTATCAAACTGGGGTGAAACATGAGCTCCAAGTTTCAATATGCAAGTCCCAAGAACCTATTTGTAAACCTTATGGGTCGTCCAGATTTGTCATGTTTCTCTGGCTCAGGTCAGGATCAGATTCTAGATGTATGTTTGTAAATGAATGTGTAATGTATGTGTAATAAATGTACTTTTCCTTTTTCAAAGGAAAAGCACTGACTAAACAATCATTTATTGAGCGTTGTTATTGCATGCCAGTGAATGGTGATTACTTGCCCCCACAACCTCCGTTGAATAGGCCTTGGACTGCTCTGCTTCTCTATCCTGAGAAAGTCAAATGCTACAATGGGATGCTTGGTTCCCACTAAGGGAAATTGTGGACCTATTACTTGCGCAGGCCTCACATCCTGCACAACTAATAACCCAATTACTTACAGTCACCCTCTTAAGCATTGCAATATTCTCATCCCAATAATTCTGAACAAGATCACACTGCCAAAATATAGGAAGGAACGAGACCCTGTTGTTACCGCATCTTGGACAGGCAGGAGTTCCGTGTGCAAATATTTTGTGCAGTCTCCATGGAGTCAGGTAGGTACTATGCAGGATAGCTAGCAATCCTTTGGAGCAGTGTGCAGCCAGTCACCCATTCCCTGTCGGAGAGTAAGAGGCTCCTTCAGATCCTCTTCCCATTTCAATCTCACTTGCAGAGGAAGCTTTACTCTGTCCCTCTTCAGGGCCTTTTATAACCTAGAAATCACATGGCGACCAATCCACCCCTTGCAGCAGTATCTCTACTGTTTCAGACACCCTTGGCGCATCAGGAAATTTAGTCCATATCATCCCTGGCTGTACTAGAGCTTAGCAAAATGTAGTAATTGTGCCCAGCCAACCCTGAATGTCTCACATGTTTTTCCAGATGTTATAAATGAACCAGCCTGATAAAGACCTCCCACTGCAAGGCACCCGGCCTCTCTCCACCTCATCAATGTCCCAAGCTATGTCTCAAAATGGTTTCAGCCACCAGATCGGCAGTGATCTTGAGAACATTAGCTGTCAGAGTACTGTCATATCCCATGTCCCTGCTCTTCTTTGTACAATCATGAGGGGTCAACTAATTGATTTTTCCCCTGCATCAAATAAAATATCTACTTTTATTGTGCCTCTTAGAATTAATTCCCAGTTGTGCTCCTCACTACACCACAATGACACACTTTGGAGTCATGTAGATATATAATACAACTCCATCTTCTGGTGGCCTAAGCCCCCTTCTAAATGATCCTTTTTCATTGGTGCTTATTGTACCCTGCTCCTGTTTCCTGCCCATACTAAGGAGATTAGCAGTCTGTCTAGCTCGCTGAAGGTTGATTGTGGGATACAACAGATAGAGTTCTGTAAAGTGTAGAGACATCTAGGGAGGAAGACCATATTTGCCAACATGTCCCTGCCCATCATTGAAACAGAGAGCATGTTCTAGAAGCTGATCGATGATTCCAGTTCCGTAATAACCCTGTCCATGTTATAATAGTATTGCTGCTCATCTGTGTGTGCCATCTGTATCCCCAACTAACAATTTTCTTTTCCTTTCGCATGTCAAGTTCACATTTGGTAAGTCCTGGTGAGACATTCTTGTACACGCCGCCAATGGAAAAAACACTGCTTTGCTCATATTAAGTTGAAGACCCGAACGTCTGTCAAATATTTGTAACTCGCCTAACAAAATTAGAAAACTTCTCTTGGGTTAATCAGGTATATTAACCCATTGCCCTCAGCACCCCATGCTTATAATCCCATTCCAGCGCATCAAAGGCTTTTTCGATGTCTAACGCCACAATCGCAGCTGCACAATCTGAGCCGATGATCGCATTCATAATATGATGTAATATGCGTGTATTCTTGAGTGTTAAGGTCCGGAATGAAGCTGCATTGGTCCCAAAGGACCAGCTCAGCCATTAATGGAATAACTCTTTTTGCCAATGTTTTAACTAATAGCTTTACATCGATATTAATCATAAGAAGAGGTCTATATGATCCCAGATTCTGTGGGCCCCTGTCTGGTTTCAACATCATCAGGACCAAGGCTTCTCTCATGGAGTCAGGAAGCCTATGCTGAACTAATGATTCTTCAAAAACGATCAGGAGTTTCTAAAGCAGGTTACCTTGAAATTGGCGATAAAACTCTAGAGGAAATCCATCGAAGTCGGGTGTCTTCCTGTCCGGCATAAGCACCTCCTTGGTAAGACACTCCTCCAGTGTGGGAGCGCGCTCCAAGTTATGGAATATTAAGGTTGTGCAGGAAGTCAACTATCTGAGCCTCAGGGATGTGTGAAGTTTCTTTATATACTGTTGCCAAGTACTGCAATAGAGCGTTGTTTATGGCACCTGAGTCGCAACTATCAACATTTCCTCCGGTTACAGGGATATAATAATTTACAGCTGTCTTTTAGGTTACAGAAATAGTACATTCTCAGGCTTCAGTTAAGTTCAGCGTTATTGCACCTGGTATAAAACCATTAAGCAAACATTAACAGAGAATAACAGATTGTATCTTAAAAAGAATAAAATTATCAAAAATAGGTATAAAAAGTGTCTACAGCTACTGTGCCTAAAAAGAATCATATTGTTCATCATTCTGCATTGTAAAATAGATAGAGGAATTAGATTTACAGTTATAAAGGAACACTAGATTTTAAAATCTCAGACTAAGCCTTTTCCAAGAATTTAACAACTCATGCACATATTACAATTTTCTTGCCTTTCCTATATAGCTTCTTTGTGTTATTCATTGTTCAAACTTTGTGTAAAATAATAGTTTTTTCCAAGTATAAAGAATCATCTTGCTAACTTCAGCCGGGCAGATACAAATAAAATGCAAATACAAATAAAATGTGGGAGACTTTAGCAACAAGATGACACAACATATACAGTACAAGCCCTTTGCTTGTATGCCACTTGCACTCAATAGGGCGAAGAACAATTCATTGTCAAATAAGAATGAGGAACCATGCCTAACTTGTTAAATAATAGTTACACTCATTCTCATACATTTTAAAGAATGGGTCAATGTACTAAAATAACAATTTATTTTACCCATACTAAATTCATCCAGTCATAATTTTATAATAATGTAAACAGTAAATGTTGATACCCACAAGGAGAAGAGTCTATCACTGCCTGGCGATTTCTTTCCTGATACAAACACAACCAAGTTCCAGACTGAGGCATACTTTTCCACAGTTGAAAAAATTGACAAAAGAACTGACATGTATTAAGTCAAGCTGTCCTTCAACACTCGCTTGATATGCTACTACACCATACAGAAGGATAGAGTTCATTTTCACAGAGAATACTCAAGACTGACACTGGATAATCAGCATCAGGTCCCTGAAAAAAGCACTATTGTATTTAGTAGCTAAAGAATATAACATTTCCTAGCTTTCGTAACAGAAAGTTTCAATTCTATTAAGGACACGGAGGCAAGGATTAAGCTTATCTTTTCTTCGCTTTATTAACAGAAGTCATGTAAACCAGTAATAAAAACTACAAATCCCATGAACACTTGGGATAAAGTTCATCAGAGTCGAAAAATCAGGGTGCTCCTGACCCCATTATAGTCCCATGTCGCTATCGTTTCCTCCTCTTTTTTCATGTGATGATCAGCCGGAAGTTAACCATTAATCCTGCCTGCCCGAATTATTACCTGAAAAAGAGGACAGTGTAAAGAACGCATTCTGAATTCTCCAGCAATCATGCATAACAGCAGAAACTGATCATCATAAATCACAAGTACGATTGAGAAAAGAGACAAACTCTACTGTAATTTGCATAATCACATGCAACTGTAAAGAGATTACTTGTGTTCCTTACAAATCATCATCTTACACTGGGGAGGCATAGTCGATCCACGATCCAGGAGGGAGGGAGAATAATCCTCGCCTCCGTGTCCTTAATGGAATTGAAACTTTCCGATACGAAAGCTAGGTGATTTTATATTCTATGTCAGGACCGAAGGCAAGGGTTATGCTAGTTTAAAGCTTATCCAACACTAAAAATGCCATGTTATGAAGCGGCTAAAAGTAAAAGCTCTTTAAAACAGAGTCTGATGACCAATCCACTGCATTCATGATATACTCCAAGCGCGCTCCCAAAGAAAAAGCTTTAGAGGCCATAGCCCATCTGGTGGAATAGGCACCAAATGTCTGTGTGTTGATGCCTGCTTCCTGCATGGCCCACTGAACCCATCTAGCGATGGTAGGAGAGGAAACAACTTTTTGTGGTTTTTAAAGGGCAATAAGAAGTTGTCTTTCCCCGAGGGGGGACAGAGTTCATTGGTCATTGGCTTATAAGACTTAATGCATCTCACTACACATAGCTTTGGAGAATCTGGAAAGGCCAGTTAAGAGATCACCTTTGAATTGGTTTTCGTTCTTCTTGAAATATGAAAGGTAACACCCTCCGGAGTAAACACTCGTCCTGTGTGTCCAAAGCCCTGACATCAGATACTCGTCTACAGGAGATCAGGCATAGGAGAGATGCCAACTTAGCTGACAACTGTTTCAAAGAACGGTATTTATTACCTGGCCAAGAGCGAAAAAGATTAGGAAGTTCATTCAGATTCCAAAGGACAGAGTACCACGGCTCTGGAAGAATGGACAGCCGAACTCCGGGTCTACGGGTACTCGCCCACAGGAAGTCCATCGATTCGGGATGCCCCGCAGATATCACTGACTGAAAGGTATTGATTGTCCTATAAGCCATGCCATCTGAGCCTAAGGAGGCCAGGAAGTTCAGGACATGGACAATGGTGGTCCCCACGGGATCCAAGTGTCATTGATGACACCAACCCATCCACTGGGGACAAGCTGATCGATATCTTTTGTGTTACCTACCCATGCCTTGGAGAGAAGGTCTGCAGCTTGGAGCAAAACTCCTAGGACATGCCATTGTCCCCAGTAATCCTCCACATCATGAGCCGCAGCGAACCCTCCAGAACCAGGTGATGAGGATTACCGGAGGGATCCCGGAGGAGAGCTGGGAACAGGGGTAGATAAATTGGAGAACCCCAAGAAAGTTCCATCAGAACCAGAAACCACACTTGAGACCTCCAAAGGAGGGTGATTACTACCACATCCTCCCGCTGTCGCCGGTTTTGGTGGATAGCCTCATTATCATCAAGATGGGGGAAACGCATAACCCCTTTCCGTCTCCCAATGTTGCTGAAATGCATCTGTCGCCTGAGCCGAAACGTCTGGCCTCCAGCTGAATATTTGGCCACCTGATGGTCTAGCCTGGACGCAAAGAGTCCCACTGAGAAGGGAGCCCATCGGGAATTCAATGCCTGAGAGATGGACAGATCCAGTTTCCAAAGACTAAGGTCCCTCATGTATTGGGACTGCCAGTCCGCAACCTGATTGTCCGAGCTAGGAAGATGTTCTGCTGTGACTGAGATCTGGTTCTCCAGGCAGTACTTCCAGAAGCTTCTGGCCAGATCTGATAGAAGTTTGAAGCGTGCCCCCCCAAGATGGTTTATGTACCTGACTGCTGCCACATTGTCCATCTTGAGGAGGACATTGCATTGTATGGTGTTCCTTTATTCAACATTTGACTGAGAATGAGCTGTCCATCAGCTCCAAACAATTGATGTGCAGGGAGCTCTCTTGTTGTGACCATTTTCCTCCTAGGAAGAATTCTCCACATCTTGCCCCGTAGCCGACTCCGCTAACATCTGATTCGATTACCAAGTCTGGTTGGGACCCAAAGATGGCACGGCCGTTCCACGCCTCCATTGTGGGCTAACCACCATTGAATCCCCGCCTTTGCGTTGCCCAACTGGGGTACGCACTCTGAATACGTCAAACCCTTTCTTAGGTGTGAAATCTTGAGCCATTGAAGGTCCCTGTAATGTAAGGGGCCAGGATACATGGCTTGGATGGACGAGGAGAGAAGCCTGACCACCCTTGTGATCTGTCGAAGGCATGTGACCAGTTTTGCTAGGGTGCCAAATAATTTGTGTCTGATCTTGGCTACTTTTCTGGAGGGGAGACTCAGTTTGGCTTAAATGGAGTCCACTACAAGGCCCAGGAACACAATGGATTGTGTCCGAGATAAGACCAACTTTTTCTCATTGATAAGAAAGCCCAGGGACTGCAAGAGAGAGATCATCTACTGAAGGTGAATCTGCAGAGTCGTCAGGTTGTAGTTCATCAACAGGATATCTTCCAGGTAGACAATCAGGTGAACTCCTCTGGCCCTGAGGTGCTTCACCACCCGTCGAAGGATCTTGGTGAAACACCACAGGGCCGAGGATAGGCTGAAAGGGAGGGTTGTGAACTTGTAAGCGGTGTGGAGCCATTGAAATTGGAGGAAGCATAGGTGAGGCGTAAATATCAGGACCATAACATACTCTTCTTTTAGATCCAGATGTGCCAACCAATCGTTGGGCAGAAGAAGGTCTCAGAGGGGATGAATACCCTCCATTTTGAAATGGTGATAAACCAGCCACTCGTTGAATTGTGTGAGGTTGATAACCGGGTGCTTCCTGCCATCATGTTTGTCCACCTCAAACAGATTGCTGAGGAAGCCATGGGAATGTGGGTTTGTGTGGACAATGGCCCCTTTGGACAAGAGGTTTTGAACCTCTGCTTCGACCAAGAAGGATTCCTTTATGGAAAAGTGAAACAGTGGCAGAGCCCTGGACTGGACGGGGAAGCCGTAAAAATCTATCTGACACCCTTGAATGGTCTGTAGGACCCATGCATTTGGCCATCAGGGATTTCCAGTTGTGTGCAAAGCATGCCAACCAGCCTCACCACTCTACGTGAGAAAAAGAGCTCACACTCACTGTGAGAGGTGCCCTGCTGGTGTCCACCTCTAGGTCTTCCTCTGGAGCCTCAGTGTCTGGAGTATCCATGGGTGTGATAGAACCCCCCTGAACCTGGACTGGTGGTTTCCTCGTCTAGAGGATGTACCCCTGAAGGAAGCCTGCTGTTGCCCACGGCCGGCCATGTGCCCCCTTTCACGGCCTGCCCCGGTGAAAACGGGGGGGAGAAAAATCTTCTTAATTGATGACTGTGCTTTGTCCATCGAGTTGAACGTGCCAACAAATTTGCTGAGCTCCTTGATACAGGAATCACCAAATGAGCTGCCTTTCACCATGGGACCAGCTTCAGAGGTGGCTAGATCGCCTAGTCTGAGGTCAATTTTGACCAGAAGAGACCTTCTGCGTTCCGTGGATAGGGCGTAGTTGGCATTGCCAAGGAAAATTATTGCTTTCTGCGCCCATCCTGACAGGACCTCGGGGGATGTGAGAGAGCCAGAAACCTTGGCCTCCTACGCCATGTCTAAAATGTTTGTCAAGGGGTCCTCCATGTCTAAAAGCTTGGCCTGACAGGACTACCAGGACTGGGACTGAGCGGTGCCCTTTTTAGGGTCACGGATATACTTGGCGAGGAAGGTCGCCATGCGCGGATCTATCTCCGGCGTAGGGGCCACTTTGTCTGCCAAGGATGAGTGGGGGCATTCCACATTGAGGCGGTTGCGGACTTCTTTATTCAAAGACTTCCGCAGTCTCTCTGCCACGTACGTGGCTACTTTGTCCAAAGGGACCCAGTGAGATGAGCGGGGGTGTAGGACATCATCTGGGTCAAGCAAGTTGGAATCTGGACCCGGTGTGGGTCTATCGCCATCAGGTGACTTTGGGTCTGATTGGGGGCGCCAGGGTGTATCTGGCACCATGTCTTTGTCAGAGGCCGGAGAATCATCACCGTCTGGTGAGTGGGGAGCCGGGGAAGGCGGGCTCAAGTAGGGAATGAGTGGGTAGGATAGAAGGACCTGCAGGCTCCAGCAAGTTGTGGTCCAGGAAAGAGAGCTTAAGACAGGCAAAGGTGTCTAAATCTACACCAGCACACTTCTTGCCAGAAGGCTGGGGGCATCTCTGGTATACCCGAAGGCTTAGTGGGGGAGGCCCTTTAGGTTCTGCCCTCGGACCGAGGGGTTGAAGGCACTGTGCTGCCAGGTTAATTATTTTTTGTTTTAACGGTACCATGGCTTCCATTACTGCCCTATGGGTAGAGGCGTCCGTAGAAGTCATCATCAGTGGAGAGGTAAGTGATCGCCTCCTCCTCCATATAGGAGTTGCGTATCTCCTGCATGGTAGAGGCACAATATGGTCTGGACAACACAAGATGATGGAGGGGCCTGAAAGGCGCCAGTCAACAGTGAGACACCAACTGGGTTCACGAGCACCCTGATTGGTTGGACTTTGATGAACTTTATCCCGAATATTCATGGGATTTGTAGTTTTTATTACTGTTTTACATGGCTGCTGTTAATAAGGCGAGGAAAAATAAGCATAATTCTCGCCTCCGGTCCTGACATAGAATTTATCCGTGAAGACCAAGACAATTCTCCAAATATTTTAACCACAAATAATCATTTTGATTAACTGTTTAAACAGTGGTCTCCTTAACTAATCTTGTTTCACTTTTGTCTTTTTCAAATTCTTTTTAAGCTGTAAATAAATAGTGAAGGTAAAAGCTTATGCAGACCAACCGAATAAAGTCCAATAAAGGTAATTTGTCTGCACAATCATAGGAAGAAGCATCAACACAGTCTTCCTTTAATAACCCACCAATTTTGGATGTGCTCTATTTGAATTCTACAATTTTATAGCGGGTGCCGGCCTGTGTTGTGAGTTTGCTAAAGTCACAGAAAAAGCCAGTGTTGTCATTGAGGAAAATCTCTTAAGCACAAATCTTTGTGGAAGGGGAACTGAATAGTGATGATGTGATATTCTCAGATAATTTAGCAACAATGTTGTCCAACGATGCATTTAGAAGCACACATTTCCAAATATATAAGTAATTTGTGGTAGAAAATGTGGTTTGATAGTGTAAGGTCTTTTATAGTAAGCACATTTTCTATAGAAAGTGTGCTTTGGTGCTAATAAGAAGGTACCAGACACAGTCACAACACAGCAACTTTTGATGTTTAATCATGGAACAACAAAGTCATAGTGAGTTTAACAAATGAAAAAAATCTCTTTTTGGATTCTATCCATTCAGTCTATATAGGCTCGGATAAAATTCCAGTCTCTCCAAGGTCCAACACTATGAGAAGTGAATGTGTTATTTGTACCCTTATTCTTGATGATACCTAGATTCACTCTTAGCTTTATTATTGACAATACAGTGACTCACTCAGAGGTCTGTGGTTACAGTTATCTAGAATCCTCCAAGGTCTGTTATTGAGAATACTCAGGAACAATGAGATGCCTGTTAGTCAAAGCTATGATACAGATGTTACTCAGTCACTCAATATTAGAAGAGTCACTCAGGGCTCTGCTCTAGGTAGAACTTAGATTCGCATGTAAGCTCCATGTTTAATAACACAGTCACTTATACGTGTACTCCTCTGTTGGAAAGTGGATTATTAGTAGTGGTAAATATGCATCTACCACTGACTATAAGGCCACTAACACAGTCTAGGGCTCAGTACAGGTCTCAATAAATTATTCCCATGTTCAACCCTTGGTAGCTTGGCTGCGAGAAGGCAGGCTTAACTTAGGAGATAGGTATGTAAAGTATTTAAAAACACTAATTCAGTTAATAATTAAGACACAACACACAATAGAAATCCCACACCAATTTATAAATATAGGAAATATTTTTATCTTTAAAATGACACCAAAATGACAAACATCCAATGTAGGGAATCAGAGATATGAATGTTTAAAGATTTTGCACTATATAGCACTTAGAAACCTATAGTGCCAATCTGGGACATCTGGTCACGCTTGACCAGGATGAAGTCAAAGTTTCAGCCCGACCGCAATGGTGCTCTGCTCGAATACCCCTCGCGGTAGGCCTCGGTCAAGGTTTTACCTTCTGACTTAGAAACTTTTCTGGAGCTTTTTCTGCCGGGGTCCCCAGATGCTTTTCACCAGTCTGGGTTCAGTGAGGGTTCGCTGGTTTGCTTGCCAGGGAGCTCCTGGTCAAACTCTGGAAGTCGGACGTCTGGAGCTTTTCAGTGGGAAAGAACCAGCAGGCCAGGCTGGCTCGCGGTTGAAGGCGGGTGGCTTGGCTCTCGCGGTTGAGTCGGTCCCCTTATGGAGCTTTTTTCCAACGTTGCTCCAAATTTCTGAAACTTCTTTCTGAAGTTCCTCTTGAGGGTCCAAAGTGTCCAAAACACAGTCCATGGGTCTGGAATCTCCAATATGGTCCTTGAAAGGTTGGAACCACAATTCCCACAATGCACCTGGACAAAACAAACAAATTCACTGGATGCACTCCAAGCACAGTATTCTTGGTGGTGATGGTACAGGTGAGCTCTGTTAACGTGTAGCTTGCAGGGAGTATACTCTTTATTCCTCTTGAAGCAAGGTACATCCAATGGTCTGTAGTTCCAGATAATGCAGCAGGCGCAGTCAGTCAGACTGCAGGGCCTGATGGTGCAAATCAAGTTTCAGCTTGGCAAGCCTTCTTTTTCTCTTAGTTTCAAGCAGCAGATCCTAGGGGCTCTGCACCTCTCACATATTTATTCAGTGTGCACTGGGGTAAAGCAGGAGAGCGCTCCTGTCCAATAAAGTGCAAGGCAACACCCCAGAGCATGACCACTTCCTCTAAAGTGTGGCATAATCTTCTCCCAGAAAGCACTATTCTTCCAAAGTTCAGTATGGCTGAACTTGCAGCAGAGGAGCAAGAACTAGTTAAACCAACCTCCAGTATGGCTCATTCCCTTAGCTCTTCCCCCCACCATCTGCCAATTCCTGCCTTAAGCCTGCCTTCTGGCTGGGTCAGGGGAGCTGGTGGGTAGATGACCCTGGCATTCCCTCCCTGTCCTATCCCCCTTTGAAGCTCCATGCTTTACGACCCCTCCTCTCTGTTCTGGCATTCCTATGTAGCAGAGCTCTTTCCAGGAGACAGTATCTCCCTGGGTGAGCCACTTATCACTTCATCAAAGCAGCCTGGCTAATCCTCTTAACTCTGACCAATCAGAGGAGACCACAGGAAGGCTGAACCTTGGCTAACAGACACAAAGGTATTATAACTTCTTTCCTGTATACTGTAGGATAAATTCAACAATAGCATATTGTTGCATTTATCAATACCACTCTCCTAAGTCCTTAAATGATATTTTTCATTAATCCATAGCGATAGTTATGCATTAATAAACTATTGCCATGTTATCCTATGTGGCTGGGAATCTACAATGGGGGAAGTGAAATGTGCAATTTCTCTATCCCCAGGGCATATAAAACCTTTTTTGTAAGGGCCCTCCTTATAATGACATGACTCCCCCACCCCTGGGACACCCATGGAAGACCCTGGGGGTAACTAAAATGCCAAAATATTGTAGTGCCCCTACCATCAAAGTCGACTTTGGGCTCAATTTACATTTACAACCCCTGCTGCAATACAGGGCTGCTTTTAAAGTGACCTCAGGCTCTCAGCAGTGCACACATGCAAGTGCAGAAAAGGCTGCTGGCCTCTAAACTGCCAAGCCCTATTATGTGCTAGTGAGTTAAAGGTAGTTTTAATACCCCTGCCCTATAATGTACTAGTGACTTATAGAGTAGGTCATGCCAATTATAAGTGTACCCTAATATATAGTGTACCATCATGTATGTGTGTGTTTTCACTGTGTGTCTCAGTGGGTGTTTTTTTTATTTTATTTTTCTATATAATAATTCTTTATTGCTTGATTAACAAAATCATTGCAATTAAAACAGTAATATCATGTATATAAAAAACAGTTCCTTAGTCAAATTGATATATTAATTAACTACATCAATTTTTGTTTACCTAATTCGCCAATTGATATACAACTGTACACAAAAAGAAAAATGTTTTCAATGGCTACATGTCATACTGGAACATTGATACAAGAGAAACATATCCTTTATCGCAGTCGTTCATTAATCATTAAAAAAGTAACATATAATAATCAAGTAGTTCCCAAGGCTATATAATTTTTTTTTTTAAACTGTAAGCATTATGTACCATTATACAATTGAACTATAAAGTGCCTAAGTGCTTACACTTGGTCTATAGAATCTACTCACACAAATAGCTAAAAAACTGTCCATCATAGACCATAATATAGGCCATAAAACAATACTAAAAGCAGTTAACATTATGTAGCATTGTGCAAATGAACAGTAGTGTCTCTGTGCTTTCACATAAACTTTAGAGCTTAATTATAGAAGTTACCAAAGCGGACTCATTGGGTCAGATTTGCATAAACATACAAGCTGTAAACATCATATACCATTGTGCAAATGAACAGAAAAGTGACTCTGTGCTTTCACATAATCTTTAGAGCTTAATTATAGAAGTTACCAAAGCAGAGTCATTGGGTCAGATTTGCATAAACATACAAAGTGCAGGTGCCAAAAACTATAACCTTATATTATCTGATTCTTTAAAAATATCCCATTACAATAGTTATAAACCAGTAAATATGAGCTACAGTACCAGCATTTTTGGGCAATTGTTAACATTTTTATCAATTGACAGATCAATGGGATCAACACATCCGACATACATAAAATGAGGGCCTGACGTGCGGATCTTACCCCAGCCTTAACAAATAAAGGTGGGTGTTTTCATCATAGCAGTGGCTGTGGGCCTGCTCAACAGAGCGCAGGGCACTCTCAGAGTCAGAAAAAACAACATCCAGGGGTCTCAAATGGGGCAAACAGTGAGTGGGTACTGCAAACAGGTCCTGATTTCCCACATCTTCTTATTTCAAATATGTTGTAAAATCTCTTCTAAATAATACTTATAGTATACCAAAGATCTTCTGTTATATCCATCCTCAGAGACTTAAACCTGGGTAATACAGACATCCTCAGAGCTATCCCCAGACTCAGAGTACTGTGCTTGATAATAAACAAACTCACTCAGAGATCTGTTCTATTAACACAAACTCAGTCAGTGCTAAAACAAGAGTCACTGACAGCGAACAGTGCTGGATGTTGTAATCTTATACCACCCTTTGGTAGAGAGAGAGGGTAGAGCCAACTAAGCAAAGTCATCTCTTTGCCACTCAATATTCCTAAACATGAACAAAGCCTTCTTGAGGCCATTACCTCAAGGAAAGCCACAAAGAAAACCCTTGCCACAGTAGATACTTCAGTTCTAGAGTAGGTGCACACAACCGTGGGAGGCCACCTGCCCTGCAAAAAAGAGCTAAATGCAGCCTGTCTTCTTGTTGTTTACCAACATAAGAGGCCCTCCAATCCCACCCCACTCATTCTACAAAATCCTAATTAAATGCACTGCGAGAAAAAGTATTTTGATTCATTTACGTGCCTGTTTGCTAGGTATCTACTTGTCAATATTTGCTCATATTTATTTATAATAAATTTGGTATTGTGTGCTCATGTTTCAAGACTATAGACCTTGTTTGAAGTTTAGGGGACAGGATACTCTGGCAAATCGTGGCATATATCTTGTCTGCCTTATTACAAGTGATATAAGCTATAATGAACTGGTAATACCGTGGATGGGACATGTGCCACGTTTTGATGGTGTATCGCGCTCCTAAACTCTAAATAAGGCCCATAGCCCTTTGAAATCTGCTAGTTTTTAAAAAGGAGTTTCTCTTGCATTCTCTAATCAAATTTTACATAAGCAATAGGAATTTATTTTTTTAACTTTAAGTTTAAGATAGAATTTAACAAACAGGGTAGTGCAATCACCTGCTTACAAGTAAAGCACTGTATAGCTTTCAGTCCACAAAGGCACACCTACTATGGAAAAACACTAGCAGGTGTCGTAATACAATGGGGGTACAGAGCATAAGTTTTGATTCTGCAGCTGGGCACAGGCTATCTACTGCCCAAGGTCATCTGGCCTATCCTCCCTACCAGATGGGTGGGAGAAAGGCTCCATCTAACAAGAAAGGTATGTACTAACGAGGATACTTGCAATTATTGGAAGAATAAGCTCAACCTTGGGAAACGAAACTTACCAAGGACCGTTTCTCGAAAATAACTAAGCAGCAGTTTCGATTATCATACAAAATGGCGTCCAGATTGCAAGATGGTGTCGCGAATGCTAAAATATACGGTCAGAAGGGCTTTCCAATATTAACACTTTGCAACACAATAAAAATCTAATTATCATAATCAATTTAAAAATATGCCATACTATAGTTTGCATTATTTCAGATTGGAAATTAGCTAAGAGGGCATGGCTAAATATCTTGATCAACAATGGCAAATATATGTAATCAAACAATGCAAGGTTACATACATTAAGCATCAAAATACAACTGCACATATCCATAATTCCAGAGAGTGAACATAAGATGTGCAGCAAACTAAACTTTCAGATACTGTCGTGACCAAAACTATGTAACAGGGTGAATCTGTCACTGTAAATATTGCCCCATTGGGCCTCAAATACCTTGGGGCTTACTTTGAGGCGATAACAATGTTATATAGCAGTCAGTAGCTTTGTTGCAATAAACTGCATCTTGGACTTGGATCTAGTTGTGTATCCTAGGTAGGAGACCCCTCATTCAGGCCTTAGCAATACTGCATTTTGCGTTGTTGTTGCAATGCAATTAATCTCCTACATGATACTGGAATGTCAGTCACATACCCAAAAAGCGCCATCGGGTGAGGGAGTCTGAGATGGGGGGGGGGCACTGCAATTTCACATCCTGTATTTCTCCTCTATCTTATTCACCTTAAACCAAAATGGGATGCCTTTGGCACCCCCAAGCACGATGCAGAGAACCTGCACCATCATTGTGACATCTCTGGCACTGTGGACTGACTGAAGAATCAAACGTATTCATGGTTAGCCGAGTATAATACACTCTGTTTCTAAATCTGTATATAAACAGATATATAGATCTGTATGGAAACTGTTATATAGAAAATTCATAGAAATCAGCCTGTTTTGGGCATAGCAGAATTTTGTCATCTATCTCAACTCCAAGATTCTTTTCCCACTGCCTTTTTGCCAAGGGAGCTGAGTGTCCTGCATTATCCTTACATTAAGTGTACAACTTTGACACCCAACGCTTATTATTGTCTCATTTCCATAGTTGAGTCAATGGGATACACTCCAATGGCTTGAAGAGAAGGAAGGAAATGCAGCCTTGGCTGTCAGTCAAAATTGGAAATACGTGAAAAGGTCAACAGAGCTAGAAGCAGTTTTAGCGTTGTACTCCGCAAGTGTCACAAACAAATTATTCTCAAATGAAGCGGTTAAGTGTCTTAATCCCCCACATAGCCAATGAAGCCTAGACCAATTTTTCTAATGTTTGTGAGGAGTAAAGGATTCTCAATAACTAAGATAGCCAGAGAATACATCATCTTGCATCCTGCCCTATGTTTTAGCGTCCTTCATACCCAAAGCGGACAACGGACTTTATGCATCTCAAGGGCCTATTCTGGGTGGCTTAGCCCATAGTATACTTTCCAATGAACTTGTTTCAACTTGGTCTTTTTCGATCGCGAGATGGAACCTGCTTGCTACCAGTTCACACCAGCATATAGCACAATGGCTTGCAATACCATCTAGTAAGTATAAAAGTCTGGGACTGATCAGCCTACCATCTTGCTGCATGTACACTCTAGCATAGCTCATTATCTTCTCATTCTTATTGTGCTATGTGTTTGCAAAAGGTATGCAGTTCCTAAGAACAACAGGAAAAGGTCTGATTGGGAACTGAGAAATCAGATTGGGGGATCTGATTGCTCAGAAGCAAAAGCCCTCACTCACCCAGTTTGGTGTGATGCCTCCTCATCAGGCAGCTCCTCATTGGGCCGGTGCTGCAATGCCCAACAGGCCCCTCAAGAGGACTCTTTGCCGGAGGTCTTTTTAGTATGAGATGCCGATGTGGAGTGTGGGTGGAGGTGCTCTAAGTGTATATCGGTGGGGCGTGGCCAAGACGTGTGTCCTTCGTCTCCCTGCTCCACGTGGCCCGCCGTAGCTATAGTCCGTCTTACAGAAGCCCAGGAAGCTCAAGTAGCGGAGAATTGAAACGCCGACACCCAGAACTACTGTGGGTAAGCGCCGCTGCTCTGGGTGATTGAGGAGAGCGGTGGTGAAGAGAGAGGCAGGAGGCCTAACCGAGAGTAATGGCGGCAGCTGCCTGAAGTGCGTCACACGGCTCCAACGCGACGGAGGGACCCTGCAGGGGGCATCGATGTGAGAGGCGACACCCAGTGAGAGGAACAATCAGGGGGAAGCAGATGCCCCGGAAACCCGCATCGGAGATAGTGGCGAGAAAGAGCGGAGGCTGGGACCGGAGTGAGAGAAGTAGTGTGTCGTCCCGCTAGAAGCTGCGGGCGGCGGAGGAAGAAACGCCACCTATATCCACGGCAGCCCCGATGTGGACCCTGGGGAGCCCCAAGACACCGCTCCGGAGCCGGCTCGTGGGGCCGGAGAAACTCGGCGGAGGAAAGAAGAAAGAGGCAGCCGCAGCCCGAGACAGTGCACAGGGCCCGGGGTGCCCTAAAGGCCTTCACAAGCTATAGAGATCCTGTGGTGGGCGTCAGCCCAGAAGTGACCCCCGGAGGGAGGCGGCGGTCGGAGTGTGGTGGGTGCCATTCCTGACGAGAGGGACACGAGGAAGCACAGGCCGGGGCCTGAGAGTCACGGAGTGGGGTGGCGCGGCCCTCGAAGCTGGGTGCGACTGGAGGAAGAAAGGAGCCTGAGCCCAGGACAGCCCCAAGGCAACCAGTTGGAGAGGAGAACAACGATGGCCCGAGTCACGACGCGAGGTCTGCCTAGGGAGCTGGAGAACACCGATGAGTCGAGGAGCAGGTACGGCTCAAGACATTGCACAGGGCCTTACAGGGACGGATCTTAGAAAACCGGAGCCCCACAACGAGGCCTCCACTGCATGCGAGGGGGTGATAGAGGTTGGGCCACCACAGACCAGCAGGACTCACCATGTGGGCAGAGGGAGAAGCACAGGCACCGAGTGGGACGTTTGCCGAAGGGGGCAGGGAAGAACTCTCTCAACAAGGTACGATCACGGCCTAGGACTATCCATAGGGCCCCATCGGAGGCGATCTGTGAAAGTTGGAGGGCAGACCTGAACCAACGCCGAGAGGGACAATGAGACACCCATACGGGAGCGGCGGAGCACAGGAACCGGAGAGGCAGAATGAGATCTATCCCACGGGGACGGAGACGCCCGGCGGACTCCGAGAGACTGAAACCTCAAAGGTGAGGAACGGAGGTAGGGCCCTGCATTAAAAATCCAATACAGCCATGGACTCCCCATCGAGCTCTATAAGCTGCGACCCGATAAACTCTCCCCCTACTTAAAATCTATGTTTGAGGAATCACTGGAAACGGGAATGCTGCCTAGGGAACAGAGGATAGCCACCATAGTTACCATCCATAAAGACGGGAAACCCAGAACAGACTGCAGTTCCTATCGGCCAATTTCCCTCCTAAACGCAGAGCCAAAAATCCTCGCCAAGCTCCTGGCCAACCGCTTGGTCAAGGTCATTAGTGCCTTAGTACACCCAGACCAATCCGGCTTTATGCCGCACAGGAACACGGCCCTGAATCTACGTCGAGTCCATGGGGTAGTAGCTAGAGCACATACTCTCCGAGAGCCAGCAATGATTGCGTCCCTGGACGCAACCATGGCATTCGACACTATTGAATGGCCTTACCTTTGGGCAGTATTGGCCAAAATGGGTTTCGGCCCTAACTACATAAACTGGGTACGACTTCTGTATAACGAACCCCTAGCCCAAGTGGTGGTCAACAATAAGTTATCAGCTACCTTCCATCTGAGTCGGGGAACCCGTCAAGGCTGCCCGCTTTCGCCTCTCCTCTTCGCCTTGGCCCTGGAGCCTTTGGCAGCCTGGATCCGTAGGGATCCCAGGGTACGAGGACTAGAATGGTCTCCCGGCTGGGAGGACCGAATCTCCCTCTACGCAGACGACCTGTTGCTTTATCTGGCCTCGCCTAGGAAATCCCTTATAGTGGTCTTAGATATCCTGGCGGTATTCGGGCGATACTCTGGATTCTCTATCAACTGGAGCAAGTCGCTCTTGTTTCCTTTGTGGGGCGATCCACCCGTCCCTCCCACGAACTGCCCCATACAAATCAGCACGGCAGGCTTCAAATATCTGGGGATTTTCATTTTGCTAGATCCCGCAATCCGGTACACTCAAAACCTTCTCCCCCCCCTTCGCAAGCTTAAAAGCGATATTGCCAGCTGGAGGTCGCTACCCCTCTCCCTTCTGGGCAGAGCCGCCCTATTCAAAATGATGTCCCTGCCTAGATTTCTATACACCTTGCAAAACACCCTGGATCCTGTTCCCGCCAAATATTTCAAGGAAATTGAGGGTCTACAGAGAGACCTGTTGTGGGATGGAAAACCTCGAATTGCCCTGACCAAACTAACACTGAATTGGTATGACGGTAGTATTAGCCTCCCAGATATCAAGAAATACTACTGGGCGGCTCACCTAGCAGCCATCAACCACGGCATGTATGGCCGTGCAGACGATCCCGGATACGCCATGGATAAATGGCTCCTCCCAGGTGGTAATTATAACAGGGCGCTATACTCACGGCCCAGACGATATACCTTGACTGGCCCCACCAAACATTCTGTCCAGATTTGGCATGACGTTATCGCCTCACTAGGATGGAAAAACACGCTGACATTAGCCACTCCACTTTGGGACTCAGAAAGATTGGGCGACTTATGGAAATCGAAGGGTTTTGACAGATGGGACCTTATCGGTATCTCACACATTAGGGACCTTTGGGGGCTTGGGGGTCAAATCCTTTGACACGCTCCAGGCGGACTACGATCTGGCAGCCACCGAGTGTTTCCGCTACCTGCAGGTCCTGCACTCACTGCAATCTTCGCTACCTAAGGGGACTTTCCCTCCAGAGGCCTCTCCGCTGGAGGACAGAATATTAGACGGCCACCTTCCCGAGAAAACCATCTCCCTGATTTATAAAAAGTTAATTAACAACATGGAGAGTCCCCTTCAATCACTCCGTGAGAAATGGACGCAGGATGGGGTGGAGGTGGATGACGAGGACTGGCAGATGGCAGTGTCTTCCCCCAGAGAGGTCGCTATCCCGGCACGTTTGAGGCTGGTACAGCTTAAAATCCTCCACAGAATTTATATGACAGGACCCCGTTTGGTACACATGGGATGGTCAGATAATGGGAACTGTAGGCGGTGATGTGGTCACGTGGGGACATTCATACACATAATTTGGGAGTGCGAACATATCATATCCTTCTGGCTCAAGATCCATGACACTATTAATGCGGTACTACGGGTTCACCTCCGTCCAGAGGCAAGACGATGCCTCCTCAATCTGTGGGAACCTACAGATCTCAACACAAATCAGACACGGTGGGCTACACTGGGATTCATGCTGGCAAAACGCAACATTGCTCAACTATGGGGGCCACACTACCACCCACACTGGCAGCATGGGAGAAGAACCTTGACTGGTGAATGTTTCGGGAGAAAACAGTCTACCTGGCAAGAGGGTGCCCAAAAAATGGTCCCGGATATGGAGCCCCTGGAATGCCTACCGGGGAGAGATCTGTGTGCCTCCTGATTGTCACGAACAAAATGACCCCCACACCCTGTAACATTCCTCTACCATGTAGAAATCCGACGTATTTCCTCCTGTACCGACTGTAATGTATGATTTGGCTAACCCTCTGCAATGTTTATTGAAACCGATGTATGTTTAATAAAAAGAATTATAAAAAAAAAAAATCCAATACAGCCAACAGTGGAACGCACTAGGAAATAGCCACACCATGGCACCGTCGTGTAAACGACAAGAATACGCCACGAACTGGAGGGGCGTACTGTGGGTGCAAAGTAGAAGGCTAGAAAGGTCCGGTAGGCACCCAATAAGAGAAGTAGCATTGGCTCCGGGGCGCCAGTGGATCAGATTCAATACGATCCTGAACAGACACAGGATCGAAGAGGCCTTAGCCGGCATACTAGCCGAGGCTCACAACAGCAATTGAGGATCAGGCACTAAGAGGAGTAGCTCATTTTCCTCGACATGGCCACGGCAAGGGGGAAGAAGGAGCGGACATTGAAGGACATGTTAGCAAAATTTCCACCAGGGGCCGGAGGAGACGGCCGGGTGTTGCCTAGCAAACAGGTGGGCCAAGAAGCAGAACCCATAGAGGAGCCGGTCACCCGATCATTTCTAGAAAAGCTGTTCTCTACGTTGCGAGAGGAAATACAATCTCTTAGGGGGGAGCTCGCTAGTGACATTAAAGAGATCCGCCGAGATGTGGACTCAATTGGAGAGCGAGTAGCGAGTATAGAAGACCAGGAGCACACCCGAGATGAGGAAGTGGAACAATTACAGCAAGAGGTGCTCAGACTTCGTGAACAACAGATCGACTTCCAGGCTCACGCTGAGGACCTCGAAAATTAGTCCCGAAGGAACAACATTCGGATTAAAGGCGTACTATCCCAGGAGGAGGACTCTGATATCAACCTCTATCTGAAGGATCTCTTTAGCCATATTCTGAAGGCCACCCCAGGAGCAGAGATAAAAATAGACCGGACGCATAGAGTGGGCGTCAAGAGGTGCCCTACGGCTCCACCAACAGAAATCCTGGCTTACCTCCTCGACTTTCAATTGAAAGAGCAGATGTTAAGAAAGGCACGAGAGAAGCATCCCATAACATATCAGGGCCATACGCCTTACCTCTACCAAGACTTGGCCATGATTACCCTGCAGAAGAGGAGAGAATTCAGGCCGGCGACATCACACTTGCGGAACTTGGGGGTTGCGTATTCTTGGGTCCACCCCTTCCGGCTGATCTTTAAATGGGAAGGTAAACTACACCAACTCAGGTTGCTCCAGGAAACGTGCTGCATCCTGGGTATCGAGAATCCTCTAGTGGAGGCCCCGGAGAAAGGAGTTCCAGGGGATCTGCAGGGAAGACACTGGTGGCAAAGAAGTCGTCGTCCGGCGGAGAGCACGGGGAAGCCGGACCTCACTACAATAGCCATGGAGCGACAGGCGGTGCTGGACTCGCTGGCTAATGATAAGCTGAGTGGAGAAGATGCATGAGGCCCTGGGGCTGAATCTAATTTTCATAGCAGGGCTGGGCGGGCGGCGGGTGGAACCTCGTGGGAGCGGGGAGGAGACTTAACGGCCACACTATGCACCCAACAATTCTAATCACCAAGAACTTATGGACTCGACCATTGGGTCTTGGACCCAGACGGACTACGATAAGTTTTAAGTTATGTTTGGGGGCTAGTTTCTTGGGGAACAGGACTCAATGCAGCATGGTGGGGGAAGGTGGGGGGACACTACCCCAGGGACACCTGGGACGCAGAGAGCTCGGGAGTGAAGTGAGGGAGTTAATGACGGAGAATGGAGGCAGAGATGCATACATTCCTTTAATATGGCGGCACACGTAGTTAAGGTCTTAATGCTCAATGTGAAGGGCCTCAACAACCCTATCAAGAGAAAGGCCGTACTTGCCTACTTGGAAAACTCCGAGGCAGACATATGCCTGATCCAGGAAACATACCTCTTGAGCAAGGACTGGCATCGCCTCCGATCTCAAGAATTCCCACAACAATTCTTTTCTTCTACCTCTGATAAAAGGGCAGGGGAGGCAATATTGGTCTCTAGACGGTTCAGGGGAGAGGTGGGCTCTAAAGTGGCGGAAGTTAAAGGTAGGCTGCTGGCGCACACATTTAACATTAGCGGTCACAGTGTGACAGTGGCATCGATCTACGCACCAAACACAGGGCAAGAGAGATTTATACAGGCGGCAGTCTCGGAAGTGACGGTTGTACAAACGCGAATGACAGTAATAGGGGGAGATTTGAACCTTGTATGTCAGACAAAGATCGCTCGAGCAGCCGGTCGGGTCAATCAGGAGCCTTGTCGCAGGGGGCGAGTAAGTGGTTACATGAGATGTGGCTAAATTGATCTCTGGAGGGAAACCAACCCGCAGACTAGACAATACACATATTTCTCTCACGCTCATAAAACATATGCAAGGCTAGACTAGGGAATTAGAGCATGTCCACAGCCACACAGGTGCGCCGAGGGTGTGGCGTCAACTCCGAGCAGCAAGGGCTCAGTTGGCAGGATTAGACATGGATAGAGCGGAGTATGCCGCCCTCCGATTGAAACACTCCTTTTACATTGGGGGAGATAAGTCTGGGCGCTTGTTAGCCAATAAGGTAAGAGCCCAAAGACAGCAAGCGAAGGTTCAATCTCTAAAGACTAGAGGGGGTGGCGAGTTAGTAGATTATAATGGTATAGCAAAGGAATTCCAAGACTTCTATGCAGAGCTTTATGCAAAGCAAGATTTAGATGTACAAAACATAGCTTCATACTTAGGAGGTGTGCACACCTCTCGGCTGACTACGGACCAAGCAGCCTCACTCGATGCTCCCATTAGGATTGAAGAGGTAATCACGGCGATATCCCGCCTTAAGTCCTTTAAATCTCCAGGCCCTAACGGATATCCAGCTATCTTTTATAAATCATTCTGTCAGCTGCTAGCCCCTATCCTGACCAGATTATTTAACTCTCGGACCTGGCACGATTCCTATTAACATGTTGGAGGCTTCTATAGTTGTTATCCCTAAGCCGGGCAAAGACAAGCAATTGTGCGGCTCCTACCGCCATATATCTTTGTTGAATGTGGACATTAAGCTTTTTACGAGCATTCTTGCAGTGCGCCTAGGTCCCCTAATGCCGGGCATTATAGATCCCGACCAGGCCGGATTTATACAAAACAGACAAAGTAGTGACAACACGAAACGCATACTACATTTAATAGATAAAGCACATCAAACGGCCATGGAAGCTCTGCTCCTGACCGTGGATGCAGAGAAAGCATTCGACCGCGTACACTGGCATTATATGGAAGAGACCGTCTCCCACTTCGGTATAGGAGATAGATACCGAGCTTGGATAGCGAGCTGCTACAGCTCACCCACGGCCACAGTGAGGGTAAACGGTACCTCGTCACGCCAATTTCCCATCTGCCGTGGTACTAGGCAAGGATGTCCTCTCTCTCCTCTCTTATTTGCCTTATATGTGGAGCCTTTGGCTCAACGGATTAGGGACATCCCAGAGATTAGCAGCATCATGTTCGGAGGAGAGAGGCATACGATCAGCTTATATGCCAATGACATCCTGGCCTCCCTAGATACACCAGACATGTCGTTGCAAGCCTTCCTCAGAGAGCTTGCCGCCTTCGGGTTGGCATCGGGGTTTCAAATAAACATGGGTAAGTCACAAGCCCTGGCATTGGCGACCACTCGCGATCGCCTGCCAGAACTTGAACAACGATTCCCGATAAAATGGGCCATGTCCTCGATACCCAACTAGGGGATTCATCTAGCTCCCATAATTGCGCAAACCCTGACGCTAAACTATACTAAGCTACTCAGACACATTAGAGAAGATCTGAACAGCTGGAAGCGTCACCACCTATCTCTGCTTGGACGCATCGCGGCTGTTAAAATGTCAATCTTACCCAAAGTACTCTATATATTTCAGACGCTGCCGGTCTCTCCCCCCGGGGGAACGCTTATTGCGATGCAAAGAGAAATACATCGATTTGTATGGATGGGGGTCCGACCACATATGAGATGGGAGCTGAGCTATCTCAGCCCTGATGAGGGAGGTCTAGGGATTTCCAAATTTGCAGCGCTACTTTCAGGCGACGCAGATGAGATTTCTAGTGGAATAGAGTAGAGGGGAATCCGAAAAGCACTGGCTTTTTCAGGACAGAGCGATAGCAAGACTCCCCTTATGGAAGGTACTGTTTCTCAAGAAGTCGGATAGGCCACAAAGCCTCCAAAACTCCCCTATCACGGGAATAGTGATGGAGGTGTGGGACAGAATAGCTGCCCATAGAGGGCTTACTACATTTCCTTCCCCCATGACCCCCTTGTTTGAAAACCAAGACTTCACCCCGGGCTTAGAAGGGAGAGCATTCGAGGAGTGGCATCAGACCCAGTGCCGCTCCACAGGCCATCTGTTCGATGCAGAGGGAATTATTCCCTTCTCCCAATTGCGTACACATTACCACCTTCCCGAAAAGGAATGGCTACGATACCTTCAGATTTGCCACTGGCTGCTACATCCCGCTAATTTGCCTACAGTCAGCAGGCAGATAACACGATTCGAAAAGTGGCTAGTTACAAAACACACAGACAAACGCTTGATCTCTGAACTGTACGTTTTCTTACGCCTACCTGCCTCAGTACAACCAACACCCAGCCAGCGGCGATGGGCAAGGGAACTTGGAAGGGAGCTGTCTGTCAAGGATTGAGGTGAAATCTATTACAGGGCTAGACACACGGCCCGGAACACACCGGGTATAGAGGCGGCCACCAAGATAGCTACCTACTGGTACCTGACCCCGGAACGCCTCTACAAAGGGAATCCGGTGTGCAGCCCCAAATGCTGGCACGGATGTGGATCGATAGGTACATTAGTACATCTGCTGTGGGAATGCCCAAACCTAGCGGATTATTGGAATCGAATTCTGGATGAGGTGGATGCACAGTTTGATACAAGATACCCCGGTTCTGGGCATACACAGTTCTGGGTCTTTCAAATCCCTTAACTTATCCACTCAAATCTTGTAAAGGGAGGCAGATGGGATTGGCAATGGGAGCAGCACTCCAGAATATTCTTGCTCTTTGGGGAACCTCTACTACTCCCACACATTTGGGGTAGCTACATAGGTTGTGGTTTATTTTGAGGATGGAAAGGATGTCTGCCACTTTTACAACTACTAAATCCGCCTTCTGTGAGATTTGTCGACCACTTATTGCCCTCCTATCCATTGAATTTAGAGAACTTACCTGCCCAAAATACCTACGCATTCTTAGACTAGCGGAATAGGAATAGGCCCTGCTGTGGATGGATCTATTGATTGTCCCCCCACCCTGCCAGCACCAGGCACTAGATCTCGCCATGGAGTACTGAAGGGGAGGGAGGGAGGGAAGGGAGGGAGTTGGTGTAAGTTCTCTTATTTCTTTTTCAGTATGTTTGTTATTGGTTATGAAAATCCACATGAGTAGCGCTGCGACGCTCAAGAGGGAGAGAGGTTGGTACACAGAAGATATGTGTAAGTCACATAAATGATGTCCTTCTTTGCTTTGACATGTGATAATAAAAGATTTAAACCATAAGTGTAGATCGGTGTAAGTGAGTGAATTTAAAAATATCTAAGAGATACCCTAATGGGTTTTAATGGGCAGGTTCTCTTGTTATGGTTAAAAACGATGGATGGCTGAAAGTGGAGATAATGATCCAATGCGGCTCATGTGGTATAGGTCAACATGTTTGTAGCCCCAAATGTCGTTATAGATTGGGGCAATTCATCAGGACCAAAAACCTAATCTACATATGATTGGGGAGAGTACGTGGGATGAGGAGCATAGATTATAGAAGAGACCTCTAGCTAGGGAAACAAAGGAGTCGTGTGCTAACTCAGAAGCAACCTACCCCGCTCTGCCACCCTGGAGGTCTCCTAGCGGTCTCTGCCATCACCAATGGGCCAAAAGCTAACCAACTTTGGGTCGGTTTTTTTGATACCCTCTGGTGTACTAAACTATGAGGACATGCACTTGTGATTGGATTACTTTTACTAACATCACACTTACTCTCGCCAATCATACATAGATTAGGTTTTTGGTCCTGATGAATTGCCCCGATCGATAATGACAACAAACTCAGACATGAATTCAGCAGATTGAAATGCTGCCTGCTGCATTCCAATCCATTCAATTCATGTCTGAGTTTGTTCTTCTGCATAATAAATTCTATTCACAGCATTGCCCTCTTGTTTCTTGTGCCTCCCAAAATCCATCTCAGTCCTGCCATCTCACCAATCTGCGCTCTGACTCTGCATTTGCCATATGCTCATGCCCTCTACCTCCCATTACAAACTATCTCAGGGACCACCACAAAATGTATCAACTCATTGTGACTGAGTATACATTTACACAAAATGGAAGGTTGAGAGCAAAAGCTGCACAGAGAGTTGCCATGTACAGCCACCCTCATAGAATCCTACTATTGGCCCAGGTGGTTCCTTACCTTCGCAGTTGGCATGAGAAAAGAGAAGACTTGCATCAACCTCGCTGTCAGTGGGCATTAGTCCTCTGCTACATTCACCGCTACTTTCCACCTAACGTAATAGTGTGGCAGGATCCATAAACTAATCATCAAGAACTTTGAGTAAGAGGCAGCTAAGGTTAGTGCTGTAGGCATAACTCCTAAACTGCTATAAAATGTAAACAATTTGTTGTTTTCTATTTCTGAATGCTGATGGCCCACAGAAGATCATATTGTCTACTGCAAATAGGCATACGTAACCTATAAGCGCTCCAACAATACTTTTTAGGTTTCCGCTGCTGATAGCGGTCTGTTAGCCAGACCTACTGTTCCCAATATACATAAAGTGGAATTTGGGTCAGCCCTTGCTCATGATTGGAGGGCTTTGTTCTCTATATCACTTCCCTGCTCTTGATTGGATGGCTTTCTTCCCTTTCTTTCTTGTGTTTCTCCTGCTTAGGGCAATGCGGACTCACATTATTCCATTTGGCCGTTCTAAAGCCGTCCACTGCTGACGTTGCTTGTACTCAGGAAACTACTTTTTTCTTTTCTTATTTTTAGCACACCATGAGAGTGCATGTCTCTCTTCTCCACATGCTACTTTCTACATCACATTCCCCTTGCCTCTCCAAGCCTGTACATAGCTTTGCTTGAGCTATTGAAAGCCAAGACTACTGGCTTTGACAATGCTTGGTATGAGTGCATTGAAGAAAAACAGATAAGGGACATATATAGGCTGTCTGGTTTTAGGTTTAAACCTATAATAACTGATAAAACCCCACCGAAAGGGAAATAGCCAGTGGCGTAGCTAGGGGGGGGCGATGGGGGCGGACCGCCCCAGGCGGCACGAGTTTTGGGGCGGCAGCCGGCCCCCCTTCCCCCCCCCGCTCTTACCTGCGGCCGTTGCCCCCCCCGCTCTTCTATAATTTTGCCGAGGGCGGCAAACGCAGGGGCCGCCACGGGCAGCCTTAGGCCTAGCTACGCCCCTGGAAATAGCCCTCACCAGTGTAAACATATAAACACTGAAAAAACACCTGCATAACAACAAACTAAATGTCATTCAAAGAAAGGAAAAGGAGAGTGAAAGAGTCATTTTTTTTCTTCCTGAAGGGTCCAATACAATGTAACTTTGTTATACAAGCTAGCAGCAAGAAAGACGGGGCTAACATTATTCTGCTTGAGTTTTGTTGTTTAGGGATGTCACTAAAATGCTGTTTCTTCTTCCTTTTGCTTTTTTCAGTTTTGTGGTCTTTGGTCTAAAGATGCAGGGTTTAGAAGCTTGTTTTAGGTCTTATTTAATTATTTTATAAACTGTAGAGAATCAGGAAATATCAAAATCATGTTTGATATTTTGGCTGCGTTTGATTCTTTTATTGATAGGTAAATTGACTGGTTTCAGAATAATCTTTCCCGATATGTGCCATCACATTTACCCACAGAGAATGGGTAAAAACCCTTGCTATATTAGCCCCCAGTTTCTAGTGACTCAGTATTGATAGTAGGTGACTTATCAACACCTCAGCCTTTAAACATTCAATGCAAGGTATAGTGACAAGTATATGTGAAAAGAGTGCTATCACCAAGCATCTGCGATAGTGGTAAAAACATGACAGGATGGAACATGGAAAGCAGTGTCACTTGGAATGCTGCTGCAAAAAGGTTCTTTCCAAGTTCAACAAAGATTGGAGTGATATTGTTTGTATTTGCAGGGATTCAGCTATGTATATGAAAAAGTTGTGTGATGACCTGTCAAAATCGATACCTGAGCTAAAGTGCTTCCCTGTAAGAGATCCTTGCCACTTGTTAGATGGTATGCTGAAAGGATCTTTACAATCTTCAGAGTTAATGAAGAATGCTATTGACTTTTTAGTCCATTCTGGTGCACTGTTTTGTTATGCGCAGGAACTAAAACACATATATTTCTCAATTTGTGCTTTCTGTGGCATCAAAGAAAGGGTTATCCCAACTGTGTCACTTAGCTGATGGTTTTCAGCCCAAGGGGCTGTGAATCCTATATTATCCATGTGGCAACCGTTTACAGAATGTTTGCTGAGTGAGGATGCCAAAGGCAAGAAACATGAGGATCTTTGGTCGCATTCTGATAGTGATGTGAAAAAAGTACACTCTACTGCATTCTTACATTTTTACAGGAAAACATAACTGCTGTAGTGGACATGATATAAAAACTAGAGTCTGAAAACACCCTTGTCTGCCAAGTGTTCAGCATAATTGATGTAGATGTGAAACAACTCCTTGAGAGTAGACTGCGTGACACCCTTAGTGACTTTGGCACTGCAAAATGTTCCATGTTAGAGTGCTTGCCACTTGGTAAACAAAGCAATGCTGAAGAGCAATTCAGGAACTTTTATTTTACAATGTATGAGAAATGGCTTGCAATGATGCATAGAATTTTCTCAGTAGTTTCAAAAGTGCTGCTTCATTTTGACTGCTTCAATAACTGAGGGTATAAGCGCCTAGTTCAACATAAATGTTGCAGAACCTGCCCAGTGAATCGCAATCTTCAAGTGCACCAGTATTGGCATGGAAAGCTATGTCAGTGGCCAGAGTTAGCAGAATGTGTACTGGCTGTTTTGGCGTTGCCCGTCTCAAGTGCCAATGTTGAGAGGGCCTTTTCACAGAAAAAAGTTTACATGGGAAGGAAAAAGAGAGCGCACATGACCAAATACTCACTGAAGAAGTATTATATGGTGTACTGCAATAGGTTTTATTTGCAAAAATGTATTTGGACCTCATATACACTGTACGCACCCTTCTATATACAATGCATTATCAGTGTAGAAAGCAAGCAATAATAAAAGCAAAACGTTCCATAAACACTGGTTGTTTATAATGGCGCGAAAATGTGTAACCACTGATAACCACTGTTTTTTAAAGGGATTGAAATCACTTGAAAACACTGAAAAAACCCCACCAGAATTTACCAAAAATAGAAACTGAAAACAGGAAAGCCTAGACATATAGTATGGCTTCCCATTTGTCATTCCTCATTTTAGGTCGAGCCTAAGGGCAGCGCGCATGTGCTGCTCGCTCTGCGAGGCATGCTGTATTGGGGTATGCACTGGAAAACTCTCCCACTCTCCGCCCATATTTGTCATTGGCTTGTGTCATTGTCCTTCGCAAATGCTGCCCTCTGATTCGTAAGTAGGCTTGTTAGTCCCTCCTTGGTACCGCCTTGTCTGCATTTGTTACCTCCCATAACGACTGGACCTTTTACTTGGCTTGTTACACGGCCTGCATTATAAGTGGGTGAGCACTATTTTGCTTATTCACTAATGGGTACAATGGTGGCTGCTTTTTTGTGTATCTACAGTGCGCCCACACAGGACAATGGTGGCCCCTTTTCGTATAGAGCGCTATGCCGCGCTACCTTTAAAAGTGGCTGCCCCCTATCACCACAGCACTCACAGCACAATGGCTACTTTCAGTCACCTTTTTTGTTATAAATTTGAAAGCTGAGCGTGGCGCCCGCTTCAGGGACACCGCACTCAGTTTCATTTTTTTTTTTTAACTACAATGTGGAGCGCGGCGCCAGCTTCAGGGACACCGCACTCTGTTTTTTTGTTGTTGTTGTTTTTACTTTATTGGTGAGCGCGGTGCCCGATTCATGTACACCGCGCTCTACAATGCTTGTGTAAACTGCGCGCAGCTCAGATCAGTAGCACCTGATCCGGAAACGCCTTTGTCAGGGACAAGTGCAGCTGTTCTCGAGCTAGAAAGAGAGGCGAGGAGAGGACGGGAAAGGGTGAAGTAAAGTACATTTCACTAGGTTTAAAAAACAACTCGCAGACACGGTGCCCAAATTAATCGGTGTGCATTAGAGGCGGTTGTCTGGAGTAACATAGGGTGACCAGGTGTAACATAAGGTGTCCAGACGTGCAGAATGTGCGGTGACAGCCCCGGGTTTCCATTACCTGTCCAGTGAATTTAGCACATTTTCTGAGAGGGTGGACTGAACACACAGGAGACACAGGGGATGTTTTCATATGTTCCAGTGCAAGATTAGTTAGCAGCCTCTAGCAGAAAGCAGTATGATTAATACACATGGCACTGGGTGCAAACGCTGCATTTAATTCCCCTAGCGTCTACTTGCTTGTGCTTTCTATGTGCTGTCAGGTAAGTCATTATGTACCCCTAAGTCGATGCCAAATGCTTCTATTTCTATGTTTTTGTGTTCAAACTCTTGACACCCGACGTTAACAGCAGATAATGCTAATAGTGAGGGTGCACTAATGAGGTAAAAGAGCAATCAACGTCTGTTAACAAGGATGTTAGTAATGAGGCTAATAGGACCTGACACTTAAGTGTCACTCAACACACCAGGTGCACGTGCCCGCTGTCCGTTACTTAATTTCGCTGCTGTCACCGAGTTTAGAATGCAAGCAAACAACAATAGGCAGTCCCAGCATTCTAAGCAGCCTGATTGGCTGAGTTAAATTCAGCTTGCCATGCAAGATTTTAATTAACACCCATCCCCGTACTGTACCCAACATGGGCAACTAAGCAAGACCACTGTCTCTATCTGCTCCGTCTGTCTATCACTGAACCTCGAATGCAGGCACTGTATTGTATTGACCTGGCCCGAGACACCTGCACATCTGTTTCCGTCACATATTTCAACTGACAATACAACTGTGAGTGTCAGACCTGCCGCTTTGTAAAAACTTTCCACCATGTGAGAGAAGTTGGCAGAGCCTTGAGGGATCGGCTTTCTGACGAGCCCAGCCTGAAGCATTTCTACCCAGTCACCCCCAACCAGGGAAAAAAAGCTTCTGAGGCTGCAGCAGATGTCTTGGGGTGAAGCAGACCGGCCACTAAAAATACATTTCTCCATGTGAGGAGGGGGTCGGGCCTTGTGCCAAGAAGTACCTAAGAGGCACTTTTGCCCTCTACCCCATCAAACCTTCTCCTCCAAAAAAAAGCATTTGCAATGCAGTAGGTCTCGCAATTGCGAGATTTTTAGCTATTGGCATTGTAAATGACAATGCCTTTTATTTATGTGTTTAAAAATCCTGCAATAATAAAAGGCATTGTCATTTACAATACCAGTAGATCAATGTTTCTAAAATGCGAAACCTATTGCATTGCAAATGCTTGTCTATTCATTTCATCAGTATTCTCTGCCATCTTGAATTCTGCCATTTTTGTTTACTATAGTCCCTGGAAACACATTTGTATTAATACATTAAACATAATGGGCCATATTATCAAGAACGGGCGATAACATTATTGCCGCTTTAGCGGCAGGAAACTGCCGTTAAAGCGGCGATAAGGGGCTTGATAATATGCCCTATAGAATTCCAATAGAAGCCCAGGTTCTGGTGTGAAGGACATCAAACCTGGGCTTCTATTGGAATTCTATAGGGCATATTATCAAGCCCCTTATCGCCGCTTTAGCTGCAGTTTCCTGCTGCTAAAGCGGCAATATGTTATCGCCCGTTCTTGATAATATGGCCCTATGTTTCCTCTTTTACTCTGCTGTAATTTACTTCAAAATAGTTTGGACAATCCAGTCACCTGTTTGTGTGCTTCAAAATGGCATACGGCTGACTCTCTTTCTGTGCATCTTGAGAACATAACATAACACTCTCCATCCTCCATGTTGCAATGCAAACACCGAATGCTTATGATGGAGTGAGGTTTGTAAAAATACACCCTCATGAAATTAAGTAACCCCATAATAATGTATTGACTGCATGGACTAACCAACTCTGAATGCACACATTCACACAGGGGGCAAACGCATTTTACATAATATACTAAACCGTGTTGGCATGAGTACGTATTAACTGTTTGCGCTTTGAAAAATCGTACTAATGCATGTTTATGCTATGTTGTACATTGCACATTTTGCATGTTGTGCACAAATAATGAAAAGGTTGCTTTAAATTAATAGCTTTCACTAGGAATTAAATAACACAGGGTATTAGTATGGTGGGAGGTAACCATAATGGGTTTTATTTCATGAATTAATATTCTTTTGTGTTATTTACTTTAGTACGAGATTGGGCCTGCATGAAAATGGTCTCTTGTCTGAACCAGCATGTGGTTGTCTTGGTCGGTACGGAGAACGCATGCACCAAATTGTTTTGCCTGCCTACGAGCTGCAGAGTGTACCAGCTGATGTAATCTGTGTGAAGGCCATGTTGACCTGTGTCCTATTGTTTATGTGCCAAGACGCGACAGCGACTGTGGGAACAGCCATCACTACGTGCAATTTGAATGTGAAGCGGATGTCATAATGTACAAATGTTGCAAAATGTATAACTATGGATGTTAGTGGTATACGAATGTATTTGTCTTTAATACTTCCTTTGTTAAATCCGGTATGGGATGGATTTGTGAGGAGAACTAGATGAGGCGACCCTAGCATGATTTATGACAACCAATCACAGACCGAGTTTCTACCGATACTGCAACATTGTAAGATAGTAAGTTAGGCATGAAGGTATAATTGATATCCCAATTGGGGTGTGGCAGTTCAGTGCAGTCCGGTGTGGCAGATCAGAGAGAGGAGACGATCAGAACGCAGACGATCTGAACGCACAGAACATAGGGAGAGAAGCGCACCAAGACAGAGAGAGCAGACCAGCACTAAGCCTGAGAACACTTTAGGTACGAGAACCAGGGCCGGACTGGCTACCGGGCGTTTTGGCATGCTGCCGAGCTGGGGGCTGATGTCACTGCGGTGGGGGCTAATTTCGTTGATGGAGACCTGCGTGTGCTTCGAAATCAACAAAGCAAAACGAATTTCGTTCAGCACACGCAGGTCCCCATCAACGAAATCAGCCCCCAGCTCGGCAGCATTCCAAAACGCCCGGTAGCCAGTCCGGCCCTGACGAGAACGTTGCAGGAGTGCTTGGGAGGAGACAGCGTCCGAGGAGAACTAGATCAAAGTAGATTGAATTGGGAGATTAATCTTGTTTGCCGGTCTATGGCAAACCTTAGCTGCATCTGTCCTGTTAACTTTGTCCTCTGAGCCTATCTCTGGGGACCTCTTGCCACAACCTCGGCCAAGGAAGTGGTTTTCCTTATTCTTTGGTGGGTATCACCCTCCTTAAATGCTTTAATTTTGCAATATTTTCCTGCAAGTGTTATGCTGTACCTTCTCTTCCCCATTCCTATGCACGCTTTGATGTCGATACAAATGATTCATTTTGATTACATTGCTTGATAATTTGTTCTCTTATATGTGATCTTGTGTGTGCACTGACAATCTGAATGATGAGCATTTAATAAGATAAAATTATTAACCGAATAAATGACTCTGTGGTTATTTAGCTAAAGTATTAAACTGTTTAGTTAATCATAGTCACCATCAACTCTTCAACTAATGGTCCATCGACCAAAGGAAGAAGGAAGTTGAAATTATGAATAGTTAGATATATATATAAATGCTAATAATGTGAAGTGTAGTATTGTATATAATAAAACTGACAAATTAAACCCCCCAAAGCCAGCGTCCATCTTCAGGGATCATTTATGGGTAATGTGTGATGGGCCCTGTTGTTTGATAAGCAACTTATGTGTGAAGAGATTTCCTTGGTCCCTGGTTTCATGAATTAGGGGTTGCGCTGGATCACTTACATGCCAACAGGCCCAATTCAGGTGGGAGACACACGATTCTTTAAGCCAAAAATGTATTTATTTTAGTTGTCTCCCACCTAAAATTAATAAAATTACCTTTGTTTTAATGTATGTCGATGGGGAAAATGAAGTCCCTCGATTTTTTTTTTAAATCTCCCTCTAGCTAGTTTTAAAATGTTGGCATGTGGGCGAATGGGTACTCTTACTGACTGAATTCAACTCCGCACAGTTTCTTATTGCAATACAGATAACGTTGCCACCTTTCCCAACGAAAAATACTACCCATGTGTGCTCGTTGTGGAGTTTGTGCCTATATATTCATTTTTAACACAGCAATTCTGCCTATGCTTTTCAAAACATATAGGAACGGCTTAGACAGCATTAACATGTTTGCTTTGCTTCCATTTCGAATAAATGGATTTTTAATAATCTAGCTGATTATTGGAATCACTTGTGTCGTGCCAGGAAAATACTAACCAGGCCAGTAAAACACTGCTCAGAGAACATCTCTAAGTAGACGATGTGGATTACGTGAAAAATTCGATAGGCAATTTTATTTAGTTTGTCTCTAGTGCCTTGTGTCCCCAAAGGGAGCTAACGGGGTTTCTTAAAATAATCTTGTTTTTTCACAGTTAACTCCTAGGGACAGAGTCAGCCATTTGCATGGGTGAGCTGCACCCAGGAACAGGGCACCATTCTTTAGAACAGCGCACTGACCTGTGTGCATGAAGTATGCGGCTGCCCGCGGCCCACGCAGGGGGCCCCCATAGGAGGGCGGCCGCCTTAGTGCCACAGGATGGCACACGACTACCCCTAGTGTTTGGGACCTTCTCTGGGTCGGCGCACCCCGAGTCATTTCCGGTGCACCAGTGGGCGGGGAGCCAGGTATATTTACCGCTCCCGCCCACCTGGCGCTCTCTTTGCGCCAAGCTTTCACGCCGTTTCCCTCCCTACCGCTTACCCGGCGTGTCTATTAGAGGAGGGTTGGGGGGGATAGCATTTAACTTGTTATTTTGTGTTGCAGGCGGAGTTACAGGGCGATCCAGAGGCTGAATGGTACACAGGGGTACTCTCTTCAGGAGCACAACAGGGGTGCAAATGCCATATAGCCCCAGGAAGTCCTTACGGTAGGACCCTGGAGGAACGCCGGCGCCCCGTTAGTCCTACGGGCGGTTGTAAACCTGAGCAACCGGGGGCTTGCCTGGGTACGCTCCGCCCCCTCAAGGGGCGTGAGTAAATGGGTGGACTGGCGGTCCACAGGTGATAAGGGGCAACCCCCCCAAAATTGGTGAGCACCGATTGGCTAGGGCCACGGTGCAATTTGGCTCTTCAGGTGGGCAGGGCAGCTTAGGCGTGTCTCCGCTGACTGCCCTTGGATCGCCCGTAAATTGACCCACCATGTTGGCATATTTCATTATGCAAATAAACCTGCAGCAATGTTTCTCCACAAACAAGGTGTCTGGTGTGTTTTATTTATCGGGAGATTGCTGTATTTGTGTGAGGGGGGTGTTGCTGATATTGGCACCATGTGCATGCAGCAGTCTCTCCCTGACCTGATTCCAGTGATATCTAATCCGCTTTTCATTTAAATTCCCCTCCCGTCTCTCTCTCACCCCCTGCCATCCCACATTTTCACACCATATTATCCCAACAACAACTTGTCACCAGTGTGAAGGAGGTAACCTGTGTAATTGAGGTGCTTTAGGGAAGGAGCAGAAATGTTTATGTTCAGAGGCAGTCACTGCGGTGAGGTAGCAACTGTCCTGTGAAATAGGACACCCTGTAGCTTCTCGCTTTAGTTACTAGCAAACAACTGAGGCGCCAAATTATAGGCCGGCTCTGCTGAGGGCATGAACACCCTATGAGGGGCAAAGCAAATAGGTCTGTCTGGCTTATTTATGACTAAAAATGCAGCGCAGCCGTAGACCTATTCACCTTTCAGTCTACCCAAGAAATATTAAAAACGCTGATATGCGTGGCATTACCAATGTTTTTACCTCATTTCAAAAGTCAGCACGACATGACTGCCCTTTGGTACTTCGTTTTAGAACACCCTGAAAGTGAGGGAAGCAAAAGGTCCTTAAAGAGGCTTAGGATACATGATGAAATCCACAAGTCCTTCTTCTCTTTCAGTCCCCACCTCAGGGTCTCGACGTATGCGCGCTGCTTCTACCGGTCTGGACTAGGAGACGCAGCTCGAAGTCAACAGAGAAAGGTTATAAATGAACATGTGTCATGTGTGCGCTGCTCCGGCCCCAGAAGTTCACACGTACGAAAAATATGTCACATTCATACTTCACGACTGAAAAGGGGAAAAAATTGCGTCACAGGAACCTCCGGTCAACTTTACACGGGTAAGTAAGCGCCGTGTTTTTAGTGCCAATATCGGCAACAATCAGTTCTCATACATCAACATACATAAATAAACCACACAACACCTTTTTTTAGTGGAGAAATTTGCTGCAGGTTTATTTGCATAACCAATATGCCAACATGGTGGGTTATCTTACGGGCGATCCCAGGGCAGGCCAGCCCCTATGCCGCCTGCCCATCTGATAAGCCAAATTGCACCGTGGCCGTCGCCAATCGGTGGTTACCAATTATTGGGAGAGGCCACCTCTCCCATCAGTGGACCGCCAGTCCACTCCCTTACTCACACCCCCCAACAGGTGGACGGAGCGTTCCAGGCAGCCCCCGGTTGCTCAGACCCACAACCGCCCGTAGGACTAACGGGGCGCCGTAGTTCTTCCAGGGGACCCGCTAAGACATCCCTGGGTAACCTTGGCTTAGCACCCTTGTTGTGCTGCTGCAATATAGTACCCTTCTGTACCTTGCAGACTCTGGATCGCCCTGTAACTCCTCCTGCAACACAAAACAATAAGTTAGATTCTTCCCCTCCCCGTACTACCCTTTGGCCGTCCGCAGGGTAAGCGGTAGGGTGGGAAACAGCGAGACGGGTAGCGGTCAAGAGACCGTACAGTGGGCGGGGGAAGGCTTTTGTACCCCTGTCCCCTCCCACGGCCGGAAGTGACGCGGCCAGCAGACCCCCTGGTCCCTAGCCCAGGGAGCCTAGTCAGCAGACTTCTGTGCCTTCCTGTGGCACTAAGGCGGCCGCCCTGTTGGAGGGTCCCCTACGTGGCCCCCCTGGGCAGCCTTGGCATAGTGCCAATATCGGCAACAATCAGTTCTCATACAGCAACATACATAAATAAACCACACGACACCTTTTTTTAGTGGAGAAATTTGCTGCAGGTTTATTTGAATAACCAATATGCCAACATGGTGGGTTATCTTACGGGCGATCCCAGGGCAGGCCAGCCCCTATGCCGCCTACCCGTCTGATAAGCCAAATTGCACCGTGGCCGTCGCCAATCGGTGGTTACCAATTATTGGGAGAGGCCACCTCTCCCATCAGTGGACCGCGAGTCCACTCCCTTACTCACGCCCCCCAACAGGTGGGCGGAGCGTTCCAGGCAGCCCCCGGTTGCTCAGACCCACAACCGCCCGTAGGACTAACGGGGCGCCGTAGTTCTTCCAGGGGACCCGCTAAGACATCCCTGGGTATCCTTGGCTTAGCACCCTTGTTGTGCTGCAATATAGTACCCTTCTGTACCTTGCAGACTCTGGATCGCCCTGTAACTCCTCCACAGCTCTGGGGGTGGCCACCGTCACCACCAGGGCCCCCCACCAAGGCAGATATTCCTACCTACAGCCTGTTGCTTCCAAGGCCTCCCCAAGGTCCAGCAAAAATAGGTCCATGCCTACCCTTGAGAGGAGAAACCCATCCACTTCCCAACCCAGTGGACTTGGCATGAAGTAAACCATGCCTGATGAAGCCCAATCCCCTTTGTTCCGTGAAATTACGCATGGCGCTGTTCACTCTCCTACGTGATCTCAATTGCGTCTCCCGATCGGGCTCATTGCCAAACTGGGCGAGGTAAAGTTTAGGACCACCACAGTACACATGCCCCCAGTTAAATACTCAATTGACACATGATGTCCCTCATGTCTTGGAGCAGTCCTCTCCTCCCCAGAGTCGTCAGGTCATTCCCTCCCAAGTGTATGACCAGCATGTGAGGTGGACCGATCCCTCCCCCCAGTCTCTGCTGCAGCTTCATCAGCTCGTTCCAGCGCATACCCGGGTAACCTAGCCACGTGATCTCTGTGGCGGAGGAACGTGATCTCTGCTCCAGTGCATGCCTGGGACCCCCAACCCAAATAATTTGGTGGTGGGAAAAACACATGGCTCCATTTCTTGAATTCCTCCAATCGCGCCACTCCAGACGCACGGAAGGCCATTCACCCAGACCCTTGGTCCTGGCCAAATTAAGACATGCTCGGTTGCCAACACCCAATATGAGCACTGTACACCCTTTTATACCTACACCAGTCTGCACCTACTTTCACAAAAAACCCCGACAAGGTAGGCCTTCTTCTTGTTGCTTCCAGGGCCTCAACCCAGGTCCAACAAAAACAGTCCATGCCCCTTCTAGACGGTGAACCCATCTTCTTCAAAAACACCCTGTGGACTTGGCATGCCGCAAACCATGCCTGACAAATCCAAACCCACTTGGCATGGCTGTTAGCTTTCCTGCGTGAGGTTTCCACGGCCTCCCTGACCGGGCTCCTCGCCACACTAACCAAGGGGGTTATCTCTGACCACTATAACCAACAAGCCCCCAATAGGTTGCTTAACCTACACATGGAGGACTTCATTTCTTGCAGCAGTTCCCTCCTCCCCAAGAGAGTCAGATCATTGCCACACAGGTGCATGACCAGGATGTTGGGAGGGGAGACACCCTCCCCTCTTCTTTGCTGCAGCATCTTAGCAAGATGTTCCTGCGCAAGCCTGGGTATCCCAACCAAAATATCTCGGTGGCGGAAAAGCCCTGCCCCCATTCATGCTTTCCGCCCACCGTGCCACTCTCATGGCGCCAGAATGGCCAATCACCCAGACCTTTGCTCCTGGCAACTAAAGAAATGTAAGGTTGCGAACACATATTGCATTCTTGAAAAACAAACAAACAAAACCCAACTTGCACCTATTACACAATAACCCTGCACACTAACGGGTAGTCCCAGGTGCATTCAACATTTGCCTGTGACTACAAAACTTAAAATGTCCACAGGCATTCCCTTGGGCAGCTCACGGAAGGAAGTCCTTATGAAACTTAGGGATTCCCCTTGTCCCTCAAAGGTACTCGTATTATCGACCTCCGAAAGACGAAATGCTAAGCGGACCTACCAGAATCTGTGACCAAGATGACGAACAAAGCCCCTTTCGGTTCTGCCGCTCCACATGCCTGTGAATTTGAATCCCAGGTCAAACTTCAGGCACCTAACTCACATCTCAAAGGCCTGCCAACCGGCTGACCCCAAAATTGCAGTCCCCGTGTTAGCTGCCAACTCCCAAGGAAAATTCGCTTAACTGGAGCAACTGGTGACATGCAATCAATTCTGGTCAGGGGACTTGGAGTAAACACATGAGTGATGTACATGCACCCCCCTAACTATGACTGTAAAATGTGCTCTGGTCGTTGTCCGTATTAGTGCTCCATCCCCTCCAATTCAGCACTATCAAGGCAAACCGCACCCTCTTGGGACTGTCACCCTCACGCCCCAGCTGACAGAAAGTGCCTATTCGTATGTAGCCTATTAACCTTACGTTTTTCACTGACGGTATACCAGGAATATGCTGAAACTTCGCATGCTTTACTGCTGAGTGCGCGATGCACAATCACATATTTGTCTTTACCTCACAGGGTTGCCCTCGGTAACTCAGAATTCACACTGGACATGATTCTCTCCCTGATTGGCTTACGGACGGAAGTACCGTTAAACTTTGGAATACCCCGTCCCACTTGCTTAATGCGCTCCTCTCCAGGCCCGCCCTGCAAGCTACTGATGCTGCCCATCCTGGAAGAGAGACTACAGAAAGCTAGCCATACCCGCAATGCCTGACAATGTAACGATGCTACAATATCTGCTCTACCTGGACCAAGGTAAGAGGCGAGCTGTCAGCATGCCACTGGCAATACCCTCTCTTGGAGCGCGAGGGCCAGGCCTCCTAGTAGACGCAGCACACGCATATCTCAGAAGACAACCCCGCTTTACTGCCCGCTTTACTTCCTGTCACAGTTATCTGAGTAATTAGTGAAAGATGCACGTTTGAACTGGCAACTGATACTGTTACTTACCCTGCAACTGCTCTGCTCAGAGCAGCCCGCTAGACAATGGTTTCCATTTAAAGGCGGTGCCAACAAACCTCCAAGCGCTTAAGGTGGTACCTCTGAGTAGGGCTCTAATCTAACTGATGTCCCTTGCATCTGATACCGCCTCTGGCTGTAAGCCACTCAGTGCTACTGATGCCTTGGCGCTTCCTGACCCACCGCCAGCTGACCCTGATAGAATCCGCTCGTGCCTGGGACTCAACCATGCGGTGAAAGCACGAGACATCCTAGCCTTACCTTAGCTCTTCACCATGCTCCCACACAATTTTTAATTAGCCTTCGTATCATCCATACAAGAGAGACTTAGTACCATCTGCCCCTATTATCCTGTGCTACCAAACCTCCTCATGACATCACAGGGATTACATAACTCACTAGGTCAGCACGAGACATCCTAGCCTGACCATAGCTCTTCACCAGGCTCCACCCAAGAGCCCTCCACAAACCTTGTGGCCTAAAACATTCGCCCTGTGGGGTGGTTGCGAATGGACTGCAAACCACTCCTAGGCATATTCTACCATCGTTGTTAATGGAGTTTCTGGTTGGCTAGAGTAAGCCTGGCCGAACCCACCTCTCTAGTCGGGAGAAGGGATCACCCCTGAGGCTGACACCTGCCCACCCCTTAGGTGGTTAGGCAGAGACTTTGGCTTACCCCAGAGGCAGTGTAAATTTAATGTGCCAACCGCACTCCCACAGTGGCACACTACAGAAGAGACTACATACCAGTTTATTTAAAATACCCTTCGTATCGTCCATACAAGGGAGACTTAGTACCATCTGCTCCTATTACCCTGTGCTACCAAACCTCATAATGACATCACAGGGATTACATAACCCACTAGGTCAATCGAGCCACCGTCCTACAGCTCAGGAGTGAGAAGAGTCTTTCTAACGTAGCCAACCACGGTTTAAACGCAAGTGACTGGCCCCCTATGGGCGACCAAACCTAGGGTGAAGCAAGTCCATGGTAAAGGCCATAATGCGCGGCATTGCAGTTCCAGTGACCTGGCTGAGAGGAGCTGCCATACCACTGAGTTGCCCCATGTAGTGCGAGGTTCAACCGCCTCACCCATTGAAATTAACTGACACAATAGTAGAGACCCTTCATGTGTACATATGCAACGCTGCTAGGTTGGCAGTGGGAAAATGCCAACAATCAGTTAATGTCATTTCGGGTCCACAATGACTGTCCTAACCGTAACTAATGGACTCTTAGGATACAGACCATAAAAAAATGTGCTCCTGTATTGCTCGCTGTGCATCAATAAAAGAACATAAATGTGTCAAAAAACAGCAGAAGGTTCAGTTCACCGGAAAGATGACTGGTGGCACTGTTCCCTGGAAGTTCCTGGAAAGTGCAATGCTCGTAAACCATCCATGAGGAAACTTAGTTGCACGTTGCCAGCTACTAAAGGGCGGGATATGAGTTTGAATAGCATCCCCACCCCGCTGCCCACACTGTGACTGCTGAGTGCAGCTGATAACCTTTTGTGCTGGGGATGGGACTCAATAGTCAGATTTAGCTGTAGCTTGCTCTCCAGGTTCCTAATTGAACAAAAGTGCGGTTACATGGGAGCATTTTCCTGTCATGCAAAGCTACGTACTAGGCAATTCTGGTTTCCTAGGAATAAAACTTAATCCCCCAAGTCTCTTCCACTCTATAAGAGCGCTGCGTTTTATATCTCAGACTTGGGGAGGGGCAGCTTCATACCTATAAACCCCCCGCAAGTCACCCTGAGCCTCTCAAGCAAATAGCGCTTAGCTGCTAGGGCCTGCTCCCGGGCCGTGCCTACCTCCCACCTCTGCAGCCAGCTCTCGCCTCGGAGCCCCCTCACAGGATGCTGGGATGCCAGGGATCTGTATCTGATGGCTCAGAGATACAAAATTGCAGGCCACATGCCACTGGATCCACATCCTTACGACGCTCGTGGCGCGGACCCAGTGTAACTCTAACTGTATTATAAGAAATGATGTTGCTTTCATCGCATCCCGGTATATGATCAACAAGGAAAATATACCTACAACAAGTCCGGACTGTTGGCTTTGTCAACACGTATCTTGGCGTGTGCCAAAACCTATGTTCACATCCAGCCCTAAGTGTGTGAATCTGTTCCTGATCAGTGTCAGCGTGGGCGTTGCCTTGAGTAATAGATTCAGGCTGTAACAATGCCGTTGTTAAAGCTACGTCAAACCCCTGACATAGTCCTTCATGGCGTGCGCCTGCCGATCTGAGAGCTGCAAGCAACGTTACTTCATAGACACAAGGTGCTGAAGCTTTCAGCAACGCCGGGTGACCAAGTGAGACAGTCACGCACACAACAGGAGATCAAGACCTAACCACACGGGAAGTGCAGCTAAGGAGGAGACCCGCCCGAATTCAAATAGGAGGCCAGGATAGCCCGCCCAGCAGCAGGGGTACGGGATAACCAGTCCACCCCAGCCAGCGCGTCCGGTACGCCATCAATCAAACATGCAACCTGGAGGAACCCCAACTGCAATGTGGACTGCAGGGAAATACTCTGCACTGGACACATTGCCATACCTCCAACCCTCTCTGAATGAAGTACCCTCCTAGGGCGGGGCAGGACCCATGAGGCGGGGGGGACCTACTGGCCAAAGCATGCCTCAGTTCCCTCGAGCCATCTTCTTCGCTGATGGGGACTCTCATGACGCTGGTTCCTACATCGACCACCCACTCTAGTATTGTCCGATTTCCCCAGCACAAAGTGCGGCTCCCTAACGTGCATAAAAAGCAGATTGGCTGAGGGCCCAGGAAAGGCCTCCCAAACCGGCTATCTACACCTGATTACCTGATACACGTGCGGATACACTCCTGAATTGCCTCCCTGTTCCGACGCGCAAGGCTGACTCCTCCCAGCATAACTTCCACAGAAAGTCTGAACCCTGGCCCGGGCACAGCTACCGTGGCGAGCCGCTCGCCTTATTCCCCCAAAATCCCCAGAGCAGTACTGGAACAACCCCCCCCCCCCGGGGCATGCTCGGTAAGTACTGCCGGCAGTGGGCTCTATGCTCGGCCGAGGCACCGTATGGTGTGCGTAGGCGTGTAAGTATACATCCTGTAAGCATTCACCCATCATCCCCGGCCTAGGCAAGTGCGGCAGACTGGAGGCCTGGCACCCGACCCCAAAATCCCACCCAGATCCCCCCTGGCTCAACCCAACCGGGTGGTTGGAGCCAAAGACAACAGGAGGGCCCCACGGCTCAATTGCACGCAAGAGCAAGCCTGGCGCCACTATTACCAACAGGCTGTCCCCGGGACCCGGTGCCACTGCTGCACAACCATAGGCTCTGGCTGCAAGAACGCACCTCCCACGACACGGGCAGCATGCTCAGGGGGCCACCCACATGCCACCCGACTGTACACCCGGCTCCCGAAATAACCCAGTGCAAGCTGTGGGCGGAGCCTGCATTCGCGCTGGCGAAGACGCCGCGGGCCAGCCGAGAAGGACAAGGGGCTGGGGGAGGGCGCCTCGCTCGGTACCCCGCCCCCCCTCGGCAACAGCAGGGGCGAACCAGGAGGACGGCTCCACTGGGGGTCCAGCAAGGAGGTAGGGGCGTCTGGGAAGGCCCGGTTTGCTCTGTCTGTCCCGCCGAGTGGGAGCAGCCGCGCACGCAAACCGGAGAGCCACCCCCCCTCCCCCGCACAACACGCACCAGTCCCTCGGTCGTGCTTTTTCAACTCCCAGGTAGGGAAACCCTGTGTCCCTACCCCCCCCCCCCAGCGAGGGGTAGGCGATAGCTATGCATGAGGGGGGGTCAGGGCCGCATCCCGCCGGCATGGAGCCTACCGTCCGGCAATTCAAGGGCGGAGGGAGGCGCAATGAAGATCGCTATCCCCCCCCCAGCACACGCGGGCATGAGCCCCCGCGACCAGCAGCAGCGGCGACCCTAGGGCCAAAGTCGGGCCGGGACCGGCCGGCGCCGACCAGATACTCTGGGGTTGTAAAGACCAGGGTGGGGTGCCGCTGCCCTACCCCCCCGGGAGCTGTCTCCCCCCCCAATGGCGGACCGCAACCACGACAGGGGCCGCGGGGGGGGGAGGCACGCACTCACCACAAGTGGAGCGGATCCCGGGGACACGTCCGAAACAGCGAGACGGGTAGCGGTCAAGAGGCCGTACAGTGGGCGGGGGAAGGCTTTTGTACCCCTGTCCCCCTCCCACGGCCGGAAGTGACGCCGCCTGCCCATCTGATAAGCCAAATTACACCGTGGCCGTCGCCAATCGGTGGTTACCAATTATTGGGAGAGGCCACCTCTCCCATCAGTGGACCGCCAGTCCACTCCCTTACTCACACCCCCCAACAGGTGGGCGGAGCGTTCCAGGCAGCCCCCGGTTGCTCAGACCAACAACCGCCCGTAGGACTAACGGGGCGCCGTAGTTCTTCCAGGGGACCCGCTAAGACATCCCCGGGTAACCTTGGCTTAGCACCCTTGTTGTGCTGCTGCAATATAGTACCCTTCTGTACCTTGCAGACTCTGGATCGCCCTGTAACTCCTCCTGCAACACAAAACAATAAGTTAGATTCTTCCCCTCCCCGTACTACCCTTTGGCCGTCCGCAGGGTAAGCGGTAGGGTGGGAAACAGCGAGACGGGTAGCGGTCAAGAGACCGTATAGTGGGCGGGGGAAGGCTTTTGTACCCCTGTCCCCCTCCCACGGCCGGAAGTGACACGGCCAGCAGACCCCCTGGTCCCTAGCCCAGGGAGCCTAGTCAGCAGACTTCTGTGCCTTCCTGTGGCACTAAGGCGGCCGCCCTGTTGGAGGGTCCCCTACGTGGCCCCCATTGGCAGCCTTGGCAGTTGTTAAAGCAAAAACATCACATCTCAGGCCGAATCCAAATGGCGAACGCTCAGAATTTTGAAGTAAGGGTCATTGAAGGTAGCGAGAATACAAGCCGCAAGCAGTATAATAAAAGGGAAGTCTCCATGCTCGATTAGCCACATGTGCAATACCACCTTACGCTTTTATCCTATGACCATTCTTGTCAGTTGTGTTGTTAGGAAGTGCACCGGTCCATGAAGGTAAGCCTCAGTACGTAGTTTATTTAAAATACAATGCAGACATAAGGAGCGGCGCAGACACCATCTGACATTCACCAGACTCCTCTCCCATCCGCCACCACCTCGAACCCCCGTGCCCATGCCATTCCATGCCCCCAACATTCCTCAAAAGAGAATATGTCCTACACATCTTACCACCAACAACACAACCCAATAATACTATTCACTAAAATACAAAAAATGGACATTACAAATACACAATGCATATTAAAATAACTAAATAAATACTACACATAGGCAACTAATAACATCATATTATCCCATCACAAAGTTATTGAAGTGACACAGTAATTTCTTCACTCTACTACTCCAACGAATCTCTATGTCATGTACTCCTCGTCTGACATCAGCCACTGCTGCCTTCTCCTCACACACATTCTCATCTCTTCTCCCTACACACAAACTCTGAGTCATTACTACCCCAACCATCGCCCATCATATATCCATCACATCCTTCAACATTTCCACAACTGGCATTCTCATTATTAGATTTTCTCACATTACAAGGGCTCACGCGTCGTAAGTTCCACATTCTTCCATTCTCCAACTTGACTGCTCTACCCAGAACCTTGATAAATCTTAAAGGTTCTGACCAACGTGGCACCCCCTTTTCCACAAAACCTGGCTTCCTCACTCGCACATACTGTCCCTCTCTCGCTATAGGTAAACTCTTATGAATATTCTGTCTACATTTGGTTTGTTCTTGAAGCATTTCTACCTTCCTTCTCATTTCCTGATGAACAATTTTATCAAACGCCACCTCCTTCTTCCTTCTCAATCACCATGGAAACAACTTGGAAGATGATTTCCTCCCGCTCAACAACTCAAAAGGAATCCTACCTGTCACAGAATGGGAAGTAATTCTGTAGAACAATAACATGTCCTGAACAGATCTCTTCCATGACAACACATATTTCAAAGCTAGCTGAATAGTTCCTTTTATAACACAATTAAAGCATTCTACTTGACCTTTACTCTCTGGATGGTACAAGGAAACTTTAACATGTTGAATTTCAGGCCTCATCAAAAACACTTGCATCTTCTCTGATATAAATTGCACCCCATTATCAGATACCAGGCTTTCAGGAAGACCCTCCCTTAAAAAGACATCCCAAGGAATTCAATTACCACATCAGTTGTAATTTTGCTCACCATACATACTTCCGGCCATTTTGAATAATAATCCATAAGTACTATGGCTTATGTCTCTCTGGCAGACAAAGTCGAAAACGGCCCCATAAAGTCTATGGCCAACTTACTCCATGGTCCATCCGGTAACTCCACCATTATCAAAGGAACGTTTAGTGGTTTAACAGCCTTATCACTTGCACTACAAGGTTTGCAATTCCTCACCCAACGATCATCTGCTTCTGGCCACCGAAAATGTTCTTTTATTTTCCTCCTTGTGCTCGACATTCCGTCATGCCCCTCACAGCCTACTTTGATGATATTCTCATGCACACCACTCGGGGGTACAATCTTGTCTCCTCTCAGCACAATGTTATTGCACACGGATAGCTCATCTTTAATTTTTTCCAAAATGCACTGCATTCTCCACTTAAATTGAGATTCCCTTGGCTAACCTCCCGATATATATTCTCTTACCACCTTCAAAACCATGTCCCTTTCCATTTCCTGCATCCACTCTGCTTCAGACTAGGGGTGGGCGTAGCTTGTGGAGTTGCACTACTCTGAATTCCGCAGAGTTGCATAAAAACTCTGGCGTTCCGCTACGCCCTAATGACGAGCTTCTCTAGGCCCCCTGGAAGGCTTACACTGGGACTTGAGGTGACAGACGTGAAGAGAACAGGGTGCGCTGGCGGTAACCCGGATTGTCTTGAACAGAGGACCCTGTCTCTTGAGCAGCAAGCAAAGCCTTGGCTCCTTCTGGCAGACGGTGAGGTCACCCTGCAGAGTGGATCTATCCAGCTGGGTCCAGATTCTATCGCCCCTGGATGGGAAGAACCGGCTGCCTTTTGTGAGCCCGGAGCCAGCGTCGCGCAGGGCGGTAGCTGAGAACGCGCTGCTACGGACGTGCGTCATGCAGAAGGCTGGGGACAGGGCTGTCGTGTAATTTTGTGCTGTGATGTATTTCTGCAGCATGGAAGATGAGAGGTGCGTGTTTTGCTTTCTGCTATTTCTATTGTCCTTTTACACATACCTCTGTAAGCCTCCTTGCACCTGCGTGGAATGTGAGCAGCCTCAAATGTGAGTGACGGCAGAGCGGGGGGGGGTCACCCTTCTCCTGGTGTAGACATTAAACATGCAAAAGTATGTGTGACCAGACCTGACCCTATGTCGTCTTCCTCTGAGCCTGTGTTTCATCAAATTAAACATCTATATGGGCTGTACAACCGGGGACTAGTTTTACCTCTTTATTCTTTGTTTCAATTGATACTTTGATATTTTAAAATTAAGTACCTTGTCTAAAGTGAACAATGTAACCTTTGTAGCGTACCTGTCTGTACATCGACATTTCTGTTTTAACAAGCTTTTTTAGTGCTAGCGCCACGTAGAACGTTTAGGCAATAGTTCAAAATGTGAAAATAAATACATAAAATATTTTTTGTATCTCCAGTCTTCCCCATGAAGTAGACTTGCATTGTGGCTGGCCAAATGGGGTTAAATCAGTAACAACTTCAACATGGCGCCACTAAACACAGAGTTGTCTTGTATCCATATCCATGGCCGTGGCTGGATGAACTGAAGTGACGTCGGGATTAGGGATGAATGAATGAATAAAGTCTTTATTGTTTAATTAACAAAAATCATTGCAATTAAAACATCTTAATAATCAGGCAATGTATAAAAACATCACATTTAGTTACAGACCAGTAATAAAACTATTTGTGAGCTTCTTTTCTTTTTTTAAAACAATGACAAAAAATATTCTTGACAATTTATAAATACATTCATATTTATGCAATAAAACCAATTAACTTTTATCAATCATTATACAAATAAACTATAACATCAATCGGATATGGACTGGATCATTACGAATTAAAGTGCAAGCGTGCGGTAAACAATAATTCCATTGTGCAAACAGGCTATCAAAGTACATCTATAGTTTCTGTTACAAGCAAGATAACTTTGTAATGTACATTTCTAATTATTACCCTAGCAGCATAGACACTAAATTCTACAAGAGAACGTACAGTGCAAATAATCAGAAAAAATGCATTCAAGATTTCTCTTGAAGCCATGGAATTTAATTATGATAATCTTGAACAGTCAATACCAAACATTTTTCGGCAGCAACTAAAAACTTTATCAATTGGCATAGCAACGGAATCGACTCGCCCGATAAACAGAGAATAAGGGCCTGGCGGGCCGATCTAACCCCAAACTTCAAAAATAGCGGTTTTAAAATTATGCGCCGTATTTTAAGCAATTTGGGACACACGCATACTATATGCAATAAAGATTTACGTGGCCAGCCACAGAGTCTACAATTGGTATCAGGCCTCTGCTGAATCCAAGACGGTGTACCCTCCTTAGGTGGGTTTGTTCCCAATCTTATTTTTAAGAATGTTTTTTTTAATTTTTGCCGAGAAATGGGCATTAAGGTATGACTGGATGCGTAAAGACTGATGTGGATTGATCACATACCTTGCATGCTTTTTTCCGGCTATGAAGGGATTTAACTTTGATTTGTTTATTTAGGATTAATTTATAATTGGGCAGTTCCAATTCATGAAGCCCAATTTGCAAACCAATATCATGCAGGCAGGTTAAAATATGGGATCTCCAGGTAGCAGCATAAGCAGATTTTGTTATTTCAAGCCAGCAGTTGTTCGCTAGGGTAACGGGCGGAAGAGAACATAGAGTACATACATCTCAAAAAAGCCCCTGGTGACACCAAACACTGTCTTCGGAGGCCAAACTCCAATCTTATTTCAGGTTGGCCCACTGACCTGGGAATCCCAAAAGTTGCTTTATAAGCCTTGACTTCTAATAAATCTAGTAGCTTCACATCTTTCCCCCTGGTGATGGGTGAGCCATATGAAATGGTCGGCTGTAACTTTGCTCTCATGACTTTGAGAATATGTTCATAGGATTGGCAACTCAATGATTTTTGCAAGCATTTAAAAGCATGGATTAAAGTCACACAGTTTTTGCCCTTAAATCTTTAAAATGGTACTTAAAAGAGACTCTATTATCAAACACAACCCCTAAATATCTGTATGTTTTAACAACTTCAATTGGCCCACCTCTGGCCCTCCATGACTTAAACTTCTGTTTTGCTGGACCAATTTTCATAATTTTTCAGTTTTTTTAACATTCAATTCAAGGCCATTCATTAGTATATAGTCATCAAAGGCATTTATCAGTCTTTGTAGGCCAGTAGGGGTTTTGCTCAGAAGGATAGTATCATCTGCATATTGAATATAATTAATTTGCACCTCACCCAATCTTGGAGAGTGGGCGTTAACAGAGTCCAAATGCTGTAGGAGATCCGATAAAAATAAGTTAAAAAGGCAAGGAGCAAGAACACAACCCTGCTTTAAACCATTATATGTTCTAATTTTCTTCGATAAAGAGCCACCATCACCCAGCCTGACCTGAACCCAGGTGTCCGTATACAGAAGAATTATGGCCTCTATCAATTTCCAAGGAATGTCCCAGGCAGCCAGGGATTAGGGGCGGGCCGGAGCCAGTAAACTCCACTACGCGGGAGGCGGAGTTTTTTCCCCGAACTCGCCCATCCCTACTTCAGACACAACTTGCCCATACTTTTCTCCCTCACTCAATACAACATCCTCATAAGTGAAAGCCACCTCACACTCACTACTATTTTCTACAATTACATTCCCTTCCTTTAACGTCAACCCTGACAATTCATCAGCAATACTTTTATCCTTCCCAGGTCCATACACAATCTCATAAAAGAACATTTGCAATTTTGATGCTAACCTTGCTAACCTAGGAGTAAGATTCCTACCACCACCCGGTTTCAAATTGTTTATCAATGGTTTATGATCGGTGCAAATTTTGAATTTCCTACCCCACACATATAACCCAAAGCGTTCCATTACCCACGTAGCAGCCAGAAACTCCTTCTCAATGAGGGAATAATTATGCTCCGTTGGAGACAAAGTGCGAGAAACTTATGCTACTATCCATTCTATATTTCCTTTCTTTCAATTGTGACAATACTGCACCAACCCTGTACCCACTGGCATCAACTGATATAATACAGTCTACTCCCATAACAAATGATTTTAAATGCATGAAAAATGTCATCCTTAATTGCCTTGAAACATCTTGTTTGATCTTGCGACCAACAAAATTTAGTGTTCTTCTTTAGTAACATTCGTAACTGCTCTACTTTTGTAGCATAGTTCTGCACTGTCAAGTGTGAATAAAATTCTGTTACCCCTACGAAAGACATTAGTTGCTCCTTATTTTTGGGCTCTGGTGCATTAACAATTTCTTCCACATGGCTTACTTTAGGATGGATTCCATCGCTGGTTATCACATGTCCCAAATATTCAACTTGCTGTTTACCAAAAACATACTTCTCTCTTTTTACAGCTAACCCATACTCCATAAGTACTGACAACAACAGTTCCAGATTCCGATCATGATCATATTGATCCTTAACGAAAATCAGGCTTTCGTCTTAAAACACTTTTGCACCTGTTGCACCATTCAAAATCTGGGACATTCCTCGCTGGAAGGCATCAGAAGCACTTTCAAGGCCAAACGGCATCCTCTTGTATTAAAACATTCCTTCAGGTGTTGTAAACGCAGTACGGTGCTTAGAGTCTTCCTCCAATTCAATTTGGTGATAAGCACTGGTAAGATCAATTGTAGAAAAAAATAGCAGCATCACCAGTCGACGACATCAATTCCTGTAAATTGGGCAGAGGAAATTTATCTACCCAAATAGCCTAGTTTAAACACCTCAAATCTACACAGAGTCTAAGCTCTCCGTTGGCCTTCAACGATATCACAATCGGTGAAAGCCAATCAGAACTTTCAGTGGGTTCAATTATCTCTATTTTACAGAGATCCTGTAGCATGCCTTTTAACTTTTCTCTATAGTTCAAAGGTACATTCCTCAATTTCTGTCTAATTGGTACAACATTATGACCCAACACAATTTTGTGCTTGAATCCTTGAAGTTTGTCCTGACCATCACTGAAAACATTCGGATATTTATTCTTTAAATCCTGATATCCTTCATCCCTCACATTTATCACCTGTAGTTCATCACATACAGAATATACCGGGGGTTAACACTGGGATCTATTCTTATCCCCAATTCCATTATGTGGGGCCAACCCAAAATCATAGCACCTTTGGTAGCCACATAAACTTTACTACGACACCGTTTAGCACAAAAACCTATATTAGCCCAAAATAACCCTAGCATAGGAATTCTACGGCCCAAATAACTGCCCGGACTAGCATCAGATTCATACAATTTTCTTCCTGGCCCCATTTTGTCAAACATACTCCTATTAACGATGGTATACCATGCGCATGAATTAACCATTGTTTCAGTTTGTACTCCATCTATGCTTATAGTACACTTAGGCAATTCCACTTTCTTTTCTACATCACCCACAAGATCATCCTGCACAATTAAGATCACTCCCTGCATGCACTCTTCTACCTCCTCGACTTCTTCTGTTATGTAATTTACTCTTTTTCCTACAGATTTACATACTCTGTAAAGCGTCCCTTTTTTTTGCACGTACAGCATATTTTGCTTACTGCAGGACACATTTTCGAATTAGCCAGATGGGTACTTGATCGACAACTATTGCAAACCAACCCTTTGCCTCCAGTAGGCACGGTTACATTACCCTCTGCTTCATACCTTTTCCCTTTACTTTTAACATCTTTAGCTCCCACAACTGCTGAAACTTATACAGCCCCCTCACCTTCCTTCCTCATAGCTTGTATACATTTCTCTGACACCTCTATACTCCTTGCTACCTCCACAGCTGCCACCAAAGTCATTTCAGCACTTGACCACAATTTCTCTTGAATTTTCTTGGATTTAGTCTTCATTAGTATCTGGTCCCTTAATACTTGATCATAAGTAGGGCTCCCGGTTTTATGGTGTTTATTTTTTTGCCATTTCCGTCTGTATTTATCCGTATTTATTTTTTGGGCATTTGTTCTGTATATATCCGCATTTATTTTTTCCGCAATCAAAAGATGACGCTGCAGCTAGTATTTTTCTACATTTATTTAAGGCTATCAACAGCTCAGTACTACCACAATTTATATTCGCATTGTAATGCAAACTAATATGATCTTACAATAGTGTCAGTGTGTCAAAATCAGCCATGGTCATGTACTTTCCATAGCCTTTAAGTGCAGTTACAACTTGGCAGCTGCCATGAGACATAGAAGGGGCCGTCATGGAGAAACTGATTCTCATAAAATGTACTCTTTTAAAGAGACCTGTCAGAGTTTGCATGGGGCTAATAGAGATGAGGAATTGGCCCTCACTTGTACAGAAGCTGGCTTCTAAAAAAATTAAAAACATTAATATAATAGGGCTTTCAAAAGACAAAAATCCACAAATGAATAAAGCTTCACGAGGCCGATGGGATGCATGTTTTTTTCACAGGGTGGGAAGTTTTGTTACATTGAAACTCAAATAGATCTGTGTGTTTTCACAAAACAGTTTTCGCACAATTCGCTACTGCTGTAATATATTTTGTATTTCAACATATTTCTTAGTTTTTACCGTTCACTCTGACGTCTGGCTACAATCCCTCTTTTTTCCATTTCTTGCAGTTTCATTGCACAGCTTCTGAAACAGCTCCCGAGGCAGAGATAGACAGTGACAGTATATCAGCTGGGTGCAGAGGGGCAGGTACAGTGTACTGCTCTGCACATGTGTTTTTGGGACGTATTTGCGCTGCGAACCTTGGGAGGGTGTCCTTACCCAGCTTGGCTGTGAAGACGCAGTGGCTGGAGTGTTTGCCGAGTTTGTGGCCAGATTGTTCTTGCAGCCACACGTTGTTGTTGCAGATTTATATAGCGCAAACTCGACCCGAAGGTATTTAGAATGCTTTACAGAGCACCAATTACGTAACACAAGGACACATTCATTTTTGGTAGGCATGGGGAGATTAAGTGACAGTACACAGTGTACTGCACTGCAAGAACAACCCGGCCACAAACTCAGCAAACACTCCAGCCCCTGCGAGTACACTGTGAAGCCGCCATTCATCTGTCCCCCCAACAGTAGATACGTCAGTAAAATATACCTTTGGCTTTAAATGGCGGCGGGCTGGCGCAGAGCTCACTCGAGTGGCGGAGCCCCAGAGATAGCTAGAGAAGGGCTGGGGCAGCAACCAAAAAGGCGAATGGGAGGTGTCTTTCTGCAATCTGGTTGGTCACAGTGCGGGTAAAAAGGAGGAAGTAGGGGAGTGACCCCCAAAAATAAAGGCCAAAAGGTATGAGGGCGGGACTGGAGAACTGTTGACACGCCCACACAGCGAAGCCTGGATCCAACCACGATTGGCTCATGGGGCACAGCAGCAGGTCAAAAAAGACCCTAATTGGAAGGAATCTCCAGCAAACCACAAGCTGTAGGGTTCTGCAGGTGTTTCGTGTTACGGTGGGCAGACACACCCCTTGAATCAGGTAAAGGGGCGTGGCGAAGCAACTCGGCTGGAGCACGGCAGTGCAGCAACTTTTGGTAGTATTTTCCCGCTTCTAAATATAAATACAGACAAAGGAAAAATTGTTTTATGTCTGTATTTATATGTAAATATCCGTTTAAACGGAAAACCGGGAGCCCTAATCATAAGACATGTGCTCAAAGTCACATGTTACAGCTAACCCTCTTAAGGCTGCAACAAATTGGTCAATAGTTTCATCCTCTTTCTGTGCTCTCGAATAGAACTTGAAAAGTCACAGCACAACATTAATTTTCCCACCGAACCTTTCATGCATCTGTTTCACAGCATACTCATATACATCCACAATATTAGCATTTTCTAAGGGAGGCAAATTCTTAAACTGCCTTAACCCTATTGTACCCAATCTATGATTCAGTAAAGATACATTTCTTTCTGCCGTACATTCTCCTTCTTCCAATACTTCAACATATGCTTCAAACATATGAATCTACAAATCCCAACGTACAGGTGCTTCCTCCAATTCAGCCAGGAAAAAGTGGAGGAGGTTGTATGCTAGCCATAACTTAAAATACAACTAAATTTGACTAACAATAATACTTAAAAAATTCTACAGAGCTAATTAGATGTGTCCGTCACCGCAAAGATGACTGCCACGCAATATGCAAACAGTCAGGTGAAGAAAAAAAAAAGGTGTGCCAATCACCAAATAATGACTGCCACAATGATTTCCAAGCAGACTCAATATCAGGTGTGCCAATCACCGAACGAAGACTGCCACAAAGATCCCAAAACAGACTATTAGGCGTGCCAATCACTGAATGATGATTGCCAAAATGTAGCCAGCTTTACTGCACTGCCTTCCTTTTGTGTCATTTGTCGTGAAGAGCAAACAAAAAAGGCCAAAGGCATGCGTTGTAAAGCAGGGGCCGCAAGAAAAAGGCTGCTTACACGTGTTATCAAGCAACGGCACACAAAGAAGTCACGTTGCAAGGGACACTCAGCAGTTGCAGGAAATTTGACCTCCAGAAAATGGCTGCCGACATGCTTTACTAGGTAACGCCCAGCCCACAGCAGGAAGCCATACAGCATATCCGCTTAGCTCTGTACCGCTGTAGTAGACTGCAGAAAATGGCTGCCGACGTGCGTTGCTAAGCAATGTCCAGCCCATAGCAGGAAAACACACAAGATATCCATTTCTCTCTGTACCGCTGTTGTAGACCGGAAGATCCTCCACTATCACCGACAGGATCACCATTATTATGCATCGCACAACAGAACACTGGGTAAATGCAGGTGCGGTACTTAGCAGCACACAAAGCTGTAGACTCCAAACCAAGCCAAGGTCATCCCCATTGTTAGGAGGTACACGGGTCCATGAAGGTAAATCTCAGTACGTGGTTTATTTAAAATACAATTCAGACGTAAGGAGCGCAGCAGGCACCTTCTGACATTCACCAGACTCCTCTCTCAACCGCCACCACCTCGAACCCCCGTGCTCATGCTATTCCATGCCCCAACATTCCACATTGCAGAATATGTTACACTTGTGTAACACCGCCAGGAGGGGTGTATAGTTTAAATTTTGCTGATGTGTGCTATTCTTTTTTTTTGCTGTGTGTTTATGTGTGACTTTTCCATGTCATGTGTGCAGGGTTAGATTGAGACCAAAAATAGGCCCTGGCACCCTAAAAAGAAAGTGGCCCACATTTGTGGATTGCTCCTTTTCGCAAAACACTGCTTCAGTGTTTTAAGTATTATGAAAAGGAGGGGAGGGAGTTTCTCTAAAAGAGGCATGTTTTTTTTAACTTCATTGAGATAAAAACGCAAATGTTGCCAGGACTTTTTGTGCATGGATTAGTTCACAATGGTGAACCACGTCTGAATATAAGTGAGACCAATTCTGCTCAGGCCCCCTGCCCAAAGTGCATACACTAATGGGCCGGCCCAGCGAGGGACTCGGAATGACACCTCCGCCCTGTTGGTAATAGAGGCCCATCTGCCTCTAAATAGGCTGCTCAGGCCCCCAGTAAGCCACTGGCGACATCTTAACAGCACAGACACAGCCTAAATCGGCAACCACGCGGCCCAAAAAAGCGGCACACAGCTGCAACTCAGATACCGACCCATTGCCCACTTTACCAATCCGACCCTGTATGTGTGCAACACACTTGAGTCTGTATGGTATAATTAATGGTGGAAATGACACTCCTAATATTTAAGGTTACTGTTATGTCACCATGAATCTTATGTTGTTGCTCTTTCTTTACTTTTTTCACTCTTTTTCAACCCTCTGATATCCTTTGTCTCGCCTTCCTTTCCCAGTGTGGTCGTTTTTTTTTAATCTTCAAGTTTGGGTGACAAATTATTTTTGAATACTAATAAATTGATGAATTATTGTTGAACTTGAAATGATATTGAGTAGGTGTTTAGAAGTATGTTTATTAATGTAGTTTAGTTGTGCCACATTGTGTCACATTTTTGCAGAGGCTCCGTTTTAATATTATGGATGCTGTTTTGGTGTTCTGTTCATTTTGCTTCTCATTAACCCTCCAAATCAATACCCCCCTGCATGTCTTTTTCCCCCACAGTCTTCACAGAGTACAGGACACTGTGATGTAACTGGTTATTTTCCTTAGAAAGCATGTATTGTGAATGAAACTTTATTTGTGTACTGACTGTATCATTCCCAAGGACACTTCTGCTGGAAGTTCCGATGTAGACCTGCTGGCATACACTACTGTATGAGTCTTTGTTTGAAAAACATTTCATATGGTGTTGTGCATCTCCGGATTATGCTGTTGAGTTTTCCTTTTGTTAGAAGTGGGTTAGTGTTCTATGATCATTTGTGGCAATCTTAATTCTGATTTGCTCAATATGTGTTATCACTAGTTATACCATGCTGAATTTGATGTTTTTGCTTATTTGGGGGTGAGCTATGATTTTAAAATATTCCTCTTTGGAAGTTGTCTGTTCCATTTATGAATGTTGCTGTTTATTGGGACCCCTAGAACAATTCAGATTTTTTGACTATGTACTTTATATTTGAGCCTTCATGGCATGTTTTGCATTTCTTTGTAATTGTCTATATTGAGACTTTTATAATAAACCATTTAACATAATCCTGATCTAGAACCCAGTTACTTATTACTCTGCTAATTTTGTTGGTCCTGATGTTGAGGAGGGTAGTGACTCTCATCGCAAGATCAAGGATGCTGAAGTGAAACCTCTGATGTAAAAATTGGGGTGATCTAAAACATTGGAGTGAATTAAAATATTGGGGTTCAGCAGGATGGTTGCATAAGAGCACCTCCTCTTATTGGGAACCCTTAGAGTAGTCCTGAAGAATTCTGAGATTTCCCAGTCAATAATGTCCAGTTCTGGGGAAAAAGGAGTTTTTGGAACTTTGCCAAGAGTTACGATGCTGGAGACTTCTGAGAAGTGACTTACTGAGCATTCCTGAACAATTTCAAGTGTAAGTAAGTGTTAGACCTGGCATCTTTTGGCGTGTTTCCCATGTCTTTTTGCTTTCCGGCCTCCTGTTTTTATTGTATGTTGGACTTCGTTTTGCTGGTTTAGTGCCTCTGCTCACTTTCTCACTGCTGTTCATTGGTAAAGTGCAGGTGCTCCTACTGTGAATTGTGTATATGGATTGGTGTTTCCATGTTTGGCTTATTTGATTTACTACTAAGTCCCTAGTATGGTGCATTGTGTGTGCCCAGGGCCTGTAAATCAAATGCTGGTAGTGGGCCTGCAGCACTGATTGTGCCCCCATACAAGCAGCCTTTCAAATGTCTCTCAGACCTGCCACTGCAGTGTCTGTGTGCAGTTTTTACTGCCATGTCGACCTGGCAAGTGCCCCCACTCGCCAGGCCCTAACCTTCCATTTTCGTATATGTAAGGCACCCCTCAGGTAGGCCCAAGGTACCCCCGTGGGCAGGGTGCAGTGTATGTGAAAGGTAGGACATGTCCTGGTCTGAGTGATATGTCTTGATAGTGAAATACTGCCAATTTCGTTTTTCACGATTGACAGGCTATCTGTCCTATAGGCTAACATGTGAGTTGCTTTGTAATATCTTACAAGCCTAACTTTCCTTTGGGACTAGATAGGGAAATAGAGTTTATTATGCCTGAACTCAGGATTTAAAAATACATCTTTTAGTAAAGTTTGAAAATACCACTTTTAGAAAGTGGGTATTTTCTTGTCTAACCATTCTGTGTGCCTCTGCTGGTTTGTGTATTGACTGTCTCATTTTGGAGTGACAGAGGCTGGGGATGTGCATTCACTGTAGACGGCCACAAGGGGGGTTGAGGTGTGTCCTGCCTTTCCTCGGTGACTCATAGTTGGGCTGAATATGCCTGGTCCGCATTTTGAGTGGTGGGAGGAGATTTCACTAGCACCTGAATAGGCAGTGTCACCTCTGCCCAATGCTCTCTCCACCTCCTGTAGTGAAGCTGGGCCAGAGAGGGTACAACTGGTTTGGACTGGGCTCAGAGACCCTTGCCACAAAGAGAAAATGTGGTATAAATATTGGGACCCTGACCATAGGACTTTAGAACTCTTTTGGATCAAGGAACCTGCCAAGAAGAAGAGCTGGAGTAGCTGTGAGGAGGAACTACCACTCTACTGTGTGCTTTGCTATGTTGGCCTTTAGTGGCTGCTTCTGTCTTGGACAGAAAAAGGACTGGACTGAACTTTCTGGAATTTCTTTGAGTTTCTCCAGGGCTTGAGGTGGAGCTTGCCCCCTGTTCAAGAAGTCTCAGGAACAGCAAAGACTTTAAGTTCATCTGCTGCCAGCACTGGGAACTGTGTGTTTAGTGCTGCAACAGAAGAAAAAGCAACCAGACGCATTCAACGACACCGCTGCCGGCTCCGTGTCCTGAAGGCACCGCAGAGGGCACCGCAACCCAGGTCTCACCCCTGCCGCCACCGAGCCGCTGCTTGCACCGCGACCTGTGGGCACCGCACTTCACACCGCCTTGCTTCATGCCTCCGCCCTGGTATCTCCAACAACGCCGCTCCACGCCGTCATCGAGACCATAGCTTGCACCGTGGTTTGAGGGGACCGCTCATAAGTTACACACCGCCCCGCCCCACTCCGCAGCCTTGACTTACCGACGCCAGCGATATCGACTCCGGTTCGTCAGCTGATGACAGCGCTTCATCAACAACAACGACTCTGCCTGCACCTTTACCTGCTAGCACCACAACGAGCACCGCCCCACTTCGCACTGCAGCCCTGGTCTCACCAACACCGCAGCCACAGCACCGCCGACGCCAGCGTTCCTGACTTCAACCACACAGAGTTCGATCTGCAACGCGTATGACTTCAAGGGTCCGACGACTCCTGCACCGACCCCTGGAACCGACGCCTGCCGACGCCGGCTCTTCAAAGCTCACCGCGAGGTCCCCGATGCCCGACATTTCTAAAAGTACTGTTTTGCAAGCCTTCCCGACACTGTACCTGGCGGTCAGCCAGAACTGTTTGGATTTGTTGTTCATGACGCTGTGATGGCCCCGGACGGAGCTATCGACTTACTGTATTTTAAGTCTATTTTTGCTTATTGATAAGTATAAGAACTGTATGGTGGATTTTTGTATTGTTTTTGGTCTTGTTTTACACAGATAAAATATTGGATATTTTTCCAAAACTGGTGTGGTGTCCTTTTGTAGTGTTTTCACTGTATTACTGTTGGTTATGGGCAGATGCTTTACACACTTCCTCTGAGATAAGCCTGACTGCTCATGCCAAGCTACCAAGGGGGTGAGCATGGGTTATTTTGGTAGTGTATCCCCCTTACCTTGACTAGGAAGAAGGGTCCCTACTTGGACAGGGTAATAACCTGCCAACTAGAGACCCCCATTTCTAACAGTAAGGATAGGGTGAACTGATTTGTGTATTCATTTGTGATGGATGTTGGAGTAGGTGTTTGAGCAATGGATTTCTGTTTCTATTGTGAGTTCTTTGGACATGCAATGATGATTTTGGGTTCAATTGGTAGACGGATTACTGTTGTACTGACTTATTCTTCATATTTGTAATCACATTTGAAATTCTATTGGTTGGTTTGGTTATCGGATTCCTCGAGATATATTTGTTTACTTCTCTGTAATAATGGTGTGCAGAGCGAGGCACCGCATGCACATTGATAGGGATTCTGAACTAACAAGTGTTCCTTTCTAGGCTGAGGCCTTAATTTAGGTTGGTGATACTTGCTCTTGAGTGCATGGAAGCAAGCATACTGACTAGGGTGGTTTGCCACTGGATGGGAGTCTGCCTTGTATAAGTTGTATATACAGAACAGAATTCTAATAGGAATCTCTTAGAAATACTTCAAACTGCTTCCGCAGGGACTAATTTACTCAATGGCCCTGCTAACACAGTTATTGTATTGCGCAATCATAAAAGTAGTAGTTTAATCAATAGTTGATTTGTGCGTGTATAAACAACTATACATATATATGATTGCGATCGTTCCAGTAAGTGTATAGGTTCTACAAGTGACGGTGCAGTGCTGGTGAGAAACAAGCACATAGACAAAATACAGAAAAACACAATACAGTGTGCAGAACATTTAGCTGTCTTAACCATTCAGACATTATTATAAACGTAGATTCCAAACAAAACCAAATTTAGGATTTTTCAGTTCCCGGCATCATATGCAAACATCGTTAATACCGATAAGTTGACGTTTCGACCCCTGGCTATTATTTGGGTGTGGTCTTCCTCCAGAAAGAAAAGTAGCAACCTGACCAATAGCATACATCAATAAGAAGTCGTAAAGGCAATGGCAGCCTAAATGACCAGTCTAGGAGCAATGGCTTTAGGAAAAAGGCATACAATCGGAAAAGAAATGCTTCACACGGCTTCCTGAGCGATTCGGTCTGCAGACCTGAAGAGCGCACAGTCAACAACTGCTGCCAAGTTGCGACTTGCCGTGTGAAGCATATCCTTTTTTTATCCTGAATCCATTGCTCTTAGACTGATCATTTGTGTTGAAATGGGTGGGGGCATCCCGCCTAGGCATTGGGCCTAACCCCACCCCTCAACTGACCCGCAACTGTCTTTCTGCCCAGCAGATAAGAAGTCTTTAACTCCAGTTTCCCCCAGTGGGAAGGGCAAAAGCCCCCTAGACACCAGGGAGTTGTTTTATATTGCTACAAGGTGTGGGGGTGGCCTGCCTGCCCACCCACACATTGGGCCTAGCCTCTACTTCCAATATGACCCCAACAGTCTTTCTACCCCCCCCGGGACTAAAGCATACCAGTCATTTTGGCAAGAAGGAACATTTTGATTTTAGATGCTTTTTGTTTTCTTTATACATATGGGTAGCAGAGTTGGGATAAGTCCCAATATCATCCTACTTCTATGCTGAATGGCTGCACGTTTCGGGCTCGGGTCTAGTGCCACCTGGGGAAACCCACCAAATTCAGGCATTTATGACAACTGAACAGATGGGGCCGTCCAAGATGGAATGCCTTGTGTTGACCCCATGATATTTTTTTTACACACAATGCCCTGCAGATCTCAAACTTTGACCAAAATTGCACATTTTCTTTGCATTTCTGTGACGTAAACTTCTGGTATCCTCAGGGCTCCACAAAATTCCTACCACCCTGCCTTCTCACACTTGCCCCAATAAAAATGTTTACCCACATCTTTGGCTTGTCTTAGCGTCCATGATACATAAAGCCCCAAAATATAATGTGGGGAAATCACCAACAAAGGTAGCTCCAGTGTTTGGCCCCGGGCTCGGCGGCCACACGAATAATGCTACCAAACCCAGACATTTCTGAAAACTAGACATCCATGAAAGTCCAGGGTGGTGTGCCTCGGGTGGATCCCCCAACATTTTTTACCTACAATGACTTGCAAACCACACATTTTGCCTAAAATCACACTTTTTCCTTGCATTTCTGTAACGTAAACGTCCGGAATCCACAAAATCCCTACCACCAAGTGTTCCCCCACTTGTCCTGATAAAAATGCTAGTCACTTGTGTCACTTGGCCTAGTGCCCCCAACAGGCACAAATCAAACCAGGGCCAATGAGAGTCGCTCCACAAGACTCCCATTGACCTTTGTTTGATGGTTGCCTGTCACGTGCCCAGCCACACAAGTGAGGTAGCATTTTCATTGGGGTAACTGGGAGAACCCAGAGTTGTAGGAATTTTGTCGATTCCTGCTGGTTCTAGAAGTTTACGTCACAGAAATGCAAGGAAAATGTGCAATTTTACGCAAAGTTCGATGTTTGCAGGGCACTGTAGGTAAGAAAACTTTGTGGGATCCATGCACGGTATACCACCCTGGGCTCCTCAGGTGTCTAGTTTTCAGAAATGTCTGGGTTTGGTAGGTTTCCCTGTGTGGGCATCAATCTGCGGCCAAAAAAACACCCCTACCTCCATTACCAAATCAGATCATTTTCGTGACAGGAAATGTTGATGTCTCCACATTGTATTCTGGGGCATTTCCTGTTGCGGGCACTAGGCCTACCTACACAAGGTGGCATTTTTATCGGGAGACTTGGGGGAATGGTAGGTGGTAGGAAATTTGTGGCTGCCTGCTGATTCCAGAACTTCCATCACAGAAGTGTGAGGAAATGTGTACAGGTTATCTAGGTTTCCCTAGATGCTCGCTGAGCTAGGGCCCAAAATTCGCAGTAAGACACATTTAAAAAAAGGGTAAATTTTTAGTTGAAAAATGTGATGTCAATGTTGTGTTTTGAGGCCTTTCCTGTTGCGGGCACTAGCCCTACCCACACAAGTGAGGTACCATTTTTGTCGGGACACTTGAGGGAATACTGGGTGGTAGGAAATTTGAGGCTCCCCACAAAAATGTGAGGAAAATGTGTGTTTTTAGTCAAACATCTCGGGTAGCAAGGGCTTTCTGCGTAGGAAAACCTGGTGAGAGCCACACAAGCCACCCCACCCTGGATTTCCCCAGGTGTGTAGTTTTCTGAGATGTACAGGGTTGCTAGGTTTCCATAACTGCCGACTGAGCTAGGGCCTAAATTCAATAGGCAGCCTCACTGCAAAAAAAAGGGTCAGTTTTCAGTGGAAAAATGTGGTGTGTCCATGTTGTGTTTTGGGGCATTTCCTGTTGCGGGCAGTAGACCTCTCCACACAAGTGAGGTACCATTTTTATCTGGAGATGTGGGCGAATGATAGGCAGTGGTAAATTAGAAATGTGTATTTATTTTGTCACAATTTGAGGTTTGCAAAGGTTTCTGGGTAAGAAAACCTACTGGGAGCTACACAAGTTGCTTCACCAAGGATTCCCCTGAAGGAAGTGATCCGATTAGGGCCACCCGGGTCACTCGCGACCACCTCTCAGCCTTCCAAACAAATGAAGAGTCGGTCAGACGGTAGAGAATACAAACCAAAGTTATTTATTAGTATGCGCTCGAGCGGAGTCGGATCTGACCAGCCTCCTTAGATAGCTGCCGAGGGACTGACCCTTACCAACATAACATCAGATATTATACATTTCCAATACCCAACAGGACCCGCCCAGACTGGAAATTTACATTTGGAGCAGGTTAACAAAGGAGGCACAGAAGGATGAGCTACACTCCTGGGACCGGGTACATGCTATCTCAGCTTCAAGGTTATTCTGCCCGGGCCCAGCTCTCTAAGAGAGTAGGAGCAGGCTACCTACGAGGAAAGGCATTCAAAAACACAGCGAAGCTCAACCTTGAATAATAAAGAGAAACAATTGAGGCTGCTTTCTGCTGAGGCAGACAGTATGAGACAGAAGCTTCATTTCGAGCATGGCACAAAATGGCGGCTGAATACAAAATGGTGCCGCAAATGCTAACTTAACTCGCACAATGCTAGAAGGAGTCAGCCAGACGCATTCTCAGTCCAACACCCCTATGTGTCTAGTTTTAAAAAACGTACAGGTTTCCCGAGGTGCCTGCTGAGCTAGGGCCCAAAATTCACAGCTACCCATGTTGAAAAAAGGGCCACTTTCCAGTGGAAAAAAATGTGATGTGTCCATGTTGTGTTTAGGGCCCTTTCCTCTTTCAGGCACTAGGCCCCCCCCCCCCACACAATGAAATACTATTTTTATTGAGACATGTGGAAATACAAAATAGTAGAACAGTTGTTATTTCCAATTGTATTTTCTGCATTTGTGCCTTCTAAATGCAAGGCAGTGTGTAAGAAAGAAGAATGTTGGATAAATGCCCTCTGAATCACATGGTAGTATGTGTACCCACAAGTTCAGAGATGTACAAATAACCACTGCTCATAAGCTCTCTATCTGGTGTCTATTTCAGAAATAGATAGGTTTCTTTGATGCCCATTTTTCACTCTTTATATTTTCCCTACACAGTAGACAATGAAAAACTACTGTAAGGTGCAGTTCAGTTGTTGACTGTGGGTACCCTGGGTTCTTTGAGAACCTATATATCCCCACAACCAGAAAGGTCTAATGGATGGAATGGTATATTGCTTTTGTAAATCGGTCATCGTGACGAGAAGTTACAAATGAAAATGTTGTCACAAATGGCAGTTTTCTCGCTCTCATTTTCAATATTTTTTTATTTCAACAGTTACTTTTTTTGAGAAAACCTTGACGGATCAACACAAATGACTCCTTGCTGAATTTAGAATTTTGTCTAATGTATAGCGTTCCTGGATCACCCATGGGTTTCACCCTAGTTTCTATCACAAACGAGAAGTAGGTTGAAAGCACAAAAACTAGGAAAAATGGGCTCCCTCTTTGAAAAATGCCAAAACTGTGGTAAACAAAATAGCTTTTTTGATTCAACTCTGCATGTTCCTGATAGCTGGGAAAATGGTGACTTTAGCACAGCAAACCTTTTGTTGATACCATTTTTAGGAGAAAAAAAACCAGAAGCTTTTTTGTGGAGCACTTCTTTCCCATTTTTTCTTTAAAAAAACAATATTTTGCTATACTTTGGCTATTTTCATAGTCTCCTCCAGGGGGAATCCACAAACCCTAGGTACCTTTAGAATCCCCTGGATGTTGGAAAAAAAGGACACAAATTTGGCGTGAATACCTTATGTGGAAAAATAATTATAGCGGTTTTAGCGTGAACTACCCCAAATAGCCAAAAAGGGCATAGCATTTTAGGGAGAAAAGGCCTAGCAGGGAAATAGCTAATATATTGCTTAATACGTAAATTGTGTTAGCAGGGCCATTGAGTAAGTTAGCCCCTGCGGAAGTAGTTTGAAGTATTTCTAAGTCATTCCTGTTGGAACTTTGTTTTGTATATATGGCCTTAATTACCCAGGTCCCATTGGAATACAGGATTCCCTGTGTTTGATTTCATTATTTGTGCGAGTTGTAGTCAGGGGGAAAGCTCCATGAACTGCTCTCTGTATTCCTGTTCTTGATTTTGAATTGTGTTCTTATTGCTGAAGTTCCAGTGTTTGCGATTCAATTGTCTTAGCTGATTTATAGACTTTTATTTCCTTTCTAGAGTAAACAGATATGGGTTTATTCAGTTTATTGGTTTAAAAGAGGGTTTGCAATTGTTTCCCTGTTTTCAGATAAATTGTGCTATGATTGGTTAGTCAACTAGGAAGCTGCGATGGGATTGGTGAGATGTCACCACAGAACACTGTTCAGATTGTTTGGTTGCTGACAAAGCCGCCTTGTGACATGTTGACTTTTTACAGAGCTGCACTGTGATTGGCTGTTGTTTGCTAGTTCATTTATTGCGGTTTTTATAGTTTGTTTTGAGCAAAAGTAATTCGAAATTTGATTGTAAAGCCTAATGTTACTGTGGTACCTAAGGAGGGTCAGAAATTACCGGCAGAAGGAATACCTGCCTACGAGATGATGAAAGAGATGAGGCACTATACATGTACCTGAGTTTCAGATTTGAATAAATACACCGCACATAATAAAGTTTTACAATTTCCATTAGAGGGTACCTTTAACATTAGAAAGCTAGATTTCTTGAGAAAAACCATGTATATATGAAGCCGATGCCTAGACTTACACACTTTGAGGCGCTTAATAAATGGGATTGCATGGCAAGAGAGAAAAAAAGCAACTGAAAAGCTCATTTAAGCATTGGCTTGAGAGTAAAATGATTGACAGGAAAAGTTGGAGGGAGGATATGATTGAATGTGCAAAAACATTCCCTGTTACAGCTTTTTTTTTTAATAAATATTTTTATTAAAGTTTACACACTTGAGGGGCAGCAAACTAAGCAGAGGGGTATTTCCATCAGAAGCAAAATATGCAATAACTGAAAATAAGGGCACAGTGGATTAACAGACGAAGAAGTATATTCCCAGCTATACAAAGACCCACCCTTCCTTCACCACCTGAAAGACCGTTGTCCAATAATTAAGCAATAGCCAACATGACCAAGCCATGTGATAAAATTCTGCATCTGTAGTCGAACAGCGGGGGCATTCCGAGGAAGCAGTCGGAGACATAGCATGAATACGATGGTGGGCCAGGTAGGCCTGATGAAGATGAAAAAAAACTGTACAAGTTTAAAGCGAGTGTTCCTGGACACCCGGAAACTAGTCTCCAAGAATCTCCGCCAAGAGAAATCCTAGAAAAGTGTCCAGAAGTCCGCCTCCCAGTGGGATCGCAGAGACGTTAACAGACGCTGCGCGCACCCAACAATGCCCTATAAAGCAATGTAACCGCTTTAGCGCGGCCCATTATAAGATGCGCATAGAATCATGTTCTGGGGGCTCCGCACCGCCCACACCCCACCACTCCTGCATCTTACGAACAACGGCGCCATGGAACAGAAAGTAGCCCACGGGATGTCATAAGATTCCCAAAGGTCTGTGAAAGGACACAACTCCTCCCCCCCCCCCTCCAGTGAATAAATCACCCAAAACATCTATCCCTGCAGTCGACCCGGCCAGCCCCCCGGACGACTCCAGCACCCACCAACTTAAGAGGCAATTCGCAGGTGTATGGGATCGGAAATGAGTCCGCTTCAGCGATCCGGCCCAAACATAACACCCAGTCCTTATCAAGACTGCCCAGCGCCGGGACACTCCTGGGAGTAGCCGTGCGCTCTATAAATATTAGCTAACATAACATAACAAGACATTTGAGGACCTCACTCTAGAGGCGAGTCTCTGTCGCAATAACAAGCCCAATTGAGAGAGGCACTCTGCAGACTCCACGCCCTCTTAGAGGAAGGCACGCCAGCGCTCCACCCACTGCAGCTGACCCGCCAAAGAATAGAGAATAAAAATCGGGAGATGCTAAGCCCCCTTCAATCGTAGGTAAAAGCATCCTCCGGAGAGCTACTCGACGACGGGAGGTTCCCCAGTAAAATGAGAGCAACAAAGTATCTAGCTCCCGGAAAAATCATTGTGGGAGTTCCCATGGGAGTGCTGCAAAAAGGTAAAGTAAACGCGCTAGCATGATTATCTTAGAGAGGGCCACACGGCCGTGGACCGATAAAGGCAATGTGGTCCGGAAGGCAATAGCCTGACGCAACCCAGTCAACACATGCCCATAGTTCACCTCATAAAGCAATTCAGGAGTTTGGTACAATGCCACCCCAAGGTACCGCACCATATCTTGCTCCCATCGCAGCGCTGACATTCCGTTATAGTTAATGAGAATGATTTCAAAGGTAAAACAAAAGAGAGAAGCTGACAGATGATTCTGAAAATTATGATTAATTTATAAATGAGCTTTTGAATTCTAGACCTCCTCCGTACACCGACAGAACAACTAAAGTAGGACCTGATCCAGCTGCTGGGGGAGATGGTACAGTGGTGCAGGGTTCTACTGGAGTGATACCAAGTGCACCGACAGAGACGGTAGTGACAGCAGTGCTTCATACGAGCAGAGATGTACAACCAGGAACACAGATTCAAAGTTCCCACACCTGCAAGAACAGTGGCAGTTGAAGAGGTTTCTTAAGAAGTTAGCATTGAAATTTTAAAACTTGGAATTTGGTGAAAAGTTGCAGGGAAATGTTGATTTGAATAGGTTATTTACTTACAATGGTGATGTAATGAGATATTTGAATAAAGAAGCAGACAGATGTGCAAATGAAGCACATGATAAATTGGAAGAATTGGCAGATGAATTAGAGGTTGACATCAACAAGATGAAAATTGTGAAACAAAATGACAAGATGGTTTGAAGCATGAAGAAATTAAAGAGATGGGTTTGATTACTCTGAGAGCCCATATTAAAGATTTAATTGAAAAAACTGTGGATTGGAGTGATATGAAGAAATATCAAGAAAGATGGAATAAAGAGACAGCAAATAAAAATAAGACTGAAGGTAAGGCGAGAGCTGTTGCATGTGATTCAGAAGTTGGGACAGAAGCAGTTTTAGAATTCCCCATGAGAAAAGTTCATGGAGGAAATCTTTTGTATATGCCATGGACTCAAGCTCATTTGTATGCATTTATTAATACCGTACCGAAATTGCAAGAAAGCTCCAGCAAAATGGTATGATGAGATACACAAATTGACACAAGCATCTCGGGTATTTTGGACAAATTTGAGTCTATTATTTGAAATTGTGGTTCCTGGTGATTTGTGGTTGGAGTGCAAAGCTGTAGTTGGATGGCTGACACACCAACCAGCTAGCATTGGTGCTACTAATACTTCGGCTGCAGAGATAACAGATAAATATGAGGCTGTGATTATTTGAAACAACAAGTTCCTGTAAATGATATAAATTGGCAAAAGATTTTTAGAAATTCACAAGAGCCAAAAGAGACGGTGCATTCTTTTTATGAAAGGCTTATATGCATATCTTTAAGAAACACAGCCTGGTCAAAAATCCAAAGAAAGATGGGGTCAATGGATTTGTAGCTGCTTTTGTGTGAGGGCTAAGGCCAGAGATTAGTAATCATGTTCAACAGAGTGAATTGTTTTGGCAGACCAAGAGCACAGATGAGATCTTGATGCTGGCGAAAAATAGTAGTGATTATTTTGAGACAAAGCAGAAGAAGCTTAAAGAAAAGCTGGTGATAGCCCAGGCAAAGCAGTTTGAGAAAGGGTCCTGAAATCAAATGGGTTCAAATATGAACTTTGTTCAGTCTGGTATGAATGGAGTGAATCAGATGCAAATGAGAGGTGGTGATAGAAGCGATGTTATGAATATGAATGTTTAAATGATGAAAAAGAGAACAGCTTGTCACTTCTGTGAGAAGACCGGGCACTGGACTGGTAAAGAGTGTGTCATCTGAATCCTAACAGGATCCAGGGAAATGTACAACAACTATCACAGATACAGAGAAATAATGTGATAGTCCTGAATATGCAAAATTCTGAACAGAGTGTGCATAGTCAGAAATCATTTTGTTTGTCAATGCCTTTAGCCCCAGTGATGCAGCAAAACATGAGGAACAAGATGGCCTATGGGGCAGGGTACCACCAAAATCCATTGATTCTGAATGATGAGTTGGGAGGGAGCAGTTCACAATGATGCTGCCTGAGGGGGAGGAGGATTGCTTACTTGGAGCAGTATTAGAGGTGCACCAATGTGGCCCATACATTGACTGAGAAGTCAGTGGCCACCTGTTTCGTTTTTGATTGGTATAGAAACTATGTGTTCTGCAGTTTATTCTGTGGAAGTCCCAAACCTACTCTACAAAGTCCAAGTTGTAGGGATTAGTAATAAACAAATTGATAATCAGGTTGCAGCAGATGTCCCAGTTAAAATTGGTCAGCTGGAGAATAAGCACCAATTTATGTTTTGTGATTTAAGCCCTGAAAACTTATTGGAAAGGGATTTGTTTTGCAAAATTACTTGTGTGATTTACTGCACATCGGATGGTGTTGCAATTGAAATGGAAGATGAGGATTCCATGTTCAAAATAAATCCACCAGATTTAAGTGTTGAGTTATTCCCAGGTTTAACCAAAGACCTGCCTCTGAGAATTATCTCTTATCAGAGAATTTGTATGGGACGATTTTTATACCCAGTCAGTATGGTTTGGTAGTTGTTCACGCCTATGGTCAACTATGGTCACAAAGAGGTTTTATGACATCTTCAGGAACCCATATAAAAATAGTGTTTACATATTGGATTTGTAGAGTGGTGTACAAAAGCTAGAAGGAATTGCTGTTGTAAAATGTATTGCTCATAAAGCTATGGTCATGCTTGGAAATAAGTATGCAGACCAAAGGCAAAATACAGTGCGTTATAGGATGAGGAAGTTCTGTAAGAGGGGGAAGGTGGAGATTTTTTTTTTCACAACAAAATTTTATTGTCGACAGCCGAATCAGCCCTGGTAAATCCAGGGTTACCAATATTACAATACACATAGTAGTGATATTGATGTCAACATTTACAGTATCAAAATAATACAGTTTAGAAGTTAAGAATATCTTAATATCTGAGCAAAAACCCAAACAATAAACAGCAATGCATTATTCCCAATATATAGTCTAAAACATGCAGTTCTCAGCCACCTGAGTCGAATAATTGCGTAGTTATAGTCAAATCTGTCTCTCAACATCCTGTCATCACACCAATTCCCCAATAGTTGAAGTAGGGGGGGGGTGGGCTCCCACCTCTTCCATATTTTAGGGTGTTTCTGGGGGCACCCACTCGCTTTGAATATTGGTATCTCCAATCCCATAGAGAAATCAAGACCCCTCTTCCAGACCCCCACCGATGGCGGGGACGTATCCTTCCATGCCCTGGCAATATTGCGCTTCGCCAGTGTAAGACCAAGAAATAATAAATGGCGCTTGTACCTATTGCCTCCTATTCCTTCTACGATATGTAGCATAGTCAGTTGTGGTGAATATGAAATATCCCATCCCAGTACTTCCGAGAGGCATGCGATCACCCCCGCCAAAACCTCGATAGTGCCACGCACTGCCACACAGTGTGTATGAGGGGAGGCGATCAGTCCCTCCCGCCAGAGCCTGAGTCTAGTGAAATAGATCCGGTGGAGATATTTAAATTGTATAAGCCGGAGGCGTGCCGCGATAGCCGTGCTGCGCTGGGACTCCAGCTCCTCGGCCCAATCATCTTCATCTATGAGGCCTAGATCTGTTTGCCAGGCGTCCTGTGTTGTATTCAATGTAGTGGGGCTATTAGTCACGAGTGTACAGTATATCTTGGTTATTTTGTGGTCAGACAATTCCCCCATAAAGACTTTGGCCTCGATGGGATTAAAGTCGGGTATGTCTTCTTGATGAGCTATGTAGAGGAAGAATGCATGGCGGAGTTGGAGGTACCTGTAAAACTGCGAGTGGGGCATGTCGTATTCTGTTTGCAGTTCCTGGAAGGACTTTAAGGTCCGACCATGTAAGACCTCCCCGACCGTAAAGATACCAGTGGCCTCCCAGCCCCCGAATCCAGATAACAGTAGTAGGCCGTTATGCCAAAGAGGGGCTCCCTTCGTCAATCTACCCCACCACCCCATCCTGCGCAGCGCCTGCCTCCAAGTCACAAATACCGTCCGGGTCGCAGGCGGTAGCGTTTTAAGCATCGGGCCTGAATATAGGATCATATGTAGTGATGTAGTGTCCATTAACCAACGTTCGACCGTGTCTGCTGGATCTCGTCTGTCCCCATACCACCAGTCATTAAGGATGAGAAGATGCTAAGCGGCATGGTATGCCTGAACATCTGGAGTCACGATACCTCTGCAATATTTAGATTGGAAACAGGTTCTTAGAGCTACTCGTGCCAAGCCCCCCCCCTCCATAGGAAGTGACCAAGAATTGCGTTCATTTGTCTGAACCAGGTGGGTAGTATTGGGTAAGGGTGGTTTTGAAGCTGAGAGAGGAGGCGAGGCAGGGAAGCCATCTTGAATATGGCATATCTGCCACACAAAGAAAGTGGTAAGTGCGACCAAGAGCGCACCTGTTCCCTGACTTGTGTCCATAGTGGGGCTAGATTTCTATCCCATGAAGTGGATTGGGAGGCCGACAGGAACTCCCCTAGATATTTAAACCTGTCTGGGACCACCATCACCTCTCGTGTCCATTCACCCAATTGGTCTCCCCCATGTAATGGCCACAGGAAGGATTTACGGGCATTCATGTAGAGACCAGAGGTCTCGCCCAAAATTTGCATTATCCTAAGTAGCCGCGGGCCCGATCTATTGGGATGTGTGAAGAAGAACAGTACATTGTCCGCATAAAGCGCTATGTGGTCCAAAACCTCTCGTGACCACTCAAAGCCACGGACCTGCCGCGAGCGGCTCCATGGCAGGTGCGAAAAGATAGGGGGCATCCCTGTTGGGTTCCCCGCCTGATAAAGAAGGTTTGCGAGGTCGAGTCTGCCACACGGACAGAAGCGGTGATGTCGGGGTAGAGGAGGTGAATATATGTGAGGAGGCGGGGGCCAATATTCAGGCAACCCAGGAGTGCAAAGTCCAGCTTAGCGAGTTAAAGGCCTTGTCGATGTCTGTAAGGAGAAGCGCTGCTGGTCCCTCTAACCGGTCCACAGTCGCAATGGCATTATCTGTGCGACGAATATTATGTCGTGTGGCACCGCCTGACATAAAGCCAGCCTGGTCAGGGTGGATTAACTCTGTGATATGTGGGACAGTGCGATTGGGGATGACTTTAGCCAGGAATTTAGCCTCGATATTAAGGAGAGAGATCGGGCGGTATGAGGAGTGGAGTTCAGGGTGTCGACCTGGTTTTAAGAAGACAATAATTCTGCATGCCGCCAGTCCGGTGGGAGGTGCCCCCCATCTACAGTGGCGTTAAGAGCTGCTAGATATGGAGCAGTCAATTGAAATTGATACTTTTTGTGAAACTCGCATGGGAAGCCGTTCAGGCCGGTCGCCTTACTGAGCGCATGTCGGAAAAGGCTCTTTGGATCTCCTCAATTGTCAGTGGGGCGTCTAGGTCCTCTCTCACCGAGTCAGACAGGCTCCGCGGAGGCAGGTCTGCCAGGAACTGATGGACAACGCCTGCCGGGAGGGTCTTCCTGAGAGCGTATAGGTCTGTGAAATATTCAGCTAAACTTGCCACAATTTGTGCTGGGTCAGTGAGTATCTCCCCGGCAGGGCCGCGTATACCTGGGATTGTTAGGGGGCATAGTGTCTGTTGGCAGAGGCGGTGGAGCAGGTCACTAGATTTATCGCCCCACTGATATATCCGACTGTGGGTAGCGAGCCAGTTAGACTTGGCATCTTTTGGCGTGTTTCCCCTGACTTTTTGCTTTCTGACCTCCTGGTTTTGACTCTGTTTTTGCTGGTGTAATGATTCTGCGCGCTTTCCTCACTGCTGTCCAGTGGGAAAGTGCAAGTGCTCCTGTATAAAATGTGTTATGGATTGGTGTTTCCATGATTGGCCTATTTGATTTATGTGTCAGTCCCTTGTAAAGTGCACTGAGAGTGCCAGGGCCTATAGATCAAATGCTGTTGGTGGGCTGCAGCACTGGATTGTGCCACCCACGCAAACAGCCCGTAAAGTGTAACTCTGGCCTGCCATTGCAGAGCCTGTGTGCAGCCTGGGGCTGCCATGTCGACTTGGCAAGTGCACACACTTGCAAGTCCCTAAACCTTCCCTTTTCTACATGTTAGTCACCCCTAAGGTAGGCCCAAGGTACCCCTGTGGGCAGGGTGCATTGTATGTGAAAGGTAGGACATGCCCTGGTGTGTGTGGCATGTCCTGATAGTGAATTATAGCCTATTTCGTTTTTCACTATTGCAAGGCTACCTGTTCCCCATAGGCCAGAATGGGCAGTTTTGATTATTACAGCTTATAATCCTAACGGACCCAGGGAACATGGTAGAAATTCGAGTTTAGCATGCCTGGACTCAGAATGATAAAATGCACCTTTTAGTGAAGTTGGTTTTAACATTCTGTGTTTGAAAATACCACTTTTAGAAAGTGGGTATTTTCTTGTCTAACCATCCAAGCCTGCCTCTGCTAGGTTGTGTATTCCTTGTCTGGAGTGTGAGTGACAGGGGCTGGGGGATGCCAGGAGACAGGGTGAGTCAGCACAGGGCTGAATAGCAAGATCTACATGTAGATGGGTGGGAGGAGATGCACCTGGGACCTGAATAGGGCTGGGGCTTCCCTCCACAATGCTGGCTCCACCTCCTGTGGTGCGTCTGATGTCCCTGGCCTGCACTGCGAAAGGAAAGAAGTAGACTTGTCAACTAAGTGCTCCAGGACTGACCAGAACTGGTTTGGACTAGGCAAAGGCCTCTCTGCCTTTAGAGAACAAAGGGAAGCTGAGGATAAAAAGGGGGACCCAAACCCCAGAATTTTAGATCTCGCTGGAATCAAGGAACCTGCCAAGACGAAGAGCTGGAAGAGCTGCCAGGAGGAGTACTGCCCCTTTGCTGTGTTGTTGCTTTGTTGGGTTGGCCTGCAGCTGCTGCTTCTGCCTTGGGCAGTGAAAGGACTGGACTGAACTTTCTACTACTTGTGCTGAGTATCTCCAAGGGCCTGAAACCGAGCTGGCCTCCTGTTAAGAAGTCTCAGGGACTGCAAAGACTTCACAACCCTCTGGGTACCGCTTCTGGAACCGCTGTTTCAGTTGCCACAGAGGAAGGGAACCGCAACCGGTGTCCTGTTTGCACCGCAGACCGCACCGTCCGCATCTCGCACCGCAACCCTGGTCTCACCGACGACGACGTCCGACGCCATCGCCACCGAGCCGCTGCTTGCACCGTGACCTGTGGGCACCGCAGTTCGCATCGCATCGCTTCACTGTGCCAGCCGGACCAGACCAACGCTGTCGCTGCAACTGGCTCAACACTCGTGGCCGCATCGAAGTTGGGGCACCACTCGCATGCTTGCGACGCACCGCTCCGACTCGAACCGCTGTCCGACGCCAGCTCCCGCTCTCCGGCTTGGTCGCCTGCATCGCAACCTGCCAGCACCGCATCGAGCACCGTCTCACCCTGCACCGCACGCCTTGGACTCACCGACTCCGTCTGCACGATTGTCACCGAGCCGCTGCCTGCACCGCATCGAGAGGACAACGCACCCTGCACCGCTTCCATCTTGCATCGCAACCGCGACGAACGCCGACCGGCTCGCACACTCCGTGTCAGCCACATGAGAAAGGTACTGTGACCGAGTCTGTTCACGCTTTGTGCTGGCCCGTATCGACGCGGTCGGCTGGAACTGTTCGACTCTGTTGTTTTCAGCATCGCGGTAGACTCGGACGGAGCTACCGACTCGTACGAACTTTGTTTTTGAACTATTCCTGCAAAGAAGAAGTTATCTTGCAACGTAATCATTTTTAAAGTACTGTACTGTGGATTTTTATCGTATTTGGTCTTGTTTTAAAGTATATAAAAATATTGGATATTTTTCTAAACTGGTGTGGTGTCAGTTTGTAGTGCTTACACTGTATTACTGTTGGTTATGTGCAAATGCTTTACACACTGCCTCTAGAATAAGCCTGACTGCTCGTGCCAAGCTACCAAGGGGGTGAGATGGGGTTATTTTAGGAGTGTAACTCCCTTACCCTGACTAGGAAGAAGGGTCCCTACTTGGACAAAGGTGCAAGCCCTTGCCAACTAGAGATCCCATTTCTAACATTGGTTGTCAGCGGTGAGGATAGGACTTGTGTTTGCACTTGACTTACAGTGATTGGTGTGCACTACTACCATATCGCAGACCATTACGTACCACATACAGGTTCTTTTTCTTTTTGGGCTATTTTTAATCTTGCCAGTTTGAACTTGCTACTTCAACATGCCTGAATCAACAGTATCATCAATTGCATCAGTAGAAATTGCCTTTTAGGAGGATCGATTGGAAGCCTACAATGTCAAGGAGTTAAAATCGATTTGCAAGAACCTGAAAGTCCAGGTCAGAGGCCTCACCAGGAAGGATGAGCTACAAAAGGCGCTGAGGGCCTGGGTAGCAGCCAGAGGTGCCAGTGGGCAATCTGGGGATCTCACTGGAGAGGTGGAAGAGCCTGTTCCTAGGGTAGATGTGCTTTTGGGAGGGGGGGGGAACCCTCCAGGCCAGGCAGCAGTAGTTTGTCCCCAGAGGAGCTGGAGGACAGGTGGGAAGTAAGGAGGTTTGAATTGGAGAAACTCAGAATAGAAAGTGAGAGGTAAGAGAAAAGAATAGCCATGGAGGAAAGGAAAATGATACTAGATCATGAGAGAATGATCAAGGAGCTGGAGCTAAAGAGTAGATCCGGTTCAGATGGTGGCAGCAATTCTTCAGCACACACAGACAGGATTGTACACATCCCCAAGAATGTAGGTAAAGAGTACAAAAAGGGTGATGACATACAAAGGTGGTTTCAAGGGTACGACTCGTCTATTCATATGAATGGGGTCCCTGAAAGGAACTGGGGAGCGGGGTTGTGGCCTCTCTTTCCAGAGGAAGCTAGGGACACTCTGATAGCTTTGGGTAAGGGGCAGGACCTCACCTATGCTGACATGAAAGACGCTCTCCTCACTAGGTATGGGCTCACTCCTGAGAAGTACAGGGATCAGTTCAGGTCCAGTAAAAGTCTGAGGCCAACACTTGGTTGGAATGTGTGGATATGTTCTGTAAGTCGCTGGATGGTTGGGTGAAGGGCAGTAATGTAACAGATTTTCAGGGGCTCTACAATTTGATTGCATGGGAGCACTTGTCTAGTCTATGTTTTGCAGATCTGCGCCAGCACCTTAGAAGTTGACAGTAAGCTAACTGACCCCAGAAAGCTTGCTATGGAGGCGGACCGCTGGGTGAGTACCAGGGTCCACAAGAAAGCGTTTGGGGGAGACACAGCCAAAGGTGGGCAGGGTCCCCAGCAGAAAGGTGGGGGGGACAAGGGTAAAACACAGGAGTTCTCTAAAGGGCCCCAAACTAGTACCCAGGGTAAAGGTTCCCAGCCCCCCAGTGATAAGAAGAAAGGGGTCTCTACAGGGAAGCCTGTTGAGACCGGCCCCCGCAAGTGTTAAGCATGTGACCAGGTAGGTCACTTTAAGGGGGACCCCAAGTGCCCAAAGGGGACACAGCCACCCACCGGTGGACAGTCCAAAGTGTTGGCTAGTGTAGTGCTTGGGGAGGAGGGGTGCCCACAGGAGGGTGGGGATCTCGCCGAAATGACCCTTGTCTCACTAGGGGACAGTGAGATGGTCCCAGGAAACCAGGTGCCCCCTAACACAAAGAAATATAGCACCTGGGTGACCATTAATGGGAACAGGGTAGAGGCTCTCAGAGATACTGGAGCCAGTGTGACCTCAGTCCGGTGTCACCTGGTCTCTGAGAAGCAGGTAGTCCCAGGGGCATTCCACCAAGTAGTTGCTGTAGACAACTCTGAGCACCAGTGTATGTTGGCGCAGGTTCCCTTTGAATGGGGGGGGGGGTCTCAGGTCCCTTGAGGGTGGTTGTGAGCCCTACCATGCCTGTAGATTGTCTGCTAGGTAACGACCTGGAGCAGTCCTTATGGAAGGATGTTGAGCTCAGGTCTCACTTGGAGATGCTTGGGTTGCCAGAGTGGGCATGCGTGTCTACTCGGTCAATGGCAGCCAGAAAGGGTGATCAAGAGGACTTGGAGCCTGGAACAGTGGCCCAAGTCCCTGCCAAGAGGAAAGGCAGGGGGCGCGGGAAACCGGCCCCCGAAGTCCCCACGGACCGGGAGGAGGCATACCTCGAGGGGGACGCCCCGGTACCTACAGGGGAGCAGGTAGCCGAACTGGGAGACATCTCTGAGCTGACCCATTGGCAGCAAGAAGGGGTCCCACCAGGAGGAGTTCTGCAGGGAGCAGAACGAGTGCCCTACTCTGGAGGGTCTGCGGCGGCAGGCTGCAGACCAGGCAGCTGGTAATCAGTCCGGGTCACATCTGATCTACTGGGAGAATGGTCTCCTATACAGTGAGCCTAAGGTTGCTGAGCCTGGGTCAGCCCGTGTGCTGGTGGTACCCCAGCGCTTCAGGACCTTCCTACTGGGTCTGGCTCATGACGTGCCTTTGGCAGGACATTTGGGGCAGGACAAGACCTTTGACAGGCTTGTCACCCACTTCTTTTGGCCCCAAATGCGAAGGCAGTCAGATGCACACTGTAGGTCTTGCCAAACTTGCCAGGCAAGTTGTAAGAGTGGGAGGAAGGTCAAAGCTCCTCTCCAACCTTTTCCTGTTGTTGGAACACCCTTTGAAAGGGTAGGGATGGATATTGTGGGGCCACTGGATCCCAAGTCAGCCATGGGCAACAGGTACATCCTGGTCTTGGTGGACCATGCCACCCGGTACCCGAGGCAATCCCTCTCAGGACAACAACGGCACCAGTGGTGGGCCGGGCGTTAATGGGGATCTTTTCCCGTGTGGGATTCCTCAGAGAGGTGGTTTCTGATAGGGGGACCAATTTCATATCCAAGTATATGACATCCCTGTGGAAGGAGTGTGGTGTAACCTACAAGTTCACCACTCCTTACCACCCACAAGGAAATGGTCTGGTGGAGAGATTCAACCAGACCTTGAAAGGCATGATCAAGGGTCTAACAGAACCCATGAGGCGTAAGTGGGACGTCCTCTTGCCATGCCTACTCTTTGCATACAGGGAGGTGCCTCAGAAGTCTCTTGGGTACAGCCCCCTTGAGCTCCTGTATAGCCACCCTGTCCGAGGACCTCTGAGTTTGGTAAAGGAAGGCTGGGAGGCAGCTCCCAGGAAAACTCCCCAGGATGTGTTTAGCTACATGCTGGCCTTTAGAAACCAAACTGCCCGTTTCAGGAAACTCGCTCAGGCGAACCTAGAAGCAAGCCAGGAAGAAATTAAGAGATGGTATGACCAGAATGCCACTCTGGTCGAATTTCAACCTGGGCAAAAAGTGTGGGTCATGGCCCCAGTGGCACCTTGTGCCTTGCAGGACAAGTGGACTGGGCCATATGAGTAGGTGGAGCGCAAAAGTGACGTCACCTACCTGGTGGATTTGCAGGCTCCAAGGAACCCTTTGAGGGTCCTTCACGTGAACCGCCTCAAGCCCCACTTCGAGAGGTCCGAAGTGAGTATGCTCTTGGCGACAGATGATGGGGTGGAAGAGGAGAGTGAGCCTCTCCCTGACCTCCTGTCTACCAAGGAGCATGATGGGTCAGTAGAAGGTGTGATCCTCTCCCCTACTCTGACTCAGGAGCAGCAGGGGGACTGTCACCAGTTGTTGGGACAGTGCGCCCCACTGTTCTCTCTGACCCCCGGTGTTACTCACTGGTGTACCCATGACGTGGACACAGGTGACAGCCCTCCTGTGAAGCACAAGATTTACAGGTTGACTGACCGGGTCAGAGCCAGCATCAAGGAGGAGGTCTCTAAGATGTTGGCGTTAGGGGTGATTGAGCCCTCCAACAGACCTTGGGCCAGCCCAGTGGTCTTGGTCCCAAAGGCTGCTGCGCCTGGTGCCACTCCAGAACTCCGGTTTTGTGTGGACTACCGTGGGCTCAATGCCGTCACCAGGACTGACGCGCACCCCATCCCCAGAGCTGATGAGCTCATTGATCGGTTGGGAGCTGCCCGGTTCCTCAGCACGTTTGATTTAACGTCTGGGTACTGGCAGATTGCCTTAACCGATGGGGCCAAGGAGAGATCAGCATTCTCAACCCCAGAAGGTCATTACCAATTCCGGGTGATGCCCTTTGGGTTGAAGAATGCCCCTGCCACCTTTCAGAGGTTGGTCAATCAGGTGTTGGCTGGGCTGGAGGATTTCAGTGCCGCCTACCTGGATGACATTGCTGTGTTCAGTTCCAGCTGGGAAGAACATTTACAGCACCTTGAGAAAGTGTTGAGGGCTCTGCAAGGTGCAGGCCTCACGATCAAGGCCAGTAAGTGCCAGATCGGGCAGGGTTCTGTGGTGTACTTGGGACACCAGGTAGGAAGCGGCCAGGTGGCGCCCCTACAACCCAAGATTGACACCATTCTGGCTTGGGAGCCCCCAAGACCCAGACAGAGGTGAGAGCCTTCTTAGGTCTCACCGGCTATTATAGGAGATTTGTTAAGGGCTATGGCACCATCGTTGCCCCCTTAACAGAGCTGACTTCTAAGAAGCAGCCCAGGAAAGTGATCTGGACTGAGTCCTGCCAGAAAGCTTTTGATGCCCTGAAGGCAGCCATGTGCACGGCGCCCGTGCTCAAGGCACCTGACTTCTCCAAGGAATTCGTTGTGCAGACTGACGCTTCAGAGCATGGTGTGGGAGTGGTGCTCTCACAACTGAACGAAGAGGGCCTGGATCAGCCTGTAGTCTTCCTTAGCAGGAGACTACTCCCCAGGGAACAGAGGTGGAGTGCCATAGAAAGGGAAGCTTTTGCTGTGGTCTGGGGACTGAAGAAGCTGAGACCATACCTGTTTGGGACTCACTTCCGGGTTCAGACCGACCACAGGCCCCTCAGATGGTTGATGCAAATGAGGGTGAGAATCCAAAACTGCTGAGGTGGTCCATCTCCCTACAGGGAATGGACTTTACGGTGGAACACCGTCCTGGTACAGAACACGCCAACGCAGATGGTCTGTCCAGGTTCTTCCGCCTTAGTGAAGAGAACTCCAATGAGGTTGGGTAGTTCTCCCTACTTTCAGCTGGAGGGGACATGTGTTAGACTTGGCATCTTTTGGCGTGTTTCCCTGACTTTTTGCTTTCTGACCTCCTGGTTTTGACTCTGTTTTTGCTGGTGTAATGATTCTGCACACTTTCCTCACTGCTGTCCAGTGGGAAAGTGCAAGTGCTCCTGTATAAAATGTGTTATGTATTGGTGTTTCCATGATTGGCCTATTTGATTTATGTGTCAGTCCCTTGTAAAGTGCACTGAGAGTGCCAGGGCCTATAGATCAAATGCTGTTGGTGGGCTGCAGCACTGGATTGTGCCACCCACACAAACAGCCCGTAAAGTGTAACTCTGGCCTGCCATTGCAGAGCCTGTGTGCAGCCTGGGGCTGCCATGTCGACTTGGCAAGTGCACACACTTGCAAGTCCATAAACCTACCCTTTTCTACATGTTAGTCACCCCTAAGGTAGGCCCAAGGTACCCCTGTGGGCAGGGTGCATTGTATGTGAAAGGTAGGACATGCCCTGGTGTGTGTGGCATGTCCTGATATTGAATTACAGCTTATTTAGTTTTTCACTATTGCAAGGCTACCTGTTCCCCCTAGGCCAGAATGGGCAGTTTTGATTATTACAGCTTATAATCCTAACGGACCGAGGGAACATGGTAGAAATTCGAGTTTAGTATGCCTGGACTCAGAATGATAAAATGCACCTTTTAGTGAAGTTGGTTTTAACATTCTGGGGTCGATTCCGATTCGGGCCGGAAAAAGCACCGACCGACTCGGAGCCGGAAATTATACCGACCGACACGTACCTGTGTCGCCCGACACGCCAAGTACGATGCAAGGCGTGCAAAATCCGACCGACACGTACCGAACCAAAGTCGAACGACCGAGCCGCACGGAAAACAGCAATCCGGTCGGAAAAACAGGCGAATCCAACCGACCGACACGCACCCGGAACAAATCCGACCGAAACGTACACGCGAACTCCAAACCGCAAAGTACGATGCAAGGCGCGAAAACCACGAGCGAGTCGGACGGAGGACAAGCCGTAAGACCGACACGCATACAAAACCGAGCCGAAGCAACACAAAACACCGCGACCGCAGCACACAAAACTGCACAAACACAGCGTGAACGAAACGGAGAACACCGTACGAGACAAATGCAGGGTCCGACTCGGTCACAAGAACGTTTCCAACATGCACAGACAGTACAAAGGAAAAATCACACAAAAAAGGGCAAACAAGCAATTACAAAGCCAATAAATACTGGGGGGGTGGGGACAGAGAACAAAGACACACCCACAACTCCACCCATATAAAGGACACAAATCACAACCATGATCCTTTGCAAATGCCATTCCACTGCCAGCACCCAAGAGACAGCAACCACACACCCACAGCTCATCCCTCACACAAGCCACACACCATCAGCACACCAACAAATACCTACCTCACATACACCCAGCAAAACACACACACTCACACACCCTCACCTGCACACCAACACACACATCACTCACCATCACCACCCATCACCATGCCCCCCAAGAAGAATCACAAGTTCCTAGATTGTGAATTGGAAGTCATGGTAGACGAGATCCTCAGGGTAGAGCCACAGCTGTTTGGCACACTGGTCCAACAGACCCCCATCTCCCAGAAAACCAAGATGTGGGAGAGGATCATCAACAGGGTGAACGCACAATCACCATGTCTGCGCACAAAGAGCGACATCCAGAACAGGTGGTATGACGTGCGCAGGAGGGTCCGGGACCTGCTCAAGAAAGACTACCTCCTGAGCCAATACACCGGCAGTGGCCCTCCTGCCAAGCCAATATACCTCAGGCCCTGGGAGGAGAAGGTGCGGGCCATACTTCCGCCAGTGAGCGTATATGGACTAGAGAACATCCCAGAGCCTGGTGAGTACACAACAAATGTACACAATATTCTGCCACAAAACACACACACATCACTGTCAAGGGGAGAGTCAAACCATGCACTCATAGCAATTACACAGCAACCAGAACAGAATCATCCCAAAATGTGTATGTCAGTCAGATAAACACAACACATGCCATCAAAAAGTCACATCCAACTGTGCCATCACATGTACAAACACAACTACAACTACAGCTAGGCAGTGGCACAAATAGAACTAACAAACACATCCAGACATGTAGCCACCACAACAACACCAACACACAGTGAAGAACACTCAAAGGAAGGAATTCTGTGTATGCTGGCCAAGTCAGTGTAGCCAATAGCATCATGGGAGTCGCAGTCACACATATTGCCCCCCCAACTGTCCCATCAACACCACCATGAACCAGGCGCACATCACAGGGAGTGGAGAAGGACTCACAAGATGGCTGACACTGGCTACTGCTGTGGGGAGCACAAGGCCCTGCTGGCAACTGTGCACCAACAAACAGCAGGACACCACTGACTGACATCCTGAGAGACAACTTCCACTCCCTGCAATGCAAGCATGTTCCATGGTGGGATATCTGGCTGGCTGGGTGGGAAGCAGCACTGACCATAGTCACAAGCACCTCCCCTCACACCCCCCCCTCAACACAAACTCCACAGAACCCACCTGTTAGAATGCAATGCCTCCCATCCTAACTCAAGATCCCACAAAGAACCACCACCCTGGGTTATGTTGTGTGAAGCACAGGGACACTCTTGGGACTTTTAGCCAAACAACTGCCAGGACAACACTCCCAGCCATCCTGTCAGCACAGCCACCCCACCCCACAGGGAAGCAGAGTCAAAAGGAAGGAAGCAAGGGCATGCTGGGAAGGGGGTGGAGGCAATAGCATGATGGGAGTGGTAGTCACAGATATTGCTCAGCCTCACAACTGGCCCATCAACACCACCCTGAACCATGCTCACATCACAGGGAGTGGATAAGGACACACAAGATGGCTGACACTGGCTACTGCTGTGGGGAGCACAAGGCCCTGCTGGCAACTGTGCAACAACAAACAGAGGGACACCACTGACTGACATCCTGAGAGACAACTTCCACTCCCTGCAATGCAAGCCCGTTCCATGGTGGGATATCTGGCTGGCTGGGTGGGAAGGAGGACTTGCAGCACTGACCATAGTCACAAGCACCTCCCCTCACACACCCCCTCAACACAAACACCACAGAACCCACCTGGTAGAATGCAATGCCTCCCATCCTAACTCAAGATCCCACAAAGAACCACCACCCTGGGTTATGTTGTGTGAAGCACAGGGACACTCTTGGGACTTTTAGCCAAACAACTGCCAGGACAACACTCCCAGCCATCCTGTCAGCACAGCCAGCCCACCCCACAGGGAAGCAGAGTCAAAAGGAAGGAAGCATGGGCATGCTGGGAAGGGGGTGGAGGCAATAGCATGATGGGAGTGGTAGTCACAGACATTGCTCAGCCTCACAACTGGCCCATCAACACCACCCTGAACCAGGCTCACATCACAGGGAGTGGATAAGGACACACAAGATGGCTGACACTGGCTACTGCTGTGGGGAGCACAAGGCCCTGCTGGCAACTGTGCACCAACAAACAGCAGGACACCACTGACTGAAATCCTGAGAGACAACTTCCACTCCCTGCAATGCAAGCACGTTCCATGGTGGGATATCTGGCTGGCTGGGTGGGAAGGAGGACTTGCAGCACTGACCATAGTCACAAGCACCTCCCCTCACACACACCCTCAACACAAACTCCACAGAACGCACCTGGGAGAATGCAATGCCTCACATCCTAACTCAAGATCCCACAAAGAACCACCACCCTGGGTTATGTTGTATGAAGCACAGGGACACTCTTGGGACTTTTAGCCAAACAACTGCCAGGACAACACTCCCAGCCATCCTGTCAGCACAGCCAGCCCACCCCACAGGGAAGCAGAGTCAAAAGGAAGGAAGCATGGGCATGCTGGGAAGGGGCTGGAGGCAATAGCATGATGGGAGTGGTAGTCACAGCTCTACATCCCCCACCACATGGCCCAGCAAGCTCACACTCACGCATGCACATCCCACAGAAAGTGGAAAGGCCCATCAAAGATGTCTGACACTGTTGCTGTGTCGTGGGGAGCACAAGGCCCTGCTGGGAACTGCACACCAACCAACAGCAGGACACCACTGTCAGCCATCTTGCCATTGCCCACACACACTGAACTCCCCACAAAAGCAAGTAAGTATGGGAATGCTGGCAAGTGGGGTGGAGGCAATAGCATGATGGGAGTGGCAGTCACTGATATTGGTCACCCCCACAACTGTCCCATCAACACCACCCTGAACCATGCTCACATCACAGGGAGTGGAGAAGGATCACAAGATGGCTGACACTGACTACTGCTGTGGGGAGCACAAGGCCCTGCTGGCAACTGTGCACCAACAAACAGCAGGACACCACTGTCAGCCACCTTGCCATTGCCCTCACACCCACACACACTGAACTCCCCACAAAAGCAAGTAAGTATGGGAATGCTGGCAAGTGGGGTGGAGGCAATAGCATAATGGGAGTGGCAGTCACTGATATTGGTCACCCCCACAACTGTCCCATCAACACCACCCTGAACCATGCTCACATCACAGGGAGTGGAGAAGGACTCACAAGATGGCTGACACTGGCTACTGCTGTGGGGAGCACAAGGCCCTGCTGGCAACTGTGCACCAACAAACAGCAGGACACCACTGACTGACATCCTGAGAGACAACTTCCACTCCCTGCAAGGCAAGCACAGTCCATGGTGGGATAACTGACTGGCTGGGTGGGTGGGAAGGAGGGCCGGCTGTCAACCAAACACAACCAATGCAGACCATGTTCACACCCCAACAAATACATAGAAATGCCCAAATAATGCAGGACAATGTGCCACACCAATATCAACCCCTGACTGTGACGACTTAGGACAATGCAATGTACAGGCCCGCACCCAGAGGCACAGTCACAACTGTCATGTGTGTCAACCATTGATGCCTGCAGAAACATAACATACATTGTGTGTGTCTCCCAAAAACAGGTGATGATGGGGACACAGCAGCAGACGCTGAGGAGTCCCAGTCCCAGGCTCAAGAGGATGTTGAGCTCACTGGTGTCGTACAGCCTCTGCCCTCCTCGGACGAAGAAGACCAACCTGGCACATCCGGTGCAAGTCTACATGCAGCACCAGCAGGACCACTAGCTGCAGCACCAGCAGGACCACCAGCTGCACCCCCTGCACCCACCCCTCCAACGACTGTCAACACAAATACCATCCCTGCCGATATGGACAGAACAAGGAGCAACACCAGCACAGGGACCCTGGACCAACCTGGGGCCATGGACACCACCACCACCACCAACCCCCAAGGTGGATCAGGGTCATCTGTGCGTGCCACTGCACGCACTGCACATGTCAGCAGGGGTGGTGGGAGGGGTGGGAGACAGAGGTCGCTGCTTGCAGAGGTTGCTGGTGTGCATATTGACCCACAACTGGTACGCATAGCTGATGCGTACCAGTCCAGCACCAGAGACCTCAGCCAGGTAGTGGGGCTCCTCAGAGACATGAAACAGCAACAGGCTGCCCATCATGCCCGCTTGGACTCCCACATGTCCCACGTGGAGTCACACATGTCCCGCGTGGACTCACACATGTCCCGCGTGGAGTCCAAGTGGGATGCACTGCATGAGATGACGGGGGTGCACAGGGACATTTTACAATGCCTCCGCCAGATGAACAGCAACCAGTCCACACCTCCCTGTGTGCCAACAACATCTGGTGCTGCCCAAACTGCAACTGCCACAGGGAGGGAGGATGACTCTGGCGGAGAGTCCCCTGTACCGCAGCAGCCTGTACTTGAGGGGTCCCCCCCCCCCAAGAAGAGGGGTCGTCCGAAGAGGGGCAAGTGAGAGGCCAATGGCCAAGCGCAACTCCCAGGAAGCCTGAACCTGTTCTGGATGTTCACCTTTGTGCACAGACTGTTCACCCTGTTGACGGCAACACTACTCCCACACATTGCATGGGGAGTACAAGTTAGACCAATGTGTCAGACAACTGTGGCCCCGATACTGGGGATTCTGTCTACCAGGACTTTCAATTCACCTAGGAACTTGTGATTGCAAGATTTATGTACAGCACTACCCATCCTATGCACTATTCACACAAATGTATCACAATAAACACACTAATACACCATACTTGCCTCTGTTGTGATTCCAACGTGGGTGCTGTTATGGGGATGATGAACTGCAAAATTACACTGTGTATGCGAACTGCAACAGCAAGTACAACACAGGCATGTGAGTAAAGGCAACGTGACACATATGAGGGAGACACACCACCAGGGCTACACAACACATACACACCTAGGCCATCTGACTCATTGCCTACACTGATGTTGCCAGGGAAGACGGTGCAATGCACAGACACCACACCCATTCCCAGTTGTAGTCAAGTAGCCCATAGGTGCAGTAAGCAAATGGCAGTCAAATGTGTGACCACAGACAACGCACATCACAAATTGAAGCACAGGTTTATTACACAGTTGCAACATGTCGTAACCACTACAGATGCAAGGTAATCCCACCTGGCAGCGGGCACACAGTCAACAACTGTAGACGGAAGGAAGTCCATGGGTGTGGCGCACATCACCTGTAGGGACACAACAGCTACCAGCCTGGAAGTGCACTCACGTCGTCGGTGGACACAGTTGACCAAACGAATCTGAAAGTACCCTGTGAAGGACAGAAATGACACACAGTCAAAAGCAATGGAGTACAGGACAGAACAGCAAAACTCATGCACAATACATGTTACAAGATACCCACCCAGAACCAAGTTAGCATGTCAACACTGTTGGGGAGTACAGCCCACCTGTAAGCACACATCGCAACACACATCCAGTCAAGTAGCCCATGGACACACTCCAACAGCACTAGAGCACCACCTACACATATCATGCCAACTCACATCATTGACATGACACCTCAGGATACTCACATTCAGCTAAAGAAGTTGGTGATGAGCTGTGTGCGGACATCACCCTCTTCATCATCATCATCATCGTCACTGGCATCGTGGTCCAGGCCAGGATCCTCCACAGGTGGCGGATGTTGGTCATTGTCATCCTGGATGAGAGGCAACTCCTTCCGCACTGCCAGGTTGTGGAGCATGCAGCAGACGATGATAATCTTGCACACTTTCGCAGGGGCATATGGGAGGGACCCTCCGGTCTTGTAGAGGCAGCGGAAGCGGCTCTTCAGGAGACCAAATGTCCGCTCAATCACTCTCCTGGTCCGACCATGTGCCTCATTGTAGCGCATCTGGGCTGGTGTCACAGGGTTCCTGAGGGGTGTCAGCAACCACGGCATGTTGGGGTATCCCGAGTCACCTACGGACAGACAAGTGCACATTAGCTGACTTGGAAAAGTGGGCGGAATACTACAGATCAGATCACACACAATGGCACTAAGTCAGTACACACCGACAAGCCAGGCACGCTGGTTCTGCATCTGTGCCATCATCCTGGGGATGCGACTACTCCTCATCACAAAGGCATCGTGTGCTGAACCAGGGAAACGGGCACACACGTGTGTGATGGTCATGTCTGCAAGACACACCACCAGTGCATTGACCGAGTGGTAGTGCTTGCGGTTACGGTAGGCCTGCTCCTGGGCCTGTGGTGGTACCAAAGCCACATGTGTCCCATCAATGGAGCCAATGACATGCGGCATCCTCCCCAGGGCATAAAAGTCACTCTTCACGTCAGTGAGTCGTCGCAGTCTAGGGAAATAGATGTACCGGTTCAGGAATAGCAACATTGCCGCCAAAACATCGCGGAGCACACGGCTCAACATGGTCTGTGACATCCCACCAGCAGTCGCCACAGTATGTTGGAAGGTACCGGTGGCAAAGAAGTGTAGGGCTGCCATCACCTTCACCTTGGGGGTCAGCGCTGTAGGATACGGGCGGCCAGGCTGCAAATGTGGGGACAACTGCACTGCCAAATCCTCAATCAGCTGCCTGGTGAAGCGGTACCGTCGGATGCTGTCCCGTTCCACCATCATTGCCAGGTCTGGGAATGGTCGATGGACAGCAGGAGCCCTGCAGTGCAGAGGAGAAGTAAGCAAGATTGTCAGTCACCCCACATATGCAGCATTGAACACACTCAATATCCCAACATACATCATTATGAGGCACAACTACATGAAGTGTGCAGTTCCGTAAGGACATGTATGGTACATACATGGCCAACATCTGTCAACACGGTCCAACAAGTGGCATCAATTAGTCCCAGGTTGGCCCATTGGATATCATGAGGCCGTGTCACAGTTCCCATCTCCTGCTGCCGTGTCACAATCACCCCCCACAGTGACATGTGAGGACAGATGTGCCCCAGGCACCACAGCTCAACGACAGGTACATTCCCAGGGACCCTGTATTGCCACATGGACACTGGCATTACATGGAGTATCATGTAAACACCACAGCAAAACAACCATGACCCCCACAGGTAGTGGTCCCACTTGCCACGGCAGGACAGACATGGACGTCTGTGACACACACACGCACAACATCAAAGTCCATGCACACACAACGTGGATGTGGAGACTGTCTCCCATTGTGCACATGAAATCAGAGACATCGTAAACACTACATGCACAAAGACTGTGGAGGACCATCACTATTGTGCCACTGGGACACCCTGGCTCAAACATACCGTCCCACATGGGACTCAGGGGGTATGTGACATGACATACACATACACCACCGTGAAATGTGACCATGGCACATGCACAGATATGAACAGTTGCACATCAAAGTGGTCATGTACACGTAACACCCAGGATCCTGTCCCCATGAACAGGTGCACAACCTGGGGGTGGCTGCCCACAGGTGACACCCACAGGACAACATGTACACCAACATACACACAATAGGAAATGCAGCATTGCATGCCTTATGATAAAGTTTGGACAGGCTGTCGTGATGTAGGTGTGCCCCTCACTCCCTGGGAGCTATCTGTGGCTGGCATATGTCCATCTGAGACAGGCATGCTGACATATGCCAGTCACATGTACAGTGATGCGTTGAACAGCAATGGACCGATCGGTGCCCCCGGCCGGCCCATTGCATTCAATGTGTGCGGGTACGCGTTGTACCCCTGTACGCGTTGTACTGCAATGGACCGATCGGTGCCCCGGCCGGCCCATTGCATTCAATGTGTGCGGGTACGCGTTGTACCCCTGTACGCGTTGTACTGCAATGGACCGATCGGTGCCCCCGGCCGGCCCATTGCATTCAATGTGTGCGGGTACGTGTTGTACCCCTGTACGCGTTGAACTGCAATGGACCGATCGGTGCCCCCGGCCGGCCTATTGCATTCAGTGTGTGCGGGTACGCGTTGTACCCCTGTACGCGTTGTACTGCAATGGACCGATCGGTGCCCCGGCCGGCCCATTGCATTCAATGTGTGCGGGTACGCGTTGTACCCCTGTACGCGTTAAACTGCAATGGACCGATCGGTGCCCCGGCCGGCCCATTGCATTCAATGTGTGCGAGTACGCGTTGTACCCCTGTACGCGTTGAACTGCAATGGACCGATCGGTGCCCCCGGCCGGCCCATTGCATTCAATGTGTGCGGGTACGCGTTGTACCCCTGTACGCGTTGAACTGCAATGGACCGATCGGTGCCCCGGCCGGCCCATTGCATTCAATGTGTGCGGGTACGCGTTGTACCCCTGTACGCGTTGAACAGCAATGGACCGATCGGTGCCCCCGGCCGGCCCATTGCATTCAATGTGTGCGGGTACGCGTTGTACCCCTGTACGCGTTGTACCGCAATGGACCGATCGGTGCGCACCCATTGACAATGGGCTTGCCTGGCAACGGACGCGTTTTCGAATTTCGAACGAGTCGGTTGCTGTAAATTCAGTTGGTCACCCACAACAATGTTGCAAAATCATGTATGTCATGAAGTTGAAGATTTGAAGGATGCTGTGGGCGTGTTTTGGTGCTGCTATTCCATGGATTGGCCAGATTCAGAAGATGCAAACGACTTGGACCTATCACTTTGGACACAAGGGACAGTATCTGCCTCTCCAGCACATATATATTGCTGGCTGTTCCCCTGAGAGCTCACTTGCCTGCACTACATGCTCCAGGACGACATCTGCCACTGCACTGCTGCTGTCTCTGCCCCTCCAGACCCTGCAATGGCACGTACTGTGGAGAGAGCCCCAGCCTTCAGCCTTGAGGAGAACCAGGCCCTGCTGGACAGCCTACTTCCACAGTACAGCAAGCTGTATGGGACACCAGGGGAGCAGGTGAGTGTTCTGTGCACTGCCTTTCTGAATGTGTATATTGTCTGACTAGCAAGGCTGAAAGTCTGCACGCCACTGGCTAGCAGGCTCACTGAGTAGTTGTCACCCCCCATAGTGTGTAGTGACATGCACTGGACAGGTATGGTGCAGTGACAGTGCATTTGAACAAGGTTTTACTTCCCATGCAATGATACCATGTAGTGACGTCTGGCAAACTGTCCATGGGCAGCTTTGCACTGCCTGTGTACATCATGTGCCCCTGTGATTGAGACATGTATATACTATTGTGTCATGCACGGATATGTTGCATGTGTAGTAATGGCCTTTTCACTTTGTCATCCTGACAGGTTAATGCCCATCGGAAGCAGGAGATCTGGAAGGACATCGTCCGGGCTGTCCGGTCCGTGGGGGTCTACAAGCGCCGGATCCGCAACTGCCAGAAGAGGTGGCAGGACCTTCGGGGCTGGACCCGGAGGATTGCACGGGTCCAGCTGAAGCTGTCGCCTCCTCGCAGGAGGGGCGGAACACGGACCCTGACCCCCACATGCTCCAGATCCTGGCGGTGGTGTTTCCAGACCTGGATGGGCAGCTGAAGGCCAGACAGCAGCAAGGAGGGGGTGAGTCAAAGACTGCACTGTGAACTCTGTATTACATGCTTTGTGCCCTCCTCTGGCCTGGTTCAACTGCCACAGTGCAGCAGTCATGTTGTCCAGGAGCCATGTCCCTCTATTGTGCACTGCCCACTGCTCATCTGATACCCAGGTGTGGCCCTTACATTCAGGGAATTGTGTCACTTGGGACTGTGTCCTTGCAGTTTGCTTCACTAAAGGTGGGGGACAGCATCTGTTTCCCTAACTCTGTTGTGGGCATCATGGGTGGGTCCATTGTTCACACTACGCCTGTGTTCGGACATGTAATCTGCGTGTTGCTTTGATATGCGGTCCACTTGCTGAGCTGAGCCACCACATGTGCCTGGGGTATGTGGCACACGCCCATGCAGCGGGTGGGAACAATGTTTGGGCCCCAGGAGTGTGCAGATTACGTGTGTCACACATACATAGCCAGCTATCCACTGTCCAGGGCTCATCCCTCATTCATGTGGGGCAGGACAGTCATGCCTACTCCAGGCCATGCAATGCACTCTGTACTCCCACTCCCGTGTATCAGCTGACACATTGTGCGCAGTGATTTGACCCCTCAGGTGTCTGCCTCTGTGTCAGTGTGCTGTGGATTAGTTGCCAGGACTGCTGGGGTGTTTCTTGGTAGGGGCTCAGCATGCCCCTGGAGATGTGACCATAGGAGACGATACTTGTGTGTCACATAGGTGTTTGATCAGCTGCCCGTGCAGACTGGGGTATGCGAATGTGAAGTTCAGGCAGCTGTTCCCCATTCACAGCAGATTGTGAGGGGCTCAGGTTCAGAGGGTAGTGTCACAGGTCTCCCATATGTCCAATAGGTATGACCTGGACAGATAAGGGTTAAGATGATGTGTTGTGTGGGGGATGTACATGTGCACTTGTGCAGCTCCAGGACTTGCATTCCCCATGACCTACTATTGTGACACAGTGCAGAGTGTTGTTGTCTGGCTGCCAAGTCATACATCACTGAGACAGTGATGTATGACTTAGCAGTCATGCCTCCGCCATGGCATGTGTCTACTTATTGGTGATCCTGCAGGGGAGTGACATGTGCTACATGCACACCATTGTGGCGATGGCTATCAGGACCTGGGTGCATCATGGTGTCTGTAGCTGGTATGCATCACATGCATTTCCTATTTGACTCTGGGCATCCCTTTCATCCGGAAACCTGTACTGACTCAGTGGCAAGAGCTGTGATGTGTGCATGTCCACATGCCACACCGTGTCCTCTGCACTGTCCAACTACTGTGTACTTGGTGCATGTGTCCACACTGGGGTGTTGCCATCCAACAGACACCAGACAGATGGGTGCAAGGCCATGTGGGATGTGAGTGCCATGGTTGGCATCAGACTGACAATTGGCTTCTCCTGTTCAGTTAGGGCACTTTTAGCAATGTACAACTAATGATGCCAGGGCTTGCACTGTAATGTGCTGTGCTCACAGTGGTGTGTGCGTTTGGTGCAGGTGACTGATGTCTGTCTGTTTCCCCATTGTTTGCAGATACATCCACGGCCACGGAAGGGGACAGCTCCACGGACCAGGAGGAGCCGGAGAGCCAGACTGGGTCAGCAGCCGAGGAGTGGTCGGAGGGACCCAGTGGCACGGAGGGCGAGGGGAGCCACACCGAGGAGTCCTCAGCACCATCCACCTCAGCTGAGGACCAGAGCAACTCGGAGGATGACTCCCTTATGGAGGCGGGTGTCAGCAGCCACCACACCCCAGCTAGTGTTGCTGTCCCCACCACCACCAGCACCACCACCGCCCTCCCATCGGCTCCCATTCCCCAGGTCCGTGGAGGCTCCCATGTTCGGGAGCGTGTCTCCTTTGGGCCAGGCACCGCACCCCCTGCCCCTGTGTCCCCTGCTGCCCTGATTGAGGAGTCTGTGTACCTCCTTCGCCAGCTCCATGTAGGGCAGACAGCCATGCTGAGTGTCCTCCATGCGCACACCGCTCTGTTGACTCAGCTGGTGTCGTTCATGGAGGGCATCTCATCGGGCATGTCTGACCTACAGAGGGGCAATAGGTCCATGGACTCCTCCCTGACGGCAGCAGTGTCCCTCCTCAGACAGTCCCTCACCCCTCCTGCCTCTGCTCCATCCACACTCCCCAGCACCTTACCCGTCCCAAGCACACACACACCGGCACAGGCACACACCAGCACACACACATCCAGCACACAGACACACACGCCACAAACAAAACGCACACGCACGCACAGTCAGGGGACTGAAACCAGACTCACAGGGGATGGGGCCCTGGTACACACACACGCATCCATGAGCACTGCGCAGTCCTCAGTTGCCTCTCCCTCCAAAACACCCTCCCTTGCCTCACCTGCAACCCCAAAGACCCAGCGCCTCTTCCTCAGTGACCTCGGCCTCTTCCCCTCTGATCCAGCTGCTCCAGCATCCAGGGGGAAGAGGAAGCCCCCCCACACGGAGCAGAGTGCCCCTCACCCCCGGACACCCTCCCCCAGGCGCAGACAGACTGAGGCCCCCACCCGCAAGTCCCCCCGGAGTGGTAAGAGCAAGACCCCGCCGCCGCCCAGCAGCTCAGGCACCAGGTCTCCTTCCTCCATCCCTCAGGCCCCCACTCCACAGGTGCCCCCACCACACCCTGCCCCAGGTTCCCCCACCCACAGATATACCATCCCCAAGAGGATCCGGCCTTCTCCCCCTGCCACTTGCTCTCCCGGCACCACACCCCCGCTGCGCTTGTCTGTGCCACTGATGTGGTGAGGGTGTCCTCCCCCTCTGTCCAGCCCACCTTGCCTGTTCCCCATTCTCCTCCCCTGGTGGTAGGCACTGCAGTGGAGTCCACTACCACCCTGTCTGACTTGGGCACTGCAGTGGCGGACCTGTCCACTCCATCTGCAGGGTCCACTGCAGTTGTGTCGGCACCCACACCATCTGAGTCATGCCCCCAGTTGTGCCGGCACACACCATGTCAGACACCTCCACTGCAGTTGTCAGTGGCTCTCCAGCACCCACCACCCCTTCCCTGCTTCCTCCTGGTGAGCCCTGATCCTGTCCCTGCGGTGCCTGGCTTACCCCCGGTTGCCCCTCCTAGTGGATTGTCCCTGGTTTTGTGCAGGCATGCGTAGGGTGACATCAGCCACTGTCACCCTGTTTGGACTTTAACAATGGACTGGCCATTGGCCTTTGTGTTTTTTCTGGACTTTGTTTTCATTCCACACATATGCTGAATAAAGCAACTTTCTGTTCTCTAGTGCTTATGCTTCTGATGTACATGTTGTTGATGATGCTAACCATGCCCTTGCTGCAGTGATGGTGATATTTGGTCTCATGATAATGAAGTGTTACTGTGCAGGAACCTATGTGGTCCAGGGGGAATGTGTCCTATCCTGTGTGTATCCATGTCATCCATAGCAGCATCTGAGGGTGTCATGTGTTCAGTATTTGGCAATGGGATTTCCTACTTAGATTAGCAATTTCACATCTGTGGCTTCCACCCCTGCACATCTGTTGTGCCTGCCATTGTTCAATTCGTCTACTTCCCTGACCGTGTGGCCATCTCCACTGGACATGCAGGTTTGGGCATCAATGGGGAAGGACTCATCTGTGTTGTCAGTGCAACATTGCTATACAAGTGTGTTGGATCTGTGCTGATGATTCCGTTGGCACTTCCATGACCAGGCTGATGTGACGGGAGCCCTCATTTGGTGCTAATTGTTGATTGTGTGACCAAGTGCTCAGCTGACATGATGGGGCCCTACTGAGGCAACATATGGCACAGCTTTCCTCACACAGGAGTGGAGTCCCCTCATGGCAGTGTGTACTCCTGTGACATTGCCTGCGCCCAAGGTGTGTGTTGTATGAGCATGTCTGTGTGTTCACTTCCGTTTAGCTGTGCATGCTGTGATCCCTAGTGTTGTACCTGTTTGTGATGCTTGCTGAGTTGACCTATGTTCCCCCAAAGTCTTCTCCCTGGGTTCTCTGTGATGTGGGTGCATGGCACATTACTGGTCATCAGGGTGTCACCCATAGGTGTGTTTGCTGTCAGGGCTGAGTTTGTGTGCAGACGCAGATGGGTCACAGTCAGGTTTCCCCTTGGCACTTGTTGTTTGCCCCTGTCATGTGATTTCCAGTTTGTGTTATCTTTCAGTGATTGTGACACGTTGTGTGTGTGACTGCTGGCACTCCTCAGGGTCCGGGCTGCAATGTTGGTTGTTGTCTATGTGTGTTCTTTGTGGGTGACCTTGGCTTCTTCATTGGTGTGTGACTGTGGCTGGGATCCCATTGGTTGGTGTGGCATTGCCGTCATGTCCATGTACAGCGTAGTGTGCAGTGTGTCAGACATTCAGGAGTCTTGTTGAGTGGCCATGTGTGATGTGTTTCTGCACCTTGGTTCCCACCCACCACCCTGGAATAGTCATGGGTGCATGTGCAATGTCACCAGTGCATGTGTACTTCACTGCTGCACATTGTTGGAGGTCGAGGGGTGTGGTGTTGAGTGTGTGCAGATGAGAGTTGTTGCCCGGCTAGGCCCCTGCCTCCATGTTGGCCTTGGCTTACTGGCTATGCTGATTGATTTGTGCTTGTGTAGGTGTGATGGTAGTTAGTTGCTCAGGACACATGACTGTGGTTCACAGTGTGAACGACATTTAGCTTTGTCATCACAGTGGGATTGTAATGCAGCCCAGGGTCACCACATTGTGGGGGCCCTGGGGGTGGTGCTGTGGTGTCTCTGTGTCTTGCTGTGTTAGTTGCTGTCCCTACGTGCCTGTGTGACATGTGTGATTTGTGCTCCCTCTCATCTGACAATGCCTGCTTGCCCACATAGGGGATTTGGATCCATGAGTTACCTTTGTGTGGCACTGTATGCACATCTGTATGATTGGTATTCAGGTCTCCTCATGTGTTGTGTGGTTGCCTGGGGACACTGGCACCTCCCCCTCACCTGTTGTGTATGATGTGCAGTGTGGGTCTGCCTGTTTGTGTTTGTGCATCTGCACCACTGCATTGGCATATCTTGGGTGTGCCATTGGCTGTATGTAGTTTGGTGGGTTTCCCCTGCTGTCCCTGGGACTCCTAGGTCATCGGTCAGCACAATGATCATGGTTTGTGTGTCCCATTGCTGCCATGGTATGGTATCTGTTCACCTCACATCTGCAGTCTCCACAGGGTATCTGCATTTGTGTGCCCATTGGTGCAAATATGTGGGTCTGCATTCTGATGGTCACTTCTGTCATTGTGTCATTGATGAATGTTGACGGTGTCAGCCCCCATGGGTGTTGTTTGTCTGCACATGGCCAAAGGTATGTCTTATTTGCACTGCAGTATTTGGCTCCCCCAATTTATGTTGCAATGGGACACATACACTACTTTGCCACTGATGTGTTTTTTGTTCTGTGACCAGGAATCATCCATGCAGTTTGGCAGTTGCACCTCTTTCTTTGTCAACACTTACCTTTTGGTCACTGTGATGATGGGGGTTTGGACCCCATTGCCACAATGTTCAAAATGTGCTTCAGCTATGGACCCCACACTTACATTTTGGTCACTGTGATGATGGGGTTTGGACCCCATTGCCACAATGTTCAAAATGTGCTTCAGCTATGGACCCCACACTTACATTTTGGTCACTGTGATGATGGGGGTTTGGACCCCATTGCCACAATGTTCAAAATGTGCTTCAGCTATGGACCCCACACTTACATTTTGGTCACTGTGATGATGGGGGTTTGGACCCCATTGCCACAATGTTCAAAATGTGCTTCAGCTATGGACCCCACACTTACATTTTGGTCACTGTGATGATGGGGGTTTGGACCCCATTGCCACAATGTTCAAAATGTGCTTCAGCTATGGCCCCACACTTACATTTTGGTCACTGTGATGATGGGGTTTGGACCCCATTGCCACAATGGTCATGGCCTGCTTGCATTGTGGGTGCCACACACATATATGTGTGGCACATGTGCTAGGGGGTCACATTGTATGTTCAAAGTCATGTTCGGTGTTGTAGGCATTTGACACAGTCTACACACGCTTGTCATGGTGTTGGGGGATGTCTTTTCTTGCATTCCCTAGGTTGTGGTGTGCTGGTTGTGTCATGCATTGTCCATCCTATGAGTGGGGGTGGTAGTAGTGGTAGGCATCCAGCCCCCTGGGTGAGGGTGGTAGTAGTGGTAGGCATCCAGCCCCCCTGGGTGTGGGTGGTAGTAGTGGTAGGCATCCAGCCCCCCTGGCTAAGGGTGGTAGTAGTGGTAGGCATCCAGCCCCCCCTGGGTGTGGGTGGTTGTAGTGGTAGGCATCCAGCCCCCCCTGGCTAAGGGTGGTGGCAGGCATCCAGCCCCCCCTGGGTGAGGGTGGTAGTAGTGGTAGGCATCCAGCCCCCCCTGGCTCAGGGTGGTAGTAGTGGTAGGCATCCAGCCCCCCCTGGGTGAGGGTGGTAGTAGTGGTAGGCATCCAGCCCCCCCTGGGTGTGGGTGGTAGTGGTGATAGGCATCCAGCCCCCCCTGGGTGTGGGTGGTAGTAGTGTTAGGCATCCAGCCCCCCTGGCTAAGGGTGGTGGTAGGCATCCAGCCCCCCTGGGTGAGGGTGGTAGTAGTGGTAGGCATCCAGACCCCCTGGGTGAGGGTGGTAGTAGTGGTAGGCATCCAGCCCCCCTGGGTGAGGGTGGTAGTAGTGGTAGGCATCCAGCCCCCTGGGTGAGGGTGGTAGTAGTGGTAGGCATCCAGCCCCCCTGGGTGTGGGTGGTAGTAGTGGTAGGCATCCAGCCCCCTGGCTAAGGGTGGTAGTAGTGGTAGGCATCCAGCCCCCTGGGTGTGGGTGGTAGTAGTGGTAGGCATCCAGCCCCCTGGCTAAGGGTGGTGGTAGGCATCCAGCCCCCCTGGGTGAGGGTGGTAGTAGTGGTAGGCATCCAGCCCCCTGGCTCAGGGTGGTAGTAGTGGTAGGCATCCAGCCCCCCTGGGTGAGGGTGGTAGTAGTGGTAGGCATCCAGCCCCCTGGCTAAGGGTGGTAGTAGTGGTAGGCATCCAGCCCCCTGGCTAAGGGTGGTAGTAGTGGTAGGCATCCAGCCCCCTGGCTAAGGGTGGTAGTAGTGGTAGGCATCCAGCCCCCCTGGCTCAGGGTGGTAGTAGTGGTAGGCATCCAGCCCCCTGGGTGAGGGTGGTAGTAGTGGTAGGCATCCAGCCCCCTGGGTGAGGGTGGTAGTAGTGGTAGGCATCCAGCCCCCCTGGGTGAGGGTGGTAGTAGTGGTAGGCATCCAGCCCCCTGGGTGAGGGTGGTAGTAGTGGTAGGCATCTGGCACCCCCATGGCTAAGGGTGGTAGTGGTGGTGGGCATCTGGCACCACCCTGGCTAAGGGTGGTAGTAGTGGTAGGCATCCAGCCCCCCTGGGTGAGGGTGGTAGTAGTGGTAGGCATCCTGCCCCCCTGGGTAGGGGTGGTGGTGCGCATTCAGGCCCCTGTGTGCATATGTGGCATTGGTGATGGGCATCCCGCCCCTATGGTGCTGCTGTTGCTGGTGTAAGTATATTCTGCATCCCTCTGTGTGTGTGTGATGTGTCGTGTACGTGTTGTATGTGTTTTGTGGTTGGTGTCTGACTTACCTTCTGCGCCGTACGCGTCCGTGCCTGTTCCGGTAGTAAATGTAGAATATTGGTATGATCGGGACGAAGGGATTCATGGTTGGTTCGTGTCGTTCGTCCTTCTCGTTGCTTCGTGTCATCCTCGTCGCTTCGCGTCGTCCTCATCGCTGGCGTGTTCGTCTCGTAGCCGTGGATCGTGTTGTGGCGCGAATCGGAGCTTATGTGCGCCTCTCCCGGATGCTTTGACGTGCCGTGCGTAGTGACGGGTTCGGCGCGTACGGGAAGCGCATCGTACTTGTTCGGCCGGACGGAGCTGCATTTTCCCTTCCGTGCGACTCGATTCGGCGTTTCCGGATTCGCCTCGGTTGGGGAACAGGACCTGGTTTGGGTGAGTACGGCTCGGCCAGATTCTGTGCTGTTGTGCGCATCGTACTTACTCGTTCGGTGTGCTGTACGGATCGGTCGGGAAACAGGCTTTCGCATGGCTTTTTTCCCGACCGAATGGTATTGGGTGCGCCTCCGACCGGGATCGGAATCGGCCCCTCTTCTGTGTTTGAAAATACCACTTTTAGAAAGTGGGTATTTTCTTGTCTAACCATCCAAGCCTGCCTCTGCTAGGTTGTGTATTCCTTGTCTGGAGTGTGAGTGACAGGGGCTGGGGGATGCCAGGAGACAGGGTGAGTCAGCACAGGGCTGAATAGCAAGATCTACATGTAGATGGGTGGGAGGAGATGCACCTGGGACCTGAATAGGGCTGGGGCTTCCCTCCACAATGCTGGCTCCACCTCCTGTGGTGCGTCTGATGTCCCTGGCCTGCACTGCGAAAGGAAAGAAGGAGACTTGTCAACAAAGTGCTCCAGGACTGACCAGAACTGGTTTGGACTAGGCAAAGGCCTCTCTGCCTTCAGAGAACAAAGGGAAGCGGAGGATAAAAAAGGGGACCCAAACCCCAGAATTTTAGATCTTGCTGGAATCAAGGAACCTGCCAAGACGAAGAGCTGGAAGAGCTGCCAGGAGGAGTACTGCCCCTTTGCTGTGTTGTTGCTTTGTTGGGTTGGCCTGCAGCTGCTGCTTCTGCCTTGGGCAGTGAAAGGACTGGACTGAACTTTCTACTACTTGTGCTGAGAATCTCCAAGGGCCTGAAACCGAGCTGGCCTCCTGTTAAGAAGTCTCAGGGACTGCAAAGACTTCACAACCCTCTGGGTACCGCTTCTGGAACCGCTGTTTCAGTTGCCACAGAGGAAGGGAACCGCAACCGGCTCCGTCAACCGACTCCATCGCTGGCCCGGTGTCCTGTTTGCACCGCAGACCGCACCGTCCGCATCTCGCACCGCAACCCTGGTCTCACCGACGACGACGTCCGACGCCATCGCCACCGAGCCGCTGCTTGCACCATGACCTGTGGGCACCGCAGTTCGCATCGCATCGCTTCACTGTGCCAGCCGGACCAGACCAACGCTGTCGCTGCAACTGGCTCAACACTCGTGACCGCATCGAAGTTGGGGCACCGCTCGCATGCTTGCGACGCACCGCTCCGACTCGAACCGCTGTCCGACGCCAGCTCCCGCACTTCGGCTTGGTCGCCTGCATCGCAACCTGCCAGCACCGCATCGAGCACCGTCTCACCCTGCACCGCACGCCTTGGACTCACCGACTCCGTCTGCACGATTGTCACCGAGCCGCTGCCTGCACCGCATCGAGAGGACAACGCACCCTGCACCGCTTCCATCTTGCATCGCAACCGTGACGAACGCCGACCGGCTCGCACACTGCGTGTCAGCCACAACGAGAAAGGTACTGTGACCGAGTCTGTTCACGCTTTGTGCTGGCCCGTATCGACGCGGTCGGCTGGAACTGTTCGACTCTGTTGTTTTCAGCATCGCGGTAGACTCGGACGGAGCTACCGACTCGTACTGAACTTTGTTTTTTAACTATTCCTGCAAAGAAGAAGTTATCTTGCAACGTAATCATTTTTAAAGTACTGTACTGTGGATTTTTATCGTATTTGGTCTTGTTTTAAAGTATATAAAAATATTGGATATTTTTCTAAACTGGTGTGGTGTCAGTTTGTAGTGCTTACACTGTATTACTGTTGGTTATGTGCAAATGCTTTACACACTGCCTCTAGAATAAGCCTCATTAACAACCACAGGGGCAACCCTATACACCTGAACCAGGGGCAATCAGTGTTTAATCCAAACAGTGGTCCAAGATATTGAAAAAATTAAATTTTTCACAAACAAATGACAATACAGTTGTACATGGAAAAGAGACTAAAAAATCAAAAAAAGAGGAAAGCCCTTATAAGAAATATCTTAAGAAAAATATACAAAATGTATTCAATATAAAAACAAATTATTCACATTGCGCTCAGAAGTATTAGTTGGTACACATAACAATTATTATACAATACAATACCAAACAAGTGGCAAACAAAGAAATCACATAAAAAAGAAATTTTTCAGAACGACACTGAAACGACAAGAACAGAACAATGTGTCCTTCATTACTAGCGGCCACAGTTGCGTCAACGGCGTTTCGACCTTTGTCATGAATACATGGTCATCATCAGGACATGGAAAGTCTTTAGTCTACTTTCAACCTCGCATCATTGACTAAAGACTTTCCATTTGGCATTGGTGATGTGCCAATCTATTGGTATTTGTCACACATCTTCATCGTGTGACTTGAAATTTTTTCTTGGATGCTCAGCAAAACTTATGTCCTGATGATGACCATGTATTCATGACAAAGGTCGAAACGCCGTCGACGCAACTGTGGCCGCTAATAATGAAGGACACATTGTTCTGTTCTTGTCGTTTCAGTGTCGTTCTGAAAAATTTCTTTTTTATGTGATTTCTTTGTTTGCCACTTGTTTGGTATTGTATTGTATAATAATTGTTATGTGTACCAACTAATACTTCTGAGCGCAATGTGAATAATTTGTTTTTATATTGAATACATTTTGTATATTTTTCTTAAGATATTTCTTATAAGGGCTTTCCTCTTTTTTTGATTTTTTAGTCTCTTTTCCATGTACAACTGTAATTGTCATTTGTTTGTGAAAAATTGAATTTTTTCAATATCTTGGACCACTGTTTGGATTAAACACTCTAGAATAAGCCTGACTGCTCGTGCCAAGCTACCAAGGGGGTGAGCAGGGGTTATTTTAGGAGTGTAACTCCCTTACCCTGACTAGGAAGAAGGGTCCCTACTTGGACAAAGGTGCAAGCCCTTGCCAACTAGAGATCCCATTTCTAACAGAGCCAAAACGTTTTGGCTTCATCTGACAATTTTTGTGTAGTAAGCAACTGTCGGCGTGCCGTGCTCCCGTCCTCTCCTCTGCTCCTGCACTCCAAATCAATTAGTTGGGCCTCTGTCTGTATCAGCTTCTCAAGCCGTTGTTTACGCCGTGCAGTGCAAAATGCAATATCCACCCCCTTGAGTGTAGGTTTCATAGCCTTCCACAGAGTTTCAGGGGATTTGACCATGCCTGTATTGTGGGAGAAATAATCTGCGATGGCTGTGTGCATGTGTAGTCTGTACTGCTCATCCTGCAAATGCTATGGCGAGAGCTGCCAGTGAAACGGAGAACGTCTGGGATCTCGACACAGCTGCAGCGACACAGGAGAATGGTCGGAGAGGACTCTAGGCCGGATTTCTGCTGTCGCAAATCTGTGGGTGTGGGGTGCAGATATGAAGATGTAATTGAGGCAAGAGAAGGACTCGTGAACACCAGAGAAGTATGTGAATTTGTAATCTGTTGGGTGGAGTCTCCTCCAGGTGTCTACCCATCCCATCTCCTGAGTCAGTGACAGTAGCCTCTGTACTGTGCCATCTATCTCTCAGTGGGCACAGTACATCATTCCTGTCTCCCCCAGCTATCGTCAGGCCTGAGGGGATCTCCATCCAGAGTGTCATCAAGCGCTCTACAAGGTTCCAGGCTAGGGGTGGGGGGGCATATATGCTGCAGAAGATGAGGGATTCGCCGTGTAGTGTACCTGACACTACAATGTATCTGCCCTGGGGATCCGGCCATGTCTTATCATGAACATATGGAACGCTACTGTGAATGAGGATCGCCACACCGCAGGGGCCCCTAGTAAACCCAGAATGAAAGGTCTGAGCATATCCAAACCCTGCCAAGCACGGCGTCTTATTACCTAACAGGTGGGTTTCTTGTAAGAGCAGGACGTCCGCTTTGTAGCGTTTAGCTTGGCGAAGTATAGCCCCCCGCATGATCTTATCTAGAAGGTCGCGGACATTCCAGCTAATATCATGAAGCCCCCGCCCCCTGGATTCTGTCATGGCTGATGACATGTTTGGTGTGTGGAACATGTGGACGTTAGCTGATGTACGGGTGGCATGGTCCAACAGGGAACTATGTATGTAGTGAATGGTTATGACACTGGAAACAAACAATAACTTCCCATTAACCCCCCCTACCCTCCCTCCCACCCCAATACCTCATAAACGTTGAAGCAATTATCGTGGCACAGTGAGCATCCCGCCTCCAACGGGGGTAGGATCAACTCCCTGCCAATGGATCCCAGATGAACATCCCTTGTACATTAAAGTGTCTTAAAACCAAAGGAGTATATGTACAAAGGCAGCCCTTGTGTTCTTGCCATCAAGTTTATCAATTATCCATGTACAACTCTGCAGATGTTGGTTAGGATGCTGTCGGCTCCGGCTGGCCCTCCATCGACACATACAGGATTTACTGCGGGTTTTGGATCATCTCTTGGAGCGCGACTGACGACGGTGCTTGTCCATGACCTTGGGGAGACTATGGCTGGGGCCCTCAGATGAGGAGTCTGAGTCGATCCTGGGCGGAGTATGGGGCTTGAGTTTCACAACTTCATCTGTCGAATTAAACACTTCCTCTGGTGTCTCGAAAAAGTGCGTCCGTGATTGATAGGAAGCCCTCAAGCGGGCCGGTAATAGCAGGGAATACTGAATCTTTAGGCCCTGCAGGCGGGCTTTAGCTTCCACGAAGGACTGTCGGCGCTGTTGAACCATCTTGGTGTAATCTGGGAAAATCATAATGTGATGGGAGGTGTAAGTGAGGGTTTCCTTTAGCCTGGCCTGTTGTAGAATAACATCCCTATCCTTATAATTTAGAAATCTAGCTATAATTGGTCTAGGCCGGGCTCCGGGTGGTGGTTTCTGCAGTAGAGCCCGGTGCACACGTTCAATTATGAAACATGGAGATATTGAGTTGGATGGAAGCCAGTCTGTGAGCCATTTGGTAAGGAAGTCCTCCATATTATTACCTTTGCAGCCCTCAGGAAATCCTACAAAGCGGAGGTTATTCCTGCTGGCTCGTCCCTCCGCATCCTCCACACGCGTCGCTAGGCCCTTCGTGAGAGTCTCCAGAGTGGATATTTTCTTTTGAAGAGTGGTTACCTTGTCCTCCACTGTCGAAATTTGAGACTCCGACTCAGTAGTTCGCTGTACAGCGTTTCGGAGGTCCTGCCGGAGTAGCATAATGTCCGAGCCCACGGCTCCGATCTTGACCTCCAGAATGTCTCTGGATTGCGTGATCGCTGCAAGCAATGCTGCATTATCTGGCATGGATGCTGAAGGGTCCCCATGGTCAGGTGTTTGAGCCACAGCGCCGGTATATTTATCCATTGCGCATTGCTTTGAATTCGCGCCGGGCAGTTTATCTTTGGTCATTCTGTATGGGTTTGTACGAGGGTACCTGTGGGCATGTGTCCAGGCGTACACTAGTACTTCAAGGCTGCCATGGGGCCGATGACTCCAGCCGAACCAATCCGATGGGGCGGCAAGAGACGACAGCTGGGGGAGGGCACCACACCCACAAGCCGCACCGAGACCTAGTCTGGCCACCTCCGCGATCGGGCACCCCCTACCGGGTAACGTCACCCACTCCCGTGCTTCAGCTCCACGGAAAGCGGATCCAGGACACAGATGGTCTCAGTCTCCACCCACTGTCAGTTCCGGAGCAACCAGCCACGGGCCCCGAGGCGAGAGAGCAGCACGCGGCTAGGGTGGCCCGGGGATACCCTCGCTAGGGCTTCTGGTCATCGCTCTTATGTCCGGACGCCCCAGCCGCTGTCTGACGATGATCTGCCGCCCTGCCTCCTCACGTTAACCCTATGTCCTGCAGTGGAGCCCGCGCTGACAGAAGCGGCACAGGGCTGTGTGGCACCCACTTCCACCACGGCCCCACGTAATCCAATGCCAAGTCACGATAGTCCCAATCTCCGGAATCAAAGCTGTGGAGTTGTGTAGTATAGGTTTCAGGGGGTTTAATTATTCAATGTCCAAAATTCACCTTCAACAAGGACCCTCAAGGTCAGGCAGAGTACCAAACCGCGGTGATACAGGCCCACTCACATTGCCGAATATGGTCGGGGCTATGCCCGGTGCAGCGGGAGGGGAGCGAGAGGGAGGAAGGGGTGGGACAGAGAACTCTCACCCTGGGTCATTGATCAATATAAACCTCCGCCAGGCCGCACCGATCCGCGCGAGTCCGGCCTCGGGCCCCCTCCCGTCTGGGATGTGCCACGGCCGGTCCAGCAATGGAGCTATGGTCGGGGCTCCCCCCGTACAGGACAGCGCAGGACACAGGACGGGGGCGCCGCGGCCCGATATGACCGCTGAGGTCTGGATAGTTAGTATCATTCAGGGCTAGGGCAGCTCTCAGCTCCGGCCAGCCACGAATCCCGCCATGCAGGATCCTCAACGCATGCAAGGGAATTCGCAGCCGGGGGGAATCGCCCCGTCACTCACCACGATGTAGACACCGGAGCGGCCAGACCACACCCGGGCAGCTGCCCGATATGGCCAACGAGACCCAGGTGGAGGGCGTTGATGGGGGCTATGGGGCCTCGTGCCACCAGACTCGCAGCAGACCACACCCCCACATGAGGGTCACCCCTCTCCGCCGGGGATGCAGGGTACAGCCCCAATCTCCTGCCCGGGTGCGCGTCGGGCCCTCCCGGTGGCGTGCCGCCCACTTCGGCATGTCGTCTACGCCAAGGCCGGAGCTCTTCAGGCTTCAGCCCACGCAGCCGCCGGGAGAATAGCGCTCGCCGGTGAGTGTCCTCGAAGGAGGCCCGGGCGGCAGCGGGGAAGCGCAAGGAGCCGTAGAGGGTCTGGGAAGAAAATATACAAGCCGATGCAGCAGGATTAATGGAGGATTTTATAGGGCTACAGAAGCCTCACTAAGGCGCGTCCCCCATGTTGGACCGCCAGGCCATGCCCCGGAAGGTGGAGATTTGAGACCAAATTCAGTACAAAAGGCAGATAATGAAATTTGTTTCTTTATGAATTCAGTGTAGACTGCTTTGAGTGACTTGAGGGATTTATGGGAGGATGTCCCAGAAGATAAGAAAAGAAAATGGGAGAGACTAGGCTACCTGAAAAATTATCAGGCTTTGAATGTGAATGCCAAGCATACATTTGTCCTGTCTGACTCAATGTTATACCCCATATGCAAATATTTGCATAACAGATCACAATCAGGTAGGGATAGTTTGAGTAGAATATTAAAAAAGTATTGGGAAAATACAGGATTTCAAAATGTTGCAAAATATGTTTGCAGTTGATTTACAAGACTCCAAGCGGATTTTATCAAGATTCCGAATTGCAATAGTTTAAAGTAGATCTTGGTAGTTATCTGATTGTTTTCTAAAAGGGTTGAGGTATACCTCACCAGGAGATCAGATAGCCTTATAGTTGCCAAATTGCTGTAGGGGGATTAATACCTGGGTTTGGCCTTTCTAGTTCTATTAACACTGACTGTGGAACTCATTTCAAAAATGATATATTGCAAATAATCTGCACAGCATTTGAGACCAACCAAAAATGCCATTGTGGTTATCCACCACAAATTGCAGGAATAGTGGAGAGAGCCAATGGCATTCTCAAGAACAAACTGGCAAAAGTCTGTGCTTCAACTGGTTTAATGTGACTTGATGCCCTTCCACTTGTTTTGATGAGCATGAGAAATGCTCCTGAAAGAAAATTGGTTTATCGCCCTATGAAGTTATCATGGGAAGAGCAATGAGGCTTGCAGATGTTGCTTAAGCTGCACTAGTTTTGATAACTGATGGCAGTGTGCTAGATTATTGCAAGGGTCTGGCTGACGGGTGAAATTAGTCTCTCAGGTGAATGTGGCAACAGAAGATACAAGAGACATTGCTTGCCGTGACTTGAAGCCTGGGGACTGCATCACAGTTTGCAAACATGTGATGAAAAGTTGGCTGGAAGAGATGTGAGGATCCTAATAAGTGATTTTGACGATGAACATTGCCATAAAGTGTGCTGGTGTGCCACACTGGAGAGTTAATCGGAGACTGAGTTTGAAACAGAAGAAGAACCATCTTGAATTGAAGAAAGAGACTTTTGAGATACATTTTTTGAGATTGTTGTTGAATAAAGAGAATTGAAAATCAAATTGAAATGAACTTTTGAAAATCGATGCTTGAGAAGAAACAGAGAGGATTATTTAGATTTTTTGTTATTGATTATTGCTTTAATAAAAAAAGAAAAATATTATTGTTTTAAAGATTTTTTTACAATTCTTTTTTTACCAGGATAAGAGTTTTATTCTGAATAGAAGATGGAGTACAGCACATGCTGTATAATTGTAGGGGTAGTGTTAATAATGATAATAATTTTAGTGGAACTCTTGTTGTGCTCACTTATTCATGTGGGATACGTTTCAGATTGAGTCATTGATGCTTATATTGAGATTTTTGCTAAAAGAAATGAATTAAAACGCGATGTACCAGTGCATAGAGAAAATAGATAGTGGATTTAAGGATAATGTCTATAGTTAAACAGTTAAAGAATATGTAGATATAATGAAGGTTAGTGTGTGCTATCTGTGTGTCTACCATCCTGCATCAGCTGGGAAGCTTCCTAGTTCTTTCTCCTTCTCTTGTAATTTATATATTGCGATTTATAACCATGATGAGTTTCTTTATCCTTTTTTGACTCATTTTAATGTGTCTTTAGAGGATTTGCCTATTAGAAAAGACACTAGAGAAATTAATTATTATAAAATTTTGAGAGTGAGTACTCAAAACAAGTATGATGCTAATACCAATCAAGGTTATGTGTGTCTTTTGATTAGCGAGGAGCATAATTTTATAAGAGAATACAATGAAAGAGGATTAAAGGTATGAGAAACTGGGAAAACAGAAGGTTGCATTAGAACAGCTGAAAGAAGAAGAGTAATTCAGGTTGTCGGCTTTACATCCCAAATTGACAACGGCGCATGAGAGGAGTGGTTAGTTATGTATGTTAAGGCTTATGTTTTCATATGGAGGTACGATTTAATTTGTAGGACAGTGTGTGTGTGTGATAGAACCTATAAATTAGTGGACACTATCTGCAAGATGGTCAGGCTATTTTGAGGGGAATTTATAGTGTCTATGGGAAAACTGCTTATTTCAATTTGCCAAGAAATTGGGTTGGTTCATGCATGTTACTTAGCTTTAGTGTTTCCTAGAGTTTCATATGGATGAATTCGGAAATTAGCATAGTTTGGGAGGAGTGAGACGTAGTTTTAGCTTAACTAGGTGCTTTAATTCCTTCCGTAGGTGTAGCAATGAATGATGTGAAAATTAGACGTTTGTCTACAGTTCTAGATAGGCTTGCAGTAGACACAGCAGGATCATTTAAGAAAGGAGATGTAGAAATGATAGCTATTATGGCTGTGGTGATGCAAAATTGTCTTGGATTAGATATTCTCTTGGCGAAGGAGGACTGAGTCTGTAAGGTGATAAAAGCTAAGAGGTGTACATTTATACCAGATAATATTTGAATTATTGATTTTTTTGGTGTGAATAATCTTACTAATCTTTCACGTGAGATTAAGTCTTTTGTGGAACCTGGTTTATGGCAAACGGTTAGTTTGTGGTTTAGTTAGTGAGTTAAGAGTTTTGGTAAGGTTGGTGAATGGCTAGGTCATTTAGGTGAAAATGCTTTCCAGGCTATATTAGCGCCTATAATAATCATACTGATTTATGCAATTGTTTTGCTAAAATATTCTGAGCGTATGATTAATAGATATAAAAACATGGGTAAAGATGAAAATAGGTTGAAGATAAGGAAAAGATCGATGAAAATGGAATTCTAAAGTGTAGGAAATTGGGTTACTAGTTGAGGTGGGTGAAACCCTACTCAAGCAGCAACCCGAATTCTTGTCAAGGTGAAACGAAAGCAAACCCCACATCAACCTATGCTCAACCCTTCAGTAGATTGCCTAAAAAGCGATCAGGCTTAACTTGGCGGCAATGTTTAAAATATTTATGCAGCACTTCAAGCAGTAATTAAGTGGAAACACAACACAAAATCCCACACTAATTTCAGAACAAAAGAGTAAAATGTAATACATTATTTTAGAACAAAACAGAAATCCAAACAGTAGAAATGGAGTTGTGCAATTTTAAAGGTTTAGGTAAAAAAGTACTGCTTAAAAGCACAAAGCGCAGACTGTGGTTATCTGGTTGCACCAGACTGGGACAGAGTCGCAAGTTCAGGCCGACCACGATCGAGCGCCGGCCAGGCACAAACCTAAGTTTGGCCTGCTGGGATTGTACCTTATGTCCTTAGTGCGTGGTCTGCGCTGCGGTGATTTGCAAGGCTTTGCGTCTTCTGGTGTCGGTTCCGATGAAGCTGTGCAAAGAGGCATTGTGGGGCTTTGCGACCTTCTGTGTCGGTTCAGATGAAGCTGACAGCTGTGTGGCATGGCTTTGCGTTAGCTCCGATAGGGACTACAGCTGGGCTGGTATAGCACCCTTTATCCCACTTCCAAGGTTCTAGGACTGAGGAGGCACCACTTGGCGGGTTAGGACTCACAGCAGGGTCAGGGGATTGGAGTTCAATAAAATATCTACTTGTCCATGGGACAGGTTGCTTCATAAATCTACTTGCCCTGTAACAAAACCCACTCATCCCTTTGGTGCCATGTAGTGCGGTGACACATTATGGCAGCAATCTCATGATATAAAATCTCTGATAATAGCCTCTCTGATTATGCCAGGGCTCATATTATAGAGGGTTGGAATACTAGCAGTGATCTTTTTTTGCCACCTTCACGCACATCTACATATTGAGGCTGGATGTAGTGGTACGCAGTCTTTCCAGGGTTAGAAAGCCATTTTGAGCCAATACAAACCTACTAACTTGCATGTTCTAGTTTGCATGTTTTAGGGGTTTTCCCAACCCTTCTCTAATCTTTTACCATACTGAGAAAGGGTGAAAATTGACAAGAGCAGAAGTAAGACTTCTTCCCGAGTTGGGGAAAAAAGTTGTTGGAGGGAAAGAGAATTTGTAAACGCTCAACAGATTTTTGCATGAGGAAATCTATACGTGTATTTGCTCATGCTTAAATGCAGTTCACAAATATTTTCTAGGAGTACGATTTCCTGGCCTACTTCCATAAATTCTTGTGAACACATGAAAGCCGTAAATCTGCACTAATGCAGGGACACATACCATGGGTGCACTTTTGTGACTTTCTTTAATTGGGCCCCTAATTAGGTCTGGCGTTAACCAAGACCTTTTGTTTTTATGAAAATTCTATCCCTCTATCGGCTAGCTTCACTGAGTGGCAGAGGAACACCACGGGGAAATACAAACGTGAGCAAAAACCTACAGATGGTAGAGCAAACCAACATTCCTGTGTACAATCTTTCATCCCATTCTATTACATAGGCTGAAAAATCCCTTCTAAGTAAAGGTCTGTCATTTGTGCCGGCTAGCACTCAAGACCCCATACACTCCATAATAGAGGACTTACAATTCCTCACGAAAATACACTTACAGTTGCACTTTGCCAATCAGAAATATTCCAGTGAAGAAAGCATCACTGGCTTGAAGAACAAATCTAGCATTTGTCCCCCTACAGCAGAGATGCCACCTCAAGTACTAGCTTTTGAGGAAACCATTCTTCATGAAATAGACTTGATACATCAAAAACATTAATTTGTACCTAGACATCTTTCATATGAAGAGTTCCAAGTACTGAAGTCTCTTTCACAAAATCCTAAAATTATAGTGAAACCAGCGGACAAAGGCAGAGGTATCGTAGTGTTAGATACTGAACAATACAACAAGGAGGTATTCCGTCAACTCAGCAATAAGGAACTTTACCGCCTACTAACTCAGAATCCCTCCTCAGAACTTAAACATCAGAGTATGTCCATTACAGAAGAGGCAGAAGAGGCTTGTATCAATAACTGGATAAGCAATAAGGAATTTGATTTCCTTATCAACAAAATCCCCGAATGCCAGTAATATATGTATTACCCAAGATCCATAAAAATCCACAAAACCCCCCAGGACGACCAATCCTCACATGGTGCGGATCGTTACTTCAACCCATTTCCCAATACATGTACTATTTTCTCAAACCTATAGCACGTGCCACTAAATCATACATCTGTGACTCCATGGACTTCATTAACAAGTATGAAGGCATGGTGTTCGACACCGACACAGAAATATTGTTATCAATGGACATAGAGTCCCTCTATACCAATATATAAATATAAAGCTGTGGCTGTTATGGATCATGCCTTAAACAACAGACCCCAGCCAGTCTTAGTACCCACAACATTTCTGATAGATCTTGCTACTTATGCCTGAAGAAAAATGTCTTCGCCTTTAAGAATGACCTATACCTTCAAGTGAAAGCAGTAGCAATAGGCTGTTCTTTCGCCCCAGCAATAGCCAATATCTTTATGGATTACTTTGAAGAAAAATGGATCTTTGGTACAGACAACATATATGGAGCTAATATTAAAACCTGGCACTGATATGTAGATGATGCCTTCTTGGTGTGTCCGAAACACGAAGACCTCCTTACACAGTTTCGCAGCTGGTTGAATAATAGGTCCCCTGATCTGAAATTTACTATGGCTAAAAGTAAGGCGAGACTCAACTTTCTTGACTTTTGGGTGTCGATGGAGGAAGGTCCGATATATACCAATTTATATACCAAACCCACAGATCGCAACACCCTTCTTCATTACACAAGCAGCCACCGGAAAACATTGAAAGATAATCTCCCATATGGACAATTTCTATGTCTTCGCAGAAACTGCAGCCGGAAGGAAGATTCATAATGACGAAATTCTGAGCAGCAAATTTATTGCTCAGGGTTACCCCAAAAAGAACGCTCTGAAAAGGGCCTGGTTCACACCTCAGGAGAGCCTCCTGGTATCAAAGACCTGAAATGATTTGACTCCTCTCACATGTCCTGACCTACTCAGACATCGCCAACAAGATCAAAAAAGTTGTCAAAAGAAACTGGAGAATTTTGGCATCATTCCAGGTTCCTAATCCTCTATTCTCGTTCAAGTGGGGCAAAAACCTATAACAACACCTGGTTAAGGCCACATGCAAAGTAGAATCCAAAGACCTGGCTGGACTACTTAGACTCCCTCCGGTTACAGGCCACCATAAATGCAGAGAATGCACTGCCTGCAATTTTACTTCCAACTCAAAAGAAGCTACTATCAATGGAATCAAACACATACAGCAACCTTTTTCCAACTTCAATACTAAAAATGTTGTTTACTACATAGGACACACCATCCAACCAGTTAAAAGCAGAATTCTGCAACACAGATATAGGATTCGTTGCAAAGCAACAGGTGCCCCATCCTTTGAACATTTTGAGGCAGCAAATCATTCAGAGAACGACATTAAATGGTCCATACATTTTGTGGCATTATTTATTCGAGAGGGGGATCAATAGAATCTGTACTACTACAAACATAGACCAAATGCATCCCAAAATTCCAGACCCATAATGAAGGTCTGAATGAGCATGACACTCAAAAGAACATACGCCCTCATACACCGTGTGAACATTTCTTCCACTATCTTCAAATTGCCACCCTACCATACTGTGTGCATGTATGTGTGTTTCTCTTTGTACATTGTTATACTTGATTAAACGCAATTGTTATTTCCTTATACTGTATATCTCTATGAACACTCCCTGACATGCTATGACATTTGATGACGTTCTTTTGTTGTACCATAACTTTGTTTTGAGTGCACAAATAGTACTTTGGTACCTACATATGTCTGCCAAGTAGATATGTCTTTTGTGACTCACGTTTGGGGATGCAGTTTTTCATCTTCATATACCCATCGATATGGGCACCCTGGGATATTGGAGCACCCTTTACAATTTTGTCAAGTTTTCTTCACTAACCTACTATCACAGAAGACTTTCACTATATTCGGCCTAACAGTCAGGCCGCAGTCTCCTTTTTGAGATAGCTCTAGGTGTTTTTTCTTTTGATTTGGTATGGCCCGCTTAGCTTTAACGTCAACCGTCTATGCTTATAATCTGACAAGTCATCCTAGGCCTCCACTGATCTATTTTATGGATGACCCTTGCTTAGTCCACTCTGGCATTACAACACCTATGCACAGTGTTCCCACGTCCATAGGCAGGACATTTTCAAGACGCTGACTACCATAACAAATCATTTTTTTTCACGACATTCTTTTCTGTACTAACCATGCACCTGCATTTTACAATTCTTCTGGCGATACAATTTCAGGCCTTGGTACACTGGTTTATCCTTTGATACTTTCCATGCCAGCGTTTATATGCCAACTCGCGGGCCTTTCAATACGGCGACCGCTAATACAGACCTTTTTCATGTGTGAGCCTAGCCACGCACACTCCGTCTTTTTCAGTCAGCTGACGCCGCCTCCAACCATACGCGAACCCTTCGGGCACGGTTTGTGCTACACTAGCGGTGTGCCCTTTTCTTTTTGACCTGTGACGCTCGACCAGCACAAGGATCGCGCAGGCAACCCGAGCTCTCCCGAGCCGCCTCTAGCGGTAAGGGCTACACACGGGATTAAGAACTTTCCCAAGTAAGTTCCCCAGCTACATGTGGGGCAACGGCGCATTCCTTTCAGTATAATTTTTGTTTTCCCTCCATGCATCCTTGGTGATGGTTTTTGTTGACTGTTTTTTCCAGCCAGTAATTTTTCACTTACGTTTACCTTCGTGCCCCAATGCATCTTGCTGCTGATTAATGTAATTTGTGGCCCTTTTAAAGATAGTGGTAAGTGTCTGGCCCACTTTTCCCACAGTGCATCACTCATGCCTCGATGTGCTCACAAATGTTTGTGTCTAGTCGTGCTCACTAGCTTTCTCTGTTAATTAGGACCTCACACCCCACACAGTGCCTGTTATATTTCTCATGTGGGGTCACAGTTAAATTCCATGTGTAGCATACAGCAGCCCTTAATCTTTTTTCATGGAACACAGTTTGTTCTAACCATCACTTTTTAGATGATGCCATTATATGACAGATTACCATGCATGTGTGCTTCACTTATTCACTCTTTTCAGATTACACACAGATTTATCTTTATGTAAATATGGGTCTGTATGACCCCTTGATTTGTCTCTTTTTTTATCTTCTCCTTAAAGTATTGGTACATGCCCTTGCCTATATTCCTGAAGAGGCCTGGAATCACAAGACCGAAACGCGTCGACCCTCTAACCCAGGAGTTCGCCATGCATGATCTTCAAATCCAAATGAAAAACTTTTCCTCTTTAGACCACCGCTCGAACTTTATAAAGACGTTTTGAATCATCATCTCTAAAGAGCTGGTCCTCCACCTTCTTCCTTTTATTCTAAGCCTTCTACCTAGAGACGGTACCCATATTTCCAACAACTGGATCAGACCGTTCACCCTAATACATTGTACATTCAGCAAGGACTGTCTCTGATATATATGCATATGTGTTTGTTTTTAGAAAAAAGCATGTTTTTGCATATAAACTATACATGTACCTTTGTCTATTAAAACAAATGGTTGATCTTGTTCGCTATTGTACTTGTTTTGCTCTGCAAAGTAGCGATGTCCTGATTTACATATAACACACACATCCATGTATGAAAAATGTTAAAATATTTTTCTTTGTTGTTTCACCAATAACAATGAATGAGTTATCGTGCAACTATGTTGTTGAATCTGTCCTGCTAGAGCCTTCTTTTCTCAATATACTGTTGTATCACTGTGAGTGAGAGAATTCTGCTCTTTCACAAGGAGCCTATCGGCACACAAAGTAGTTTTGTACAGTGCCATGAGCTACTGTGGCATTGTGTTCTTTTTGAAACCAAAAAATAAAATAGTTTTGCAGTTTGACTGTGTTTGTTATAATGGTGAGGCCATGGCTGCTCCCACAACAATAAAGTTTTACAAAAACTATGCCAAAACAAGAAACGCTTTGACAAAATCAAAAGGCTGACCATCAGTGTCGGATCTATTGGCTTTGTCAGTCCTTGTTTATTTTCATGTTTCCCATAATCTTGTTGAAACTAGTTATATTGACTTTCCATTATGAAACTTTTTTTGAACTACAAGCATGCATCAACACATTTTACTAAATGATGCTTCAAAGAAATGGTACGTAAACTTTCACAGTAGTTTAGCAAAATATTTTTTCCTAGTGCATTTTTTTGTGAACATTTTATTTTGAAAGCAAAGAATCATCAATCTTGCTTTCAAGCTTCTGCAAATATTTACATCTAATCAGAGAGCATTCTGGGAGCATTATGCATAGCCTCCTATTGTTAAACTTGTCAGACTTGTGCACACATTTTTATACTTCAACCAATGTCAGAAGTGCAGTCCGAGCTTACAACATTTCCTTAGAGCACTTATAATTTATAATAACGAGCAGGGAGTATACGCTTTAAAAGAAGTGATTCTGTTGCACTGATTTCAAATTCGTTGGTAGCACCTTCCTATGGGTTAGGGGAAACAGGAGTGTTGGACTATTGTAACGATGCACAAGAATACAGTTGATATATATCCGCAGTCCACCGTATATTTCACTTCAGTGTACGTAACTTCTAATACAGATGTAAGCTGTTGAATATCTGAAATATCAATAAAGTTTGTTTAAAAAAAAACATTTCCTTAGAGCACTGACCCTAATAATAAAGGCTTTGCATTAATGAACCATAAATACAAGTTCAAACTACATTAACAGATGAACACAAATATTACCTTACCTGTAGATGATGCCCTTCCCTGATCCATAATGTGGTACTGTAAACTGGCAGCCAAAGGGTTTGTGCTGCACAGGGTTGGGCCTACTTGTCCCAAGGACAAAATAAACATGAAAACCTGTTGTCCTTGACCTCAAACTATATGTCCTGGGCGTCGGGCTATTGGAATTCCACACCCCTGAGGGTTCAAGGTGGTTGGAGCCTTTTCTATCCCTGAGGCTCTGATCATGAGGCGAGTCAACTAGCCCTTAGAGTCACTCTGGTAGGTCTGGGATCAAGGTGCAGGTCCAGTCCTTCTCACTCAGGCAGCAGAGCAGTCCAATTTGCAGGAGGGCAGCACAGCAGTCCTTCTTCGGAGTCTTCCACAGGTCCAAAAGTGAACTGAAGATTTGGGTGTGAGGGTCTGCAATTTATACCTGGTGCCCACTTTGAAGTGGGAGAAGCTTCTAGAGTCCTCGCCCCTACAGAGATGTCTGCCTCCCTGCCCTGCCCCAGCTTGCCTGGTAGCATAAAAGACAACTGTGAAACCCTTAGTGGGTGTGCTGAGGTAGAGTCTTTGTGATGTGCAAGTGTACTAGGTGACAGCTCCGTCCCCCTATCAAATCAGAGATGGCCCATCCTGCCAATACCTACTCCTCCTTTGTCTCACTGTCTGGGAGTAATACACAAAAATTAACTGCCAGCAACACCTAGTCATGTGATCAAAGGTACAGGCACCAAATGGTTGTGACAAGAAAATAGCAACTTCTTAAATGTTCAATTTTTCAGAATTGTGATTTAAAATCAGACTCTTCCATTGAAGAGGGCCTGCCTGAGCCCTGCTTTTGGCCTGTGCTGGAGTGATTCCTGATCCTCAAGAGGTACCCCCCCACCAGGTCCTGAACCCTTGGCTGGCATCTGTGAGAACTCCTCCTGAAGAAAAGGTGAAGTTACAGAAGTTTTGGGCTCCTCGTGGCTGGAAAGTGACCTCTTCACGCCGAGAATCAACTGACAGCGATGACTAGCAACACGAGACCTGCACTTTGCGCTGACAGTGATTGTCGGCGACGGTCAACCAATGCAAAGCTCCAGCGATGACCAGCTCTTCCCGCTACATCAATGATGGTCTACGATGTTCAACTTGCTCTTTGAGAAGGTAACTCATCAGCGGGACTAACTTGGTCCTTGTATCCGATCTACACCCCAGCACGGTCTGCCTGAACTTGTGAATTTCCCCCGGTCTTGTGCGACCAGATAACAACCAGTGGCGCTTTGTGATTTTTGGTGCTATTTTCACCTAAAACTTTAAAAAGTCATATCTCCATATTCAACTGACTGGATTTTTATCTTTTTGGTGTCATTTTATTATTTACAATTTACTCTATTTTTTTGTTTTAATTGGTTTGGGATTTTTTTTGTGTTTTCACTTCATTACTATTTGTGTGCTCCATCAATACTTTAGACATTGCCTCTAAGTTAAGCCTCACTGCTTTTGTTCCAAGCTACCATAGGGTGATTTTTTGAGGTTCACCCTGTCAAGGATTGTGTTTATTATTTGAGTGGGATTCTCACCCCTCTCAACTAGTAACACAATTTCTTACACCCTTTTTCTCTCTTTATTTCTGCGTTTCCCTCATTCTCCTTTTTTTGTCTGTCTACCAGTTTCCCTTTCTGTCCGTTGTGCATCTATTAGTTTATGCCATTAGCAACTTTACTTTAGATGGAGGCCCATTATTGATTTTAGAGTTTGTTTACTTGATTCGATTTTGCGTGCCAAAGGACTAAATGTGGGTAAACTTTGGGACAGCATTTGTCCTGGGGGCAAGCTTGTCTCCACACAGCACAGGTGAATAAAGTTCTACAACATGCTCTGTTTTTGTGCAGTGTAGCCATGCCTGCTATTTGAGAACTTTCATTGAGAGGAAGCTGCCACTCAGAGGTTATGGCAAATGTGTTTTTTAATTTTCTGCAGGAGGCCTGCAATTTTGTTTTATCTCCTAAACACACAAGTGAAACCTTGATTACTATATATAAACAGTGGGTAACTTTCGCTAAACAGAAAACAACATCAAACTTTCGTATCAGACTACAAATAAAGACTGTGTATGGTAAAAAGGAAAATATAACCATTGGGAAGAATGCTTTGGCATCTCTGCTGCTCTTTTGCTTTGACTTTCTGGCTGTATTTTATATGACTGTTGCTGTTCTGACTAGCTAAAAAGGAAAACTTGTACCAGTGCTCTCACGCTAATGCTCTGGACCACACTGCATGCTGCTTCATGCAGCATGGACATGCTCCACTCTACCTTTGAGACCAATACTATCAGAAACAATCGCAGGTGAGGTACAGAGCATGTGAGCCACCCATGCTGTCTGCAAGTAATAGCAAAGAGCAAGGTTCAGACTGGGACAGAAAATAGGCCCGGAACCCAAAAAAAAAGTGGCTCCCATTAGCCAATCAGATAGCTAAAGAAGCATTTGCGATGCAATCGGTTTTGCATTTGTGAGAGTTAAAGCTATTGGCGTTGTAAATGACAATGTCTTTTACCCATTTGTTTTGGTTTGGAGTGGATGTATGTTGTTTGAAAGGAAAATAGAGAGGGATAGGTAGTTTGTGCACAAAGTGGTGAATAAACTCCAGACAGAGGGGCAGAAAGAGTGTGTGAGAAAGAGACAAAGAAGGGGAGAGCAGGCGACGGATGCAGAAAGAAGATGCTCCTGTGTACGCAGAGGACACTCCAAGAAGAGGAAAGTGTGGGTTTGAGGGACAGAAATCTTGAAAAGGCACGGGAAATAAACTGTGCTCAAAGACCTGAAGTGAACCAATATATGAGAGGTGGGAAGAGCGCATGAGATAGCGAGAGAGAGGTGTCAGAGTACGGGAGAGGGGCGAGTGGGAAGGGCACCCGGGGAAGGGGGCGAGGTGCACAGCATGAGGAGATACAGTTAAGGTAGCATGTGTTAGCAGGCAGTATAGGGAGGAGACATAATTTACATTATTAAAGGTGTTACCCCATTCCACTTGTAAAATTAGAAACGCCTTTGAGACCTTATAAGTGTTTAGCCATGCAGCACATTATCCTGGGTGCTGTGCCCCCAGGGATTGAAGAGCTATAAAATTACTACACACTGGGTCATCAGGGCTCAAAAAATCATAAAAATGACTTGAATAATCTACTCGACCTAACTGTAATGTACTTGACCCATGAGCTGGTCTCAAATTGTGTGATCCTAGGCAAATATTTTGTCTTATGGAGACGCCTTTTTCTTCATTATCACATAAGAGAGCGCTTTCAAATATGCAAGTTCACTTTTTGTGCTGTACAAAAAAACTATTTTTATTTACTAAACTAATAAACGTTTGCTCCATGTATAATAAGAATCAAGCCCACATTTAGGGTACACATGATCCCTGGCTTGCCTCTTAGTTCACTAATACCATTGTCAACTGGGCAGGAGCAGGAATACTGCCCAGTTCATGTTTAAAAACTCACTTTTCATAAATATATTACTAAAGTGCATTTGCCATTGAAATGGCCACAAAACATTCTCACTAACATGTAGTTATACTGATAAAACTATATAGCGCATAAACAATGTTTGGAAATTGGGTTTTAGCAAAAATATTTAAAATTTGCACATCATCAAGAAAGTGTTCTGATTTGTTTTGATCCTATAAAAATCTTTTTTTTTACCACAGAATTACAAAAATGTCTTCATAACTAGTGAAATATATTTGAAACGTTTGAACAGTTCACTTATTAGCTATTTCAATGTTGTGTTGGAAAAAAAGCCTGAAATCATACAGCCTTTCATTTCACTTGCTTTGCACAGCGCGGTTACCACACACTTCACTTTACAAAATCCTCTAACTTCAGTCACAGAAAGAAAAGTAAATGTAGGAAGACAAATTTACTTTTGACCTCTGTCTCTGAAAGCCAAACAAATGTGACAAGATAACAAGATTTAAAGGCATCTTTATTGCTCCTTCACTTTTTGATCAAGCAGAACACCTGTTGTCAGCTCCCCAGAACAGCGAATAGGCCCTCCCCAGAATAGCTTGTCCTGATTAAATCTGGCTCGCCATAGCGAGAGGATTTTTCAAGCCCTGGTCATGCAGTCTGTTGCAGGAATACATACTTGCCTCAGGAAACATTTATGGACACATTCCAAGGCTTTTTAACGTACAGACAGAAAGACAAGTGCCTCAATGCAAGTTAACAGCACTATAACATTCTGTGTGCGACTGCATCACTAGAGTATTGAACAGCCTGAAGAATCAGCGGCAGGTGCAACTTATGCTTGACATAATAAGATGACAAACAACTTTACCGGGTAATGCATAGCAGAGAAATAAACACGGTTAAGCAGTGCATTTGAAACCCATAAACTAAGCTCTACTCTGGGGCTCTGCACTTACAGAGTATGACTGATAGCTAACCCAACATTAGCGATTTAGTAGCTGTTGTGAAAAGACAAGGTAATTTTATTATATGCATCTACAAATAATATCACAAACGATACTTGGGCGGATATGCTAAATGCAAAAAGTTGCCAATGTACACACCATATTGGCATCAAATGTCATATTCTAGTATTGCTCCTTAAATTCACACGCCCAACTCATACTTCATGATCTTACTTAATAGCAGAAAATTGTACATCACAAAACAGAAATAGCCCATATAGATTCATGAAGTTTCATGGGGCAATATGAAACAAGCAAGCAAATGCGGAAACCGACTGGCAATATGTGCTTTGCTTGCCAAGTGTGGCTAGCCAAGTATAAAAGGAAATACAAGGGCAAATGAGGCTTCACATATGCCTGCAATACTCAATCTGGGCATGACATTTTATAGCGTATTACGGGAAATGGAAGGCCCAGCAATGATTCTGGAGACTCAGAGACGGAAAGAGTCTAATGCAGCATGACACTGGGAAGAGAAATGTATTATGGAAACATTTTTAAAAAAATTTAAATTAGCGCAAGGGCATTTGGTAAACATGCAAAGCAATGCTTTGCAGCAGAAAACTGTTAGTTAGACTGGTGGATATTTTAAGAGGGAATAGCAACAAAATAAATAAATAAATGTCACATACTTCACTATTTGTCGCTTTTACTCGGCCTCCTGCCTCACCCTACCCTCCCAAGATGAAATAAAGCAGACATTTGTTTAGAGATTGTAAATTCCGATCCAGTTGGCCCGTGTCCCTGAATGTGAAAGGGGTTCGATAAGATCTCCTTGTAGGCCTTTCTCTGGATTGTGCTGCTTAACACCTCAATGCTGTGCAGCGAACCTCTTGTACTATATGCTGTCCCGGTGGCTTAGATCAAACCTAGCAGAGGCAGATCAGAGGGATTTTCATACAAAACAACAACAAAAACTCCCCAGTCCACTTAGAAGGGCTCTGAAAGGGTCAGTGGCGAGGTCTGGTGAGATACCGCTGTAATTACAGGCAAAGAACAGGAACAGCAGGAAAGAGATACAGGCAGATAGATTGGCAGTGAATGGAAAGAGGTATTCTAAAAACAGTTTACCCGGTACAGAAGAACACACCATGTTCAGTCACCCACTGTAGGGAGGGGATGGGACACACAAAATTTGTTTTGCGTGTTTGGAGTGGGCGACACTGAGGAATGCTGATCAAACAAATAAATACGTGATGGTATTGTATGACCATTTCATTAATAAATAAGTGAAAAGGCCGTCACTTATTTAATATTACATAGTTTCTGCAGGACTCATGCCAAAATTTATCCAGTGTACCATATAATTATTTCACCATTGCTCCGGGATGTTGGCAAACTGCCGCACATCTCCACCACCACCACGACAGACTGTGCTGTACAGCAGATAGCCCTCGGACAGAAACATTGCACAAATACAAGAGAAACATTCTACATGTAGTACTGCAAAACCAATAAGTCACGCCTGTCCTGGGGAGAGAATCTCTGTGCCTTGTTTGCAGTTCTGCAGTCTTCTAGGCTGCTCCCAGCCACGGTTTCTAAGCCGCACAATGTGCTCGATATGTGAGTAAAACAAGCAATTTATTCAAGGGGAGAGGGCGGAGGCCGAGGAATGCCCCTAGTTGGCCTCCTCTGCCAGACTGGTGTCCACTAACTCGGGGAGGGGGGGTTTGCGTGGAGGAGGGTTTGCCCGTAGGGGGGTGGTTAGATCCACAAAGTCTGTGAGCCCAGGCTCACAGAGTGAACAGCAGGAAGAGTGCTGTCACCGCACCCCTCTAGTAAAGCTGTACTGCAGAGATTGGACTGGTGTCCGTTCATCTGAGGCAGCCCCACGACTCAGGGGAGTCATTACTTCCTGTCCAAGGGGCTGCGGGAAACACCGACACTTGGAGCCAACTGTGTGACCAGCAGGCAGAGCGTTGTTCCCACACCCCTCCAGTTAGGCTTCATTGAAGGGACCAGACTGGTGTCTGCTCATCTGGGGTGTGGGGTGGCCAGGTCCACACTGTATGAGCCCAGGGTCAGGGAGAGAACAGCAGGAAGAGCGAAGTAACCGCACCCCTTTAGTAAGGCTGTACTGCAGGGATCAGACTGGTGGTTCCTGTCCGAGGCTGTGAGAGTCACAGCCTTGAGCCAAGGTTCAAACAGTGAACAGCAGGCAGAGCGCCATGACTGCACCCTCTAGTAAGGCTTGACTGAACGGACCGGGCCCCTTGGCTTGGACAATTCAGATCCTGCGCATTAGCGGGATGTGGTGGGGGACGGCACCGCTCCATGTAGATAAAAGATAGGTGCGTGGCTAAAACATGAAGTGCAGTGACCGTGAAGCGGGTGCTGTGCTGAAAAAAGGAAAGGCTCCAAAATCACACACGCTACCTCAATGATTACAGCCATGGTTACTGAATGTCATGCGCCAAAAACTGATCAAGCTTGCAGTAGCAGTCATGAGCAGGAAACGCAGCGACAGGTGGGAGGTGGTGGGGGGCAGCACCGGGAGCCGAGGCAAAAGATAAAGTAGTGCACCAAACCTACATAAATTGCCAGAGTGGAGTGGTCCGTGTAACCGGGTCAGTCTCCAGGGCGGGAACAAAACAGCCAAAAGGCGGGACAAATGTAAAGCATTTACCGAAGAAACCAAAGGAATTTTGAAAGGCAGGCCAAGAAACAAATTAAAGTGATGGTCGTGGTGAAAGCCCATAGAAGTAGATACAGCATGTCGAGATACAGCATGTCGAGAGACGGCGCATGCGCGCTGCCTAGGCTCGACCTGAAAAGTGACCCACATTTGCAAATAGAGCAGTTTTGAACTTGCAAAAACACGTTGTGTTAGGCAAATCAACAGTAAAACCTAGCCCACAGAAGCATAAAACAAGCCCACAAACAGCCAAAAAAACAGCCCAAGCATTGACATATCAGACCTGGACCCTCGGCCACTGCCTGATTGACATACTGTCTGAAAACTGAGTCCCACAAAACATCCCAGGATTGTTACAGCCAGCGAGTTGGCAAAGCTAAAGCTCGCAAGTTTTACAAATCACGAGTAAGGCTCACACATTTAGAGGCTAGGTTGAGCACTTACTCCAGACTGAATCTCACACCTGGTGAAAACTGGAACCAGAATCGCAAATGGGTTTTTTCTCCAACTTCTGTTCTGTTCATAGCAGCTCCTGACAACCGTAAGGGCTGTACGAGTCCTCCCATTATAGGGGGAGCCCCACTACAGCTGTTGCTCTGCACACAGCAGACCAGTGCGCCAAATTTCAGTGGGAATACATTTTGCATCGTTCATCTGGACACGTGCACATTATTAATTTAATGCGTTTTCCTGTGTGTATCTATTTCAGTGAGGCTTTGGTGTTATTTTGTTAATTTTACATTTCTTTTGAGCATTATAATTTTAATGATGTAACTTCTGTGACATTATCACTGGCAAAGGGTCTGTGACATCATTTCCTGTGATGTAATCAGTATGCTAATTAGTGCTCACACATAAGAGTTTTGAAAACTTTGAGAGCTCTGCAGAGTACAGGTCTCTCATTTGCATCAAGGCCAGAAGAGTCTGAAATGTTAATTACTTCCTGCAGCCAGTACTGGCAACACCAGGCTAAAAGATGGTGCTTGCAATTACACTGCGGCACTGGGACTGCCTTGAGCATTTCCAAAGGTGCAGAGGAGCTCAAAATGAGTGACAATATGTTTTAGTTAAGTGATGCGGTAATCAGCTCTGAAATGCGTTAGTCTAAACCCGAGATGCGTGGCCCTGGGCAGGCCTGGTGAGGCTTGTTATTCTCTTTCATGTTTCGTGCCCCTGACGGCTGATAGCTTCTAGACCATGGTAAGCACTGCTCCTACTACCAATAGCTATTTCATTGAACCATAGACAATTGTTATCATTACGGCTGTATACACTCCTTTAGGGCTTTCACTTCTCTCTGCAGAATTAATCAGCTTCCTTCATTAGACACGATATGCTATGAGAACTAGGGCTGCAGGCCTTAAATGGTCTCCTAATGCTGAAACTGATAATTATATGTCAAGGTGGACCCTTTAGCAGGTCCCGATAACATTAATGCTGGTAATCTTCACTGCACCGAGTCTTCCTTTTCCTTGTCACGGTCCATATATTTAGAGGTTTAACCTTCTTAAAAAGTCATCTATCAAGCCATAGTTGAAAATATTAGGTTCAATCTCCTAATAGAGCTTACCAATAAGAAGAGCTGGCTCAGGACAAGATCTCCTTAAATATAGAAGCAACACACTCACCCCACCTGGGAGGGTGAAAGATGTGTGGGACGGTGACGAGGAAGAGCAGGTCTTGTTGTAATGAAGGTTACCTGGAAGTAATTCATGTATTTCCTCCTTATCAACTTTTCCTTCTCATTGTTCTTGCATTAAAGGATGTATCAAGCACAAAGCAGATGCCAAAGCAATACACACTAAGCCAATACATACTTTTGGAAAACATTTTAATGAAGTACCGAGATCAACAACAATTTACCAGTCCTCAAGTCAGTGAACTGCTGACGCAAAAGAAGTGAAAGCAAACTGAGAACAATAACCCTGCAGGGGTATTTGGCAAAGCCAGGTTCCTGCCTTTCAAGTATCTGACATGGCCACAGTTTTCACACTCAGCTGAGGCAGAAGCCACCCCCTTTTTTAATGTCACAGTACTGAAAAGCGAGAAAAAGCTCAGTTACCAGTAAATGCCAAAGTAATCACCAAATGAATCCATCCATGGTAGAAACAGAATTCCTGCTCCCCATGTGGCCCACCCCAAGGAAACTAAAACTGTGCCCGTCTTGTGGAATGCCTCAGTTTGAGCCAGATTCACACATTTAAAAAATATATATTTTAATATATCTTTATTGACATTTTGAAATAGACATTACAGAAACAATATGCAAAGTTCCAGGGTCATACAATTAGGATCATCAAATCTTGTGTGCACAATGTTAAATGGACTAGGTACATTCTATACGTATGCATTAACCCATCTAATGCAAACTTAGTCCCAACCTCTTAAATTCTTCCTTTACCCATCTTCATCCCCAAGGGGTTTCACACCTGGGTCTATGTCTCCGAGACTCTAAGAACAAACCTGTATCAAGGAATCCCAACTTCCAACCGAGCCAGATTCACACACATAGAGATTCTGGCCTCGCATGGGGTGCAGAAGAGCTTTATAAATAACAAAAGACTACATTAGAGTTCAGTGGGCATCAATGAATGGAAATCCTGACTAGATGGACTAGAAGCTTCATAGTCATAGTGAGAATTGCTATGTCCAGTGAAATATAGAAACTGACCTTTGGTCTGAGGATTTGGAAAAGCTGCAAAAATCATCCCTTCCAGAAGGAATTGCAAATAGAGCTGCATGCAGAGGAGAGTGCTGAGTTCCTCCATGCACTTAGCCTATGTTAAAGCAACCAAAAAAAACAATTTCAGAATCAAAAACAAAAGCAATAGGAGAGGACCCTTCCCTCTTCTTCTGGTTGAATACCTTATGAATGAAAAGAAATGGGGAAGCCAAACAACAATCTTTGTCATCGAAAGAATAGATCATCCAACAACAATGGACCCTTCACTGTCCCCGTTTATCCAGTGATCTCACAGCTGTTCCATGACATTTAGTCTCGAAAGTACATGAAGGAGTAAACACTGACTCAGGCAGATCATTTCCTGAACCCGCAAGATAAGAATCTTGAATTCTTATTATGACCATTCCCATGCCAGCAGATAATGAGCTGAATTGAGCCAGGAAAATACATTTTGTTCCCCACCTGCCTGTTGATATGACTTTGTTACCTAGCTGTACATCCGAGATAGCAGACACTTCTCCTGGAGCTGTCCAGAAAAGAACCATGTTGTCAGTCATACAGACCGAAGTTTCGCCAGTTTGAAGACATACCAATCTCTAGAACCAACCATAGGCCCTGAGGCAAAGTATTCCCACACTTACCACCTCAGACCCGGCTAGTGGCTTTAGTCATTAGGACCATAGGAAGAGGAGGGCTGTTAGGACCGTGGGTATCATGTCCTGGGGAAATAAGAGAGAAAGGGAGACACTGGAAAACGTGATATATTGAGCCCTGATCACCACCTGTAATCGAAGTATTACACAATCTTATTTCAATAGGTATTACAAGGATTAACAATCTAAATGTGCTTGCAGTTTCAGACATGTAGTATTTGTATTGCAACTAGAAGGTATGGGTCAGCTTTACAATAGGGTGAATTCAAGGATTCCAGAATGAATGGACCTCAGTGAGGAAAGCAAGAGGTATGTAGCATCAGCAAATATTGCTTACGCCCTAAGGTAAACTGCCCATAGGAATGCCCAAATGAGTTAAGGTGAAGCGTAAGGGAAGCCAGGTAAAAACTATAACGAAGAGAGAAGAGGCCCACCAACAAAAATTGTTGCGAGTTGTACTCAACTGGAAGCGTAGCCTCTCAAACTAGCCTCCCTACTTTGACTCGGACTAGGAACCTGGTCAGCATTTAGTACAGGTATGACTCTATTACCTACACAGTGAACCATTGCCATCTTCGAGTGGTTTAGATGCCAATACTTGCATGCATGGTTCGCAACCTCTGTCTCCCAGGTAGCCCTAGACAACATTGTTGTGTTCATTCCCATTTTAATGGGGGTCACACCTGGTAGATCCCATTGGCCTCAAAAGACAAAGTACCCTTATCAGAGAAAGATAACTGGCAGCTGACTCTCGTGTCCCCTCAAGTAAGTTATGCTCTGCTAGACAGAAGGTGTTGAGAGTCAAACATGCTAAAGAATCACTTATCTGGAGATGATAATGAAATTGGGACCTGCCTTGGTATCCCCAATCAATATGCAACACAACTATTATTATTTCACAATTATATGGAGCACATGCCTACATATTGGGTGTATCAGAATGATTACGATTGTTATAAACAACTCCGCGGATATTATGCAAATTAGGGAAAAATTGAAGGAGGCCCAATCATATTTAGCCCCTTAACTGCTGAGGGTTTTCCGCCCCAGCAGCTATTTGGGATATTTCACAAATGGGAATTGTGAGAACTTGGGTTGTTTGTAGAAGGGAGTGTGAGCCCTTCTCAAGCAATAACCGCAGTCCTTGTCAGGGCGAACCACAAAAACGGTCAGGCTCAACTTAAGGGCAATATGTAAAGTATTTATGCAGCGCTTAAACAGTAATAAAGTGATAACACAGCAGAAGAAGAATCCCACACCAATTTAGAAAAACTGTGTACATTTTTTTGTTAAAAACATATTTTATTGAATTTTTCAAGTACCTCGCAGACCATTGCCCGACATAAACCATTTCCATACAGGATGATGACATATTACCAAAGAAGGAATAACCATTGGGTACATTTTGTATACATAACAAACGTGAAAACCAAAACTTTACGCAGACTGTCCCACCCCACCCACATTGGTAAGCATTTTTAGATACATATATATGTTGAAAAAAGGAAAACACAGTCTCGTATAATATGGCCATTAACATCCCGAGGAAACTGCTGTTTAAGGGGTTTGCGAGGGAAGAGGAGGAAGGTCTATGCCCCTGTAGGTAGCCCATCGTGACCAAATTTTCCTGTGCTTTTGTGGGCAACCCCGTGCTTGGAAGACTGCTATTTCTGCACCCATGCAGGTGTCAAGCGCCTTTCGCCATTTCCCCATTGTCGGTGGGGAAGTTCCTTTCCATAGCTGAGCGATATCGCGTTTGGCGATTAAATATAGTGTACATTTTAATCAATTATTTGACACCACAACACCACAATTCAAATCAGTAGAACTCGAGTTGTGAACTGTTAAAGTTTAAAGTGAAAAATAGTGCCTAAAAAATCAGTGACAACCGCGGACATCTAGTCGTGCAAGACCGTAACAAAGTCGAAAGTTATGGCCGACTGCACTGGAGCTCGGTTTCTGTACACAAAGCGAATTGGGCCTGGTCTCCGCGTGCCTTTGGGCTTAGAAGAAGTTTTGAAGAAAAATGTCTGAGAAGCCAAAGTTCAGCGGGGCGAGGCAACCTTAGGTGTCCGATGAGGCGACGTCATTGTCGGGGGCCGCTAGATGAAGTTACTTTGAAGATTTCTACATTCATACTTAGTCGCTTGTATAGAAGTATAAAATCTCCAGCGGGACGAAGCTGCAGGCTGTAGCCAACAAGGACACCATGAGGCCAGATACCCCTTCTGCGAGGAACTGCTGAACAGGATTTGCTGCTATGGAGAAGAACGTATCGGGAGCTGCTGCGAAGTCAGGCTGACTGGTGATGCTCCTTGGGCGGATCAGTGAGCAGGTAGGCTCTGGTCTCCTCTCGAATCTCAGAGCAATTTGTGGCTGAAAATGTAAGTCCCAAGTTTTGGATTTGGGCTATCTGGGCACTCTTAGCTCCACTTTCAAGGATCCAGGACTGGAGAGGCACTACTAGGAGGGTCAGGACTTACTCAGTCAGGGTCCAGGTGTAGGTTCAAGATGGTTGAAGCCTTTTCTGTCCCTAAGGTTTTGATCAAGAGGCCAGCCAACTAGCCCTTAGTCACCCTGGAATTCTTGGTTATAGGCAGGAAAGTAGGTCTCAAGCAGCAGTGTAGTCCTCTCAGGGCACAAGGCAGGCTTCAGGCAGCAGGGTAGTCCTCTTGGTGCAGCAGGAATGTCTTCTGAAGTACAGAGGATGCCACAGGCAGCAGGGCAGTCCTCAAGAGTCCTTCAGCTGATTCAGAAATGAACTGAAGAGTGGGTCTGAGGGTCCTAGTTTTATACCTGGTGCCAGCTTTAAAGTGGAAGAAACTTGTGGAGCCCCCCCCCACATAATTGTCTGAAATCCCCTGCCTTGCTGCCCTGATAGCAGTCTGTCTGCAGTCACAGTAGGCTAGTGTGAATTTCTTTGTGTGTGAGCTGAGGCAGTGTCTTTGAAGTGCAAGTGGGGCTATGCTCAGTTCCACCCTCCCATCCTGCTTGGATGGCCCATCCTGCAGACAACAAGTCCCTCTATTGCTTCGCTATCTGTGGAGGATTTCACAAAGGCCAACTGCCAACTACACCTAGTCATGTGACCAAGGAAACCGGGTGCAGGCACCAAAAAGTTAGGACAAAAAAATTCCAACTTTCTGAAGGTGTCATTTTGTCATTTTCAGAATTGTGACTTGAAATCTGACTTACCATTAAAGAGGATTTTAAATTGCAATTCCTTAAGCACCAAACATAACATACCTACCTGGTCCCAAACAAAAGTTATCACTTACTAAATGTGATAAGGTAAGCCAATATTATCCTATGGGAGAGTGGTAGGCCTTACACTAATGAAAAACAAATTTGTGAGTTTTTCACTACCAGGACATGTAAAACTTGAAAGTGCATGCCCAACTTTTTTAATACAATGTACCCTGCCTTATTGGGTGTATAGGTTCAACCTTACGGATGACTTACATGTAATAAAAATGAAGGTTTAGACCCGGGAAGAGGTTTATTTTGCCAAGTCGAATTTGCAGTTTATATCTGCTCACAGGCTGCTACAGCAGGCCTTGGACAAGTTTTAAGTGGCTACTTAAGTGTTTGGCACAATAAGTACTGCAGTCCCATTAGTAGCATTTAATTTACCAGTATATGGTGTGCCAATTTACTAGGGACTTATGTAAATTAAATATGCCAATCAGGTATAAGCCAATTTTACCATGTTTTAGGGAGTGAGCACAAGCATTTTAACACCGGTTGGCAGTGGTAAAGTACACAAAGTTCTAAGGCCAACAGGAAACCTGGGCCATGGAAGATTTCCAGAGGTCGGGTTTTGCTACTTTTAATATCCTAGCCACTTCAAGAGGTAGAGGCAGACCCTCAGGGGGCCTATCTATCTGGGTGAGATCACATTTGGGCTGTAGAGCTGATCAACTCCCAACCCACTCGAGTGACATACAGTGTGTCTTGCTTACTTTCCCTTCAAAGATAAAAATTGCCCTTATTAATGTCTATTCCCGACCTGTTCCCACTTGTCAAGAATCTGTCACCTTAGACCAACTGGGTCTTTTTATGCCTACTATTGAACCCGCCACATGGCTGATAGTTGGGGGTGATTTCAATTGCCAATTCGAACCCCTTATTGACCCAAGTAATACCTCCCCTAGTGAAGAAGATCTACAATGGCTGATCCCAGACCCACAAATCCCACCTATAAAAGCCTGGCCCCCGCTGGCATTGCAGCTCAACTCACTTACGTTAGTACATTCGTTAAGAGCTTGCAATGGCCGAACAAAATCAGACACACCAGGGCAGTTAACATTTAATAGAGTAGGTCAAGCTTCTCTGCTGGACTGTATTCTGGTGGAAACCAGATTATGGCAAAAGGTTAGTGATTTCTATGTCATCATGAGGCAGGATAGTGACCATAATGCCCTGATTTTGGTTCTGAAGTCATTGAATCTGGGTCTCACCAACTCCCAATTCACTTCTATACCTGCGAATAGTGCGCTAAGCTTAACAGACAATAGAAGGAAAGTCAGGTGGGAGAAATTCCAACAGTCACCCTACAAGCTGGCAACAGTATACCAACTAATAATTTCATCTATGGTAAAAATGTGGGAGGTAATAGCTGCAGAGGGTTCGACACTGGATGCTGGGAAAGTCGCCATAATTCACCAAGAGCTATCATCAAAACTGGCAGACATATTCTTCCCAATAGTATGCTGTAGGCCAAATATCCAGCTCAAATGTGCCTGGTTCAATTCTAAATGCCATAAAGCCAAGCAGGCCTTATTGGACGCTGTGAAGGCGAAGGACAAGCCACGTATTAAACTAACTCGGGTGTTGTACAAAGAGACCACTCAGCAGGAGAGGAAAAATTGGAAATTGGATAGATGGGACAATCTCAAACTCGCACTATCGAACAAGGACATTAAGTCCTTTTGGGCCAGTGTGAGCTCGGGAGACACCCAATGGAAACCAGCAATTGAGCCAAATATTGCCTCTGAAGTGTGGGAGAAACATTTCCTTACCCTCTACACCAGTCATGAAAATGTAACTGAAACTCCTGTACCTCGGAAAGTAACCACAGAGTCTTCCCAGGGGGTGGTGGAGGAGATTACTTTATCTGAAGTGACGAATGCAATAAATAAGCTCCATAGCAACAAAGCTACAGGCTTAGATAAGTTACCAGGGGACTTATTTCGGGAGGAACCAACAATCTGGGGACAATATTTGTGGACCCTATTCAACGCCATCTTGAATGGCATGGATCCCCCCGATACTTGGCGTGGGGCAGAAATTGTCCCAATTCACAAAAAAGGTGGCCCCCTTCTTCCAACGAACTATAGGCCGATCAGTTTGATCGATGTTTCCCAAAAACTCTTTGCGCGGGTTCTTCTTGATCGCCTCCAGGTATGGGTGGAAGAAGAGGAGATTCTGAGCCTTTACCAAGCCGGCTTCAGAAAAAACACCTCAACCACCGACCAGATATTCAGACTCCAACTCCTCTTCTGGAAAACGGTGGCAATAGAGGGTGGCAGCCTCTATTTAATATTCGTAGACCTGAAGTCGGCTTTTGATCTTGTACCCAGAGAGAAACTCTGGGACGTATTAAGAGACCTGGGGATTCCATCTTATCTCCTTAACATTCTAGTGAGGCTCCATGCAGAAAACTTCGCGCACGTGAGATTTGGGAAACACGGCGAACTCACTCCCCGCTTTCCTGTCAACAAAGGGGTATGTCAGGGTTGCGTGTTAGCGCCTACCGCCTATTTGTCAATGGTCTCATTGAGCAACTTAGAAAAGTTAAGGACAATGATGCCCCTAGGTTAGCATCGGGCAAGGTCCCAGCGCTGATGTTTGCTGATGACACCCTCCTACTTTCAAAAACACCTATGGGAATCCAGCGCATCCTAGATTGCTTTGACACCTTCTGTAAGACTCGGGGGCTGGTGATAAACACATCTAAGACTAAATATATGGGGCCATATGTATGAAGTCAATTTGCGATCGCAAACGCCGAAATTCGCAGAATTTCAGCGTTTGCGATCGCAAATTAGCAATGTGCAATGTAGCACACTTAAACCCCCTTGCAACATAAGGAATCGCAAAATTTGTGATTGCATTCAAGGAATCGCAAATTGCGATTCCTTAAATGCAATGTAAGAAGCACAAAAGAAAGTGCGATTTGGCCTTAAGGAATCGCAATTTACCACCAACTTCAAGTTGGTGGTGAATTGCGATTTCACTTAAAAATGCAGGGGCATATTTACAAGCCCCTTGCGCCACTTTTGCGCCGCCGTTGCGTCATGCATGTGACGCAGCGGCGACGCAAACCATGCGCCGCGTTGCGCTATATTTACAACGTGACGCATCTAGGGAGATGCGTCACGTAGTAAACCCCTGCGCCACATGAAACCTGCGTCAGGTTTCATGTGGGCGTACCGGCGCAGAGGGCGTTCGGCGCAGGAACGCTCGGAAAGTGACGCAGTGAAATCTACAAGCTTTCACGCAGTCACTTTTCCGATGCTGGTGCGTCAAATCCTTACGCCTGCTTCAAGCAGGCGTAAGGATTGACGCACCATGTTAGGGATAGGGAAGGTTGGCGCAGTGCTGGAGTTGCGTCGCGCTTGCGACACAACTTCAGCACTGCGCCAACCTTCCGCCGGCAGATGCGTCACGCATCTGCTTATCCTTGCGCCACGATGCGCCGCATTGTAAATGCGGCGCATCGGACGTGGCGCAAGGGTAAACTTGCGTGACGCATTTTCCCTGGCGCATCCCTGCTGATATGCAGGGATGCGCCAGGGAACGTAAATATGCCCCGCAAATTTTTGCATTTTTAAAGTGCCATGAGGCGCACATACATGTCCTTTTGACACCCTGGCACCCTTGATATTGCATTCTCAATTTGCGATTCTCTAATTGGGAAAATGTCTTCCCATTCATTCCTATGGGCCTCCTAGCCCATAGGAATGAATGGGAAGGTATTCCTTATTTGCGAATCTCAATTTGCGATTCGCAAATAAGGAATATGTGGGATTCGCAAAATTATTTGCAAATCCCACATACATTGCATTTTGCGATTCTCAAATTGCGATTCGCAGAAAATCGCAATTTGAGAATCGCAAAACTGTATTTTGTTACATATGGCCCATGGTGTTTAATCTGTAAATACATCTCGCCCGAATCCGCATTTGAATGGCTTCCCCCTTGACAGAGTGACGGTGTTTGATTACTTAGGCGTCACTCTGACTGAGCATCTGGATTCGGGACCGGAGATGGCCAAGGCCAGCCTTAAGTTAGCACAGACAGTGGGAGGGCTTATGAAACAATATAGATCTTCATAATTCAAACCAGTGGGGCCAATAGTTGAAATCTATAAAACTCAAGCGCGGGGGCAACAATGTATGGGGCAGAACTGTGGGGGCATCGCCCTAGCACTAGTCTGAACAAAGTGGAGAATAACTTTATGAGGCAGCTATTAGGTCTTCCCCTTAGCACACCTCTCACTCCTCTGCGCTTGGATTTGGGTATTAGGCCCATTAATGAAGAGATAGCCCTGAGACCCCTGACTTTTTGGCGCCGCCTCTGGGTGACCCCAGAATTGGTCACCTACCAATCTGAGCTCAAAGAGCTCCTGAGTATCCCTGGTATCACTAAAATACCCTGGTTTAATTACATTAGGGATCTTTGTATACAGCTGGGGAAAGTGGACCTATGGAGATCACCTGAGGAGTCATGTCCCCTAATTCCACGGTTGGAATTGGTAAGAACCGGAAGCGCCTGGGCGTGCCCCAGAATGGCATGGGCGAGTACCTGTTTGACAAGCACACCCTTGGGGAGAGCAGCTAAGCTCCCCCAGGAGGGAACACCGGCCCGCTGTACACACCAACGAGGCCTCATTGTTCCGTCATTTACACTGCTGTGACTCCATCAAAAGGTGCATGTGAAGTGGGGTTCTTGTATATGTATCAAGGCTTCTTGCAGTGGCTGCTGTGCTTGTTAACATGTTTCCAAAAAATAAAGGTTTTCAGGATAAAAAAAAAAAGGAATTGGTAAGAACCTATAGATCTTATAGGCTCTCTGTCATTCAGGAAAATCCACTTTGTGGTCGATTAACAGCAGAGTTTTTATTGATAAAAGATGAATACAAACTGGAACTTTTCCTGGACGACATCCAACCAACCTTGGCCAGGAAATTGTACATGCAGCTTAGATTAGGGACTTTGCCTTTCCACGCCAACACAAGCAAATGGTCCAAAACTCATTCTGGTGGATGCCCCGCCTGCAACTATAAGGAAGAAACTGAGCTACACGTCCTTTTTTTTGTCCTGCATACGCGTTATCTCGCCAGCGTTGGCTCATTCAACTCTGTAAGAATTTGGGTTTTGTGCAGTGCGTTGAGGCATATAGAGTACTAAAATACGAGTCCCACGCACCAATTGTTTTCGCCGTTTCCCGTTTTCTAAATTCCATGTGGCATGTCCGGAGGACTTTTTTAACTTAGCGATGTTTAACAATGTATTGGTTTATTCTTTCCACTTTCATCTCCACTCATTTTATTGGTTTAAAGTATTTTTACAACTATTTGTACTGTAATGAAGCTTGAAAATTGTTTTTCTCACAAGATGACTGTAAAGCATTGCAAAATCGTATAAGGACTTGGCAATTAGACAACCTAATCTTGCATTTTACCATGGGTACTGGGGTCCTTTGAAAGCAAGCTGGCTAGTTTGCAATGCGGAAACATTCTCTCTGCTGTGCACTACATATGAAGAAATTGTATATATTTTATTGTGCTTTTTGATATGTGCTTTTATGGTCTTTGTGACCGAAATAAAGTTGATTGGAATGGAATGGACTAAAAATGAAGTTTTAGACCTGGGAAGAGGTTTATTTTGCAAAGTCGAATTTGCAGTTTATACCTGCTCACAGGCTGCTACAGCAGGCCTTGGAAAAGTTTTAAGTGGCTACTTAAGTGTTTGGCACAATAGGTACTGCATTCCCATTAGTAGCATTTAAGTCCTGGGTATATGGTGTGCCAATTTACTAGGGACTTATGTAAATTAAATATGCCAATCAGGTATAAGCCAATTTTACCATGTTTTAGGGAGTGAGCACAAGCATTTTAACACCGGTTGGCAGTGGTAAAGTACACAAAGTTCTAAGGCCAACAACAAACTAATTCAGCTAACACAGGAGGGGAGAAGGCAAAACCTTTGGGGCAAGACCACCGTAAGGCAGACATGTCTTAACGTGTCCCCCTAGCTGAAAGAAGGGAGAACTACCCAACCTTCTGGGAGTTCTCATCACTAAGGTGAAAGATCCTGGACCGACCATCAGCATTGGAGTGGTCTGACCCAGGGCGGTGGCCCACCGTAAAGTTCATGCCTGTTGTGATACAGACCACCTCATCAGTTTGGGATTCTCACCCCTCATTTACTTGGACCATCTGAGGGGTATGTGGTCAGTCTGATTTCAGAAGTAAGTCCCAAACAGGTGTGGTCTCAGCTTCTACAGTGCCCAGATCACAGCAGAAACCTCTATCTCAATAGAACTTCACCTCTGTTCCCTGGGAAGTAACCCCATGCTGAAGGCTGCAGGTGGGTTTAGGCCCTCCTCATTCAACCTTGACAGTAAAGCCCCTTTGCCAGTGCTCTGAAGCATCAGTCTCCATTATAATTTCCTGGGAAAAGTCAGGGGCCTTGAGAACGGGTGCTGTAACATGGGCTCCTTGAGAGTGCCAAAGGCTTCTGTCTAGATCACCTTCTTGGGCTGCTTCTTGGAAGTCAACTCAGTCAAGGGAGCAACAATGGTGCCATACCCCTTGACAAACATATAGTATCCAGTGAGGCCCAGGAAGGCCCTCATGTCTGTGTGAGTTTTGGAGGGCTCCCAGTCCAGGAGTCTCAGTCTTAATCTGGAGGGGCTGCACCTTGCCCTCGCCAACCAGCTGTACCAGATACACCAGAGTTCCCTGCCCCATCTGGCACTTGCTGCCTGTTGCAGGGCCTGGAGTACCTTCTGAGGCCGGTACAGGTGGTCCTCCCGGCTGCTACTATAGACAGCTATGTCTTCCAGGTAGGCGGCATTGAAGGACTCCATCCTGGACATGATCCTGTTGATCAACTTCTAGAAGTTTCTTTAATCCTCAGAGCATCACCCAGTATTGTACGTGGCTCTCTGGGGCAGAGAATGCGGACCTCTCTTTTCCCCTAAGTCAGGGCAATCTGCCAGTACCCTGGTATAAGCTCAGAGTTACTCAGGAACTTGGTAGCTCCCAGCCTGTCAATGAACTCATCAACTTGGGTGATGAGTGTGCATCAGTCTTGGTAACTAAGTTGAGCCCTCTGTAGTCCACGCAGAATCTGGGTTCTGGGACGGCATCCAGTGGGGTGACTTTGGGTACCAGCACCACTGGGCTGGACCAGGGACTACTTTAGTGGTCAATCACTCCCAACTCAAGCATTTTGGAGACTTCTTCCTTAATGCTGGCCCTCACTTTGTCCGACAGCCTGTAAATTTCACAAGCATACTGTCTCCAGTATCAATGTCATGGGTACGCAAGTGTGTAAACCCAGGAGTGAGGGAGAACATGGAGGCAAACTATCCCAACAACTGGCGACAGTCCCTCTGCTGCTCTGGGGTCAGGGTACGGGAAAGGTTGACAACCTCCACTGACCCATCTTTGTCTTTGGAGGATAGGAAGTCAAGGAGATGCTAGCTCTCCTCCTCCACTCCATTATCTGTCATGATGGCCTCAGAACTCTCATAATGTAGTTCATGACGATTCACTTGGAGTACCCTTAAGGAGTTTCTAGGAGCCCTGAAGGTCCACCAAGAAGGTGACCTCCCCCTTTCTCTCCTTCTTCTAATATAGCCCTCACCAACGGTCTTGGTGGGCCCTGGGCTCCACTGGCTCCATCACCCACACTTTCTGGCCAGGCAAAAAATATACCAGAGTGGTCTTCTGCCCACACCAGAGTTTCATTACTTCCTGGCTGATTTCTAGGTTCTCAGAATCCTTTTTGAAGAACTTTTGCAACTGTTTTCTGAGGGCTAACATGGAGCTAACCACATTTAGGGGGGGGGAGCCTCTTGGGAGCTTGCTCCCATCCCTCCTTCACCAAACTGAGAGGTCCCCTAACAGGGTGACCATAGAGGAGCTTATATGGGCTAAACTCAACTCCTTTCTGTGGTACCTCTCTTGAGGCAAAGAGCGGGCAAGGCAAGAGGACGTCCCACTTCCGCCTCATGGGCTCAGGCAGACCTATAATCCTACCTTGAGGGTCTTGTTGAATCTTTCAACAGGCCCATTTGTCTGAGGGTGATAGGGTGTAGAGAATTTGTTGGTTATCCCACACTCATCCCACATGAGCTTAATGTAGGCAGACATGAAGTTGGTACCCCTGTCAGATGCCACTTCCTTGGGGAACCCCACTCCGGTAAAAATCCCATCAGGGCTCTTGCCGCTGCAGGTGCAGTCACAGATCTCAGAGTTATGGCATCTGGGTATCTGGTGGCATTGTCCACCAAAACCAAGATAAATCTGTTGCATAAGGCAGTTTTGGTGTTTAAGGGCCCAACAATGTTAATGCCCACCCTTTCAAAGGGAACCAGGAGAGCCTTGAGCTTTTACCCTCTTTTCCCACTGGCCTAGCAGGTGGGACATGCCCTATAGAAAGCATCTGGGGATGTTTTCATCTGGGTCTAATAGCGTGTGCGACAAGCCTTACAAAGGTCTCGTTTTGCCAGGGTTGTGTCATGAGCCAGCCCCAGTCGGAAGGCTCTGTAGCACTTGGAGACCACCGACACATGGATTGCCTCAGGCAGCTTAGGCTTACTATATAGGAGGTCATTCTCCCAAAAGATTAGGTGATCTCCAGTTGTATCACCAGCATCCTAGGCCTCAGCTTACCACCCCAAGCCCTCTAGGGTTGAGCACTCTTTCTTTGCCTTAGAGAAGTCCATCCTGGTGGGCCCACCCTCTGCTTGCCATCTAGCAAGCTCAGGCAAGTTTTCCAGTGCAGCAATGTTCTCACCGGTAGTCTCCGGGGCAGCCTCCTCAGGTGCCCCATCAACCTGAACCGTGGGAGTTTCAGGGGCTGGCTTCCCACAACCCCTGCTCTTCCCTTTCTTAGCAGCTGCCTGGGTTATTTTTTCAGGCTTCCTGGACTCCCCACCTGGGCAGTCATGGATCGTGTTGTCATGCAGACCCACTCGGATAATCCTAACATCTCCAGGTCCGACCTGAGCTCTGCTTCTTTCCAGACAGTGTGCCCTAGATTTGTGCCTAGCATGCAATCTACAGGCATGGCAGGGCTCAGAGATACCTTAAGAGAACCTGAGACCCCTCCCGCCCCACATCGCTCTCTCTCCACTCAAAGGGAACCAGAGCCACTGGGTAGTGTTTCTCCCAGTTGTCTGCTACCACAAACTGGTAGAATGTATTGGTAACACCTGCTCTGAGGGCACCAGATGACACTTTACAGTAGTTATACTGACTCCTGTGTCCCTCAGAGCCTCCACCCTCTGCCCATTGATGGTGACACCCTGCCTGCCCTTGGAAGTATTAGAAGGCATGTGGGCTTTGGACACCATCTCCTTGTCACCTAGGGACACTAGGGTAACCTCTGCTCTCTCCCCCACACTAACTGTGACAATCTCGTCCCCAAGCGCTACACAAGCCACCTTGGAGGTTTTCCCACCAGTGGGTGCTGTGCTCTCCTGGGACATTTGGCATCCCCTTTCACGTGCTCAAACCTGTAGCGCTCCTAGCAATTGGGGACAAACTTACAATCTTATCAAAGAAGCCATGGCTCTTTGGTCAAATTGGCTTTGGGTACTTCTACCCTATGAACTGTTTGGGGGCCTTGTGAGAACTCCTTATTTTACCCCAGCCGCTTCTAATGGGAACCCTGACCACCATTTTAGGAATCCATCCAGATGCCTTTTTGGACACTCTGGTGCTGACCCAGAGGTCCGCCTCCTTAGCAAACTCCCTGGGATCAGAGAGCTTGCTATTAAACAGGGGTTGGCACAGCTCTGTAAAACAGATATTGAACATATGCTCTCTCAAGATCAGATTGTACAGCCCAGTAAAGTCATCAGCTTTGCTGCCCCTCACCCAACCACTCAGTACCTTTCTGGAATAATCCAACAATCTACCCATGAATGATTCGGGAGTTTGTGAGTGTCCCTATATCTCAAGTGATACCTGTCTGGGGTGAGCCCAAATTTGGAGAAAAGAATGGCCTTCATAGGGGCATAATTCATTTGGTCACCCATCTCTAATGTTAGAAAGGCGTACCTCCCTACTGATGGCAATTGGTTCCATAAGCTAGCCCACCAAAACTCCTCTGGGACCCTGTGCTTCCTCAGGGCTACCTCATAGGCAGAGAACCATTTGTCCTTGTCAATCCCCCACTACATAGCTAGAAACAATGTCCTGTGGTGTGTGGACCTTCACCTCTCCAGTGGACACTGAATGTACGCTGCCACAGTTGCTGCTGGATTCTGCTGTTTGCTTAGTTTTGAGATCCAGCTCCCTCAGTCACACCTCATGAGCCAACAAGATCTTTATTCTTCCAAGGTGCTCTCAGCCCTTTTTTTCTCTGCCAGCTTCTCCTCCAGGGCCATTTTCCTTTCCTCAGGTGCCCTTTTGGCAGCAGCCTTTTCCTTGGCTGCCTCCAATTTAAAAAGAACAATTGATGGATGGAACGCTGAACAATGTCAAACAATCACCCCAGTACAGAGATCTGGCCCTAAATCCATCGTCTTTTTTGCTCACCATGCCTTTCCAGTTTGGACCCAGCCATATGCGAATCAGTCCAGCCCGAACTGCTAGGCCAAGTTCTCCCTAGACCGTAAACAAGCATCCTGGGACCGGTTTTGGGGTATTGCCCCTCATTAGTCAGGCTAGCTTGACTCCAGTGGCATGGTCGCACGGGACCCACGTCTGGGCATACCTGTCCCACTCGGGCGACAAATGCAAAAAGAGCAATTGATGGATGGAAAGCTGAGTATGGTCAAATATTCACCCCCCAGTACAGCTATCTGGGCCTAAATCCATCTTCCATCATTTGTTTGCGCAGCATTTTTCGCCCTAAGTGGGATGTGTATGCCCAGATGTGGGTCACTTGCTCGCTGTGCTATTGGATTCAAGCTAGCCTGGCTGATGAGGGATGATACCACGAAACCGGTGCCAGGTTGTTTGTTTCCGGTTCAGGGAGGACCTGGCTTGGCAGTTCGGGCTGGGCTGTTCCCATGAGGATCAGGGTCAAGACTGATTTGCATATGGCTGGGTCCAAACTGGGGAGACATGGTGAGCAAAAGAACAATTGATTTAACCCAGATCTCTTGACTGGGGGTGAATGTCTGATTTGTTCAGCATTCCATCTATCATTTGTTTGCGCAGCATTTTTTGCCCTCAGTGGGATGGGTATGCCCAGACATGGGTCCCTTGCTCGCTGTGCTTCCGGATTCAAGCTAGTCTGGCTGATATGGGGTGATGCCCTGAAACAGGTCCTAGGATGCTTGTTCCGGTCCAGAGAGGACCTGATTTGGCAGTTCGGGCTGGACTGTTCCCATAAGGAGCAGGGTCAAGACTGATTTGCATATGGCTGGATCCAAACTGGGGTGGCATGGTGAGCAAAAGAACGATGGATTTAACCCAGACCTCTTGACTGGGGGAGAATGTCTGATTTGTTCAGCATTCTGTCCATCATTTGTTTGTGCAGCATTTTTTGCCCTAAGTTGGATGGGTATGCCCAGACGTGGGTACCTTGCTCGCTGTGCTACTAGATTCAAGCTAGCCTGGCTGATAAGAGGTGATACCCCGAAACAGTACCAGGATGCTTGTTTCTGGTCCAGGGAGGACCAGGCTTGGCAGTATGGGCTGGACTGTTCCCATGAGAAGCAGGGTCAAGACTTATTTACATGTGGCTGGGTCCAAACTGGGGTGGCATGGTGAGCAAAAGAACGATGGACTAGGGTCAAGACTAATTTGCATATGGCTGGGGTGACATGGTGAGCAAAAGAACGATGGATTTAACCCAGATCTCTTGACTGGGGGTGAATGTCTGATTTGTTCAGCATTCTGTTCATCATTTGTTTGTGCAGCATTCCAAGTTTAATTTAGCCAGCTGCAGCTTGAATGACCTTTCAGCTCGTCTTACATTTGGAAGGCTCAAATGCAGAGAAATTCAATTGGTACTAACAAGTGTTCTATTATTCTGTGTTCCCACACGTCTACTGATAACAATGGTATCAGTTTTGTGTGTCTAGGCCCATCATCTGCGCTACAGTAGACCTCAAAACGCGACCTAAAGGCATCATATTTTACCCAGCAGAGTCCATGTTTTTTTTACGATTGTAGCTGCAGATTTTGTCCTTAATTCAGCCTCCACCCAGGAAAACATACACACCCAGATATTTCTGAAAACTAGACCCCCGGGGGTGTCCAGGCTCAAATATCGACCCTTTTCTGCAATGTTGGTGGCTTCGGAATTTGGGCTCTAGCTCAGCTGTTACCTAGGGAAACCTACCACCCCCTGTGAGGACTGCCATTGACCTTGGTCTGATTCGTTCCTGTCACAGGCACTGGGCCCGGCCATAGAAGTGAGGTAACATTTTATCGGGACAACTGGGGGAACGCTGGCTGGTAGGAATATGAGGATCCAGCAGATTCCGGAACTTTATGTCTCAGAAATGCAAGGAAAATGTGTGATGTTAGGCAATGTTTTAGGCTTGCAGGGCATTGTGCGTATGAAACCATTATGGGATCCATGCGAGGCACAGCACCCTGGACCCCCGGGTGTCTAGTTTTCAGGAATGTCTGAGTTTGGTAGGGTTCCCTTGGTGGTCGTCCAGCCCGGGCCCAAATACCGCTGCTACCCCTACTGTGGATTCCTCCATGTTGCATATTGGGACCTTTTGTGTTATGGGAGTTTGGGTCAGCCACACACGTGTGGTACCACTTTTATCGGGACACGTGGGGGAACACTGAGTGGTAGGAAATTTGTGATTCCCCGCAGATTCTGGAACTTTTCTTAACAGAAATGTGAGGAAAATGCATGATTTTAGGCAAAGTTTGAGGTTTGCAGGACATTGTGGGTAAGAAACCATTGTGAGGTCCATGCAAGGTACACCATCTAGGAATCCCCTGGTTGTCTAGTTTTCAAAATGTCTGTGGTTGGTTGCTTTCCGTGGGTGGTGGCTAAGCATGGCCTCAAATACCGCAGCTGCTCCTATCGCTGATCTCTATATGAAGCACTTTAGTGCCTTTTGTGTTACTGTCTCTTGGCCCACTGACACTAGTGAGTTACCATTTTTATCAGGAGATTTGAGGGAACGCTGGTTGGTAGGAAATGTGTGGCTATCCGCAGATTCCAGAACGTTCTGTCACAGAAATGTGAATATGTGTCTTTTTAGCCAAAGTTTGAGATTTGCATTGGCTTCTGGGTGAAATTACCTGGTGAGAGTCACGCCATTCTGGACTCTCCTAAGTGTCTAGTGTTCAGAAATGTGCAGGTTTGCAAGGTTTCCCTAGGTGCTGGATGAGCTAGGGCTTAAAATCCACAGCTGCCTAAATTGCAAAACAATTGCTGTTTTCAGTGGAAAAAGGTGACATGTCCATGTATTGTATTGTATTGTAATTGCATTTGTATAGCGCTTACTACCCCTGACGAGGCGTCTAAGCGCTTTTTCGGCGAGTAGCACGCTACTCCGGGACCCATAGAGGATTAGTGTTGAATTAGTATAGTGAAACATGCAAGTAAATTTTAAGTGGTGGATATGTTAGTCAGTTATTTGGATTCGGAAGGATAGCAGAAGGATAGAAGAGGAAACAAGGTTTGTATTTATATAGCGCTTCTAACCCCTGATGGGGTAATGAATTGCTTTTTTTTTTTGGGGCGAGTAGCACGCTACTCTGGAACCCATAAAGGATTAGTGGTGAATTAGTATGGTGAATATGAAAGTAATTTGAGTGGTGGATATTAGTCAGTTATTTGGAGTGAGAAGGATAGTGGAGGGATAGAAGGGAAAGAAAGGTTTGCATTCATATAGCGCCTGTTACCCCTGATGGGTGTTGAAGCGCTTTGTTGGCGAGTAGCACGCTACTCTGGAACCCATAAAGGATTAGTGGTGAATTAGTATAGTGGAATATGGAATTAGAGAAGTGAACATGCTAGTCTGTTATTTTGATTGAAAAGGATAGTGGAGGGATAGAAGAGTGAAGGATTTCTTTTTTTAGGTCATAGCAGTAGGAGGAGGCTTTTGGATGAGTAAAAAGGGTTTTTGGAGGGGAAGAGTCGGAGGGAAGAGTTTAGAAAGGTTTGTTTTGGGGATCGGTACAGTAAAGGAGGTGTCAGAAGATGCAAGGAGGGGTAGAGTAGGAGAGAGTCAAGAAGGGGTTATTTTGGGGAACATAGTAGTGGTATGGCGTTTGGGATAAATGAGAGAGTGGGTGTAGAGGATATAGTGATAGATGTATAGGGTGAGATAGGGTAGTGAATTGGAAAGAGTAGTAGAAAGAAGTTTGAGATGAGTCAGAAAGTTGGCCTAGGAGATATATTGAGGGAAGTATAGGCTGAAAAATAGGGTAGTGCATTGGAAATGCTAAATTAGAAGAAAGTGATAAATATACAGATCCATAAGTACATTGAAAGTATATAGATGCATAAAGGAGGTAAGAGTATATATAGATTAAAGATATTGATAGAGGTAGCGAATGAGAAATAGGGTAGTGCATTGGATATGCTTTTTCAGGAGAAAAGTAACAGACACAATAATTAATGGGAAGATGTGCAGCATTTCTGGCCCTGGCCAGTCTCGAACAGGCTCAAACAGGCAACTGCCCTTGTCCTCTCCGCCCTTAACAGGCTCAAACAGGCAACTGCCCTTGTCCTCTCCGCCCTTAGCCTCGACGCCCGGGCTGAGACGCCCTAACCCTGGCCTTTTATAGCCCTATTAATCAGGTGACCCCGTCAGCCAATGGGAACCCTAGCCCTAATACTATCCAATCACAACACTAGCCCTAAAAGCTAGAACCAATAGGAGATCAGGACCGTACAGCCAATCTTAGCCCTATTCCAAGCACCCAATCAGTTAAAAAAAAAAACCCTGATCTCTACGTCCAATAGAGGCCCTAGCCCTACCAGTAGTCCCAACCCTAGTCCAAGCAACCAATGGGACAGGAAGCCCTAGTCCCTACTTCCAATAGAAAGCCTAACCCTACTCTTAGTCCCCCACCTAGTCCAGCAACCAATCACACAAGAAGCCCTAATCGCTACTTCCAATTAAAGGCTAAACCCTAGCCCTAGTTCCACCCTAGTCCCAACAACAAATAACACAGGAAGCCCTAGTCCCTACTTCCAATAGAAATCATAACCCTAGCCCTAGTCCCAACCCTACATTGATAGCCAGCCAACTTGGATTATCCAAGTGTTTGTGTATCTTGGGCAGTATATGTTGCGTGTTGGTCCTTTTTCTCTCATGGCGGCTAGGTTCACTCAAGCAAGTGAGGTATCATTTTTATAGGGAGACTCGGGGATACGCTGGATAGTAGGAACTTTGTGGATCCCTGCAGTCTGAAAAGTTTTCCATAAAAAAAATGAGAGGAAATGGGTGTTTTAGCTAAAGTTAGAGGTTTTCAGGGGCTTCATGGTAAAATTACCTGGTGAAAGCCACGCAGGTCACGTCATCATAGACTTGCTGCAGGTTGGGTAGGCTTTCCTGGGTGATCGCTTAGCTAGAGTCTAAAATCCACAGCTACCCAATTTGTAAAAAAAAAAAACCAAAAAAAGCAATGGATTCAGCTGGTCACGTTTTGGGCTGTATTGCACCCAAAAATTGCGTAATGTCGCAGTGCAAGGCCCAGCCACACATGTGGGGTACGATTTGTATCGGGAGAAGTGAGGCACTACAGAATAAGAGAGCATTTATTATTACCAGCAGGATTTCTTCGCATTTGTGCCTTCCAAATGAAAGCCAGTGTGTAAGAAAGAAGACATATTGCAAAATGGCCCCAGAATCCCACGCTATTATGGGTACCCACAAATTCAGAGATGTACAAATAACCACTGCTCCTCAAGTCAGGATCTGGTGTACATTTCAGAAATACATAGGTTTCATGAATACCCATTTTTCAGTCTCATTTACCATACAAATTGCTCTATACTCTGTCCACAATGAAAAACCATTGTAAGGTGCAGCTCAGTTGTTGGCTCTGGGTATCTTAGATACTTGGAGAACCTACAAACCCTACATATCCCCGAATCCAGAAGAGTCTAGCAGGTGAACGGGTGTATTGCTTTTGTAAACTATTTCTTTTTTATTTCAACAGGTACTTTCTTTGGAAAAACTTTGAGGAACCTACACAAATGACACCTTGCTGAATTCATAATTTTGTCTCTTTTTCAGACATAGCTTTTCACCCATGGGCTTCACCCCTGTTTCCTCCACAAACTGAAAGTAGGTTGGAAGTACAGAAAAAATAGCTACCTCTTGAAAAAATGCCAAAATGTATTAAAAATTGTTTTTCCATCCAGCTCTGCATGTTCTGGAAAGCTGGGAAGATGGTGATTTTAGCACAGCAAACTTTTTGCTAATGCTGTTTTTAGGACACAAACCAGACACTTTTTTGCAGAGCACTTTTTCCCATTTTTCGCAAACCCCCAAAATTTAGCTATATTTTGGCAATTTTCTCGATTCCCTCCAGGGGAATCCACAAACCCTGGATACCTTTAGATTCACCATGATGTTGGGGAAAAAAGGGCGCAAATTTGGTGTGAATACCTTGCGTGGAAAAACGTTATTGAGGCCTAGGCACAGACTACCCCAAAAAGTAAACAAGCATTTGCAATGCAATAGGTCTCGCATTTACGCGTAAATTGTAAATGACAATGCGTTTTATGTATGTTTCAAAAACCAAAACATAAATAAAAGGCATTGTCATTTACAATGCCAATAGCTCAAACTCGCGTAAATGCAGGACCTGTTGCATTGCAAATGCTTGTTTGGGGATGTATCTCATCCAGTAGGCAGCAATTCCCAAGAAGATTGCGTGTGTCTTCTGAATGCTCAAATGACCAACGTTTTTAATCAATTCTAGCAAGCAAGAAAGACGCAATGGAAAGCTGTGGCCATGAGTTCTAAAAGATTTGAGTATCCTCCTTAAAGGATTGAAAGTACAATTTAGATATTTGCATGAAACTCATAAGAGAATACAGATAAATGTTTAGCATCCAGGGTGATTAATGGGACTCTTGAAAGACCCCACAAGTAAGTAAAAAAAGAAGTACAAAAGGCCTATAGCTTAACTCTCTGTTTTTGTCCTTGAGGAAGAATAAGAACTACATGCTTGCAGGGCCGGAGACAACACCTTGTACTGCATTCTCTTGATCAATCTGCAGCACTGAAAGGAGTGAAGAGATCGGATAGTCAAAGCATAGTGACATGAATCTCAGTGTTAAGAAGTGCCAAGGTCGATCCTTCATTAAAGTTAGTGGGCCCTGATGATTAGGTGTCCAGTCATACGAACCATATTAGTGCAAGTCCTTCAACCCCTGCCACACATTGGAGCCCTTAGAGGTGGGAACAGTGGTTCACAGTACCAAAGGATTCTGAAATAGTCACTATCACCAGCGTAGCTCGGTCACCAAACTACACTGTGTGCAGGTATTTCTTCTGACATCCAGCTGTGCACTTCAGTGCTGTTCAGCCTGCTTCCTGTGGTCTTGTGTTTATTCAGGTGTCCCTGAAGTATTTTGTTAATTTCCAGGATCTCACTTATGGCTGGAAGGTTGCCGGAAGGACATTCGTTTCTAGGGTAATCCAAATGTGGTTTCTTCAATAGTCATAGCTGCCAACCGGGCCCATGTTAAGTGTGACATTCTGAGTGAGCCCTAATTTTTAGCCAATGTCAGTTTGCATTTCAGCGCTTTTAAGCCCTTGCTTACAATGGGATAAGCTACAAGTTCCATAATAAGTGGTGATTAATATACCTGCAGCCTGAGTGCCTTTATAAGGTCTGAGAACTCCACGGTGACTTGCAGGCTTTTCTTTATGTACGGTTGGGGTTGTTTTTTTTCCTTTTAATGTCTATGCCGCTTAGAATACTTTGTTGACTGAATCTCCCCTCTTCCTGCATAGTCGCTGTGTATGTGTGTCTAATACAAACAAGAGTAAACAAATAGAAAAAAATGGCGGGCCACTTTTTTTTTTCTATTTGTTTATTTTTGCTACAATCGCGGCATCCACGCTTTACTTTAACCATGTTAAAGGTAAAGCGCGTGTGCCGCGATTGCTGCAAAAGTAAAGAAATAGAAAAAAAAATCTATTTCTTTACTTTTTCAACAATCGCGGCACCCGCGCTTAAAACCATGTTAAAGTAAAGCGCGGGTGCTGCGATTGTAGCAAAAGTGAAGAAATTGATTTTTTTCTATTTGTTTACTTTTTCAACAATCGCGGCACCCACGCTTTAACTTTAACCATATTAAAGTAAAGGGCGGGTGCCGCGATTGTAACAAAAGTAAACAAATAGAAAAACATCTATTTCTTTACTTTTTTAACACTCGCGGCACCCGCTTGACCTTAACATGGCTGAAGGTAAAGCGCGTGTGCCCCCAAAGTGGAAAGAAAGTAAATAAATAAATAATAAAAAGCATTACAGAGTAAGCTAGTGGTGCGCGCGCACCACAGAGGAGGGGGGGGGAGGGAGCGCGGCTGCGAGGCGAACGTGCGCTGCTGCGCGTGCTAGACACCGGTGGGAATGGGCGCGGCAAAGGCAGGACATGCGCCCGCCTGTGCCCAATTGCGTGCTGTCTTTCTTATAAAAACGCACGCAAAGCCCAATAGCTGGGGGAAAAAACGAATCGCACACGCACGAGCGTGTGCGATTCCTAGGTCACTTACAAAACCCCATACAAGAGGTCTCGCGCTTTACAAATACTGGACATACTGGTCCTGCAGCACTGATTGTGCCTCCCACATGAGTAGCCATGTAAACATGTCTCAGACCTGCCACTGCAGTGTCTGCGCGCACAGTTTTAAACTGCCAGTTTGACCTGGCAAGTGCACCCACCTGCCAGGCGCAGACCTTCCCATTTAGTACAAGTAAGTCACCCCTAAGTTAGGCCAAAGGCAGGGTGCAGTGTATTTAAAAGGTAGGACATGTGCTGGTGTGTTTTATATGTCCTAATAGTAAAATACTGCTAATTTCGTTTTTCACTATTGGAAGGACCATCTCTCCCACAGGGTAACATGGGGATTGCCTTGAAATTTCTTTTGTGTGTAATTTACAATTAGAAGCTGGTAGAGATTTGGAGTTTGGAGTCTCTGAACTCACAATTTAAAAGTACATCTTTTGGTGAAGTTGTTTTTTAAATTGCCTGTTTGAAAATGCCACTTTTAGAAAGTGGGCATTTTCTTGCTTAACCATTCTGTGCCCCTGTCTGTAGAATCCACATCTGGGTTAGGATGACAGTTGAGCTCTTGTGCATTCACTCTAGACAGTCACACAAAGGGAGCTGAGGTGTGTCTTGCATATCCTGATGGGCCATCACCAGGCTGATGGGCCTTCCTGAGCTAGAGTGATGGGAGGAGTTGTCACTGACACCTGAATAGGGCTGTGCCTGTCCTCACACAAAGCTGTCTCCACCCCCTTTAGTGTATCTGGAACCAGGTCAGGGAAAGGCAGAGTCTTGTGTACTACGAAGACTTTCCTTTTGAAGTTTGCCTACTTCAAAGGCAGAAAGGGGTATATAAGTATTGGACCTCATTCTCAAATCAGAACACTTTTGGACTGAGGACATTCTGCGAGGAAGAAGAGCTGGATGCTATAGAATGAACTGACACTCTGCCTGTTGCTTTGTTGTGCTGGCCTGTTGCTTCTGTCCTGGGAGTGAAAGGACTGGACTTTGCTTTCTGTATCCTGCTTCCACTGTTCTGCAAGGGCTTGTGTGTGGTTGTCTCCTGATAAGAAGTCTCAGGGCCATCAAAGACTTCACCTACCAGTGCCTGGGCTCTTCTGCTGAGAGTCCTGACTTGCCAAGTGGTGCCAAATCCAGTTCCTGGACCCTGAGAAGTAGAATCTGATGAACAGAAGGAGAAAATCCATGCATCGACTCCCATCGTCTGTTTTTATCGACGCATCACTACAAAATTTGGCGCATCACCGCTACCAGCACGGAAGCGTGGTTCCCGATCAGTGCATTGCCCACGGCTTTTACCGCAGGCCCCAGCTTTCCGCCGCAGCACGTCAGAAGAACCGCCGCAGCGTGAGTTTTGAGCACTGCATCACCGAAGTTCGTGACGCACCGCTCCAACTCTGACGCATCTCCTTCTTCATCGCTGTGGAATCGATGCAGCGTGTCTGGATTTTCATCGCATCGTCCCTGGGCGCCAATTTCTTCATCGACACTACCCAGCAGTAAGGCATGTCGTGTAGTTCCCGCTAATCCGTAGGACCTGCGCATTTGTTGGACAACATAAACTTTGGGTGAGGTGCCTAGACTGATTCCGGGCACCCCTGCAGGATATGTTGGCCTAGAGAACAGCTAGCTCACAGTGCCACCATAAGCCCCCCTATCCAGGGAGTGAATAGTTTCTGGCAGCCACTGAACATGACAACCCTAAACTCTCAGGGATCGTGGAAACAGATCAGAACCTTTCGCTCAGTCACTTGTGCTTACAAGTGCTCAGAGAAATATACAGAATACACAGAGGGAAATTTTCAATATATTTATTGAACCAACATTATTCTTGTATAGAATACATGTGCTGCAATAATCAGTAGACAGAAGCAGATGAAAGTGATTATAAGTACCAAAAGCTTCAATAGTCGATACAGTTCTACCATGGTGCTAAAACAGTGTATTTATGCCTACATATAAACAAGGCAGTAATCAGCTGTACTCCTACAATGCGAACCCTTCTCTGAGTGTACCTAGAGTGTGTTTAGGTGGGAAGACAAGAATCCCCCCCTCCCCCAAGGGACAATCCATCCCCATTACCTTGCGGGAGACAATGTAGGACCCCGTCTTGGTCACGAACTGGACACCCCTCACGGAGATATCAGACCGCTGCGTGGTGAAGTCTCAACATGCAGGGATCCTCGGTGTCAGCTGAAGTGCCTTCTCTGCACCGCATCACCGAAGTACATGACGCACCGCTCCAACTCCGATGCAGCCCCTTCTTCATCGCTGTGGAATCAATGCAGCGTGTCTGGATTTTCAACGCATTGTCCCTGGGTGCCAATTCTTCATCGACGCTGCCCAGCAGTAAGGAACCAAGGCTGAGTGTCCAGAGATCCACGCATCCCCTCACCTTCCAGTAAGGAACCAAAGCATCACGTCCCCTGACAGTAAGGAACCAATGCGTCACCTCCCTTGCGTAGCAGTAAGGAACCAAAGCATCCCCTCCCCTGACAGTAAAGAACCGATGCATCACCTCCCCTGGTGGTAAGGATCCGACGCATCACCCCCACTAGGAGTAACAAACTGACGCATCGCTTTGCTTTTTCGGCACCTTCCTCCTATGCACCTCGCATCATCTTTGAGTTTGATGCATCCAAGGTACTTTGTGCTAAAAGAAACGCATCCATCATTGATTTCTATGGATTGATCTTATTTAACCTTTGAAACGAGATACCATTACTTGTGTATGTTGATAAATATTGGCTATTTTTCTAAATTGGTGTGGACTCATTTTGTAGTGTTTTCACTGTGTTACTGTATGTATATGTATAAATGCATTACATAGTGCCTCTGAGATAAGCCTGACTGCTCGTGCCAAGCTACCAAGGGGGTGAGCAGGGGTTATGTTAGCTGTGTGACGCCCTTATCCTGACTAGAGTGAGGGTCCCTACTTGGACAGGGTGCAAACCACTGCCAACTAGAGACCCCATTTCTAACAACATGACTTGCTTGACTACGTGCTGCAGAAATAATAAGCAGTGAATGTGATATGATGAGACCAGTGCTTAATTTGAGCCGATGGTTGCCTGTGGCGGGCACCGGTATTTATTTCTAGGGGCCGGCACTTATTTTTCTGTATCAGGCATTTACTGCAAGCAAAAGAGGGGAAAAACAGGCAAACAGGAAGGAGGCGGTAGAGAAGACAGAAAAGCGTCCCAAAGGGAGAAAGCAGGAAGCTGCAAGAGTGATTTGAAGGGACAGGAAGTGGCTGTAAATGGATTAAAGAGGCCTGAGATGGCTTTAGGATTATGCAGCCTCAGTATTCTGTACTTGCACATGGGCTGCATGTTTCAGAGGAGAGCTTTGGGCACCGCCACTCTTTCATTTACAAATTAAGCACTGAATCTGACAACCATTTTGAAAAAGATGGCATTGAGGACTAGTTAGCATAAGCCAAGAAAATGCACTTTAACAGGTCATATCAAAATAATTTCAAATGCAATAGCATTATATCTCTGTACACATATGAATTCAAAGGTAGATTACGATTCTGCACATTGTTAATAATGCACAATTAATATTAAACACACAAAGACATCCACACCATATATAGGATCCACTCTGCATGCTTTGCCACAACTCTTCTGGCAAATCTTTGATGACATTTCTATGTAAATTCCAAACATGTTTTCTTTGATTTTGAAGTTACTTTCCTAAATGTGCCATTGAAAGTAAATGCATACATTTCAACACTTGTCAATGTCCTTTTCCTCTCCCAAATTGGATAGTTTGAATCATTTTGTCTGGACACCAATGAAACTTCTACTTCTCTACACATTCCCAAAATCAAAGCATGTGGTTTGTTGTACACTGTGATTTAGAAAAGTGAAATCCTTAGGGAAGTAGCAAGCAGGAAACAACGTGCCTGACCCTGGCAACCCTCGTTTCCCCACATTGAGTGCAACAGTTTTATTCCAAACCACAAACCCCTATTCAGTATGTTCATCCAAAAATGCAATTGAATAAACCATTTATGTCTAGAAAGAAACACATGAGTCGGGTTTGTGGAATTTTGTTTGTAAAAGTAAGTGTTGGGGTAAAACCTATACTTTGATAGAGGTGTGAAATACGGGAATTTTGCAACAGGTGAAGGCTTAGTCTCCCACATTGGCACAGTGCACTGTTCCCATTGAAAGTGAGGAAACACTGTTTTTGTGGCATTGGATATATGTTAAAACTAACCATCATATCACTTATAGCAAAATATAGACTTATAGATGGGTAACAATCAGTTACGGGGATCTCTTTTATGAGGAGTTCTGAATGGTCTCAAGTTGACAATGAGAACGAATCTCGAGTTGTTTATGTCACCGGAAGTGAAAAACATACCCAGAATTCACTCTTTACCTATCTATACTTTTATGTTATGTATGGCTCCCAAAATCATCTGCCCCTGCTGTCAACTGCTACACAGGGGCAGAGAAGTAATCAGGGAGGCATACATAACATGGTCTCTCATTCCTGTCCCAAAGTAAAATGAAAATGCACAGCCTCTTGACACCCACCTCCACCACTCTCTGTGCTTTCCCCTCTGGTCCAGAAGTTGTGCTCCCTGCTTTCCAGCACTGCTGTAGCAGACTCTCAGAGAGCCAGACCAGCAAAGAATTACTTTATGATGTAGCAACAGTGGTTAACAAGTTCTGTTACCCACTATTGCTATGCCAAAGCTGTGAATTACTGGATTTAGAATCCAGTCATTCATGCTAACGGCTCTCAGTGAAAGCCATGCATAACATAACTGTAATTGTTCATTGTGAGATGAGGATTTGCATCATACATGGAAGCATAGGACAGTAAATCTACTAGCAAGTTTTTTACAATGTTCCTACCTCAGTCGCTGGTAAATTGTCCGGGAGAAAAAATGTCATCTGTGTTCAAATAGGTGTTAGTCACTTGAACAGTTTCTGCTGTGTTCCAGATTTGATACTCTTTATCCTCCCAATAGGATTTGGCAGACTTGCATCTTGTGGCAGGGTGGCTATTAGGTGATTTTTAGATCTGTTCAACACATTGGCAGAGACTTGGGGCAGGCCTTCATTTTTGCTTTGTTTTCCTGCTGCTAGATCGGGGTCCTCAATCTCTGGAGCATACTGACCATGCACTATCTTTGGAAAGAACACCACCATTGTTAGCCAAATAAAAAATTAGAGCAATGTCGGAATTATCCAGACATAAGTCCAAAAATGCTTTTTTCCAGATTTCTATGACATGTCTAAATTGTACCCATCTATTTCATTATGGGCTTTTGGAACATTTATTTAAAATCTTGAATCTGTAGATAGATCAATGATAACAAATGTCTCATAGTCTGACATTTCTGAATCCAAATCTTGCTACAGCGTTGTTAGTCAGGGTAGTCTTACCGCTTAATGTTCTGTGCTTGGATCTGGTGGCTCTTCGTTTTGAGCGGGTGGCAATTGGGGCACACTTTGGTGCAGCTTTGGAAGCATCCCTGGTCAGATATAAAGGACGGGCCACATGATACGGCTTTACTGCATCATGGACACCTGTCTCTTCTTCTTTTTCCCCAGTAACAGTGATAGAATCACTGTTCATGTTCCTTTTGTTGCTAGTAATGCCACAGGATTGAAATGCTTTCGCTTTGCCAGACTCTCTGCCACAAGTTCTTTGACCTTCGATAACCAGCCAATCACTGTAAACGACGTGGGGGCTGTGACAGCCTCACTCAGGTCTCCCTGTGGAAATTGTAAATCCTTTAATAGATCGAGGTGTATTCGGTCATTTGGATTTTCTTCTTCTGGAAGATCTGGTAGCTACATTTTGACTCTGACTAGAATTTCATGAGGTGTGCAGTTCTTCCAAACATGTCTTGGAACATTATTTAAAGCTCTCTGTGCACTAAAAATGTTGTCAACCCAGTGTGTACTATTACATTAGAAAAAGGGGTTCCCCAGGGCTCCTGTCTCAGCCCGCTGCTCTTTAACATATTTGTGGCCCCTCTTGCCAAGATTGTAAGAACCTTTGGGTTTGAGATTATTTCCTATGCTGACGACACTCAGTTAGAAATCGCCTTCAAAAAAGACCTTGCTGACACAAAACAATGTTTTCGAGCTGGTCTGGCGGCAATTGCCTCATGGATGACAGAAAGCTGTCTCCAGCTTAACGTGGAAAAAACTGAGATTATGTTATTTGGTAAGGCGCAACAAATATGGTCTGCCGACTGGTGGCCTGCTGAACTTGGAACTGCTCCCACACCCAAGTTGGTGGTTAAGAATCTGGGAGTACGTCTGGATCAACCCCTTTCAATGAAAGAACAGGTGATGTCTACCTTTGGCTCCTGCTTTCATACTATGCGCCTACTGAAAAGAGCTCTCCCCTTTATCACTTTTTCTGCTCGAAAAACGGTGGTCCAGGCGCTGGTGATCAGTCGCCTAGACTACTGTAATGTGTTGCTGACCTCCGCTAAGGAAACGCTGCTATCTAAACTGCAGGTGGTGCAGAACACTGCGTCTCGCCTCATTTGTAATCAGCCGGCCTTGTCCGCCTCGGCGCCCCTCCTTCAAACTCTTCACTGGCTTCCAGTTCGGAAGAGAATTATCTTCAAACTGTGCTGTCTTACACACAAAGCCTTAATTGGCCGTGGCTCCGTTTATCTAGCTTCCAAACTTAAACAGTACCATCCGTCCAGACTGCTGAGATCTAGTGACAAAGCACTGTTAAGCATCCCACGTATCAAGAAGACCCGGGTAGGTGGCAGGTCCTTTTCCTATCTGGCCCGCTATACTGGAATACGCTTCCTCTCTTTATTAGAACCTGTATGGACCATCTTTGCTTCAGGAAACTACTGAAGACAGCTTTGTTCTGAGCTTGTCACGCTATGCTGCTTGGCTGCCTGGTCGCACCGAGATACCCCTTGGGGTGATTCGTGTGCGTTATAAATGGATTTAACATTAACTTAAAACCCTCGCTTCATGGTTTGTTCAAGCATAATGCTGGCTCCTTTGGCTACCCTTTTTGAACTGTGCCTAAAGTGGTGTGAGAACTGGAGACTTCCTCCCACTTCAGCAAGTGCCTCTGCTACTACCCTGGGCATTTAAATTGTCTCTTGATCTATGTGAAATGTATAATTAACCCATTTCTACTAAGTACAACACGTCTTTTGCAATTGTAGAAGCTGATTTAGTACTGTGGCCACACCCACGTAAAACGTGTTCAAGAATTAACTGCCGAGCATATATTTGTATTTATTGGTTTGGACTGGCCCTTGTTATCCAGGTAAATGACTGAATGGCTGCACTGCCTTCTCTAGTCAAGTTTGTGGTGGCCTCACTAGAGTGAAGTGTTTTATTTGCTGGCAAATATCACATTGCAAGATATACAACCTATACACACTTTAAACACAGTTCTGTTTTTGTGCAATTAGGCCTGTTTTCCATGTAGCGTTTATTAGCGCACATGAACCCTGACACACATAACACCATGTTACCTCCACATTCTATGATGTATCCCTGGTTCTCCTTTGCACCTTCAATCTTTGGAGTACAGAGCATGCTTTTCAAAGCTTGTAATTGGATGAGTCCTGATAAGGGCGACACTTGACCCAATTGGAGAGGTAGATATTCCCCCCCCCTCCCTCCCTCCCCCATGGTGAGCAATCTTTAAAGACCAGACCATTGCGATGGGCAGATTGTTGTTCTGGGTCACTGATTCTCTAAACTTCGGCATGTGTTGTACTAGAGGCGTGAGAGAAAATCTGGCCCAAGATACTATGAACACATACTATGCTCTTGGGAGGGCAACCATTAATTTACTGAATCTAGATGAGTTCTCTTCCAGGGGATACTCATCAATAGTCATAAGCACTGAATAGTCCCGTCCACGTGCGGGGACCCCGGAGCATTTTCAAATTATATGCATATAAATATATATAAATGCATGTTTAACCGAATCTAAGGACTAGTCCTGCGTAAACATACATCAGTATATATATTATGCATATATATATATATGTATGTATTTATAAAAAATGCAGCCTAAAAACACCAAATTAGGCTCCAATATTCCAATATTGCATTGTATTTTTCATTTAAAATAAAACATATATAAAAACATTTCCATGACATAGAGAAATGCACACTTGACTTGTTTGAACATAGCCTTTATTTTCAAGGAAAAAGGCATAGTAATAGCAGGCAGATTAGCCCAGAAGGCTGCATATAGAACACTCAGCAAAAACCTGACGCCGTGCCTAAGACCTCCGGGACCTCCAGGCTCCCATCATGCCCCCCAGGTGAAAGTTAGGTCAGTTCTTTTTTCTGGCTCCTCCTGTGAGAATCCTGGAGCATTGAGCTCATCAGTTGGTGGTTTTCAGTCAGTAATTGGTCTTTTCAAGTGGATTTTTTTTGCCTTCACTCGACGTTTCTAGTACTTCGAGTACTATTTCCATCATTTTTTCTGACTTTCCAATTATTTTTTTCTGTCAGAAATGCCAACCTTATTTAATAAGTGCCCTTCCTGTGGGAAGTAAATGGCTAAATCAGATCCGCACTCGGTCTGACAAGTGCTACTACTGCCAGCAGTTTTCTAGAAGAACTCTTCGCGAAAGGGAGAAGATCAAGGTGCATGCCATGCAGGAGAGAGGAAAGGAGTCTACAAGTGGCCAGGAAGGACATCCCTCTAAAGAGCCCTCATCTCAAATAAGGTCAGAGCACAAAAAAAAGGGAGAAAAAAGAAGGCATCGGTCGAATTCGCCACAGAGAGAAAGATCAATGTGGAAAATACCCCTGTGCTCTCTTTCAGCTTCTAAGTCGCCTGTGTCACAGTTGGCATCGAAGAATCCATCGCCGCCAAAGCGGACGATGCCAGGTATGGCAAAGTCTAAACCTAGACATGTGTCTGCTTCTCATCGGCCGACGTCGACCCCCCCTCGTAGACGGTCCAAGTCCGGCTCCCCTACGACGGCGGAGGGCAGACGTTCGACGTCGAAGACTCATCACCGGCACGGGCGGTCGCCATCGAACACAGTGCAGACGTCGAGGACACCACCGACGTCGAGGGCACCTCAGAGATCGACGCCAGATCCGATGCCGAAGAGTCCGACGTCGGTAGGCCTTGTCGACAGAAGTTCGTCTCCGACGGCAGGGCAAACTCGAACATCGCTGTTGAGAAGGTCGCTGCCGAGAAGGTCGCCTTCGACGTCGAGAAGAAGGTCGCCTTCGACGTTGAGAAGGTCACCGGCAACAAGGTCGACGTCGAGACCTAGATCCTCCCATATGTCTCCACCTGCTAAGAGACAGTGAATTGATCGATCACCAGTACCGACCTCGAGGGACCCTTCGACGTCGAGGGAAATTCAGGACCTAACGTCTTAGCGAATGACATCGAGGAGTACTTCTTCCTCTCCGGGCCTAAGGATTGTTCAGATCACGCCAGAGGGCTCCCCGGCTCCAGACCAGCATTCGCCTCCTACTAACCTCTCCCCGAGATGGTTGGAGAGCATAAAGGACTGGAAGATGCGAATAATTAGTCCTGGTTCTGAATATTCTCAAGTATATTCGCCCTCTTGTACTCCTGATAGGCAAGTGCTATCTACCACACCAGCACCGCAAATGTCCACAGCGACGAGGAAACATAGATCACGGTCACCTCTTAGACGCTCTAAGTCCACATCTAGACACCGTAGCCTTGAGAGCAGAGACACAGGTCTCCTTCATGGTCCTCTGACTCTGGATCTTTGAAGGCCGATTATTCTCCTACTTTGTCGTCTACTCCGCCTATCAGAGTATCGCCAGTGTATGACATCATTACCTTTAACGAGGTACTGTGTAGAGGGGCTGCAAAGCTCAACATTGAGATGCCTGCCTCCGTCCCATCAACATCTATCATATTTGAGACACTTCATCATAGGTCTTCCACTAGACCTCTGCTTCCTTTGGTTCCCGGGCTGCTACAACCAGCTCTCCATACTTTTCTAACGCCGGCATCAGTTGGAGCAGCACCACCACGTATAGTGAAGAAATACAGAGCCCCAGAACAGGACCCACTCTTTCTGAGATCTGATCCTCCACCAGACTCTGTCATTGTATTAGCAGCAAGAAAAGCCACACGGGGGCCTCCTCATCTGCAGTTCCCCCAGATAAAGATAGCAAAGCCATGGACTCCATCGGTAAGAGGATGTGTAACACCTATGCCTCTTACATGAAGGTTGCTAGCGCTTCTGCGCTATTGAGTCGATATGACCGTTCGCTATGGGACTCTCTCTCTCAAGGTTTACGGAAAAGTTACCTAAGGAAGATCGGCAGGATTTTCAGGAGATCCTGCATGAAGGAGGCCTAGTGGCGAATCAGGTCATAAGCGCAGCAGCAGATGCCTCAGACCTTGCAGCTCATGGTTATTCGCATGGTATCTGTGCTAGGCGATCCCCCTGGCTGAGACTCAGGGTCTTGAAACCAGAGGCTCAATGCAGAATTCTCAACCTTACCTTCAATGGTACCTCCCTTTTTGGCTCTCAAGTGTATGATGAGATGTCAAGAATGAAATCAAAATTGGATACCTTGAAGGCTGTTGGTCTGGACAAAAAGAAGGACTTCCGAAGTCGATACCGTCTTATGATCGCCGCCAATACCAGCAGAGGGTTCATACCCCTCATTGGTCATCGCAGCAACATCATGCGAGATCGCATTACCATCAGCGGCGGCCCGGTAGAGGAAGTGGGGGCTCTAGACAAACAACCCCTGCGGTAAAACAACAGCCCAAACAGTGAGTGCTTGCTTCCCCCAGTTCTGTTAACCACTCTGGTGGGGGGAGGGGGGGGAGTATAATGTTTCACTTGGACGAGTGGATCAAAATAACACAGGACAACTGAGTACTCAATATTGTGCGGAATGGGTACTCAATCAGATTCAAATCCCCACAACCGTCTGTACCTCCTCAAAAAACTCCAGTAAATTGGCTAAATAGGCTACGAGAGGAGGTCTCCATACTGTTACAAAAACATGCCATCGAAAAGGTTCCCTGGCAACAACATCGGCAGGTGATCTACTCCTGTTACTTCTTGGTTCCAAAGAAGGGTCCAAACAAGGAGTTCAGGCCTATACTCTATCTCAGACTCTTAAACAAATTTGTCCTCAAAGAGAGATTCAGAATGTTGGCATTCCACCAAATCATTCCACACATTCATCAAGGGGACTGGATGTGTTCCATAGACCTTCAGGATGCTTATTTTCACATTCCAATTTCTCAAAAGCACAGGAAGTTTCTACGATTCAGGATAGAGTCGGACCACTTCCAATTCAAAGCCCTGCCTTTAAAACTCAAATCGGCTCCTCGCACCTTTTCAAAATGCATGGCGGTGGTGGCGGCTTTCCTACGAAAACAAAAGATCTTCGTCTATCCTTATCTAGATGATTGGCTACTCGAGTGCCGCTCCCAGCCTTCTGCAGAAACATCTGAGATACTGCATTCAACTCTTAAGTCAGTTGGGCCTCTGCGTCAATGTCAAGAAATCTATCCTCAATCCAACTCAAAGGTTACACTACTTGGGCGCTACCCTAGATGCTGCAAACCCAAGAACGTGTCCTTCGGAGGAGAGACTATCATCAATACTCCACAAATGTTGTACTCTCCTAAGAACACCTCATCCCACGGCCAGACAGGTATCCTCTCTGCTGGGCTCGATGGCATCATGTATATTCATTGTTCCAAATGCCAGGCTACAGATGAGACCGTTGCAACAAGCACTAGAGGACCAATGGTCTCAAGTCTCCAACTTCTGGGAGGACACCATAACTCTTCTTCACGCAGTCCAAGTCTCAATAAGATGGTGGATGCAATGGCCCCTTCTGCTGAAAGGAGTTCCCTTCCACCAGGAAATCTCCAAACAAACTCTCATCACAGATGCGTCCCTTCAGGGCTGAGGTGATCACATGGGATCTCTTCAGGTCCAGGGGATGTGGTCAGAAAAGGAGAAAACCTACCACATCAACATGTTAGAACTAAGAGCTGTACACCTGGCTCTCAAAGCGTTCTTTCCCTCCATAGAGTCACGTTCCCTGTTGGTTCAGACGGACAATACCACAACGATGTACTACCTGAACAAACGGAGGGACCACATCCAGACCCCTGTCTCTGGAGGCTCAAGTGATTTGGAAATGGCTACTGGCGAGGAATGTGTTCATATCAGCAATTCACCTCCCAGGCGCCCTCAATGCACAAGCAGATGACCTAAGCCCCAACTTCGTCAAAGCGCACGACTGGGTGCTAAAAGACGAGATAACGCAAGACATTTTTCGGAGTTGGGGTTATCCAGACATCGATCTATTCGCAGACGCAGCAAATGCAAAATGCCGCACCTTCGCATCCAGATACCCTCAACCAGGCTCCAGAGGGAATGCACTTTTGATCGACTGTTCAGAGAAATTACTCTACTCTTTTCCACCAATCCCTCTCATACCACTGGTGATCAACAAACTCTACAGATCCAGGACAGAGATGATCCTGATTGCGCCAGAGTGGCCTTGCCAGTGGTGGTACCCGGACCTGCTACACCTTTCCAAGACACCACACAGGAGGTTGCCATGCCATCCGGATCTGTTAACCAAGTTAGGAGGGAAGGTTTTTCATCCCAACCTTCCATCACTGAGATTGGCAGCATGGCTCCTGAGTTTCTCCAATATGGTTACTTAGGCCTCTCACAAGACTGTATGCAGATTTTAAAGGAAGCAAGACTACCTTCTACGAGGAAATCATACGCTTTCAAATGGAAGCATTTTTATCTGTGGTGTACAGTTAATGGACATGACCCTATCCTGGGCCAAGAACAGGTTATTCTATCATATCTTTTGTACTTGGCTAAAGCAGGTTTATAGTTCTCTTCCATTAGAGTGCATCTGGCAGCAATTACAGCTTATAGAAAGTCTCCTACTCAGGCCTCTTTCTTTCAAATGCCAGTTAAAGACTTCCTGGAAGGGCAAAGAAAGGTCTACCCACCAATTTGGTTACCTTCCCCTTCCTGGGAACTTAATGTTGTCCTCTCTAAATTAATGGGCCCCCCTTTTGAACCCATTCACAAAGCTCTGCAGCACCTCTCTTGGAAGGCTGCTTTTCTAGTGGCAATTACCTCTGCTCGCAGGGTGAGCGAGATTCAGGCCTTATGTTCTACAGAGCCTTATCTTCTTTTCCATGCTAACAGAGTGGTTCAGAGAACCCACCCGAGTTTCCTACCTAAGGTAATCTCGGACTTTCATATCAATCAGTCGATCACCCTACCCACATTTTTTTCCAAATCCTAACACTCCTCCCGAGAGGGCATTACATTCACTTGATTTGAAAAGGGTGTTAAAACTCTATCTTGATAGAACGAAGGATATAAGAAAGTCGGACCGTCTTTTTGTCTATGGTCCAATGCACACTGGTTTTCCTTCTTCTAAACGGTCCATAGGTAGATGGATAGTATCCTGTATCACATTATCTTATCAGCTAGCTCACAAGCAGCTCCCTGGCAAGCCAGGGCTCACTCTATGAGAGGTAAAGCCGCTACTGCGGCTCTTCTTAGAAATGTACCCATTCAAGAGATATGCAAAGCGGCTAAATGGCGCTCAGTCCACACCTTTGCACGCCATTACTGCCTAGATTCTGACGCTCAGGCGGATGCTCAGTTTGGGCAAGCCTCCTTGAGGAATTTAATTGGATAAAAAGTTGTTCAGCGTGTTTTCGATATGCAGGTATTCGTCTGCAGGGTTCAGGGGATGGGCCAGCTACTCTATTCAGTGCTTATGACTATTGATGAGTATCCCCTGGAAGAGAAGGATAAGTTACTTAACTGTAATCCTAGTTCTCTTCCAGGGGTATACTCATCAAAGTCATAAGCAACCCTCCCTCCTCCCCGGACGAATACCATATTTATAACAGCACGCTGTCTCATTATGATCACTAAACAGTGTTACACGCCGTTGAAAAAAGACCTGACCCAACTGTCACCTGTGGGGCATGATTGGAGACTGGAGGTCTTGAAGGCATGGCGCAAGTTTTTTGCTGAGTGTTCTATATGCAGCCTTCTGGGCTAATCTGCCTGCTATTACTTTGCCTTTTTCCTTGAAAATAAAGGCTATGTTCAAACAAGTTAAGTGTACATTTCTCTATGTCATGGAAATGTTTTTATATATTTTTTATTTTAAATGAAAAATACAATGCAATATTGGCATATTGGACCCTAATTTTGTGTTTTTAGGCTGCATATGTTTTTATATATATGTGTACATATATATGCATAGTATATATATTGATGTATGATTATGCAGGACTAGTCCTTAGATGCAGTTAAAAATGCATTAATATATATATTTATATGCATATAATTTGTAAATGCTCCGGGGTCCCCGCAGGTGGGCGGGACTATTCAGTGCTTATGACTTAGATGAGTATACCCCTGGAAGAGAACTAGGATTACAGGTAAGTAACTTATCCTTACTGCACCCAGGCTAGTCTGTAGTTTCATTGCTTTGGCGGGATGGAGAAATGTATGACCTACAGAAGTCTCAAATAGAGCTCCAATGAACAATTTCTGACAGCAAGAGACTAGATTGGACTTTTGGTTCAGAATCCATCAGAAAGCATGATACATACAGCAAACTAGAGTCGTTTAAGGATAAGCCAGGGAAAGAGATTGAACATGAACCATACGGTCATTGAGGTATAGATCTACTTGAAACACCCTTGCATGGATCAGACCTACCACGACAGTCAATATCGTTATGAATGCCTTCAGAGGCAGTTTCAACCTCTGAACTTGGAATTGACAGTGTCCCAAAGGAATAGCAGTCTTGTGGAGCTATCATAACTGTGACCTGCTACAACGAAAGAGTTTACTCCCTTCAGCTTGAAGTTGTGCTGGAAGTCACCCGTAGAGTTGGGTACCTGGGAGAGGTTGGAATACACTCCTGAAGCCCACTCCTCCAGAGGGTCAGAACAGTTTTCTTGTTTAAAAGATCCATCCCCCCTTGCTACAATGCAGATGTCTTGAGCAGATCTTTCAGCCCAAATGTCAAACTAGTCCAGGTAACCTTCCTGGATCACCTCCAGTACTCGAGTGTCAGAAAGAACCTCCTATCATATTTGAACAAATGCAGAGAGATGCCCACCTTAAGGAAGGAGAACCTGCGCCGACTCATCCATACAGACAAGAAGGTTTTCACTGTGGGGTAAAGGAGTAGCATCCTCTTAACGACTAGTGAGATCGCCTACCCTGTTGCCTAATGCTAGACAGGATCGTCCTCTGGGTGTAAACTGTAGAGCGGTGTGCAGATGGTGAGGGGACGCGGGTTTTGACTGCCTCCAGGATGTTGCTGAAGGTCTAGCACAAAAAAGGCATTGTGTGCTTAGTGTGGACCTCCGCTTGTTTTGCCATTTCCTTGAACTTCTACAAAGTCTTGAAGGACACTTGAGCAGTAACAACTTCTGGGAAGTATCCTCTTCAAAAATCTCATCCAACTCTGCTTACTGCCAGAGCAGCCATCCCCATCAGTGCAGTCTCTTTAAGTGTAGATGATGGCACCTCTTGTTCAGGGCCATAAATGCCCGCCCCCTTGAACGCAACTAACATATTGAAAGTCATGGAGCAGAGCCTATAGTTTTTAAGCAGCCTCAGAAGCAAAAAATGGTGACAGAGTTCAACTCAGCCTCACTTCCTTGTCAACATGATCTGAAGTGTCTTTGTCAGAAGCCACATTTGCTCATCCTGCCAAGCTAGACAAAAGAGAACCAGGTTTTAATGCCTCAGGAAATTCTCCATAAAATCAGACCAATGGATACACTTTCTACTAGACCATCCATCCATTAAAAATCAGAGAGTTAAAGGTGGGAAGTAGAATTCTAGGGTCACACACAGACTGGAAATGCTAAGGGCATTTTCAAGCCCATGTGCTTGCGCCTCAGAAGTGAAAGGGTTAGGGACCTACTTAAGGCTAAAGTTGTCCTGTATGTCCACATGGCTGTCTGCAGCATCAATCTCAGGAGGTATGAACGCCCTTCAATCTTGGGCAACTTTGGGGCCGGAGGAGCAGATAGACAATTAACCATCTCCGCTGGTACAGTGCCTTCCATCAGTGACTAAAGGTGTTCAGCATTCATGGGAACAATGGGCTGACCAACCAAGCCAGCAGGTTTAACAGGCAGAGTACCCCGCTTATAAGGCTCAATACTTAAGCCCAGCTGGGAAGCCAAGCAAGATATAATCAAGGTTTTATCCATATGATTCCTCTTAGAGGTTTTATGCTTAGAACCACGCATGCAGGAGTGCTATGGCAAGCAGGAGTCATGCTTGACCCTTGATCTTCTTTTTGTATCCTCATCTCCGCCATCGCAACAGGCACAGAACAAGACATGCAGTAATCCAGGAATCCATGATAGTGTAAACCAAGACCTTAAGCTCTCTCTGCCACTTAATTAATTAGACTCAAAGCTTAAATCAGCGGGCTCTTGATTTACCATGCATCTGCTTTTTTCTGGAAAGCCCACTGTGTACCAGAGTCAGCAGTCCATTTACCACCCATGCCATCTAGCAGTGTGGGATGAGGACTATCAAGTGGGAGGATTAGCACAGCTGAAATGCACCATTGCTGCTCCAGCATAGAAAACGACGGTACAGCCTGTGCATGACTAAGAACCAAAGACTTAGGGTACCATGCAAAGCCCAAGCCTTCCCAATGCAGAGACAGTGTTTGACATCAAAAGGAACTGTTCAGAGACTTGAAAAAGAGAACAGAATTTGTAATTCACCAAATGTACCTGCAAAACTACACCCTGACAAAGGACAGGAAAAAAATAGACATGTTGTATTGAGCAGCTCTTCTTGTTGGTAAGCTGTTAGAGGGTGGAGTAAACACATTTTACTACTGCTTGTTAGAAACCTCTGTGGGAGTGTTTAACCTCCAATTTAGGACTGTAGCGAGGAAAAACGAATGAGGATCAATGAGTCTCTGTGCCTATTGTAAGGCCTTCTAGGGGGGAAAGACACAGGTGGGGTGTTCTGTATTATAGTGTCTCCTTTCTGAGTCTTCCACGCATGCAGTGTCCTTGAAAATCTGCTTGCTGGTGTAGCAGTACAAGAGCTCAGTAGTAAAATACAAGGCTCTCCAGTTTATTTCAAATACCTCTTGATTGACTTAGCTTGTTATTCAAGGGGGCATATGAAAGATAGAGGGACAACCGCGGAGGAACAGATGCTTCACGGGTTAGTCTCAAATCAATTCACTTAACAGGCCTCACAATATTCACTTCACACATAACGTTCCGCACATGAATATTTCAAAGGCCGATCAGGGTGTAGCAGTACACCCATCTGTTCAAACGCAGGACATGCATGAAATGTACATTTTAAAAGCACACCATGGCGTGAGCAATTTCTTGATTTGGTGATTCCATCATTAGCCTTGACTGTCGTAAATCAGCAAAAACCAATGGAGCATATTGCAAGAACTACATTGTGTAAATGTGCACTGTTCAAGTTGGGTTATCTGAACCTTTGTCAGTGAAAGTAATTTTAAAGATACTGAGCCTTCAGAATGTCAAATCATAAGACTTACTTGCATATTCCTTTCTGTTTAGACATTGTTTAAACTGTTAACAGTCATCCACATGCCACACGCACATCCTAATAAGTACTCTTAAAATGGACTGGGAAAGGAAGAGTTCAGATTGTGTTCATGGCCATCTAATGAAGGTTCTACCCTCAAATGAGACCTAGATCTGTCATTGGAGGTCTTCAAAGACCTGCATTTATTGGTGAATAAGAATAATATTTCAATTCTAGACCTGCATAATGTGTCCATTAGGATTGACACCTTACAACCACAATGATATGTTAATAAGACTCAACGGTGTAGCATATGGCAGTATTGCAGTCTCCCCTACTCTTATTCTTTTTTTAAATTTGTGTATACCCACTTATTTACCTCGTTCAGACTTTCAGAGTTAAATATCGTTCCTATGCCGATATTGTGCCTGTGGTTCACTAACTAATAGGACACATTCATGTATGTTATTAATATTTCTCCTCAATGAGATGCAGTTGCGGATGTATGTTATTGCTAGCTAAATGCAGCTCACTGAAACCACCTCTTTTAGGGATGTTGCCAGTTGCAATTAAAAATCTGAGAGTATGTAGTTTGATTCCAGCTTCACCCTGGTTTGCCAAGTGCAGTATGCCGTATGTTTTTTCAGCACTAGAAATTTAGGAAGATCACACCCTTACTCATCTCCAAATGTAAGGTTATTGTTTTTGAGCCTGTGAATAACTCGCACTTCATCTCAAGCTTTTTTATCCTTGAAATGACAGCTGAGCTTTAGTTTTCTGGTTTCGGCAGCACCCCTAGGCAGCACTGAGATAAAGGAAAACAACCTGGCAATTCATTGGTCAGAGAAACTACATCTCCCCCCCCCCGAGTTTTATATAGCGCGAACTTGACCCGAAGGCATCGGGTATCAGATCGCTTTACATTAGCACAAGTTGCGTTACACAAGGACACATTCATTTTTGTTAGGCACGGAGAGATTAAGTGATTTGCCCAGAATCACAGGATGTTGAGCGTCATTGCCGAGACTCGAACCCGGTTCCCCAGATTTGAGGTTGACGCCCTAGCCGCTAGACCACATCCTCTCCAAGCCCCCCAAGGATGCAACCAGCGAGCATGCAATTCCATCATATTATGTGGACCAGAGAGAGACAGAATGAGGAATATAATGAAGGGGATACCACTCACAGATCTGATTATCATTTTGGAAGAGGAAGCCATAAAACTGAATCCATACATTTTGGGAGTAAATTACTTTCATGCCAAAAACATTGGTGGTCAATAAGGGGCCATGAACAGAGTAACCCATAGGGCTTGTCAGACTTCTTATCTAAGCAGAAGAAATTCAGGTAGGAACTCAGGGAGATGTGAAAGGGAAAACAAAAAATTGACCTGAGCCAGTTGAAGGATCTGATTGTTGGTGGCCCTTAAGCTGGAAGTCATTCTCTTAACACAATGCAGTGTATATAAATGTATACATTTTGGAATACCTATGGGTGTTGCTGTATTATCACATTTGTAAAGCAGATGCTTAAACAACAGTTCATTTTTTCCCATCAGTCTTGGGTGACTTTTTCTTGTTTGCAAAAACTCCAGGAGGCAGAGTTAACAGGGACTGCAAGTTGGACCCTAAGAGTCCTCCTAATAATAAGGAATAACAGATGGAACCTTTAATTGTGGGTCAGAGTCCCCTGGCAATTCTTTATTTTCCCATAGAGTTTGACCTGAGATTTCGGCAGCTTTTATAACTCACAACTGAACTTGCTGTTCCTTGAGATCTCATAATTCCGCTGATATTGATAACTCCCGTCACAGGCCCCATGGAAGTTACAGGGGAATATATAAGCGCTCCCCCCCGACCCTCCAAATACATTGCTATGATACCCGACTCAATTGCGCAACAGTCCAACTAAATGTAATTTTCAGAAACTTAAAAACTGAAAACTCCCCTTGTACCACTGAACATCACTATGATAATCTCTCCTCATTGTGCACTGCAAAAATAAAAATCAGCAAAATCCTACATGCCTCCCTGTAATACATTTCTCATTTTGTTCCTTTTGACCAGTTGGTCTAAACAGGGTTATCAAATTGGCTAAGCTTCCAGCTTGTCAGTAGTTCATTGTTGAGCATGGTGAATCAAGGAATTCTGTACAGTGTTCATTCTTGGAGTCACTGAGTTTCATTAGAGCTTAAACAGTGGGCTCCCGAAATGCATAATAATTACCCCTTTGAGTTAAAAGCTTACTGCCGTGCTTAAGGTCCCCATCACCTACCATAAAGCAGCTAAATCCTAGAATTGGACTACCCAGGCATGTTTGGAATTTGTGGAACAGCACACACTTCCCTCCAACAATAAGCTTTTAATTAAGCAAAAGGCAAATAACTGATTTCCTCATCTTTCTAGAAGAGGACCACTTTGTAGGATTGTTCCTCAAACCTTTCTTCAGTCTATGGTACAGTAAAGACTCAGGCATCCTGCTTACACATCTGTGAGAGTGGATGGGAATTTCGGCCATCCCTGGAATGGATTCAATCCGTCCTCCACATCTGAACCAGATAAATCAGATTTGGTGTTTGTAAATTGTACAAGAAAAATATGTCCTGCTAGATAAACCACGGATCATTCCTCCTATTTTTTTTCAACTTAAAATTCAACCACCTGGTACAAGTAATCAAGTGAAATCACCATCAATTCCAGGTGTCAAGTAGACACTGCACAGATCAACCTCTGAGTAGATATTGGGTTCGGAAGTCATTCCAATTTAACCAAATGCTTCAATCACCTTTCTGTTTGTTTCTTTCATCTCCCGTGAAGCAGTCCAAAAGAGGCTTTTGAACCTCTGCCCATCCTTTATCCCTGGGAATACTCGGTCTTTCCAGGAGTTCTGCAGAGTGGGAATATGGTAGGCGTCTCACCAACCCTCCTTTGGATATAGTTCATATTAATGGACCTGTTTGGAGACCAAATAAGGCCTCTAAGTGACTCCGCAAAGTACATGTAGATATGTGGGATCACCATTTTGCCCTGTGAAGTCAAAGACAAACACAACATTATTTATATTTTAAAACTCTTTACTTAACACTAACCTAGACCATAGTAGATACAGGACAGGCATAGTGAATATTATAAACACATTAACACAGGTGGAATACTAAGAATGTCAAGAAATAGAATATAGCTAACATATTATTATAAGCTAACAAGAGCACGCAATTACATTTCTGTTGATTTGGTTGAAATATGCACCTTTTAAAAGCCTCCTACTTCTCCTTAAGTCTGTGATGGCATGTGCGCTCTTTGTCGATCCGTTTAACTTCATTGCTGGAAATCCAGAAAGTCCTCTTATTGAACAAAACATGGGGCTTTGATACACTGTTCATGTAATTTTTTGGGACACTTTTTATTGAACAGCATATAGCAGCAGCACATGACATCACACATTTGGTCTGCGCATATCGACACAATATGGTGGCAACATTGCCCGACCCACGTACCCTGTCACATTGAATACATATCCTGATTAGTTTACCACTGGTTCCAGACCTTGTGGTATTTTTGAGAGCAGGCCCTGGAAGTATATATATGTTCCTCAGCCTTATCGCAATAGTCTATGCCTCATGTCCATTCCCCTATAGAGGGGACGGCCCCTGATCTCCAATGAAGTGCAATGCCATGTTTGGTCACCAGGAAACTCTAGGGCATATTTACAAGGGCTTATCGCCACCAGAACGTCACTTTTTTTTTTTTTACTTTCTGGTGGCGATAACCCCTTTGCCTTATTTACAAGGTGGAGTTAAGCTACTTAACGTGGCTTAACGCTGCCTTGTAAATAATGCCCCTTTCACGCAGCACTTAGCGTGAAACGGGCGGGCAATGGGTGTTGCAGTGGACGATCCACCGCGACACTGATTGCATTTTAACGCTGCCCCCTATTTACAAGGCTGGCGTAAATATGGGGCAGCGCCAAAAATAAGATAAAGGAAAACCTGGTCTTAACCTGGCGCAAAAACAGTCATTAGAAAATGACGAGTTGCAACTTCTATATGTGCTGCATTCTCCTGCACACATAGAAGTTACAAATCGCCATTATTGATTGTTTATGTGCAGGAAGGAACACCTTCCTGCACATGAACAATCATCCCCTTGGCGCTAGGCAGCTAAATTTAGCACTAGCGCTAGGGGAAATGCAGGGGTTCACCATATTATTGTAAATACGGCGCATCCTTGCGTTTCCAGAATGTCGAAGCGCAGAGTTACCAATTGTGGCTTAACACCGTGCTCTGCCATTCTGTTGTATATATGCCCCAAGTGTCAAGAAAAAACTTGTTTACCTCGGCCGTCCCCACTCATCTGTAAAGCCAAATAAGGCCATTTTGGGGTCTGGTGTTAACGTGGCTAGCAGTCTCTTCTGACAATATATGGTGTATTGTGGCCAGTAGGTTTGTATGACGTGACAAGACCAGATTGTGTGATAGAAGATCCCACTGTTGACCCTACATTTAAGACAATGAGGACTCCCCCTTCTCTTATTTTATGTAATCTAGTGGGATGATAATAAAATCGAAAGTAGGGTAGCTGGATCAGTCTAAAGCACATCGATACCACTGTGACCCGAGGGGCCATCTTTCCCTTCGCCCAGTTGTCATCTTCTGAGGGATCTACATCCTGTACCCATCGATTTGAGTCGTGGAAGTGCATCTGGGGTGTTAAATACAAGGGAACGGTAGAGTCGGGAATATCCCCTTCAGCCCCATTTCAGCAAGCTGTAAGTGGGACTTCATTGGATTGTGCTACCAGGAGTGTACCTAGTCCGCGCAAGTGGACATCTAAGGTGTGGCGTAAGTAGAGGTATCAATAAAATTGAGACTGATGCATTTCATAGGCTTCCACTAGTTGTGTAAATGATCCATATGTCTTCTACTTGGAAATGTCAGTGTTGTCCCTGCCATAGAAGCCGTGAAGGGCTGCCACGAGTCAGAGCCATGAACCCTGCCACTGTGGGGTCTCAGCAGTCAAAACCCCCTCCAACCTTGTCCACCTGAGTGCTTGATGCTAGCATGCCAAGGTCGTGTCCATTGCGTGTGGAAGGTTTCTACCCTTGTATAGACTGTAGAGTAAGTCGAGAACCTTGTATGACTCAATACATTCCAACTCCGAGGCCACAGAGGGGTTATTACGATCTGCAAACAGCCAGTCATTTAAGGGTATAATTTGGCTAGTTAAATAGTACTGCTTAACATTTGCAAAGCCCAATCCTCTGTCATAGGGCGACTGAACATATTTATGGAAGGCAATGTGGATGTTACCGCCCGCCAATAAAAGGAACAGTATGGAGGACTGTAGTGACCGGAATGTGGAGGCTAGTATTTTTTATGAGTAATTCTGCAGCACATAAAGTATGTGGAGGAGTGAGACCATCATGAAGACTCTCCCCCTCTCCCCCCACCGGCTTCGGTGAGCATTTGGCACCCCTATGCTGCCATATCCTGTATGACGGTGGCCAGCAAGGGTTCTATTTTGAGTTCACAGGCCTGCTGCCAGCTTAGAGCAATCTGCATTCCAAGGTATTTATTATGCTTTGTCCTTTGAAGGGTAGACACTTCCCCCACATCTCTATGGTTACCTGTTATGGGCATGTTTATCGTTTTCTCCCAGTGAACCTTGAGGCGGGAAGTATCTCTATAGATATCCAAGATGTGCATTAATGTGGGTAAAGATTGTTTGGGAACTTGTGTATGTACTAAAATATTGACCTCATACAGTGAAGTCATGTCTTCTCTGGGTGACCCTTCACCGAAGTTTCTGATCTGCGCATCGCACTGGATCCGTGCCACTAATGGTTCCAATAACTAGAGTGAACAGTAGGGGCGAGAGCGGACACCTTTGCCTTGTACCCCTTTGAATAGGAATGGGCATAGATAAGGTTCCATTAAACCGGACCTCCACCCAGGTATCCTTATACAGGACCCTCACTTAGCTCTGAAAAAAGTTTCCCAAAATTCATCTGAGCCATCAGTTGGAATAAGAAGGGTCAATTCACTGAGTCGAAATCAATTAAGAAAGTGGCCCTGTGCTCGTCACAGTTCTGGGATCTTTCAAGTGCGACATTTAGATGTCTCAAGCAGTGCCAAGTGGTGTGACCTGGTATAAAGCTGTTCTTCTTATGGTGTACCAGTGACTGAATGACCTTGGTTGATTTGTTTGCCAGGCTTTTGGCCAAGATTTTAGCCTCTAGGATGATCAAAAAGATGTTACGATAGGAAGACCATTGTGCCGGGGTGTCCTGGTTTTAGGATAACCAAAATTGGCGCATCACGCAAATCATAAGGTAGTGTCCCCGTTACATAGGTCTCTTCTTAAAGTTGGAGAAGGAACGGGATCAGAAGTGAAGTGTATTTTTGGAAACATTCATGAGGAAAGCCATTTGGGTCAGGAATCTTTCCTGAAGGCATGGAGGTTATCGTTTCCAGGATTTCTTACCTTCGTATGGATTCATCTAGCTTCCGGCTGTCTGCTCCTGAAAGCCATGGAGGTTGCAAGTCCTTAACGATGGGGTTCTGGGCTTCCGCTAATGGGGGGATCCGGGTAAGTCAGATGATCCAGCGTAACACTTAATCAGGGACCGATACTCATCAGTATTTCATACAATGGCCCATACACATTCACCCAAATCCCTGATGCGCTGGGGGTCAAGTTTTAAAGACGTGAAAAATTGTTTCCTTCACAGATTCATGTTTAACAATTCTAAATACATAACTAGACCTGTAAATCAACTCTCTTTCCTCTCGGTCGATGGACCAATTAGTTGAGTAGTTGATGGTAATAGAACTAACTGACTATCTAACCAGCTAAATGATCACAGACTCTCTGTAAGTTTTATAAAGTTTATCTCAAATAAATGATTTATGCTCATTGTATACAGGCCACAATGCAAACAAAGAATCTCACATAAGGGAGAGAAAATCAATCAGCAATGCAAACAGTGTCAAACTCATCAACAATTAACAATATGCATATGAGGGAGTGGATAGATGAAGAGACATAAGTTTCAGCAAAATAATGCGAAACATTATACATATGAAGGAGTGGATAGATGAAGAGACACAAGTTTCAGAGACAAAAATATGTTTGCAAATTTATGCAAAGTACAAGTCAGCAAGGTAATACAAACCCAAAAATTCAGTGAAATACCACCCCCCTGGCCAAGGGAGTAGTGGGGGTCTCCTGAATAGAGTCAGAAGACAAAGATCTCAGGAATGGGACAGGACAGGGTCAGGAACAGCTAGGCCTCTCTGCAAACTGACGGACAGCGACGCATCACCCCTCTCTCCTCTGCACTCGATCAGAGCTCAGGCTAAGGCTAAGCAAAGGCTAAACCACACCCCCAAAGGCGCCCCAGTTATACCCTAAAACCTACATGTCCAACCCACATTAGTTGAAACAATTCATGGAACTCGACAGCTTATTGGTGGATTTAGGAGGTGGTCTGTCACACCACCAGGTTCCCATTCACAATTTCTTTGTACTCATTGTTCTATATCCTCTCCCATTTGACTCGTTCAGTTATTCCAACACTGAAACATTTCTACATTTTCTCATATATTTTTCATTCACATTCCGCAGAAGAAGTCTTGGATCCCACGGTCAGGCTCATCCGTTTAGCAGTCATACAATGTTCTCTGTGCTGCATAGCCTTGAACCTTTACACTTTCTCTGCAGCGCTCAGCACTTCTGTCTGCTTTGGCATGTCATTCTCGCTCGTTTTCTTGCCCCTCATCTATCTGGTCAACTTAAATAATTTCAGGCCCATTCGACTCACTAAGGCAAATAGAACTTAAACATTCATTAATTACATGATAATGCACTTTTCACTGTTTACCACCCACCTTTGCACTATCCCCTGTCAATATTTTTCTTAGCATAAGCTTCATGCAAAGCGGCATTATTCATTATCGTTTAAAGCAAGATGCAAGATGCGAAATGCTGCCTAAACATGCATTAGCTTTGTTTCTTTAGAAACGCAATGTAAAGTGCTAGTTCTTTCATGCATTTAGTTCACATTAGTGCACGCATGCACAAAGCGGTTTCCCACGTGTTCATGTGGTTTGCATATTAGTTTACACTGCACACTGTTAGTAAGTATTATGGGGGTGTCAATCCGAGCAGGTTTCTTTTTGCGAAATCCTGCTCCATCAATCCCCCCTCTGATGGCTTCTTGGAGCCATCATAAAATACCAACTATACCAAGTGCCATCTTTATTTATCTAAAGATCAGTAATCTTTTCTCTCTTCATCAACTTTTCATCTAACTCTTTCATCTCATCATAGTAATCTCCTTTCATATCTTCTAATTCTATCTCATCTCTTTTTCTCTTTCTTGCTTTTCGTTTGTCCTTTGATTCTGTCATCTCCTTTCTTCCATATTTACATTTGCAACATTTATATATTGTTATTGTCACTAAGGCTACTCCAGCTACTAACATTTTTGGCATTATTATTTTTCCTAAAAAAACTACTTCCAAAAGTAGAAAACCATTTTCCTATGGAAGAGAAACTCTTACCAAGTCTCTCCCAGACACCGTAAACTTCCAGTTGGGTCAAGTGTTCATGTAATTTCGTAATATTCTTAATATATCCCTCGATACCTTTACTTTTGTCAGGGATATAAGTACAGCAGTGTTGAATTTTCAACATGCCACAGACTCCACCCTCTTTTGCCAATAAAATATCAAGGGCAAGTCGATTTTGCAAAACCATTGATCTGATTGCAACCATTTCAGTGTCAATCATCAAGAACCCACCAGCAGTATCTGTTGATAAACGATCAACCACTGTGGACAATCTTCGAATTTTATGCAAATTCAGAACGACTCCAACTGAGGGTATCAGTGCACCAAAGATATCACCTACTATTTCTGAGAAACTAGCTCTCTTGTTACGTGTTAGTCCTTGTTTTATTTAATTGATTCTGTTGTTACTTTTGTCTACATGGTAGACCTTTGGAAAAACAATTGCAAAATAACAACTACCATACCAGTGTGCTGGCAATCTGTAATAGGCTTTCTTACCACACACATAATAGACTCCTGGGAAAACAGGATCAGTTCCACCCTTCAATCCCCAACCTCCAGTAATTTAGAAGGTATGCTCACATTCACTAATACCAATGAAATAATTGTTATAGTTAGTCTTTAGTTTAAGCAAACAAATTTTCCCTCTTTGATACCAATCCAGGGACATTGCAGCGTATGTCTCACCTTTCTCATAATTTCCTTCTCTAAATGCCCATGGTGGTACCTGTGACTCTTGTTCAGCAGCTTTTCTTTGGAAACTTTCTCTTCTATATTCTACCATATCTATGAATACCTTTTCTTCAACCAGCAAACGACATGTTAAATTATTTTTATAAGCATATTCTATATCTAATGTCTTGGTAATATGGAAGAATTCTCCCATATACCGTGCATTTTACTACTTAAAACCTTGTTCAGCTCCTTTATTATAGGTATCTCTGAAAATACTAAATCTATATTAGAATAATGGTACTCCAGCTTTCTCGTCACATAGAATAGGCTGGTTAAGACACTGCAAGACACACCATAGGTTAAAGGAAGGTGGTGATAAGTCACCCCTTCTGAGACAGACGAAGGAAATTGCATGCACACATAACAATCACTCATATTCATTGTATTAACGTACTCCTACAACAATTTAGTAAAAACATTTAACGAGAAATCACTAATTGATTTATCATGCTGGAGAATACTTCCATCTATCTGTTCTATGTTAGTATTAGGGGTTTCTTTAGTAACATCACTCACTCCTTCACTTTTTACATCATTAGTATTGTTTCCATAATTAGTTTCTATTAGAATAGGTACAATGGTAGTTAGTATTATCCACATAAATGTCAGTAAAAAGACACTACATAAGCAAGCTTTAATACATCTACGTTTTAGACTAGATTTTGGATGTTCAGTCACCTTTGCTTCGGCCATTTTTGTGTTTTATTAAAAAATGTAAAAATCTAAATCTATACAAACTCTAAATTTAAATCTGAAAAATAGTGTAATCCTACACTTCAAGGCTTTTCTTCTTTACCCCTCTCTTTTATTTCTTTTCTTTAAGTCTTCTGAATCATTCAGTTCATTTCGTCTGACAAAGTTTCACCTTAAAATTTCACAGTTCTTTTAAGGTGGTCTTAATTTGTTTTCATCCACTTGTTCAGTGTCAGTACTGTCCTTTTCTTTACTTGGATCTGAGCTTTCAATTACTTCCAAGATCACACACGTCCATTCCGGTGCTGTGTACTTTCTGCTTGGAATTCTTACTCTCTTTGTTTTTCGTACTGACTCTTCTTGTTCTGTTTGACTTGTGACCTCATTTATTTGCTCTGGTCTTTTCTTTGACTTTCTCCTCACAAGAGTGTATTTCAGTCTTTTCACTCCACTTGGCCAATTGTCACCTCGTCTTGGCCTTTTAACTTGAACTACTTGTTCACCTTCTCCATCTGGTTCACAAGTTCTCTTATTTGGCCTTTCTTCTATCTGTTCTTCCTCTTGACTTTCAGTAACTTCTCTTTCTTCTGGTTCAACCGCAGTCTTATGAGACCCAGTAACTGGTGCCCACTCTACTTGACTTGTGCTTGGCTGTTCATCATCTGTTTGTCCATCAGAATCTGTTATTCTGGATTCTTCAGCTTCACACACTTGAGCCGCTGGTCTTTGGCTTTTCTTTACCAGTTGCTGCTCTTCTTGTCTTTCAAGTCGACTTGGGACTCTTCTGGTATGGCTGGCATGGATCCAGTTTGGCAAACCACCACACTTCACTGCTGTTGTCATCACCAGAATCACCTGGTAAGGTCCGTTGCACCTGGGTTCTAAACACGATTTCCTCACGTGTTTCTTGACGAGAACCCACTCACCAGGACTCAGATCATGAGCTTGATTCGGCTGTGTTGCAGTGGCATCTTCTCCAACCTGGCGAGACACAGAACGCACCAGATCAGCCAATCCTCTGCAATAATCAAGCACTAGATCATCAGATATATTCATCAGTTTGTTTGCTGGTATAAATGCTTGCCTCATTGCTCTTCCCATCAGGACTTCATCTGGACTCAAACCCGTCTTTTTGTCAGGAATGCTTCTAAGACTCATCAATACAAGGGGTAAAGCATCAGGCCATTTCAGTGTTGTGGATGCACACACCTTTCCTAATCTAGATTTTATTGTGCCGTTTATCTGCTCAACCACTCCAGATGCTTCGGGTCGATAAGCACAGTGCAGCTTCTGTTCAATCTGTAATGCTGCACAGATCATCCAAATTATCTCATTATTAAAATGGGTTCCTCTATCTGTTTCTAAAGTGACTGGAAATCTGAATCTAGGTATTAGCTCTCGTAGGAGGAGCTTTGCGACAGTTAGACTGTCATTCCTTCTCGTTGGGTATGCTTCCACCCAGCGAGAAAACAAGCAGACAACAACCAACACATATTTCAGCCCGTTGCACGGGGGGAGTTCTATGAAGTCCAACTGAAGTCGGGTAAATGGACCTGCTGCTTTTCCAATTCGCCCCCAAGTAACCACTGTCTTCCTGCCTGGATTCTGCTGCTGGCAGGTGACACACCTCTGGCAGAGACTCTCTGCAATGACCCTGAACTTTGGGTTATACCATGATTGCTTGAAGAGCCTGATCATTGCATCTCTTCCAATATGTGCAATTCTATGGTATACCCTGGCCATATGGGATAGTAAACTATCTCGCATGACTGGTCTTTCGTCTATATAAATCCACACCTCGTCCTCAGCTCTCTTTCTGCAGCCTGAATTTTTCCAGATTTCTTTTTCCTCATCACTTGCCTCTTCCTGTAACTGCCTAATCTTATCCCAAGTTTCAAAAGAAGAAGAAAACATAAGATGGCAATTGGTATTTTCTTTTTCAATCCCTCTGTTTAGGGCAATTAAATTTCGTTCACAGAAACGCGCTACTTGATCTGCGTTTCTGTTGCCCCTCATCACAGTCATCTCCTGACTTATGTGCGGAACATTTGACCACTGCAATTCTTTTGGGCAATTGTAAAGCATCCAATAAATCTTTTACAGTTTTGCTGTTCCTTATAGGGGAACCTGAAGAAGTCAGAAATCCCCTTTGCATCCATAGCTGCCCAAAATCATGGACAACCCCGAATCCATATTGGCTATCAGTAAATATAGATACCCTCAGGCTTTTGGCAATTTTGCACGCTCTAATCAGAGCTATCAATTCAGAAATTTGAGCAGAGTTTACCCCTTTTAGACAGGATGCTTCTAAAACTCCCGCTATGGTACAAACAGCATAGGCAGAACATAATTCTCCTTTTTCATTTCTTAAACATGATCCGTCAACAAACATCTCACAGTCTGATTCCTCTAATGGGACGTCCTCAATATCGGGCCTGGGTCTTGTGCACAACTCTGTCACATCCAAACAATCATGATCCGCCTCTTCTCTCACTTCCTCACAATATGAATTCGGCAACAGAGTTGCCAGATTTACTGTATTGCACCTTACCACGGTCACATTTTCAGCACCCAAGATCACTCTTTCATACTTAGTCAGCTGACTAGAGGTCATGTACTGCGTCCTCGTGCATATCAAAAGGATCTCAACTGAATGTGGCACATACACCTTGACTGGATGTCCCATCACAATTGCTTCACTCTGTTCCAGACTCACATAAGTAGCAGCTACTGCTTTTAAACAGCCTGGCAATACTGCAGCTACTGAATCCAAAGTAGCAGAAAAATATGCTACTGGACGTCGTGCCATTCCATGTTTTTGAGTTAAAACTGAAAGTGCACACCCATCTCTTTCACAACAGTACAATGCAAAATCCTTTGCATAATCTGGCATTCCCAATGCAGGTGCTCTACAAAGACTGTTTCGCAGTTTAGTAAAAGCTTCCATACTTTCATCATCTAACACAATCGGATCTTTCACATCCTTTCGTGTCAACCTCTGTAGAGGTTTTGCAATCAGTGAGAAACCACTGATCCATTGCCTACAGTATCCAACCATTCCCAAAAACATTCGGACTTCTTTCTGAATGGTAGGTGGGCTCATTTGTTTAATCACCCTAATTCTTTCTGGTGTCACCTTTCTGACTCCCTTTTCCATTTTGTGTCCTAGGTATTGGACTTCCTGTTTGCAAAATTGTTATTTTGCTGGCGACACTTTGTGTCCTCCTTCTGCCAAATGGTTCAGTAAGGCAATGGTATCTGTCACACATGCCACTCGGGTCTTTGATGCCACAAGTAGGTCATCAATGTACTGAACCAAAACTGAATTTCCTGGCATGACTAAAGTCTCCAGATACCTTTTTAGAATCTGATTAAAGATTGAAGGACTTTCTGTGTACCCTTGAGGAACTCGGCACCATGCCAAAACACGGTCTCCGAACCGGAATGCAAAAAGATATTGGCTTTCCGGATGTAAAGGAATCGAGAAAATGCTTGGCACAAATCAATCACTGTGTACCATTCAGAATCGCATGGAATTTGGTAAAGGATTACTGCTGGATTTGGTACTACTGGACAACAGGGTACTACAATTTTATTAATTTTCCTTAAATCCTGTACTATTCTATATTTTCCACTTGGCTTTTTAATTCCTATGAAAGGCGAATTACAAGCACTACCCATTATTTCTTTCAAAATTCCTTGTTCAATCAGTTGGTCAATCACAGGAGTGGCTCTTGCAATTACTTCTTAACTCATTTTGTACTGAGGTGGGTTTGGATACACAGCACCCTCTTTCATGGTAACCTGAAACGGATCTACATTTGTCATTAGGCCAAACTCCTTTCCCGTAAAGTCCCATACATCCGACCTCACTGTACCTTTTAATTCTTCGGGCAAACTCTCTTCTGTGAGAAGTGAAAACAACTCATCCACTTCTGTCCCTTGCTTCGCTAACATCATCTTGAATTCGACATCCTCATCAGGTGTCTGAAACGCAATACCATCTGGTGTACAATAGATGGTACAATTCATTTTGCACAATAAATCTCTTCCCAAGAGATTTACTGGACTCGAGTCACATACCACGACCGATGCATGTCTCTGAAACTCCCAATATGAACTTCTATTGGATTTGTGACTGGGGTTCTAATATGCTTATTTGAGACTCCTACAACTTGGATAGTTTCTCCCGAGAGGGGTAGGTTTGGAATTTCTGCTGCTCTAACAGTAGAACGGGTAGCACCAGTGTCCACTAGGAATGTAATGTCATTACCTTCCACTTTTCCGTCAACAAATGGACCTGACTGGTCTACCGCTAAAGATGCGCCAAGTACGCACTCTTCCTCCCCCCTCAGGCACCGTCATTGAGATGAGTCCGAATCACTCTCATTGCACTGCAACCAGTATTGCGGAACCATTTTCACATTTTGATTCTTACCAACTTGATCACCTCCATGAAATCCAGTGTTCGCACCGTATATCTGTACTTGAGCATTCACAATATTGGGCATGGGAGCTTGTGGCACCTGTAACTGTGGAGCAACTACCTGCTGCTGCTGTTGATTCACACCCACCTCATTCTGCATCTGTGGATTTAAATTTTGATTTACCCCATTATTCTTTTGAGCGGATCTACACTCGTTCTTCCAATGTCCATACTTTCCGCACGCATGACAAGGAAATTTCTTCCTAGCCTCTTCTTTACTCATTTTTCCTCTACCTCTACCTCCATTGGGTACCTGACCATTTTGATTCTGACCATTCATCTGGTAACCTGTTTGAGAATTATTATTTACTTCTTGCTGTTCTGCTACCTTCACTTGTGCCCACATCATTTTCTCCTTTAATTTTTTATGTCTTGATTCAATGTCATCACTACAATACTTTGCATACCTCAAAATGTTGTCAATTGTTTTGCTCTGCCAACAAATCAAATGCTGCTGAATCATATTACTAATATCCGGTTTCAATCCAAACACAAAACGATACACAAAATGTCCCATATCTTTGTCTCCAATGATCTCAAACCCGCAGTACTGTTTAAATACCTGCAACAACCTTTCATAATAAGCATGCACTGACTCCTTTGATTCTTGGGTCGCTCTGTCAATCTTTACCCAATCTGTTTCTTTAGGGGAAATTTTCCTTTTCAAAAAGGTGATTACCTGATTATACTTTTTCATCACCTCATCAGATGGTGCACCTGTTTTAGGATCTCTAGGGTATTCTTCTTTTGGACAATCAACAGTAATTTTACATTCTGTCCACAAATCGGCAGGGACGACAATCTCAAACAAACCATCTAAATCTTTTAACAAAACCTTTGAAACCCTCACAAACCTCTCTACCTGTTTATACCACTCAACTGGTTTCCCTTAACCTGGGAAAATCATTTGTGAAAGACAATATATCCTGCCTTGTCCAAGGGACGTGCACATATACACCACCTGGAACTTCTCTCATCGGACACGCCCTTTCAACTTGTTCTGTCTCTCTTAACAGAAACATCGATGCTCCTTTTCCAGCTGCCTCTTCTTTCTTTTTCGTCCATCTACCTTTCCACCGTTCAACATCTCCCCATTTTTTCAGAATATTCATCAACTCTTTTATCTGTAATCTTTTTCCTGACGCATTCAAACTCTCCAAATCCTTTTCAGTAAAGACCAATCTGTACGATTTCTGCAACACCTTTGACTTCTCTATATCTATTTTATATTCACTAGCAGCCTCTGCTATTTTCTCATGAAGATTTCTCGCTCTCCAAGTAATACTTTTATACAAAAACAACAGCTCTTCATCTCGGTAAGTCCCTAGTCTATCTGGACTTATTGTTCCAATAATCATCTCTTCCAGATCTACTTTCAATTGGCTCACATTTATACTCTGTGGTTGAGATTTTTGCTTTTCCATTCCCTTTATCCAATCATTTAATTCCTCGGGTGAAGGACCTGCTGAACGCCCTGTCGCTGAGATAACATTCGGCCCTATTCTCCTTGGATCTATTTGTACACTTCTTCTAGGGGTTTCTGTTATCAACTCACAAACCGGAAAATCTAACAAGGTAGTATTCGTGTCAGCCTGTCCATCCTCATCCGCTGCCGTCACTATTCCATTCCTGATGCTACTCCTAGGAACTGCTAACGTATGTACTTTTGATACATTCTGTTTCTCCCCATACAATGGAACTACGGGACCAATTGTTACCGGTACCGTCATTGCTTCTGCATTTAGACTTAACTGATTTATTTTCTGGATCTGCTCTACCCTTGCCTTATTTAATATGTCCATTTCTTTTTCTCATACTACCCTAGCTATTTCCGTAACCTGTGGGGTTAATCGAGTTAGACTAAACAATGTGGACGAACCCACTGCATGTATGTTTTACAATCACTTATGTGGTAAGTACCTGGACCCATTAGGTGTATTTAAAAGACCCCTCACACACCAACCTGGTTGGTGTCATGCTTCATCATTGGGGTCCCAACCGGGTGGGCGAGTGCCCCCCGGTTGTGCTACAACGCCTGATTACAGCGGAGCTGGTGTGGTGTGAATATGTGATGTGACGTGAATTTTATTAAAAATATCTCTGAGAATCCTTGCATGTGAAATATATTAATGGCGGCTCAGGATATGGTTAAAAATATGTGGTGCAACTACCAGGAGGTTATTACCCTTAGTTGACTATGTGATGTGGTCTACATGTTTCAGCCCGTAAAAGGATGTATGGAAGGGCTTTCTTCAGGACCGGGTTAGTGAGACTAGTGAGTGGCAAAGGTGAAAATAGCCACGTGAAAAGAAGTGACGTGCCTACACACGCGCTAAGGTGTGTGGTCTGAGTGTCGGCGTACTTACAGACACTTTGTCAAAAAAACCTGTTGGGGAAAGAAAGGACAAGACAAGACACATACATTTGAGCAACATAAAATGCAATCTTTAAAAGGTGCTGTAGTCGTTGTCTTGGTGACTACCACTGTGATTGTTTACTTGGCCAAGAAGTGGCGGCACATGCTGTCGACGTAGTGCACTGGCTCGTGACATGCAGCGCATTGAATGAATTGCAACTGGCTTCATGTGAAGCCTTGGTGAAATCGGGGCGCGCTGATCTGGACAGATGATGGCTACACGTATAACTTAAACTTGCGGTCAAGTGGCGCGCTGTATAGCAAGTGGTGGCCACACGTGTAATATCAACATGCGGTCAAGTGGCGCGCTGTGTGGCATATGCTAGCCACACGTGTAATGTTACCATGCGGTCATGTTGTGCGCTATACTTAGCTTGAAAAGGCCGCACGTGTGATAGAAACAAGCAGTCATGTGACCCAGTGCGCTATTAAAAATGATGTAGATAGGCGAAAAAGCGTGATGTCAAAAGTCATATTTACACTATATTAAGGTTTTGGGCAGCTAATCGAGGCTCGGGAGGGGTCTCATCCGGTGTCCCAATCTAAAGTAAATGGGAAGAGTAGCGGCATAGTAAGTACGGAGGTCCGTGTGTGCTCGTAAGTCTACGGGGTGAGGAGAGGACGCGCAACCTTACTTGGTCTCGGTGAGTATCCCGCTTTGAACCTGCTGTGGTTTCCCGAAGTCCCGGCTGGTGTGGGACGCCGCGGAGGAGTGCGCTTTTAAGTAGGTGAGCTCTGCCTGATACGTGCTGATGAGACCGTACCCCGACTGTGAGTCAATGCGCATGCGCGTGCATGCGCTCTGTGACCCGGGGAAGCTCTCGCCTGCCTGAAGTGTTGGGGGAATTCCGGCGGCCATATTAGAGTGGCCCAATTGAGAGTAAAAATAATGTGGGCACTTACAAAGCATCGAAGAGCCCCGTGTGTGATGGGTATGATCACGAGGATGGGGGGGAATAAATTATCGCGGTCCACGAAATAACTCTACATGGACTCAGGGGGGGAAAACGTCCAAGTCCTAGGTGCCTAGTGCCAGCAAACAGGTTGGGGCCCCTGACCTCATACATGAGTGATCAGAACGGGCCTCGTGGGTGTAGATAGGGGAAAGCAAGCCAACAAGGGGTGCTTTAAATCCGCGGTGGTGGTGTAGCTGCCATGTATGTTGGTGGCGCTTGTCATGGGGACGTATGGAGGGTGTTCAGGTATGGACACTAGTATATGGCGTTCGGAATGGAACACATGGGATAAAGTGGGGCGGCCATCCGTAGTTATTGTCTGCAATGGAGTATGTTGATGACCTTACGGCCTTCTGAGGCTATTCCATGGAATGTTGTCGTTGAGGCCCGTTTTGTGACTGGATAAGCGATAGATCCATCTTTGTTCTTTTTCCAGAAGGCGACTCTGTATGTTTGGTAGGTTGGAGTCCAGTGCTTCAATGACGACCCAACACATGTCATTGGTTGTGTGGCCTACTTCCGGGAAGTGGTTAGTCATCCGTGTGGTGTTCTTTTTACATCTAATGATGCTGCGGTGTTTGCAGATTCTGGTCTTGACTTTGCGGTTTGTCATCCCAATGTAAGTGAGATTACAGGGGTATATGATGCGATAGATGACGTGTGCCATAGTACAGTTTGTGTGTTGTCTTAGTTGCCACGTCTTCCCCGGTTCCAGATTGAGGCTCTTTGTGGATTCAGTGATGTGGCACACACTGCAATTCCCACAGGGGAAGTGACCGACAACATTGGGAAGTCCCCACGCATTTAGGACTGTGTTGGCAGACTTCTGCAGCTGTGCTGGTCGTGTGGATACTATGGCATCTTTGATGGACCTAGCCTTTTTGTGTGATAAGAGCGGAGTTTCCCAGTTTAGGTTGCCTGTCTTAAGTATCTGCCAGTGTTTCTTTATGATGTGTGAGACCTTATGTGAAACGGTATTGAAAGTGGTTACGCATGTGAGCGGTGTGGGAGTGGGTTCGCGTATCTGTGTTTCAATTGGTCCTTCACGGTTTTGATTCCGTGCCCGTTTCTTGGCTTTCTCTGTAATCCGTTTCGGATAGCCTCGCTGCTGTAGCTTGGTGCTTAGATCTTTGGCTTGGTGTTTGTAATCCCCTATGTCACTGCAGTTTCTGCGGAGCCGGAGGTACTGTCCGTAGGGGAGATTTTCGCGCAGAGATCTTGGATGGAAGCTGGAGAAGTGTAGGAGGGAGTTGCGGGTAGTTGGTTTGAAATGGGTTTTGCTCTTCAGGAACCCTCCTTCAGCTTCTATGTCCAAGTCTAAGAACGTGGTCTTATTATGGTCGAAGCTATGTGTGAATTTGAGATTGGGGTCGCAAGTGTTCAGCCATTCGCAGAATGTCATGAGCGACTCGGTATCTCCTTCCCAAATCAGTAGAATATCGTCTATGTAGCGTTTGTAGAACCTGATTTGGGGGATCCGTGGCATGTTGTTGTCGAGTAAGTATCTGGTCTCGAAGTAGTATACGTAAAGTCCGGCCACGCTGGGGGCGAAAACGCTCCCCATTGAGGTACCGTGCTTCTGTAGGTAGAGTTGGCCCTCAAACTCAAAGAAGTTTTCTTTCAGTGCTAGCGTAGCACATTCCAGGCTGAATCTCTTCGAGGTCTGGTATTGCCAGTTGGTCTTGTCGAGGGCGACTTTCAATACTTGCAGGGTGTCGTCTTGCGGGAGAATGGTGTAGAGACTCTCCACTTCAAGACTCACCAGGAATGAAGTATCTGGGTTGTAGGCCAGGGTGTTGATTAGCCTTAGGAGGTCTTTGGTATCTTTAAGATAAGTGCTAGTGGACTGGACAATTGGTTGTGGAAAAAAGTCACAGTAGCGTGATAGGGGTTCGAGTAGAGACCCTATGCCCGATACAATGGGGCGCCCCGGTGGGGGTAGTCTGTTTTTGTGTGTTTTGGGTACTATGTAAAAATATGGTATTTTCCCTGGAGTGGTTGTTAGGAATTTGGCTTCACTTGTCATGATTTGCCCTGTGGTCTCTGCTTCTTCAACCAGTGCATTGATGCATGTTCTGAGGGTTTTGCTCGGATCCTGAGTTAGTTTCTCGTAGTTCTTGGTGTCACTGAGCAGTCGTTCACATTCCAGGCGGTAATCCTCTTTGTTGAGGATGACGGTGCCACCGCCCTTGTCAACTGGTTTTATGACAATGGCGTTGTTCGTTCTCAGTGATTGTAGGGCTTGGCGTTCTGCATTGCTGGTATTCTGGATGGTGTGTTCTTCCTTTAGTGCTTCAATTTCTTTGAATACAGCTTGTTCATAGACAGTGACTTCTGGTGGTATTGCACTTGGTGGTGGCATGAAGGTGGACTTTACTCTGAAGTGGATGTCTCCCTGCTGTTCAGTTGCAGGTTGGGGTGGTGAGTTTTCAAAAAATGCCTTTAATTTCAGTTTGCGGAAGAACTCCGCCAGCTCACAATGTAACTGAAATTTATCTAGTCTAGCTGTTGGTGCGTATCCGAGTCCTTTTTCTAGGACTGCAAGTTCTGTTGGTGTCAAATCATGGGATGAGAGATTGGTTACGAGGCTCATCTCGTGCTGGGGCCTGATTGTTGGTCCTTTGTTTTGCTCCTCGTCTGAGCTCCTTGGTGCTGATCGTCCTCCCAGTGGACTTGATTTGTTCGACGTCTTCTTCCGCGTCCCCGTGGGCCTCCTCCTAAAAAAGGGAACTGATGGTTCTGGTTCATATAGGGTGGGGGTGGTGGCGGTCCGAAAGGCGGGTTCCAGCCGTATCCATATTGTGGATGCATCTGGGGGTATGGGGCCGGATAGTGCATGTTGGCCCCTGGTGGCCCTTGGGCCCATGGTTGTTGCCAGCCGGTGTTTCTTCCTCTCCCCTGCTGCCTTTTCCGATAGCTGCCTGAGCTGGAGCCACTGCTCCCAGAGGAGTCTTCATCTGAGGATCCCCCTGATGTATCCGGTCTTTTCGGGTGTTTATATTCGGTGTTTGCGTAGGGGTACGTTTTTACATAAGAGAATTTTGTCAAATCCTTCAGGAATTTATTGATCTTAGTTTGGGTCAGGCTCTCTTTGTATTCATTTACCTCCTTGTTGGTTTCATCCAGTTTTTTCTTGAATGAGGTTAGTGTTGTTTTGAAATGAGCCTCAGTTGCTTGGATTTGAATTAGGATGGCCTCAGAGAGGCGTTTGGCTGACTGGATGATGAGAATGATCCAGTCGCGTGTGCATCGCCATGCTATCTGGGCCCAGTCCTTGCGGAAGGTGGCGTCTTCCAGGAAGATTCGAGGAGCATTAGTGACGATGAGTCCTCTTGGGGCTGTGTTGCTTCTAAGGTATTCGGTGAGGATTACGCCATGGAGGATTGTTCTTATTCGATTGCGTTTCTTCTCATTTAGACTTTCCCAATCGGCAGTTTGGGCAATAGATGTCGCTACGTTGAAATCTGCCAATAAGGGAGGGTTTGACAAGATGTTGTTGACATCGTCCAGAGTGAACCCCAGGCCTGGATTTTCTACCATTCTGTGACTTATCGCTTTGTCAACTGCCTTTTTATAAAATGTGAACGTAAGCTCTCACAGCTGTGCGCTGCGTAGTTATAGGGAAACCAGGGGAGAGCAAGGGATATGTGGGGTACGTCCTTATCCCCAGTGTAATGCTAGACTAAACAATGTGGACGAACCCACTACATGTATGTTTTGCAATTACTTATGTGGTAAGTACCTGGACCCATTAGGTGTACTTAAAAGACCCCTCACACACCAACCTGGTTGGTGTCATGCTTCATCATTGGGGTCCCAACCGGGTGGCCGAGTGCCCCCTGGTTGTGCTACAACGCCTGATTACAGCGGAGCTGCTGTGGTGTGAATATGTGATGTGACGTGAATTTTATTAAAAATATCTCTGAGAATCCTTGCCTGTGAAATTTATTAATGGCGGCTCAGGATATGGTTAAAAATATGTGGTGCAACTACCAGGAGGTTATTACCCTTAGTTGACTATGTGATGTGGTCTACATGTTTCAGCCCGTAAAAGGATGTTTGGAAGGGCTTTCTTCAGGACTGGGTTAGTGAGACTAGTGAGTGGCAAAGGTGAAAATAGCCACGTGAAAAGAAGTGAAGTGCCTAGACATGCGCTAAGGTGTGTGGTCTGAGTGTCGGCGTACTTACAGACACTTTGTCAAAAAAACCTGTTGGGGAAAGAAATGACAAGACAAGACACATAAATTTGAGCAACATAAAATGCAATCTTTAAAAGGTGCTGTAGTCATTGTCTTGGTGACTACCACTGTGATTGTTTACTTGGCCAAGAAGTGGCGGCGCATGCTGTTGACGTAGTGCACTGGCTCGTGACATGCAGCGCGTTGAATGAATTGCAACTGTCTTCATGTGAAGCCTTGGTGAACTCGGGGCGCGCTGATCTGGACAGATGATGGCCACACGTATAACTTAAACATGCGGTCAAGTGGCGTGCTGTATAGCAAGTGGTGGCCACACGTGTAATATCAACATGCGGTCAAGTGGCGCGCTGTGTGGCATATGCTGGCCACACGTGTAAGGTTACCATGTGGTCATGTTGCGCGCTATACTTCGCTTGAAAAGGCCACACGTGTGATAGAAACAAGCAGCCATGTGACCCAGTGCGCTATCAAAAACTATGTAGATAGGCGAAAAAGCGTGATGTCAAAAGTCATGTTTACACTATATTAAGGTTTTGGGCAGCTAATCGAGGCTCGGGAGGGTCTCATCCGGTGTCCCAATCTAAAGTAAATGGGAAGAGTAGCGGCATAGTAAGCACGGAGGTCCGTGTGTGCTCGTAAGTCTACGGGGTGAGGAGAGGACGCGCAACCTTACTTGGTCTCGGTGAGTATCCTGCTTTGAACCTGCTGTGGTCTTCCGTAGTCCCGGCTGGTGTGGGACGCCGCGGAGGAGTGCGCTTTTAAGTAGGTGAGCTCTGCCTGATACGTGCTGATGAGACTGTACCCCGACTGTGAGTCAATGCGCATGCGTGCGCAAGCGCTGTGACCCGGGGAAGCTCTCGCCTGCCTGAAGTGTTGGGGGAATTCCGGCGGCCATATTAGAGTGGCCCAATTGAGAGTAAAGATAATGTGGGCACTTACAAAGCATCGGAGAGCCCCGTGTGTGATGGGTATGATCACGAGGATGGGGGGGAATAAATTATCGCGGTCCCCGAAATAACTCTACATGGACTCAGGGGGGTGAAAATGTCCCAAGTCCTAGGTGCCTAGTGCCAGCAAACAGGTTGGCCCCCTATAGTAGTGGGGGTAGCACATTCCAGGATGAATCTCTTCGAGGTCTGGTATTGCCAGTTGGTCTCGTCGAGGGCGGCTTTCAATACTTGCAGGGTGTCGTCTTGCGGGAGACTGGTGTAGAGACTCTCCACGTCAAGACTCACCAGGAATGAAGTATCTGGGTTGTAGGCCAGGGTGTTGATTAGCCTTAGGAGGTCTTTGGTATCTTTAAGATAAGTGCTAGTGGACTGGACCATTGGTTGCAGAAAAAAGTCACAGTAGCGTGATAGGGGTTCGAGTACAGGCCTTATGCCTGATACAATGGGCGCCCGGTGGGAGGTAGTCTGTTTTTGTGTGTTTTGGGTACTATGTAAAAATATGGTATTTTCCCTGGAGTGGTTGTTAGAATTTGGCTTCACTTGTCGTGATTTGCCCTGTGGTCTCTGCTTCTTCAACCAGTGCATTGATGCGTGTTCTGAGGGTTTCGCTCGGATCCTGAGTTAGTTTCTCGTAGTTCTTGGTGTCACTGAGCAGTCGTTCACATTCCAGGCGGTAATCCTCTTTGTTGAGGATGAGGGTGCCACCGCCCTTGTCAGCTGGTTTTATGACAATGGCGTTGTTCGTTCTCAGTGATTGTAGGGCTTGGCGTTCTGCATTGCTGGTGTTCTGGAAGGTGTGTTCTTCCTTTAGTTCTTCAATTTCTTTGAATACAGCTTGTTCATAGACAGTGACTTCTGGTGGTATTGCACTTGGTGGTGGCATGAAGGTGGACTTTACTCTGAAGTGGGTGTCTCCCTGCTGTTCAGTTGCAGGTTGGGGTGGTGAGTTTTCAAAAAATGCCTTTAATTTCAGTTTGCGGAAGAACTCCGCCAGCTCACAATGTAACTGAAATTTATCTAGTCTAGCTGTTGGTGCGTATCCGAGTCCTTTTTCTAGGACTGCAAGTTCTCTTGGTGTCAAATCATGGGATGAGAGATTGGTTACGAGGCTCATCTCGTGCTGGGGCCTGGTTGTTGGTCCTTTGTTTTGCTCCTCGTCTGAGCTCCTTGGTGCTGATCGTCCTCCCAGTGGACTTGATTTGTTCGACGTCTTCTTCCGCGTCCCCGTGGGCCTCCTCCTAAAAAAGGGAACTGATGGTTCTGGTTCATATAGGGTGGGGGTGGTGGCGGTCCGAAAGGCGGGTTCCAGCCGTATCCATATTGTGGATGCATCTGAGGGTATGGGGCTGGATAGTGCATTTTGGCCCCTGGTGGCCCTTGGGCCCATGGTTGTTGCCAGCCGGTGTTTCTTCCTCTCCCCTGCTGCCTTTTCCGGTAGCTGCCTGAGCTGGAGCCACTGCTCCCAGATGAGTCTTCATCTGAGGATCCCCCTGATGTATCCGGTCTTTACGGGGTTTATATTCGGTGTTGTGTAGGGGTAAGTTTTTACATAAGAGAATTTTTTCAAATCCTTCTGGAATTTATTGATCTTAGTTTGGGTCAGGCTCTCTTTGTATTCATTTATCTCCTTGTTGGTTTCATCCAGTTTTTTCTTGAATGAGGTTAGTGTTGTTTTGAAATAAGCCTCGGTTGCTTGGATTTCAATAAGGATGGCCTACATAGACGATATTCTACTGATTTGGGAAGGAGATACCGAGTCGCTCATGACATTCTGCGAATGGCTGAACACTTGCGACCCCAATCTCAAATTCACGCATAGCTTCGACCATAATAAGACCACGTTCTTAGACTTGGACATAGAAGCTGAAGGAGGGTTCCAGAAGAGCAAAACCCATTTCAAACCAACTGCCCGCAACTCCCTCCTACACTTCTCCAGCTTCCATCCAAGATCTCTGCGTAAAAATCTCCCCTACGGACAGTACCTCCGGCTCCGCAGAAACTGCAGTGACATAGGGGATTACAAACACCAAGCCAAAGATCTAAGCACCAAGCTACAGCAGCGAGGCTATCCGAAACGGATCACAGAGAAAGCCAAGAAACGGGCACGGAATCAAAACCGTGAAGGACTAATTGAAACACAGATACGCGAACCCACTCCCACACCGCTCACACGCGTAACCACTTTCAATACCGTTTCACCTAAGGTCTCACACATCATAAAGAAACACTGGCAGATACTTAAGACAGGCAACCTAAACTGGGAACCTCCGCTCTTATCACACAAAAAGGCTAGGTCCATCAAAGATGCCATAGTATCCACACGACCAGCACAGCTGCAGAAGTCTGCCAACACAGTCCTAAATGCGTGGGGACTTCCCAATGTTGTCGGTCACTTCCCCTGTGGGAATTGCAGGGTGTGCCACATCACTGAATCCACAAAGAGCATCAATCTGGAACCGGGGAAGACGTGGCAACTAAGACAACACACGAACTGTACTATGGCACACGTCATCTATCGCATCATATACCCCTGTAATCTCACTTACATTGGGATGACAAACCGCAAAGTCAAGACCAGAATCTGCAAACACCGCAGCACCATTAGATGTAAAAAGAACACCACACGGATGACTAACCACTTCCTGGAAGTAGGCCACACAACCAATGACATGCGTTGGGTCGTCATTGAAGCACTGGACCCCAACCTACCAAACATACAGAGTCGCCTTCTGGAAAAAGAACAAAGATGGATCTATCGCTTATCCAGTCACAAAACGGGCCTCAACGACAACATTCCATGGAATAGCCTCAGAAGGCCGTAAGGTCATCAACATACTCCATTGCAGACAATAACTACGGATGGCCGCCCCACTTTATCCCATGTGTTCCATTCCGAACGCCGTATACTAGTGTCCATACCTGAACACCCTCCATACGTCCCCATGACAAGCGCCACCAATATACATGGCAGCTACACCACCACCGCGGATTTAAAGCACCCCATGTTGGCTTGCTTTCCCCTATCTACACCCACGAGGCCCTTTCTAATCACTCATGTATGAGTTCAGGGGCCCCAACCTGTTTGCTGGCACTAGGCACCTAGGACTTGGACGTTTTCACCCCCCTGAGTTCATGTAGAGTTATTTCGTGGACCACGATAATTTATTCCCCCCCATCCTCGTGATCATACCCATCACACACGGGGCGCTCTGATGCTTTGTAAGTGCCCACATTATCTTTACTCTCAATTGGGCCACTCTAATATGGCCGCTGGAATTCCCCCAACACTTCAGGCAGGCAAGAGCTTCCCCGGGTCACAGCGCGCATGCGCGCGCATGCGCATTGACTCACAGTCTGGGTACGGTCTCATCAGCACGTATCGGGCAGAGCTCACCTACTTAAAAGCGCACTCCTCCGCGGCGTCCCACACCAGCCGGGACGGGAGACCACAGCAGGTTCAAAGCGGGATACTCACCGAGACCAAGTAAGGTTGCGCGTCCTCTCCTCACCCCGTAGACTTACGAGCACACACGGACCTCCGTGCTTACTATGCCGCTACTCTTCCCATTTACTTTAGATTGGGACACCGGATGAGACCCCTCCCGAGCCTCGATTAGCTGCCCAAAACCTTAATATAGTGTAAATATGACTTTTGACATCACGCTTTTTCGCCTATCTACATCGTTTTTAATAGCGCACTGGGTCACATGGCTGCTTGTTTCTATCACACGTGTGGCCTTTTCAAGCTAAGTATAGCGCACAACATGACCGCATGGTAACATTACACGTGTGGCCAGCATATGCCACACAGCGCGCCACTTGACCGCATGTTGATATTACACGTGTGGCCACCACTTGCTATACAGCGCGCCACTTGACTGCATGTTTAAGTTATACGTGTGACCATCATCTGTCCAGATCAGCGCGCCCCGAGTTCACCAAGGCTTACATGAAGCCAGTTGCAATTCATTCAACGCGCTGCATGTCACGAGCCAGTGCACTACGTCGACAGCATGCGCCGCCACTTCTTGGCCAAGTAAACAATCACAGTGGTAGTCACCAAGACAACAACTACAGCACCTTTTAAAGATTGCATTTTATGTTGCTCAAATTTATGTGTCTTGTCTTGTCCTTTCTTTCCTCAACAGTTTTTTTTGACAAAGTGTCTCTAAGTACGCCAACACTCAGACCACACACCTTAGGGCGTGTGTAGGCACTTCACTTCTTTTCACGTGGCTATTTTCACCTTTGCCACTCACTAGTCTCACTAACCCGGTCCTGAAGAAAGCCCTTCCATACATCCTTTTACGGGCTGAAACATGTAGACCACATCACATAGTCAACTAAGGGTAATAACCTCCTGGTAGTTGCACCACATATTTTTAACCATATCCTGAGCCGCCATTAATAAATTTCACAGGCAAGGTTTCTCAGAGATATTTTTAATAAAATTCACGTCACATCACATATTCACACCACACCAGCTCTGCTGTAATCAGGCGTTGTAGCACAACCGGGAGGCACTCGGCCACCCGGTTGGGACCCCAATGATGAAGCATGACACCAACCAGGTTGGTGTGTGAGGGGTCTTTTAAGTACACCAAATGGGTCCAGGTACTTACCACATAAGTGATTGTAAAACATACATGTAGTGGGTTCGTCCACATTGTTTAGTCTAGCATTACACTGGGGATAAGGACGTACCCCACATCTCCCTTGCTCTCCCCTTGTTTCCCTAGGGTTAATGGAGTTCCCATTAGTGGTGCACTCGGAGTCACCTCAACTGAATTTTCTTGGTATGGCGGAGGTCTTTCGGTCATAATATCCTCTAACAACTCATCATCAGAATCGTTTGGATCATCTCTTAAACTTGAAGTTTCTATATTTTTCTTTTTCTCTTTACAATTTTCTCCTGTCTGGTCTTCAGCAACTAAAACTGGGTACAAATCCTCTGTTACCACAGCTCTCCTCCATCGTTTCATTGTTTCCTCTCTTCTCTCAAAAGGGTATCTAGTCATTAAATTTCTGTATCTCCTACCACCTCAATATCTTTCTCTTTCGAATGCTTCTACTTCCCATTCCTCTAATGCTTCATACTGTGTAGGTCTGGGATTTGGCTCTAATGAATTCATTCGATTTCTCAAATTCTGCAAAATCCTTATACTAAATGAACCATGCTGTGGAAAAGCTATAACACCATCATCCTTTGTGTATTCCACCCAATTCTCTAACCAAGTACACGTATGGTATTCTCGCTCCAACATCATATAGGAAGCAGGCATTCCTGGAGGTGGAATAAGAATTCCCTCTCTAGTTACTATTGGTTTATCCTTTTTAAAGAAATTCTTTATTTTTTTTAGCAACTTCATTTTTCTGACTCTTTACGCTAATGTACCTCAGCAAAACACACAAGGAAAACCTTTCCGTATTCTACCTATTCTATTTATCAGTTCTCGTCCAATATCAGTGCGACTCACACCAACCGTCCAATCACGGCTTTCTACGTATCTGCAATTTCAACCAGTACCAGCGCAGCTCACACCAACCGGCCAATCAGAGCTTACTTTACGCTCGCTGTCTGACCCTCCCTTTACAAAATAATACGGCAATGTATTTCTAAATCTTCTTAATCATAATTCTTGTTAGTAACAACATAAAACAATGCTATCTTGTCTGTTCCTCTAAATAAAGAGATAGTTCTTCAAGTAAAATAACGACCAGCGTCACTTTACACCCAAACAAGCTACAGGAGGACTTGGTACTCCTCTAGGGATAAGGCCAAAGTTTCGCAAGAGGACTTTTTGGTGTAAAAAAGCTCTTGGCATTCCTCTGAGGATAAGGCCAGAGTTTCGGAAGTGGACCCTTCGCTATTTCAGACACTCTTCTCACATACGAAATTGTCCCTAAATATAACACCTACAGCCTTCCGCCGTACTGAATTATAACAACAGACAAAGTACTTCTGCAGTGTGATTTCTTTATCCACACTCTTCTTCTGCCTACTTCAGGCTAAATTCCTCAGGTAACTCCGTACCTGTACTTCTAGACAACCTAGAACAGGACACTAACTTTCATGTTAAGAACATATAATCAATAATTATTACAAAACTAATCAATAATTAAACCGTCCTCTGCTACCAGAAGACTGATCCAGCGTAACACTTAATCAGGGATCGATACACCTCAATATTGCATACAATGGCCCATACACATTCACCCAAATCCCTGATGCGCTGGGAGTCAAGTTTAAAAGACGTGAAAAATTGTTTCCTTCACAGATTCATGTTTAACAATTCTAAATACATAACTAGACCTGTAAATCAACTCTCTTTCCTCTCGGTCGATGGACCAATTAGTTGAGTAGTTGATGGTAATAATAGAACTAACTGACTATCTAACCAGCTAAATGATCACAGACTCTCTGTAAGTTTTATAAAGTTTATCTCAAATAAATGATTTATGCTCATTGTATACAGGTCACAATGCAAACAAAGAATATCACATAAGGGAGAGAACATCAATCAGCAATGCAAACAGTGTCAAACTCATCAACAATTAACAATATGCATATGAGGGAGTGGATAGATGAAGAGACATAAGTTTCAGCAAAATAATGCAAAATATTATACATATGAAGGAGTGGATAGATGAGGAGACCATAAGTTTCAGAGACAAAAATACATTTGCAAATTTATGCAAAGTACGAGTCAGCAAGATAATACAAACCCAAAAATTCAGTGAAATACCACCCCCCTGGCCAAGGGAGTAGTGGGGGTCTCCTGAATAGAGTCAGAAGACAAAGATCTCAGGAACGGGACAGGACAGGGTCATGAACAGCTAGGCCTCTCTGCAAACCGACGGACAGCGACGCATCACCCCTCTCTCCTCTGCACTCGATCAGACCTCAGGCTAAGGCTAAGCAAAGGCTAAACCACACTCCCAAAGGCACCCCAGTTATACCCTAAAACCTACATGTCCAACACACATTAGTTGAAACAATTCATGGAACTCGACAGCTTATTGGTGGATTTAGGAGGTGGTCTGTCACACCACCAGGTTCCCATTCACAATTTCTTTGTACTCGTTGTTCTATATCCTCTCCCATTTGACTCGTTCAGTTATTCCGACATTGAAACATTTCTCCATTTTCGCATATATTTTTCATTCACATTCCGCAGAAGAAGTCTTGGATCCCACGGTCAGGCTCATCCGTTTGGCAGTCATACAATGTTCTCTGTGCTGCATAGCCTTGAACCTTTACACTTTCTCTGCAGTGCTCAGCACTTCTGTCTGCTTTGGCATGTCATTCTCGCTCGTTTTCCTGCCCCTCATCTATCTGGTCAACTGAAATAATTTCGGGCCCATTCGACTCACTACGGCATAAAGAACATAAACATTCATTAATTACATGATAATGCACTTTTCACGGTTTACCACCCACTTTTGCACTATCCCCTGTCAATATTTTTCTTAGCATAAGCTTCACGCAAAGCGGCATTATTCATTATCGTTTAAAGCAAGATGCGAAATGCGGCCTAAACATGCATTAGCTTTGTTTCTTTAGAAACGCAATGTAAAGTGCGGCCTAGTTCTTTCATGCATTTAGTTCACATTAGTGCACGCATGCGCAAAGCAGTTTCCCACGTGTTCATGTGGTTTGTATATTAGTTTACACTGCACACTGTTAGTAAGTATTATGGGGGTGTCAATCCAAGCAGGTTTCTTTTCGCGAAATCCTGCTCCATCACAGACAATGTAATAGTTTGCAAATTCCCCAGCTATTTGGTTCGAGTCTGTTAACATTCTCTCCCAGTGGTCTGTATGTGGGGCACAATTCTCAATTCTAGGTCCTAATTAGCCAGCTAGTATAAAAGCTTACCGGCCTTATTGCCTAGTTCATATATTCTATATTGCATTATGGCATATGCCTCACCTTGCATCTTTTGTTTAAGTGTGAGGCGTATGCAGTGTAACTGACGACATACCAGAGCATCCTAGTGATGTTTGTTGCTGTTCCATTTCAATAAAAGCATGCTCCAGGGTGTCAATCTCCCTCTATTTCTTTTTGCTTGCCTCTGTTTTGTGGATAGTAGCCTGACTCCAAACTGTTTTGAAGGCCTCCCAGATTATAACCCTAGACTAGACCGACTCCATGTTCAGCTAAATTATGCTGCTGTGTGTTGACATGAATGTTTTGAGAATTGTTCACCTCGGAGACATCAAACACTCAGTTTCCATGATCCCCTGTGTGATTGCTGTGGCCATCTACTATCTAATTGCACTGGGGTGTGGTCCATTAGGGTGCACAGCAGAATATGCCCCACCAAATCAACCCTGTTGGCAGCAGTAATAAAAATATAGTCAATTCTTGAAGAAGAGTGGTGTTGGATAGAGTGGTGGGTAAATTCACTTGTGGTTTGGTTCAGGGTCCTCCAAGTATCACCTAAACCCAGTGTGTGGGACCAATGGTAAAAAGAGTACGATTTGCGGGGTGCCTCAAGGCTTCTGATGTCCCTGTCTGGCTCCATGACAGAGTTAAAATCACCCCCCTCTATAGTCATCCCCAAGGGGGGTTTGGAGCAAAACACTTGAAAGAACCTTCAACGTGCCATCCACAAGAGTGGGTGGGACATGGATGCTGGCAAACACCCAATGAGTCTCTCCCATTGTGTATTCCACAATAATATATCTATCCTTGTAATTACCTGTATAACCTGGACTGGCAGATGTTTGTGTATAACGATGGGTGCGCTGCAGGAGTTTCTAGTGTAGCCTAAGTGATAGACCCGTGTGTAGCCATTGCACTCTAGTAAGGGACAACATTTGCCCAGTAAGTGAGTTTCCTGCAATATGACGACCTGTGGAGTGTATCGTTTGAGGTATTGGAAAACTGACCCATTCTTGACTTTATTGATTAAAACTGTTAACATTCAAGAAGAGGAGAGCAAAGGTGTCACCAATTGTCATCATGTGATTGTCCCAGGTGTGGTGCACAGTGGCGGATGATACATATTGACAGTGGTGGGGTGGAAGGAGGGAGCGCGCGGGGGCGCACAAGAGGGAGCACGGGGGATATGGGGTGAGAAAAAATAATAAAACTTAACTCATACTACTTCTGCCGCATCGCGCCTCAAAGCTCCTCTGCTTCCTGGTCCCAGCAGACACTGGGACAGCAGCAGACTCCTCATCCAATCCCCGCGCTGCATGAGAGCAATGCGTGGATTGGCCTTAGCGGGCTGCTTTGCCGCTCTGCTCAGGTCAGGGAGTCTGTTCTGTTTCTCCAACCTGGCTGTACAAAACAGCCAAGTTGGAGAAACCTAACTGCGCATGTCTATTTGGCCAGCCTCAGACGGCCGGCCAAACAGACATGCACAGTAGTAGTGCACATCACTCACCCCCCTCCCATTGCCCGGCTCCGCCCATCCCCACAAACGCTGGCTCAGCCAGCTGCCGAAAAATAAAACAATATTGTTTTATTTTTTGGCTGCTGGCTGAGGCAGTGGGGCGACACTCCTCCGCCATTGTGGAGGAGCCGCCCCTGCAAGTGTACGGACCTGTCGTGTGCCGCTGTGCATGTGTAACTAAACAGAATAATCTATAAGAACTAAGTTTCACAACTCCCCCCGCCTTACACTTCCTAACGTGAAGCATCTGTCGCCCTCACCCAACTCCAGGACCATGAAACAGCAGCTGAAGGCAGCCCAAAGAGAAATCGGTCCAAGCACACAAAACATTAAGATCAAAATCTAGAGCCCACCCAGTCTCTTGCAATAGACGGGAATACAGTGTGCAGCATGAGCCAAGTCCCCGACCTCCCCCAGCAGCAGGAAGGCATCCGCTTGCATAAAAGGGATAGCAACAATTATTCCAAGGTAGGATTGTTCAGCAGAGGAGCGGAGGTAGACAGCCGGTCATCACAGATCCTTTGCTCCTGCTGTCGTGTCTGTCAGTGTCAATGTTAAGTCAAGCCAAGTCAAGTTTTATTTGAAGCTCTTATAAGGTCCACAAGATCAATACAATATAAACCGCAAAATAAATGATTTAAGATATAGAGTAAGTTTTTAAAAATGTGCAGTTCCAACATTTCATTAGATGGACAACAACAACATTAATAAATAACTAAAACATCATAATCAATACAAATGTAAAAACATTTAAAAAACATAAAACTCACATACAAAACCTTTCATTAGGAGGAGATAATAAAGCATCAGCTGTTGTTTGAACCTGATAATTCAGAAACAGGGGTCTTAAAAATTTACGATGATAGAGAATCGGTGCAGGAAAAATAAATAACACGCGTGTTAGATCTTGGACACCATAATTACAGATGACACACATATTATCACTACAGGTAGAATGATGCCAGCTGGCAGTTAAAATCTTTAACAGTAAAATATCAAGAGGTAGTAGATACCAGCAACGTCTAACACCGTGGTCAATATTCCTACTTAAATATTGCTGAGGTTTCAATGTCCACCAGCCTGTCCTTCGTAGGGTCCGGTTTCCTAAAATTGGATTGAGGGTATGCCATCGACCACTATACTCTCTCCTGCCTTGGGCCGTTTTGGGGTCTCCCATGCATTCAGGGGGTTCTGCAGCTCGTGGTGCGCCAAAGCAATCTCCCTGGGTGTCCAGACCTCATGCCAGGGCCACACCTCTTGCGGGCTTTCATAGAAATGTGTTTTACCGTCGTGGATTACCTTTAACTTTGGGATTTGGGGGGCCTGAGGTGGCGGCTTTGCCGCCAGGGCACAGTGCGCTCGTTAAAACAAGAGGAGAGGGACTTGGCGGCATCCAGAACCTCAACCTCAACCCGGGAAGCCATCTGGATTACATTCCTCTGATTCGTCCGGGACCCCAACAAAGAGGAAATTATTCCTTCGGGATCTGCTGTCAGCATCCTCTGCTCTCCGTTCCAGGCATGCGGTCACATCTCTCAGGGGGGTCACATCTGTGCACATCGTCTGTATCGTGTCCTCCACCATGAAGATTCTGTCCTCTGCTTATTTAAACCTGTCTGCCACCTTCCTCAAGTCCTTGCGCGTGAGACCTAGCTCCATAGCCACGCCCCCAATCTGAGCCTCTATTGTGGAGCACCAGTCTTACAGCTGCGTTTTGAACCACTTGCAGTTTGTTGGCTAGGTATTTAGGTTAATCTAAATAGAGACTGTTGTCATAGTCAATTCTGGAGGTCATTTACGCATGTACCACTGTCTTCTGAACCTCCAAAGGAAGAAAGTCCAGGAACTTCTTCAATGATTTAATAAGAGAGAAGCATTATTGACTCTAATAAGATTTGTGGCAGAAGGACAGGTCTCTGTCAAATTTGAACCCCAAAATCCTTGCTACCGACGAGAGGTTGGTGTGAGTTTAGTAAGTCCATCAGGTCACACTTGCAAGGCGGAAAAGGTGTTATTTCCGGTTCAGTCCAGCAAATGACTTGAGCTAAAAAAAACTTTAAAAGACAGTGGAGAGGCTGAGGAAGTTATATCTAAGTATAAAATCTGTTAAGTATCATCTGTGTAAGAAATAACTGTGATCCCAAAAGGTGCAATGAGGGAGACCAATGGGGTCATGTAAATATTGAATCGAGGCAGACTCAGAGATGAACCCTGAGAGATCACGTATTTCAGCAGTGTATCCCTTTTGTCCCTTGAACTGAAATGAGCAGCAGTGACTGCATGTTTCCTATTAGCAAGAAATGATTGGAACCATTGCATAGTGCGGTCACAAATTCCAAGCTCTCCAAAGCGCTGTAATAGCAGAACAGGTGACACCGTGTTGAATGCCACTGACAGATCTAAAAGCATCAGGTTGGTAATCAGACCATTATCTAAAGTTATTTTTAAGGATTCAGAAACTTCCAGAAGTGTTGACTCTGTGCAGTGCCGAGGTATAAAGCCACATTGGGAGGTGTGAAGAATATTGAACTGATCCAAATATTAGCTGAGTTGTGGATTTGCTACCTTTTCCAGTATTTTGTCAGGAGCTGGGAGCAAAGAAATTGGTCTGCAGTTAGCTAGGATTTTAAGGATCTGCTGATAACTTCTTCAGCAAAGATTTATACTTCTTAAGCAAAGGTTTTACCTTAGCCTGTTTCCTTATTTCTAAAACTTGAGCAAGTTTAAGTGATGAATTGGAGAGAGTTAAAAATAGGATTGAAAATGTTGAGATCTTTTGCGAGAATTGCCGGAGGACACAGATCGGTGGGTGATCCGGATTTGCTGCTCTTGATAGCATGTTGTAATTGCTGAAATGTAATAGGTTTAAACTCGGCAAACATACTGGTAACTGTTGAAATCATTACATATACACATCGACGTGCCGTTTGAAAACAGAGAGGGGAATTCTTGCGGAGGAGAGGTCCTGAGACGAACATGCCAGCCTTACACAACCTGAAATGCAGATTACCTAACAAAACAGGTATGGAGTTTGATTCTAATCCCAGAGATCTATGCCATATCACTGTGCCCTTGTAGTGAGGCTAGGCTGAGGCAGATATGTCTTTACACATGGTAGGGCTTCTCATTGTATACAGTTCACTTGTGATGTTACTCATTTTTCTGGCATGCATATGTTTTATAGTTGCAGTGCAGTTGTTTTATAATAGAGCACAATAGTTTCAATAAATATTGTAAACTGTTTTTGTGTCTTTGTTTTGTTTATTATGGAAATGCATGAGTGAGAAAATGAAAGGTGACGATCTGTTCCACGGTTCCCTGAGGGGACTAGAGTGTTGTTTTCTGTGTTGCTAACTTACCTGTCACTCTGAGAAGATTAGGAGGGCAGGTAAGGCACTATGAGCCAGTCCGGATTGGGGTTCATAGGTCCTGAGGTGGTATGGTTACTCAGTGCCTACATACTGATGTCTGTGATCCCAAGCATAGTTCTGTTTACACTTTACACAGAGTGCTTGTGTTGAAAACATACACATGGCACCTGAGTCAGTCACGGGCACAGTAAAGCCCCACAGATGAACACTGGAGCTGTTCATGGGCACTTTGACAGAATGCCTGTGTGCTGTCCTTGTCAGTGATGAAGCTAAGTGCCAAAGACTAGCATCAATAATATACGCACGTCAAGAGTAGGGTGGGGAGCTGGGGGGAGGGAGTAAAAGTGCAGGTTTTACTATGTAGACTTCAAATGAAACACCTTTGAAGAAGAAAAACTAGCAATGTCATGGCTGACAATTATAATAAACCAATGGCAGATGAATATGGGCTGACAAATGTGACTTTCTGAGGTGTGTTGACCTTTAGCCTCCCTCGGTCTAAATGCAATAATTGGCGACACAAACCTGAAAGAGAAGATTTCTACCAATCAAAATGTGACCAAAAGAACGTGGGTGGGAAGAATACAAATATATTCAGTAGAGTTGTGTGACCAGTTTCAGTCCTCTGCTTAACAAGTAAAAGGAATTTCAAAGGTTAGACTAAGCAGCATGCTTGCACGTGTAGCATGCCTTCCTAGTAAATTTAATAGGATATTAAGGCCTTGAAAGTAACTTGGCTATCTTGTGGCAGTTAAATCAGGTTTCTAATAGCAGTACTTCTGCATGATGTTATATATACTTAAAAAACTGAAAAAAAGGTGATGGGTCAAGTATCATGTTAGAGACATCAAAACATTGTTTCATTATTTAGACACCCTGTTATTACAGTATAAATTCCCTCTGGCGGGGATGATCTCAACTCTGCAGGGGGAATTTAACTGCTTTGTGTGGGCGGATGGGCAGCCTAAAATGCGACCTGAACAGAGCTATAAACATCACAGAGAGGGAGGCCTGGGGGTCCCAAACCTCCATTATTTCCAGGCAGCCCAGCTCTGCTACATAGTCAGATGGACCAGGGCAGAATCTGAAAAGCATTGGTGGTTTATGGATGGGGCGGTCACTTGGGGGCATCTATGGAAAGTTCAGTTTCTCCATAAGGTGCAGCGACCACTGGGCGTGCCCTTCTCACCGATTACCAAAGTTACACTTAAGGTGTGGTTCAGAGTGGGGGAGCGTAGAGTGCTCGTGACATTTCCCTCCCCGTTGACCTCGATTTCCGGTAACACTGATTTCGGGCCGGGGCTCGACCTAAGGGATTTTCAATTATGGCAAAACGCTGGGTGCCGCTCAGTGGGGCACTTGTTTGATGAAGAGGGTATTTTACCCTTTGATCTGTGAACTTCCAGCCGTCAGACTGGATTCGGAAGATTTTTCTAAGCCGTACCCCTGTGCGCCGGTAGGTGGCGACGATTGACTCCGCGTGACGTCATATGGCGTTGAGTACATCATCGTGACGTCTATATAGGCGCCACCTGGGCACGTTGATGTCAGTTCTTTTTGTTTCCTTGCCAGTCAGCGCAGATTAGTTGAAGAGCGCTACCCCCTGTCATTTTTTGACTGACTTTTTCTTGGTGTGTAGGATGTCCAAAAAGATCTGGGGGTTCAAACCGTTTGACTGCTGTCACTGCACGATGTCGGTTATGGACCTCCGTCTCGGGTGCCTTTGGTGCCTGGAGCGCGACCACGACCAGATGTTGTGCTCCGACTGCCGGGCCATGGCGCCTAAAGCTTTGCTTTGAGGGAGCGGTCTCTCAAGCTGCTTGTGGCCCGGCGTCCGGCGCCTCAGATCTCAGAGATCTCGTTCCTGCTCCCGGTCTCGGTTGAGAGGAAAGTCCGAACTGATCAACGGGTCGAAGTCGCACCGGACTCCCTCTCAGATGCTCCCTTTCATCGGAGCCGGTCTGGACACGGGGCAGTTCCGGGCCTATCCTCCCAAGCGACACGTCCAGGATATTCAGGTTATAATACAGATGTTTCAGTCTCTATCCTGGGTTTCGGTGAGACTGACTCTGAGGCTGCAGGGCCTCATGGCTCCTGCATCCTGTTGGTGAATCATGCAGTGGGATCAGAAGTTCCAGTGGGCGCAGCATCAGGGAAATTCCTCCGAAATCTGGACCAGGTCAGTGAGAACTGCGAAAGATCTGCAGTGGTGGTTGACAAACCGCGATTGGGTCAGAGGCAGACCCCTCTCCCTTCCCCAACCAGATCTCACAGCAGTGATAGATGCGTCACTTCTGAGATGGGGCTGCCATCTGGGGGGAGGTGGGCTCCACATCAACCTGTTGTAGCTCTATGCGATCCGATTGGTACTGAAAGCCTTCTTACCATCCCTCAAGGGAAGGCTCATTCTGGTGTTCACGGACAACATCACAGCCATGTGGTACTACAACAAACAGAGCAGGGTGGGGTTGTGGACCCTCTGTCAAGAGGCTCTGGGCCTCTGGACTTGGCTGGGACAGCAGGGCATATCCCTGGTGGTTCAACACCTGGACTGCTCCCTGAACACCAGGGCGGACAAACTCAGCCGTCGGAGCCTAGCGGATCACGAGTGGCGTCTCCATCTGGAGGTGGCGCAAGGACTCTTTCATCGGTGGGGAGAGCCTTGGTTAGATGTGTTTGCCTTCGTCAAGAAAGAGCAATATCAGCAGTTTTGCGTGTTGGAGTTTCCAAGGCAGCTCTCGCTTGGCGATGCTTTTCATCTTGAGTGGAGCTCTGGCATCCTTTACGCCTTTCTGCCCATACCACTCCTGTCCAGAGTACTCAAGAAGATCAGGAGCGACCGGGCACAAGTCATTCTTGTGGCTTTGGACTGGGCATGGAGAGTTCGGTTTCTGCAAATGAGCATCGATCAGCCGATCAGGCTTCCCCTTTGGGAGAATTTTCTGTTGCAGCTGCGGGGAGGGTCCTCCACCTGAATTTGTCAACCCTCCGCCTCTTTGCGTGGAGATTGAGCGGCGACAGTTGTTAGCATTCGACCTTTCTCCTGAAGTTTGTGATGTTATTCTGGCAGCCAGGCGTCCCTCCACTAAGTTGATATATGCCTGCCCAAGGGCAACATTTTGTAAATATTGTACAAAACGGTCTATTGACCCTTTGTCTGCATCCCTTTCAGACATTCTTATTTTTAACTTGTCTCTTACCCAGCAGGGCTCTGCTTTTGGCACTCTGAAGAGCTACCTTTTGGCCCTTTCTGCTTTTCTAAGGTTGTCAGACAAGCCGTCACTATTCAAGTCTCCTATTGTACATGGATTTCTGAAGGGGCTTACACATTTGTTTCCCACTTCTCCTTTCATCATACCCCAGTGAGACCTTAATCCGCACTTATCTAATGTGTGCACCATTTGAGCCGCTGCACAATTGCCTCCTCCTCCTGCTGCTCACCATCAAGACAGCCTTTTTAGTGGCAGTAACTTCTGCCAGGAGGGTGAGCGAGATGCAGGCGCTCTCCTATCAGCCTCCTTACCTGACCGTCTTTCCAGACAAGGTAGTGCTCAGCACTAGGGCTTAATTTTTGCCTAAAGTTGTAACACCTTTCCACGTAAGGTAGTCTGTCACCTTGCCCACCTTCTATGCTCCTCGGCATCCTTCTAAGGAAGAGGAACGTCTCCACCCTCTGGACCCAAAAAGAGTGTTAGCGTTCTACCTTGACCACACTAAAGAGTTCCGGATGGATGACCAACTCTTTGTGGTGTACGTTGGAGCAAAGAAGGGACGTGCTGTACAGAGAAGGACCATCTCACGATGGGTTATTCTCTACATTAAGGTATGTTACTCTCTGGCAAAGAAAGAGCCTCCTGAAGGCCTCAGAGCTCATTCCACCAGAGCAGCGGCAGCCACCATGGCTCTCCAGTGTGGTGTCCCGGTTCTTGACATCTGCCAGGCGGCTACGTGGGCATCCTTGCACTCGTTTGCCAAGCATTAGTGCCTGGACAATCTTGTCCGCAGAGAGGGCCTCTTTGGCCGTTTGGTCCTACAGGACTTTCTGGTTTAAACTTTTCCGCAGTCTCTGCTCCGGGGATTGTATTGCTTGGGTATCTGTTCACAAGTAAGGAATCTGCAGCTCGATGTCTTTATCAGATGGACAAGTTACTTACCTTTGGTAATGCCTTATCTGATAGAGACATGATCTAGCTGCAGATTCCTTACCGACCCACCCATCCTCCCCGCACTGCGGATCAGTTATTCATGTTCCCCTTCAGGGCCCTAGTTGTTTTAACACATCACTGTCAGTCAACTTCGTTGCTCCGCGCTTCTGGTGTGAAAAGTACTGATGTCAGCACGCCGAGGAGGCGCCTATATAGATGCCGCGGACATCACGATGATAAACTAGAAGCCTTACAACGTCACGCGGAGTCGACCAACACCACCTACCGGAGTGCAGGGGTACTGCTAAGAAAAATCTTCCTGATCCAGCCTGATGCCTGGAAGTTCTCAGGTAAGGAATCTGCGGCTAGATCATGTCTCTACCCGATAAGGCATTAGCAGACCAGCTTTAGTGATAGCTGTGCACGAAGGTATTGCTTCTGCACATGCAGGTGTGGCGGCCATAATTTTGCTGCTACAGCAACCTTATTTGTGGCATGTTTTATATAAACAGGACAACAAATATGTCCTTTGTTATGACATTTGTCAACAAATTAAAGCTTCCACCGTGGCTTGTCCACCGCAGACACACCTGTTAATTTCTAACAAACCTTTCGGCTGCATTTATTTGGACCACTGTAATCCTCTTATTTTGGATAAAGCGTTTAAATTTATCCAAGTTGCAGTTGAGTCTTGGTCCAGGTTCCTCTGGGTTTGGCCACATCGTTCTGCTGACGCTTGCACTGTTATTAAAGACACGCAAGTCTTTATCGGGACATATGCATGCAGTTCATTCCAATCGGACAAGAGTCCGGCTTTCGCTTCTAAAGTGTACCGGGACACTATGGTATCCCTGGTTGTACAGGTACATTATTCTTTTCCATTTAGGCCCGAGGGCAATTCTGTTGTGGAGAGGATGAACCATGACTTAAAGCAGTCCTTATCAGCTAGAGTATTAGGCACAGGGCGTTGTAGGATCCATCACTGTATGGGGTTCAGCAGGCTCTCAAAAGTCTCCCAAAATGATCTCTGGGTGGTCGAACCCCGTACGAGGTTCTCTTTGGCATCAAAATGTTCGTTCCAGACCTTGAGGATCTAGACATTGTGGCGGCAACCACACCCTTTGACATAAATGATCGTTGTGCTGTCTTACAGGACCTACAAAAGTTCTGTGACATCCAATCCAACGATAAGTTGAAGGCATCTGCCTCTGCAAGAATCAAGGAGAAACCAGAACCTTCCGGCTGGATTTCACAAGTTGGGGATCTCGTGTGAGAGAAGGTGGCAGTAAAGAAGGAGTTTGGCTCATCATACCTAGCACAGGTGCCAGTCCTTGGCATTCAAGGTACAAGAACTGTAATCTTACCACCGTTTTCTGGTTCTAAAGACACTCGTTTTGTCTCCATTGATAACATCAAGTTACATCATGTGGCAGATTCTCAACAGTAGTTCCCTAACTCCTCGCTACCATACAGGAAATTCCTCTTCAGCAAGTGAGCACCACTGAAGCTGTTTCTCCCTGGCTGGGGGGGACGGAGAATGCACTTCAATCCATACCTGCATCCGCTACAGCTGCCAGCAACACGACAGGTGAGTACTGAACTTACTACTGTATCTTCTGGCGCTGATGTCGTTTACACAGATTGTAGAAAGGTAGGATCCTTCTAGCATGGTTACCCTCATGTTTTGCCTGGTGTCAGTGTGTTTTTGACATAGTCTGACTTGGATCCTGCTAATCAGGACCCCAGCACTATGCTTTCTCCCTAAATTGACCATGTTAAGTACTTTTGTACATCTATAATTGGCTACTGGTATACCCATGTAAGTCCCTAGTATATGGTACTAAGGTTCCCAGGGCATAGGTACACCATGGGCTGCAGCATGTATTGTGCGACCCATGGGAATCCACTTAAACTTAAACTGTGACTGCCATTGCAGTTTCCTTATATCTGGGGTCATTGCACTTAAAATCTATGTCACCCCTATGGCAGGCTCTTCAGTCCTGAGGGCAGGGTGCTTGGTTATAAGTGTGAGGGTTCCCGTGCATGAGCAGGAAACCCCTACAAACTCTGGAGTCGATTCTCCAGGCTTTGTAAGTGCAGCTAGCCATTTTAATACATACAGTGGACATCAGTCATTACGAGATGTCTAATTATAGTGGCTGCACCGAACCAGGAAGTTTAGTATCAAACATGTTGCAATCATTCCCCAACACCGATTCCAGTGTTCGACCCCCCCTGCACTACCGGTAACAGCCCTTCAGGGTCTGACAGCAAGCTAGTGCTGCTGCAGACCACCGACCAGATTCTGCCCTGCTGCTGAGCCAAGCTCAAGCAGGGGAAGGTAGAACAATATGTTTCCTGTCACAGGGAGGTGTGACCACCTACCAGACAGGACTTAGTGTATTGGGCTGGTGTGGGGGCACTTGCCAGCGCCACCAGACTGCTTTGAAGGGCACATTTGCTGCCCTCCTTGCATACTCCAGTTTGAGCCAGTTCAGGGAACCCTAGACTCCCGCTCTGGCGTGAAACTGGACAAAAGACATGGGAGTATCCTCCCCTCTGTCCAGCCCCTCCCCTGGGAGGGACCCCTGAGTTGTTCCAACCATTTCCCTAGGGGACTTAAGGGCTTACCTGTGGGTGGTTCCTTAGATTCATTGTGGCACAAGACTCAAGCCTGAAACCACATCACTCTTCGACCATCTGGACACTTGGACTTCGCTGGACTTTGCCTGGAACCGAGACTGCACCAAGGAAGACTCCTGCTACTCCTGGTCTCGCTGTTCTGCAAATCTTCCTCGTCGTCTGTATCTGTGCTTCTTCCAGGTTCTTTGACAGACCTCTGGGCATCAAGAACACCTGAAGCAATCTCCCTTGGAGTGAAGGAGTCACTCCTCTGCATCTACAAGCACCGCAACGAAGCTGACCGGTCTGCTGCTCCTGTCGTTCTACGTACTTCCCGAGGCTCAGCAACATAGGTGGTGGTTCTGCAACTCCCTCAGGGCCTGTCCTGGCCTATTTCCAATTTTGAAGCCAGTATCCCTCGCCGGAACTGCTAGGGCTGAACCCCTGTGCACCACGTCGACTTGCCGTTGCCAAGGCTTGTTTGCCCTGCACTCCAGAGATCTTCAGGCTACAAGAAGCTCCAGCATCTCTTACGTCCAAGCTCAATGTCCTCACCGCATCCTCTGCACTGTGGACCTTCATTCTTGGTGAGCTGCTCGAGGTCCTCTTGCGACTCCTGTACCTTTGGCTGGTGGGCCCTCCTGAGGGTCTTCTACTGCTTCAGTGGGCTCCCCTGCTTGCTCAGGCATGCTCTGACTCCCCTGCTGTTGGTGAGTCCCTTGGACCTTGCTGGTCCCAACGTTACTCCTTCTTCGACCTCCATGCCAGTTGTGGCTGCCAAGACTTGTTGGAGTTCCCGCCAGGCACCGACCACCTAGTCACCGACATCGGACGTGGGACAGCTCGTGCACAGCTCCTGGTCTTCCTCAGCGTCGCCTGGCCCTCACAGCTGCAGTGACAAGGTCACCGTCGACTCTTCTGAACCTCCTGACATCATTGGGCATTGTGTCTTCATTCCTCCTGGTCACTTCCGAGTGGCATAGACTCTGTCCCCTCTGCTTGCAGGTTCTTCACTTCCAGAATCCACCCTTGGATTCCATTGGACTTCTTCACTTTCTTCTCTAGAGGCATTTTCTTCCAAGTCTTCCATTGTCATCTACGGAGGTTTCCGACGTCTCTTCAGCCCTATGCACCTAGCTTCCCTGGTGTAGGTAACCTGGTCCCCTGGGCATCCACGGGTGAGGTGGCTCTCCAACCTTCTGTCCTCCAAGGAAATTCTTCAGGGTCCTCTGAGAAGGGTCCTTCTTCTGCAGAACTGCAACTTCTCCATTGACTTCCATTGGTCACGCGGCTGTGTTCCCACTCTGCACACAGCCTCCGTGGGATTCCTGGGTACTTACCTTGTGTGGTTCCTTTTGTCCCCGGCTCCTCTGGGTCTTGTGTCCAAGTCCTGTCCTCCTTTGCAGTTCGCATTCCACTTTCTTATATGGTTTGGTCTCTCCCTTGAGACCACTGTAATTTGTGCTACTTATCTGATTGCAATTGAAGTATTTTTTTGTATTGTGTTGTTATCTCAGGGTAGGAGATATACCAATGTGTTAGTGAGTGTTGTGTAATAAATAAAAGTATTTTTATATAAACACTGTGTGGTTCATTTTCATTTAACCTACACTATAAGATTAAACTGGTAGAACAAGCTGCTTAACACTCCTTCAAGATAGATAAGCCTGAAGGCTGCTCTCTACAGCTACCCCTTTGAGAGCTTTCTATGGTTATCAAAGACCACTAAAATCACCATAAGGGTTGCCTGAATTAGTGCAAGGTGCATCACTTTAATGGGTGTGCACCATATACTAAGCCAGCCTCCTACACAGATCCACCACTCTTGGATTTTACTTATTCTTTAAACAAACTGGGGGCACTAGTTTTTCGTTGAACTGCTTCTGGGTATTATGTGGGTCGAGATGATTTTCTTCAGATTCTTTTGATGATTCTTCTGTTTTAGACACTCCTCCTGCACGGAGCTGTGTTTTCTTTTCATGGCTGAAACGCACTTATCTGGTCCCACCTTGGATATATGTTTGGATAACACTTTCCTTGGTTTTTCTATTCCTATGGATTGGATTTAGGACCGTTCTTTTCTTGCTGATTAATGGCCACTATCTTCCAGACCGCTCTGCTACAGAACTGGTCGATGGGGTGTTGGCCCCCCAATCTTCTTCACATTAACATTTCAGCTGTTCCAGTAAGTGATGGAATTGTTTGGGATAAAGTTCCTTATGACATATTCGATCCTACGGAGATCCTGCAGATACCATATGTGTTTAGGGTTTCTATGGGTGATGTGATAGTCCCTGGGTTATTTTCTGATGATTGGGATGTTGAAACTGTAAACTACATGCTCTCGGAGCTGGAATATTATACTGTTTTCAAATCAGAGGATTTGTACCTTAATTCTGCTAACTATAGTGAGATGGTCTTTCACCACCATTATGGACATCATTATTTACATCGAGCTAGGGTTCAACGCACACTTTTAATTACACGCAATGGGAACATTGTCCAGCTCCCGTACAAGGGAGTTCCAAAACATACAAAGATGAATTTAAATATTTTTCAGGATATGATGTCCGATCCAATGCCCTTTTATTTTAAACGTGTCCCTAGACCACTGAAAAAATACACACTTATGCAAACCAAATTAATCTTTACAGGTTCATTTTATACAAAATTAACTGTGAAAGGCTAGGATTATTGGAAGTACACTATTGATTTGAAATCCATTTGTGGCGCAAAATCCTTGCAGGTCCAGGGGCAGATACTCTATTTCGAGCATGCCTAATTCCAACTCAAATGATGACACGGCACAGCAGACTACATGTCTAGAATTGGCTAAAATTTAAGAAATGAATGCACCAACCATTCCTTCCTTTGCACGGTTTGAAAATTGGCAACATTAAACAAATTTCACTGCTGACCAACTTGATAGTATGTTACAGAATGGTGCATTTCACACCACACTTTCAGGTCTTCACAGGTGGTTATTGTGGCCAGTGGACACAAATGGATGTCATGCCAGTTTTTTTAATTCCACACCGGGGTTTAAAACTAGCTGACCTGTTCCTCGTTATTCCCAATTGCAACACTCAGGAATTGTTACTACCTATTCAGTGGGACAATTGTGTCAACAATGGTTAGAACACTCTACACTTTCTGCAGTGAAACAACATCTTTCTCTCCTGTCGGAGGACATGAGCCTATCTGATTTTCTGTTGGGTCCTAAATCTCCATGTACTAAACGTTTTATCTGATAGAGACTTCTAGCTGCAGATTCCTTACCTTTGAATTTTCCAGGTGTCAGACTGTATCCGGAAACATTTGCGTGAACAGTACCCCTGCATGCCGTCAGGTGGCTTCGTTCAGATCCGCCCTGCATCGTTTGGGCCAGAAGTAACATCGCGGTCACCTATGTAGTCACCACCCTGGCACGCGGATGTAGGTTCTTTTCTTTCCGCACCAGTTAGCACTGATCCGGAGAAGAGCTACCTCTCTGTCTCTTCTTGACAGACTTTTTTCGGCTTTTTGTCGAATATTTTTACTTGTGTTTCGAGGATGTCCTCTAGGAAAGTAGGGTATAAGCAGTGTGGCGCCTGTCACCGACCTGCACCTTGTGGCTTATGGTGTCTCGAGCGCAACCATGACTCAGTCATTCTCGGACTGCTGGGCCATGGCACCGAAAGCTTTGAAGGAGCGGTCCCTAAAGCTGCTAGCGGCCTGGCACTCCTAGAAGGTCTCGGTCTCGATCGACAAGAAGGTCGTGGGACCGTTCCAGAAGCCCCAAGTTCTCTTTGTCATACTCGAGGTCCTCGAGACATTCGGGGAAGAGACACAAGAAGAAGAAGAAGTATAAATGGACTTCGACTTCACCTTGTCCATCGAAAGCTGGCGAGACGAGTGGGGAGCGTAGACGTTCCAGGCACAGTTCTGCAAAGCTGTTGCCATGTACGACTCCGCGCCTCCCCCGTTTACGGGAATCTGAACGACCCTCGCTCAAATAAAGAGGCTTTCCAAGGCCATGCACTGAGTATTTAAGTGGGCTGACCACTCTTGAGTGCCTTCGGACCCTGCGGGGTCGGAGGAAGCCCCATCAGGTTTCGCGCCGCCGGCTCTGGCCTCAGCTCCGGTGGGGTCTGATGGATCGAATCCCAGATCCGGACTGGTGCAGGAGAAGGTTGTGTTGGTACGACCGGGGCCATTCCGGTCGTACCAACGCAACCTTCTCCGGCACCGGTCCCGACGGTGATGAACCTGGCTCCTCCAGCCCCATTCTTATCCCTGATGACTTGGAGTTAGAACGGTGCCGGTTGACGCTGAATCTGGCGCCGACAGAGCCCAGTGGCTCTAGGTCGTTGCCTGAGCATTTTGTAGAGCATATAGGCATGGGGGTAGAGTGGGAGGGGTCGCTGGACCCTTTAGAACACCAGTTGTACACCCCTGGTGTGACTTTGGACTGGTATGAAAAACTATGAGAGGCCAGTGGACTGGATACCTCTCCAGATACTGGTTTGCTCTCTCCATCTACCGTGGCTATGGCGCAAGTAGCGTCTTATGCAATGGTGGTGAAAAGGGCAGCAGAGGTCCTTGACCTTCAACTTCCCTCTGTGGCGGTCAAGACTAACCTCTTGACTGAAGTGCTTTAGCCTCGGACTTCCTCATTCGAACCCCTATTGCCCTTTAATGAAGCACTGACTGATGTCCTTCTACGAACTTGGTCCAAGCCTAGCACAGGGACTCCTGTGAACAGGACAATTGCCCGCTGCCATCGCCCTGCCCCGGGTGATCCTAGTTTCCTCAGCCAACACCCCACCCGTGAGAGCTTGGTAGTCCAAGCCTCGACTTCCCAAGGTGCGTTCCCTGCCTCTCCCCCGGACAGGGAATCCAAGATGCTGGACACACTTGGGAAGAAGATGTTTTCTTCTGCCAGCCTGGCATTGCGGTCAGTGAACACCACATGCCTTTTGGGCCATTACTCCCATACCCTATGGGAAACAGTTGCGCAAGTGCTGCTGCAGGTCCAGGAGATGGCCCGTATCATCCTCTCCCAAGCAGTGAAAGATGGGAGGGATGCAACAAAGTTCACGATTAGGTGTGATCTGGATACGACTGACTCACTGGTGTTTTGTCGACAGTGGCCTTACGGCGCCACGCCTGGCTGAGAAAATCCGTGTTTTCAGGGGATTTTCAGGCCAACCTCATGGACATGCCCCTCGTTGGGACTCGTCTCTTTGGAGAAAAGGCAGACTGTGGGCTGGAGCGCTTCAAGGACTTGCAGGCTACAGCCAAGTCCTTGGGCCTCTCAGTGACACCTCGCCCCCAGTGTGCCTTTCGCCCCTTTCATGGCTATGGTAGGGGCGTACCACAGCTCCAACCATATCCCGGCCACCGTCCTGCGCAAGCTTCCCAAGTTGTGCGAAAACGTGGATGGGGTGCATTCCGACCCATGGGAATGGTAGCCAGAAGTCGTTCGCCACCAACCTCCTGGCAGCGGCAGCCTCTAGGTCCTCCAAGTTTGGTTCTGCAAGACCATGGGTTCATAATTGGAGGGAGAATCTAAGATCATCTCCTCCACTGGCAGTCCATAACATTGGACAAATGGGTCTTGCAGATCATTCAGAGGGGTTACTCCCTCCATTTCCAGCACCCCCTTTTACCTCCATCTCCAGAATGGCTGGCGGAGGATCATCTGATTTTCCTCTGAGAGTAAATTACGACTCTCCTGGCCAAGGGGCCTATAGAAAGGGTTCCGACATCAGAAGTAGGCAGTGGTTGTTATTCCCGCTGCTTCCTGATACCCAAGATGAACAAGGGGCTTCATCCTATTCTAGACCTCCAAACCGTCAATCTCTTCCTCAAAAAGAGAAATTCAAGATGCTTACTTTGGCTTAGGTCTTGTCTGCCCTAGACTAAGGAGACTGGCTGGTAGCGTTGGACTTGCAGGATGCGTATTTCCACATCCCCATCCTACCAGCCCACAGACGTTACCTGTGGTTCAAGGTAGGCCACGAGCACTTTCAGTTCACTGTGCTACCCTTTGGCCTTACCAGCGCCCTTTGGGTGTTCACCAGGGTAATGACGGTGGTCGCAGCTCATCTGCGCCAGTTAAAGGTTTCAGTCTTCCCCTACCTCGACGACTGGCTGTTGAAGGCAGCCTCACCCGAGACTGCTGTTTCCTACCTCCCGACTACGGCGGGCCTCCTGCATTCGCTGGGGTTCACTATAAACGTGCCGAAGTCACACCTGACTCCTTCTCAGGTGCATCCTTCATCAGAGATGTTCTGTACACAGTGCAGTTTCTGGCTTATCCTCACGAGCAGCGAGTCCAGGATATTCAGGTTAGGAGGTTTCAGCCTCCATCCTGACTTTTGGTGAGAATGACTCTGAGGCTGCTGGTGCCTCATGGCCTCCCGCATCCTGTTGGTAAATCATGCGAGATGGCATATGCGGGCTCTGCAGTGGGACCTGAAGTTCCAGTGGGTGTAGCATCAAGGGAATCTCTCCGACTTTATCCAGATCTCTGAGGGAACTGCAAAAGACCTGCAGTGGTGGCTTACGAACCACGACTGGGTCAGGAGTCTGTCTCTGCACTTACCAGAGAACAGTTCCCAAAGGAGTGCCCCCCAGTGAGTCTTCCTCACTTTTCTGGCTTCACAAGCCCTCTCAAAGGCAGTGAACCACTTGGTGATATCATCACCATCCTCAAATTTAGGGGCAATCCTTTTGGGGATTTTAGGGTCATAAGACCCTTCCTTCTCTCTCTTGTTTAAATTGCTGCCACCATTGATGGATCCTAGACCTATCGCTGCTCTTTCTCTCTCTATAGCTAGGAGCCTAGTCTCTAGCTCTAACCTTTTGGCCATCCTTGCTAAAAGGTGGTCCTCCTAGGTGAAGTTGCCCTCACTGTCTGGTAAATAGTTAGCCCTACCTCTGTAGGATCTAGACCCTGTACTCCTTGGGTTTGGAGGGTAGGACACCAAGTTCCCATCCTCCCTAAGTAGTTGAGGTGGGTGGTTTAAGACCTCATCAGCCTCACTACTTTCCCCATCTGTCTGGAGATCTTCTTCAAGGACTGATTACACACACTCAGAGACACAATCCAGACCAATTAGGTAAGTATAAAAAGGTATACTTATGTTTTATTTCTAGAACCAAGCAGGACTTGGTACAGGTAGGTAAAATGTACTTGCAATTGTAAAACTTTACAAGGTAATGCAATTGGGAATGGATTTGAAATCGTTACAATCCTGTATATGCTTTGAAAACAGTTTAAATTACATAGAAATTACTTTTGATTACTCTTGCGTTACTTTTGGATTACATCGACTACTCGGGGTGATATGCCTAGATATCACACCGTGGATCCTACAATACAAAGGTAAGTAAGACTTTTTAACATTTAAGGCACAATTACTTTTCTTTCATACAAACACACAGGTCAACAGACATTTTTAGGAACAGAAAACTCGTAACATTGGTTCCTATGTGAAAAAGAGTGTTAACGGTTTACCGGTAAGTAAACAACTTACAAGTAGGAGTTTTGGGGGTTAGGACTAAGGTTCCCCAAGGTCCAGGCAGGCACTCAAATTGCACCACCAGCGGCACTGGGGCAGCCTGGTGCAGAGTGCAGGGGCCCAGTGTTAGCCAATGGGGCTGAGGGGGCCTTCGGTCAGGGACTGCTTTTAAGCAGGCCACTCGGCTGTGGGAGGAAAGCTCCTGGGATAGGGATCAGCACTGCAGGGGCCAACAATCAGCACAGGAGCTGCACCACCAGCGGTACGGAGGCGGCCGGATGCAGTGTGCCAAGGAGACATCGGGCGCCCTGTGGATTTCAATGGAGATCTCCGGTTTGGTAAAGATGCTGCTGCAGGCTCGGTCAGGGAGGCTTCCTGGAGGCAACCACCTCCTGGAGAGGTAAGTTGGATTCTTGGCGGATGCCTGGACACTGTCGGTTGGGCCACCCAAGGCAGTGGGGTGTCGGGTGCTGGGGTGTCTTTTGGCATTGGGTGTTTTTACCAGCTCCGGTCGGGGGGACCCTTCAGGTTGAGGCTGCAAGCGTCAGCTTGAGGGGCATCGGGGATCACCAGACCCCAGGTCAGGATCGCTGGGGAGACCTCCTCGTGGTGTTGGTCCACTTGAACTCGCGCCGTGGGTGTCTGGTGCAGAGTGGTGCAGATGTGCTGATCTAGCTGAGATGCAAGACCTGAAGGGAGGCATGTTAGTGGGACATCTCGCAGGTAGGTCTTGATATCTCCGGTCGGGGCATCATCACCGGCATATAAAGCGCATCCGCAATCTCGGGTTCTGAGTGGATTTCCACTCCTTAGGGTGTGCAAATCGAATCAATTGATCCGGACACAACCTATGTGCTACCATGTGGCCGCATCGATCTCCACTGACGTAGAATTTATGCTTAAGTCGCAAGAGGGCGTATTCTGCCCGGTCAAGATCAAGGCGTTGTCTGAGGAGCCACTGCTTCTCAAGCTCCCTCCACACCCGAGGAGCTCCTGTGCGTTTGTGGATCGATTCAAGCTCGGAAACCGTTTTTTCTATTTGCTGTAGCTTTTCTCTATGCATTATTCTCCGCTGCCACAATTGCAATGAATTCGCCTCGAAGGACGAGTTTCAACACCTCCCATACTGAGGAAAGACGAGTCCCCATTACAGTAATTATTTACTATATATTTACCTTTAGCCAACCGGATCCCCACTACCGTCTGTTTGGATTGCAGCATAGCATGTCGCAGTCGCAATTGCATAGGGCGGATTTGTGTGGTGTGCAGATTCAGCGTCAATGTGATCGGAGTGTGATCAGACAGAGATCGGGGCTCTATGCTTGCCTCCCCTACCAAAGCTGGTAGGGCTGTGGTCGTAAGAAAATGGTCAATTCGGGCGTAGGATTTTTGTACTGCTGAGTAGAATGTGTAGTCCCCGGCAGTGGGATGGAGATGTCTCCAGATATCGCAGAGTGCGCCATCCGCCAACCATTGGAGTCCGGCGGATGAGAGAGCCCTTGTCTGGGAAGAGCTCGGACTAGAGCGATCCATGCCTAAATCCATCACTAAGTTAAAGTCTCCCCCTATTAGTATGGCCTGGTCAGGAGAGGCAAGAACCGTCGTCAGTGTGTTGATGATGAACGACTCTTGCCTGTCATTTGGAGCATAAATATTAGCTAACGTAAAAGTGATGCCCCCCCCATTGCACTCTAATCCCTGGGGCATTTCCCCTCACTTCCATGTATGTGGAGATAACCTTGCCATTAAACTCCTGGGCAAGAAGGATTAGCTACGCCATTCTTTTTTGTTGGGCCGGAGGACCAGTACTGTCGGGGAAACCAGCTCGAGCGCATGCGGGGGGTATCTTTGGCCAGTAGATGCATCTCCTGGAGCAAACAGATATCGCTACCAGACCTCTCCAGGAGAGACAGCACCGTTGCACGCTTCACTGGGCTATTTAAGCCCCGGACATTTAGACTAGTGATGCGTATAGCCTGAGTCACTGGGCTGGCGTCTGCAGGGCGCATCAAGGTCCACCTCCCTGAATCTCATGGGTAGGACAAAGGACGCGTGAGAATTAGGTCCCTTGGGAACGCAATAGCCTTGTGCCGGGTAGTAGTGGAGGTGCGGAGGAGAAAGAAGTGAAAGAAGACAGAAAGAACCCCAAATGTAATGTGTATGTAACATATGAAATAACAATGTACGACCACAGTTCGTCATATCAACCTGGTTGGTGAGGAGCAGTGTCCAGTCGCCGTTTCTATCTGCTGCGGGGAGGCCCTCCACAGTGTCGCAGACATATAGCAAGCAAGGCATTTAGAGATACCGACCCACTGGCTCGCGGCCTCCCCGCAGCCACCGATCCGTCCTCCGGCAGCCCCTCCCCCATGACCTGCTGTAACTGAGCACCCCAAGCTTCAGGAAGCCTCCGAGAGGGTAGATTCTCCTGAGAGCATGGAGTACCACTTGCCTCTCTTTACTCATGGTGTCTGGATCCGGCTTCGTTCTGGCAGTGGCGTTCTTGACCCGCCTCCACTTTTGCTGCTTCTATCTCCTACTGCTGGGGGAAGGTGCCCGTCCCTGTGTGTTGGTGGGAACTTATATTAGGAGCAGGGCGCAGGCTTCTCTCAGGGATCCCAGTTGATGTAAAGTTCCTTCGTGGCGAAAGATGATTTGGAAGGGGTGACCCCATGAGTACGGAATCTTTGCTTTTCGCAGGTGATCTGTCACCGGGGGGGAAGTCCCTGCATTTCAGCAGAGTGATCCAGGAGAGGTCCTGGTAAAGCACTGGGGAATGGCCCCGAAATTTGAGTGGATTCGTCTCTCGGGCTCTCTTTAGGATGTCCTCCTTTGTTTGAAAATCATGGACACATACCAGGATATCGGCGGGGGTATTCTTTTCCGATCTGGGTGGTCCGACCCTATGGACCCGGTCCAGCTGCAACTTTGTCTCACTTGCTTGGCCAAGTATGTGGCGGAAGACTTCTGCAATGTAGTCTCGGAGGCTAGCTCCCTCTGCTTTTGATGGTACGACCCTGATGCAGATGTTATTCCTGCAGGGACAATTCTCTAGATCCTCATTGTGCGCCTGAAGATCTAGATGTTGCTCCTTGAGTTGCAGCACTTCTTGTTGCAGCCACTCCAATTCTTCCCCACGGCTCGTTTCTCGGTCTTCTAATGCGGCTACTCTGTCGCCTACTTCCTCCATATCGCGACGGACCTCTCGCAGGTCTGCTGTCAATTCTGACTTAATGGCCTGGAGGTCTCCTCTTAGGGATGCAAAAAGGGATTCCAAAAAGGACTTGGTGACGGGGCCAACCCCATCGTCCGGGTCCACCCTGTGATCACCTCCAGTCGCCGTCTGCTTTTCATCTGACACTGCCCGCCCTTGTTTCCCAAACTTTTCCTTAAGGGAGCGGTCTTTTCTTGCTCGATTTACTGATATGGCGCAGCTCTGTTGGAATGCTCCTTCGAGGGGTCTGCTCATGCAGCGAGAACCAGATCTGCAGCCCCAGGTAGTTCCTCTTCTCCTCCTTCTTTGTGGGAGGCGGAGTATTAGTGCCCAGCAGGGCTTTCGAAATTCGGATCCAGCCTTTTGGACCCCACTGCAACGCTGTAGTTCCCCGTTTGTAGGCCTGCCCAGTCCCCCCGGTGTCCCAGACTGTTTCACCCACCTTAGTCCTCGGGGGCTGGGCCAACAGTCTTCAACAACTGACTGGGGAGGGCATGCGGACCCGTTTGTGTTGCTCTCTGTGGCAGGGTCGGTGCCACGAGGCCGATCCTGAATCCCCCGGGGGGTATTGGTCCTGTGCCTGCTTCTGTTCCCCCTTCTTGTACTCCTTCTGCTTTCCTTGAATAGGTTGCGGTGCTTAGCTGGTACGGCTGCTAGTGCTGCAATGCCCTGGGGAACAGGGGGGCCAGGCGCAACCTTCCCCCCACCTCCCTTTGGTCCGTGCGTGCCGCATTTTCTGGGACCTCGCTGCCCCCATCTCGTCCTCCTTTATCTCGATGCTGGGAGGGGGCCCTGGTTTGATTGTTAATGCCTGGGATTGCAGCGGAGCAGAGAGCTCCCCGGGCCTCAGCCGCACTACACCGCCGCGTTGTCAAAAGGCCCCCGAGCCCCAGTCTCCCTCTGGATGTCGGGCCCGCCTTCCTGCAATCGATGCGGTCCCTATGCAGCTCTCACTTAGAAGGAGGCTCTACGTCTCTTGGCTTTGCTGGGTCCTGGGCCAAACCGTTCCTTGGCATGGCTCCCAGCCCTCTCACCTTCCTGATCCCGAGGCCGTTGGTCTGTCTGTTGCGAGATCGCCTCTGTGCTCGGGGCCTTCTCCTTTTTGCGGCTGCCTTCCGAGGAGTTCCAGTGGCTGAGGAGGCCCCCGCCGTCCTCTGTTCCTCCGATCTCCTCCTCCGGGGCCAAGACATGTCGCGGCTAAGATCTCACGGGGCAGGGCCAGGCTCTTTAACTTTCGGGCTGCCCTCCACTAGCCTTCCTGCGTAAGCCGCCTTAGAACTCGGCCGGGGCCGCTCCATCCACTTTCCTCGTGGCCGGCCTCCACAGCGTCACAGGACCTCGTGCTCTGTCCTCCTCCTGTGTCTCGCTGGAGATCCGGAGCTCTCTGCCTGCCTCTCACCCCGAAAATGGGCTCTCCAACCTCCGTGACCAGTGGGGCCGCTCTGGGGTCGTGGGCAAAGGTCCAGCGGGCATATGTGATGTGCTTATGTCGGCGGCGGCACAGAGAGACCAAGAAGCACGTCTCAGCCGCCCGCCATCTTGGACACGCCATCAGTGTGGGTTTAATATGCTGAGAAGTTTGCTTCTTAACTTCCCATGTTTTAGTAAAACCATTATGGAGCTGTGGAGTTTGTAATGACCAACTCCCAGACCATATACTCTAACTGGCTTTACTACACTTACAATGTCTAAGAATGGACTTAGACACTGTAGGGGTATGTTATGTTATGTTAGCAAGTTTTTTAACGCGCACAGCTACTCAAAGAGTGTCCCGGCGCGGGCCCAAGTAAAAACAGGAAAGAGACAGAGAGAAATTCAGTTAAAAAGAAAAGTTTTAAGCTTTTTCCTAAACTCAATGGGATTCTGCAAGCTACGTAAAACATACGGAAGAGCATTCCAGGCCACCGCGGCCAGATATGCCAAAGAACTGCCACCTCTCCTTTTCAGGCGATATCTGGGCAGAGAGGCCATTAACATATTAGAAGAGCTCAGATGTCTACCAGGAATGTAGAACTGAAAACGCTTCCTGAGATAGACGGGGCCATACTCGTACAAGGCAGCATGGGCCATTACCAGAGCCTTGAACTTAACCTGTGTTCTCACAGGCAGCCAATGAAGATTACGCAAATGTAGCCTGACACTCATGCGTTTAGGGAGGCCTAGAAGCAGCCTGGCTGCGGCATTCTGAACCACCTGGAGTCTATCCAGGAGGAAACCAGGAAGACCCACATAGAGTGCGTTGGCATAGTCGATACAGGAGGTGACCAGCGCACGGGTAACCGTTTCCTTAGCTGCTAATGGGAGAAAGGGCAAAAACTTTTTTAGTAGCTTCAAAATGCCAAAGCAAGTACCTGTCAACTTACTAATTTGGCTGCAGAAACTAAGTCTTTCATCGAACCAGATCCCAAGGTTCTTGACTTGGAGGCCCTGCGGCGAGGGCTTAGGAGACTCCTCTGGCCAAAATGAATGCCAGAACAGAGGGGTAAACGTACCAAAGAATAAAATCTCAGTTTTGTCTTCGTTACACTTGAGCTGGGCGGAAGTGAGCCAATTAAACACAGCTGCCAGACAAGTCCTGACATAATCAGTAGACGACTCATGCTTTTTCCAAGTAAACAAAAGCTGAGTGTCGTCAGCATAGGCGACAACTTTGGCACCTCATTCCTCCGCCAGCTGGATAAGAGGAGACATATGAATGTTAAACAAGAGTGGGCTTAACACTTATCCCTGGGGTACCCCGGTCTGAAGCTCATGGGAGGAAGAAGTAAACGGGGGATCCAAACACGCTGAGTTCTGCCTTCCAAAAAAGATTTAAGCCACTTACTAGCAGAACCCATGATACCCAGCTGTTGCAGGCGGGCAAGGAGAAGTGAATGAGGAACCGTATCAGTGGCTCATGCCACTGTACCCTCACCTGTGGGCTAGTGCACCCTGCTAGATGGGTGACTTACCTAGGCCCTAGGCAGTGGGTTGCAGGCATGGCACACAGGGATGTGTGCCATGTTGACTCTTCACTTTTCTCTGCACCAAAATATACAGCCTGCAATGGCAGTGTGTGGGTGTTAAGGTGCAGGGCCTCTAAGGGTGACACAATAGGTGCTGCAGCCCTTAGAGGCCTTCCCTGGCCATAGTGCATTTGGTACTCATGGTACCTTTTACCAGGGGCTTACCTGTGGCCAGAGTTGTGCCAATTGTGGGTACAAAGGTACAGTTTTGGGGAAAGAACAAAGGCCCTTGGAACCTGATTGGCAGGGACCAAGGGCCCATCAAGTGAAGTTGCATCAGATGTCAGGCAAAAAGTGGGGGGTAATCCTGTAAAAAGGGGCACTTTCCTACAAATGAAAGATGTGATTCCATATATTTTGTGGTTTCCCGCACTGTCACCTGCTGCAGTAACGTGCTCTTCCCACCTCTGCAAGGAGGATCCGATAGTCGTTGTGGCCTTTCATTCCAACTTTGAAGGCAGATTTTAACAAGCTAAGCAGACTCAAAGCACTATGGGGCATATTAGCAAGACCGGCGATAAAATTATCGCCGTTTTAGCGGCAGTAAACTGCCGCTAAAGCGGCGATAATGGGCTTGCTAATATGCGTTATAGAATTCCAATAGAAGCCCAGGTTAGATGTGCAGGACATCTAACCTGGGCTTCTATTGAATTCTATAACGCATATTAGCAAGCCCATTATCGCCGCTTTAGCGGCAGTTTCCTGCCGCTAAAGCGGCGATAATTTTATCGCCGGTCTTGCTAATATGCCCCCATGTTTTAAAAAGAAGTAGCGCTAACATCTGCTCGAGAAACCTTTGAATTACAAGTTGTAAGGACATCCAGTGAAATACAGTCCTTGTTAAACACCAACCTCCCAATACATTTCGGCAAATTAGTTCATCGAATTTTTAATGCATCTAATACTGCCGGCCTTGCTCACTTTTTTAAAGTTCTCAGTTCTGGCATAGTCAGTTCCTTCCCAAAAATCTTTGGAATAATACCAGCTTTTATTCATTTCCTTTTTTGTAGTGTGTTCGGAGACATCCCATTGGTGTTTTTGCCCATTTGTGACATTTTGGTTCTATTTTTGCGCCTCCGCAATGGATGTTCCAGCTTGAAGCCTCTGGAACTACCACTGGTCCAGTTATGTTGTGAACGGATGGTAAAGTTCTTTGGAATCGTACTGCTCCAAGAACTGGATCTTGACTGGTCGTTGACATTCTGACCTCTCTGGTGTGCCTGCGTCCAACCCATGTTTCATTGCCTGTGGTGCCGCTTCGAATGGGCACTGGATAGTTGCCTGGCTCTGCAAACGGCGGTTGCTGTGGACATGAACCTGTTGATGGGTACTCTAAGGACCCATTTTCAGAGTTGTCCCATTGGCTTGCGGCTGCTGCACCATGCCCGGTATGAGCCCCTCCCTTCAGAGGAGATCAGTGCTTCAGCACATGACTCATTTAACTTTAGCTCTAATAACATGGATGCAGATTGCCCAGATACTTCCTCAGCATTGGCTAATACAGAAGATCATGTCTGTTCTGTGGATGATTTGAACTGGGCTATGGCGGATTCATCGTCTGCGGAGATGGAGTCCATCCATCCTGGATTCACTTTCCTTTGAACTCATGGGAGACATCATGGATACCTCCTAAACACCTTAATCTGGCCGTGTTTCCAAATTGACATGTTGTGCTTTTTTTTATTATTTTTGTACTTTGTTTGTATAACCTGCCTGTTAGCAAAGCATTGAATTCGCTTAGTGTTTATGTGGTCGCTCCGTTACTTGCTCACTTATTTTAGCCTAACTGCAAGTTGTGGGCTGCTTTGCACACGTTACACTCAGCATGTTTATTTTTGTGCCAGGATATTATATTAGCAAAACACTTCACCTGTTTTTGTTATTGCTTCTTCTCTCTGGGACACAGTCTGAACATCTCCTACAAGGTCAAACTACATTGTGCTCGGTTACAACGTAGCTTAGCATTTAGACACAACATAAGTTCACATCTGCTGTTTTAAACAAAGACACATCGTAACATATATACGGAGAAGTGCTATTTGGAAACAGAGAGTTGAATTCTTGCACAGGAGAGGTCCTGAGATGACCGTGCCAGCCTTGCGCAACCAGAGATGCAGATTAGCTAACCATAATACAGGTGTGGGGCGGTTCTAATCCTAGAGATGTATGATATATCACTGTGCCCACGTAGTGAGGACAGGCTGAGGCAGATATATCTTTACACATGGTAGGGCTTCTCATTGTATACAGTTTACTTGTGATGTTACTCATTTTGATGGCATTCATATGTTTTATAGTTGCAGTGCAGTTGTTTTATAATATAGGACAATAGTTTCAATACATATTGTAAACTGTTCTTGTGTCTTTGTTTTGTTTATTATGGAGATGCATGAGGGAGAAAACGAAAGGTGACGATTTGTTTCCACTGTTCCCTGAGGGGACTAGAGTGTTGTGTTCTGCAGTGCTAACTTACCTGTCACTCTGGAAAGGCTAGGAGGGCAGGTAAGGCACTATGAACTAGTTAGGGTTGGGGTTCATAGGTACTGATGTGGTATGGTGACTCAGTCCTACATACTGACGTTCCGTGATCCCAGGCATAGTTCTGTTTACACAGAATCCCTGCAACAAAACCAGGCTTCTGGAGTATTGTAGTATTCTCTGCCAGTAACTGTCTTTATGACATCTTGGATCATATGGCAGAACTGAGTTAGAACGGGGCAACCCTGCATCATACAGTAAAAGTCTGGTTCCGTGTCGTGGTAGTGGGGTCAGCATACTGTTTTAGTTTGTTGATCAGGTAGGGGGGGACATGTAGGCTCTGTGCAATTATTAATGTTCTGTTTGTTGGAGCCTAGCATTCCAAGAGATTTTTTTAGGTTTTTCAAGGAAGTTAACCCAATCTTTGTTGCTAAGAGGGTGGTCTAAGTCTGTCTCCCAGCAAAGTTTGAGTTTAGTTCAGAGAGGGATTAATAAACTCAGCAATGATCTATATAACCATGTAATGAGCTTGCTACCCATGCCCATGTTGAAAAGAGACTGCATGTAGCTGTGCAATTGTGGTTTTGTGTTCATGATATGTCCAAGAGCATGCATCTGAGCTAAGAGCATCTTATGAGTCAGGAACATGCTGGAGGGGAGATCAAATCGATTTAGTAATGCTTCATAGGGGGTGGGGGGATCATTGCCCATTTTCAAAGAGGTCATCCACCGTGGGAAGGCCAGCTCGTTCCCATTGAGCTGCCATGACTCTTCCCTTCATGGATGGTTGTGCAAATAACAGAAAGAGTGGTATATTGGGAACAGATGATTGAGTTTTAGTCATACGATGAAGGATCTTCCAATAAAAATATTGAGCTACTCTCGTTATTCGGGACAAGGTGTTACGCGGTCTAGAGGAATGCAGGACCCATTAAGCCAGTTGAGTCGTTTTAACTGACTTCGCAGCAAGGTCCTGAGATCGTTTACTAAGTCATACCCGGCGACCGTTGTCCCATTCCAGGTCATCGAGGAAGTTTGGTAAGTTACACAAAAAGAAATAGCAGTCAAAGAGGTCTTCAACTTCGCTGCGCAAGTCTTAGGACGAATCTTGGGGATGTCAGCAAGGCCTAGCTCTGTGGTGGAGCCTGAGCCTGGGCTGTCACCGCATCTCCCTGAATTTCCAGGAACCAGAGCAACCCCTGCCCAACTTAGAGTTCTACGAGGCCATGCACCTCACCCCATGGGGCCCCAGAGGGCGGCAGCACAACAGGATCAGCAGATATGAGGGTAAGATGGCCTCGTTAGCCAAGGTAAAGCTCTGTGGAGGAAGAACACCGAAGGGTCGCTCTGCCAGAGCTTCTAAAGGTTACAGTTATCTCCGTTACCAGGGGGCTCTAAGTGATTGCTGCTTCAAACAGGTGCCACAGGGGCTCCCATTCTTCCACTCTAATGCCGGCCACAGAGTCTGGCCCCTAGGGGGTGGGGAGGGGCATTTATTTCTGAGGAGAGCCCGGGCCAGCTTCGCAGGGCACCAGTGTCCAGGCCCCACCTTCATCCATACCTTGATGCAGCTCTGGAAGCTCACAGGGGTGAATGCCGATGCCCACACCTCCCACTTTTGCGGGTCGTATCTGGGCACAGGGAGGTATGCTTAGGCCACTCACATGGGGATTATAATGAGGTACGCATGCTCACACAATGCTGGTATTGCAGAGTGACCATGAGCGATCACATCAGCTTTTATTTATACCATCGAGCAGCGCCTGACTCTCTCGCTGCATGCTTGTTACATTGTATCGTAGAGGCCGGATAAACTCTCTATCCCTTCCAATCTTTATTGATGTGAAAATAATAAGTTAAAATGAATCAAAACTGAAAAAATAACCAATCGATTATGGCATTGTTGCGCCACAGACAAAGTCTCTGGCTGGGTGCCGGGTTGGGCCGGAGTCCATGCTTCTGGCTGTGACCATTTGAGCCTTGGTTCATGGGGTGTTCCTCACTGTTGCTCGTCTGTGCTTTCGGCAGCTGACTGGGGGTTGCTATGGATTGTCCTTCTCTTTGTGGGGCCCTTGCTCGCAGGGTGTCTCAGCTGGTGCTGAGGTCAGCATCCTCGGCATATGCATCATCGCCCACATGGTCATGACTCAGATTGTTCAGGTACTGCTGATCTGACTCTTGAAACATGAAATATTCCTGGATATAACGGATTCCCCTCGTTGAGCAGTTACCAATGTTCCTTGCACTCTGGTGACCTCCCACACCTCTCTTTCAAATGGGGTGCGTAACTTCCATCTCAGAGGGCGGTCTTTCAGTATCACTTTGTCGCCTATGCTGATGTCAGGTTCCACAGCCCTGCCATCTTTGCTGGCCCTTTAATTTGTGGCTTGGTGCTTCTCTTGGTTGGCTTGTACGTCGATGACACTGGCTTCCAGCTCGGCCCTGCTGGAGTGATGTGTGAGGCACATCTCCGCAATAACAGGTTACTTGGAGCGCACCCTGTCATGCTATGGGATGCTACTGGTACAGACAGCATTCTGCATCCTCACCCTATCAACTCCAATCCTGAGCGCATGATTGAGTGTTTGCATGAAGCGCTCTACTTCGCCATTGGCCTGGGGCCAATGGTGAGTTATCTTCCAGTGCTTGATATTAAGGTTGTGTAGATATGCCTGGAATTCCTGCCCTTGGATTGGCGGGTTGTTGTTGGTTTTGATCTCATCTGGGATGCCCAGCAGTCCAAATATTTCCCCCAACGCTGGCTTGACATTCCCAAAAACTGTCGATCTCACAAGGTCTACAGTATGATATTTGGTGTTGCTGTCAATGATGACAGCAGTGAGTCGAACATCTGGAAAGCTTCTTCAGTCCATGCTGACAGATGACCATGGGTGTAGACTTGCTTCTTCAGTAATCACAGGTGCTGTTGGTGGGTCCCCACTCGTGATGGCGCACGAATGACAGTCTCTCACTTTCTCTTCAACCCACTTGTCTATGCCCCGGAACCACACTTTGTCTTTGAGGCGGGCTTTGGTTTTGGTGATGCCCTTGTGCCCCTGGTCTGCCAGTTCGACGACTCAAGCCCATAGACTTTGGAGGATCACAATCTAGTGGCCTCACAGCAACAGCCCCCCTTCCCTTATGCTGAGCTCATTGCGAATTCGCCAGGTCTGGCTCATGACTGCTTATTCTTCAGCAGTAAGTGCTTAGGCTCCATCTAAGTAGTTGTGCCATTGTCGTCTTTGGAGCACTTCTTTGCCTTTTAAAATACATGTGTCGGCTGTTTATGCTTCCTGGATTTCAGCAAGGGATAGTGTACGTGGACGGGCATCTTCAATGATCATTCTTTCAAAGCCTTCCGTGCCTTCCGTGTGTGGGGTCACATCAGGTGTAAGGTGGTATCGGGAGGGGTAATCTGTAGGGTTGTTCACCACGGGCCGATACACCACTGCGAACAAGCACTGTTGGGAGTTAGACTGCCCACCGCTTGATCCTCCGTGGCCCATTTCTGGCAGTGCCGGCGAACAAGGGTGCCAATGGCTTGTGGTCGGTACCCACAAGGAACTTTTGTCCGCAGAGATAGAAGTGGAAATGGCGGCACTCCCACCTGACAGTAAGGGCTTCACGTTCAATCTGGGCATAGCGGGTCTCGACGTCGGTGAACGCTCGACTCGCATACGCAGTGGGGACCCATGACCCTTCACGTTTCTCATGGAGCAGGACTATCCCTAGGCCCACAGGACTTGCGTCGTTCACCAGTTCATTCGGCACTTAGGGCTGAAATAGGCCATTGTGCTGTCATGTAGGAGTGCACCCTTCACTTCTCTGAATGCCTACGCAGCCTTGCAGTCCCATTCCCATGGGCAATCATGTTTAGTCAGGGCCCGCAACGGCCCTGACAAGGTAGCGAAGTTGGGGATAAAGTGTCTGCAGCAGTTATCCATTCCTAGGAAACTGCATACTTCTGAAGCATTTTGTGGGACTGCTGCTAACTTGATGGCCTCTACTTTCTTGCGGTTGACTTGTTAGACCTTCACTTGAAAAGTGGTAGCTGAAGAATTCCACTGCGTTGATATAAAAGGCACACTTTTGGCGATGCAATGTTAGTCCACAGTCCGCCAGGCATTTGAGGGTGGCTCTGTCTCGTATGATGGGCTTCCAAGGTGTTTGAGAAGATGAGGATATCATCACTCACATTGATCACTCCCACCAGCCCCGACAGGGTCTCGTTAATGGCGTCCTGGAAGACTTGGCGAACGAAGATATCCCAAATTCGAGGCGCTGATATCGGAGGAGACCTATTTGGATTGAGAAGGTCTCAACGCGCAGGAGCCAATGGTATCCGGAGGTAAGTCAATCTTAGAGAATCAGCGGGCGAATTGCTTTGTTGGGCAACCTCATGTCTACGCACAGTCTTATAACCCCAAGTTGCTTGAGTTTAGCTGCTATCATGAGGGTGATACCTATGGAGTTTGTCTTGTTACTTTTTCGATGTCGCCTAGCCGCTCAAGCTGTTCTAGTCCCTTTTCAACAAGCGGGCATAGGTGAAATGGTACCCTTCTGTGTCTTAGGGCCACTGGCCCTATTGTTTTGTCTGTGGAGTTTAATCATCACCCCTTTTAGCACACAAGGCCTCTGAACAGTTCTGAGAAGTCAGCCAGGATGTTGTCAGCCTGGGACTGGTGTACTTGTTGGGTGAGGAAGATCAGGCCCAGGTCCTCCGCCGTGTGGCATCCTAGCAGGGTGCCAGTGTCTCCTTTTGCCACATGGAACCTGGCTTGTGTTTTCATGCCTTCGTTCTAGACTACTATTTTGTCAGTGCCTCCGGAAGTATAGATCCTGGCATTAGAGGGGGTGAGGGCTGCCCCCATATCTTCAGCCCGGCTGTCTGCTAGCTCATGAGACCGGGCCAGGATTAGTGTGCCATCTGTGTCTACAGATTCGTCTGTCGGGCCTGCCCAAACTTGAATCTTTCATAGTTGGGATTTAATTGTGGGTTAAAATGCCAGTTTAGGACAGCCACAGTGGCATCAAAGTCATTGTCGCCTCCAGTGTTGGTGAGAATTTCGAGTAAGTCATAAGTTCTGCACCATCCATGTGAAGCACCATGGAACGTTTGACCGCGTCATCTGTTTCGTGTGTGGCGCGAAAGTAATGTTCAAGGCTTCTTATCCACTGGCGCCACCGTGGAGCGGCAGTCTCGGGATCTGCTAATTGGCTGAACGTCGGTAGCGCTGTGACTGGCGCGTGTGCACAATGTTGAAGTGTGGGGCTGCTGCGTCTTGCGGCTGGGGAGACATGCTATTGTCTTGGACGTGCCACTCACGTATGGCTCAGTACACCCAGTCACAGCTCGCGGCGATGGGCGCTTTGCACTGTGATGTGCATGATTCTTTCTTGCTCTCACTCTGCGGTATAGTGCCTCAGTTTGGCGTGTGTGGACACTCTTTATGGCAATATGTTGTTGTGCCCCTTTCAGTGTGCCCAATTGGAGCAGTTCTCTGAGTAGGCCTCTCTTGCCTTCCTTGCTATATGATCGCCCATGCAGATTAAGTATGGTGTGTCATTGTACATGCAGTCGCTCTCTTCTGCACCATGTCCTTTATGCTCTTACTGTCCTCAAAATGTCCTCTGTATTTTTTTTCCTCTCATTCTCTCTCTGAGTATGAGGACTGTGCGAAGGCAAGCTTAGACCATATGAGGCACACCAGGGAGGCACAGCCACGCAAACGCTGGTACCTGCGTCTCGCGTACAATGCGAGCGATGCTGCTTTGCGAAGGTCTCTTGTCTGGCCACGTGTGTCAGCAGAATCCAACCTTCTTAACAGTGGTTACCACAGGCTGGCTGCCGCTAGGTGGCAGGAGAGGCCCACATGCAGTCGCTGTGCAATACGGTGCGAGGCGCCGCGCTCCCCCAAGCGCTGACAAGGCCACCGTCAAGGCAGTGGGTCCTAGTGGCAGTGCCACCCAGGGCCAGCTTTAGCTCTGGTGGCGCCCTGTGCGACAATGTCTGTTGGTGCCCCCCCAATGACCACCTCTGCCACGGATTCCCTCACTAGCACCCTTTAACAGTGCCTCTCAAGTCTCCATAACCACTGTCTCTCACATTCATTTAGTTTTATAGCACTACTCATACCAGTGTAAGGTGTCAGAGCACTTTATACCACACACATTGCACAGAGACAATCATATGTGTGTAAATCAATGTAAAGGAAACTTTACATCAGACAGGACTACAAGGTGTAGTGTAGGAGTGACGTCATCGATACTTGTAGGCAATATAGTTTGTGTCCTTATTCTGGAAAAGTACAAATTCAGAATTTAAAACGTAACATCATTGTTAGGGGTTCTCTTTCATAATAAGAATTGTTTTCTACCCAAATAAATCCTTTTCACAAGATTAGGATGATGAAAGACTGGGCAAAAAAACATATAGCACTAACATATACCTTGCAGTTTGCATGCAGCTCTAGGATGACAGTTAATAGCTCAGTATTCTATATTAGGATTGTGACTTATAAACGACAAGTAACAAAAGGAGCTCTTAAAGAAGCAGTAAACACTGACCTATTTACATTACATGCACTTTGTTATCTGCATGGTACACGTTCTTAGCAGCAGGCATTTTAACCCACTACGCTACGTTTGGATGAGTCAAAACTGCCACTAGACAAACCTCCGGTCTCTTTCCAGGAAGAGAATTAATCACCAGAGTTATCTTGACATTTTAATTGATGTCTGAAAATTGCTGGAGGCCAGGAACGCGGCAGCAGGTCCTTTTAAAATAATATACATTTTCAAAAATGACTCCCACACCCCAAGTCAACACCCGGTGCGGTCGCACCGCCCTCACCGCCCTAGAGCCAGCCCTGGTGCCACCAGCCACTGGCAGGCCGTCACGTGTCTCCCACCTGGTTGTGGTGCCAGGAACAGCTGTGCCGCACGGCTCTCCTCACACTGTGCAGAGAGGTAGGCACTATTGCACACAAAGTGGAAATCAGTCTCGTCGCCAATGTGCGGGCCGTATCTGGACACAGGGGGGTACACTTAGGCCGCCCACACAGGAATTATAATGAGGTACGCAGGCACACAAAATGCTGTTATTGCCGAGTGACCACAAGCGATCACACCAGCCGTTATTTATACCATCAGGCCGCCCCCAGCCCTCTGGATGCATGCTTATTACATTGCATCGTAGAGGCTGGGTGGCACTTTACACTGGTCTCTGCTTGCGAGCCTCGTCTTCAGTCCTGGCCGGGGGGCCTTGGGCCTCACAGGGCCCCTTCATTGGCCTCAGAAACCGCCACTGAAGTGCTGGGCCGAGGAGGAAGACGCGTCCACAGCCGGGAAACCCAAATTCAGCACCTGGCTGCCATTTTGAGAGCGCGGCCGTGAAAGAGCTGCGGGATTTGCGTAGGTCAAGAAAATAAAGCATTCGTCTAGCCATCTCCCCTATGTAGTCATAGTTGCTTTGCCACTTCTGAGCCTCAATTGACGGTGGCCAAAGTGGGGGATAACCAAGGGGATGAAAAGCCCTGATGTTTACGACCGCCTAGTCTCAGAGGTACTAAATTGTCCACAGCAGCAGTAAGCCATTTATTGACCCTCTCCATATCTTATTCCAGCTCCCCAATGTAGGAAGGTAGGATCTTTCTGGCATAGTTATCCCCATTTTTTGCCTTGTGTCTGTGTGTTTTGACTGTAGTACATTGGGATCCTGCTAATCAGGACACCAGTGGCTGTGCTCTCTCTCCTAAATTCAGTGGTAAGTACTCTGTACACCCCACAATTGGAATACTGGTGTATCCCTGTTAGTCCCTAGTATATGGTACTAAGATACCTAGGGCATTGGTACATCAAGGGTCTCCCATGGGCTGCAGCCTGAATTGTGCCACCTATGGAAGCCCATGCAAACTGTGTCTGCAGGCCTGCCATTGCAGTCTGCGTGAAATGGTGCATGCACCTTTCACTTCAGGTATAAAGTTTTCCTTATGCTCCGGTCACTGCACTTAAAACTTATAAGTTGCCCCTAAGGTAGGTCTTACAGCCCACAGGCAGGGTGCATGGTTTTAAGTGTGAGAGTGCCCCTGCACAAGCAGAGCCACCCCTACAAACTGCAGAGTCCATTCTCTGGCTTTGTAAGTGCGGTGAAGCCATTTTAAGGTATGTAGTGGACACTGGCAAAGTCAAGATGTCCAGCTACGTAATGTCTTCACCGAACACAGTCATGTTTGGTACCAAACATGTTGAAATCATGCCACTACACCGATTCCGGTACTAGTTGCATGATCCCATGTACCGGGGGGGGCTCCTTTGAGGACCCCCCCAGGTCTACCTGTGTAAGCTTTCAGGGTCTGCGTGCAAGCAAGTGCTGCTGTCAACCCCAAAAACGGTTCTGCACTGCCTGCTGCTGAGCTTAACTCGAGCAGGGGAAGGCAGAACAAAGGATTTTCTGCAGAAGAGAGGTGTCACCTCCTCTCCTATAAAAATAGGTGTCTTAGGCTGGGGTAGGGGTGCTTCTGATCGCCTCGAGACTGCTCTGAAGGGCACATTTGGTGCCCTCCATGCATAAACTGGTTTGCCCCAGTCCAGGAGCCCTCGGCTCCGGCGTGAAACTGCACACAGGACAGGAGAGTGACCCCCCCCGTCTAGCTCCTCCCCAGGGAGGTGCCCAGAGCTCTGCCAGGTGGCCACCTGATTCTGCCATCTTGAGTCTTAGATGGGCAGAGGCACCTGGGAGCATCTGACTGGTTAGTCCACCAGAGTAGCGTCCCTGACCCCCCCTAATAGGTGGGTCAGTGCAGAAGTAGTCCTACCCCCTTTCTGGGTAACTTAAGGGCTCCCCTGAGGCTGGATCCTTAGATTTGTCCGTACTTAGTCTTCAAGAACCAACTGACTTCATCTGAAGATTTGTTTAAAGACTCTTCTACTGTTGGACACTAAACTCTGCTGCTGGACCGAGCCAGGACCCAAGACAAAGACTGCTTCTGGTAGGAAGGCTCCTACTGCAACTTCGTCTCTGTGCTCTTCCAAGTTCTGCAACCTCCGTGGCTGTGCATCCTCCTGAGTCCCCCACAACTCTGCATGCATCAAGATAGCAAGAAGGAGTCTCCCTTGGAGTGAAGGAGTCACTCCCCTGCATTCGCAGGCACCTCGACGACTAACTTGTGGATCTACAACACAGGTGCTGGTTTGTTGGCTCTCCAGAGGCCTGACCAGTCTTCCCTGCAACTTGGGAGCTGTAATCCCTCTCCAACCTACCGGAACCACATTCCTGTTTGCCGTTGCCAAGGCTTGTTGTCTCTCCTGACCGAAGATCTCCAAGCTTCAAGAAGCCCTAGCCTCCAGCATCACACAGCTCCAAGAGTGACATCCTCCCTGCTGCTCCAGTGACGTGGGCATACATCTTCTGTGTGCTGCTGAGGCCTCCCAGCGACTTCCTGTGCCTGATGCCCGAGGGTCCTCCTGGTCTCCCCTGCTGTCTCACCTGCTTGCTGAGGTCTGTCCCTGACTTACCCCTGCTGGGTGAGTCCCACAGACCTTGCGGTCCTGCAACTAAGCATTGTTTCCTGCAGCACGTCTCTTGTGTTTGCCAAGGCTTGGTGGTGGTTCTGCTGGCCACTGACCTTCATGCATCTCGTCAGTTGACGTGGGACAGCACGTGGATGTCTCCTGTGCTTCTGCAATGTCGCCTGGGCCCCACAGCTGCATCTTCAACACCATCGTGCTACAGCAAAGTACCTCCGACAAGGGCTGACATTGTGCTGCTGCTGCTCCTCCGGGTGGTTTGGACTCAGTCCCCTCTTTTTGCTGGTACTCCTCATCCGGAATTGACATCTGGGTTCCACCGACCTGGTCCACAAGGTTCTTTAGCAGCTGCACATCCGAGGTTCACCATTGATGTTAATGGGCGGGTCTACACCACTTCGCACCAATGCACCCGCACTCCCTGGTGTAGGTGTCCTGGTTCCCTGGGTATCCACGGGTGGGGGAGTCCTCCAACCTTCCTTGATCCAACAGGTTTCCTCGGGGTCCTTTTGGAAGGGTCCTGAAACAGTAAAACTCCAACCGTGACTTCCCCACGTTATCCTATGGACACTGACGCGGGTATCACCTCTGCACATAGGCGGCTAGCAACTATTAGTTACCTACCTGTGGTTGTTCCGTGCTCCCCCTAATTCCTTGGGTGTTAGTCTTGGTTTGGTACTGACCTCGCATTCTATTTTCTTAGTATATGGTTTGCCCCCCATAGGGGCCCATGTGTTTTATGTGCTCTACTTACCTGTTTTGAAGTATATTTTATTGTTTGTTGATATCTGCGGGTATAAGATATACCAAAGTAGTCTTGGTGTTAGTGTATAATAAATACAAGGCATTTTTCTAACACTGATGTGGTTCTTTCTTGTGTGTACATTCACTGACTGACTGTGTGGTAATGCACCAGCTTTACACCCTCTTAGATAAGCCTTAGCTGCTCTCCACAGCTACCCCTTGAGAGCTTTGGTTATCAGGGACCACTACAACTATCACTAAGGGTTGCCTGAACTCAGTGCAAGGTGCCTCACCAATAGGTGTACACCATATACTGAGCCTACCTTCTACACCCAGTTAAAGTAGCAGTTGAATTCGCCAAAAGTTCTCATACGTTTATCGTGCATCTTTTCCCATTGGCGGAACCATTTTTCTCCACTAACATCACATCAGTTCTTGATTCTATTTGAAACCTCTGACAGCCTAAAGGTAATAAACATATGGTCTGAGCAAACCTGCTGTTCAGGTTAGTAAATTTGATGTTCTTGGAGAGTAGTAAATATTAGAGCAAATCTATGGTCGGCAGCATGAGTGCGAGCTGTGACTCGCTGAGAAAGATTACTATGGAGAGGTTATAAATTAAGGTTTGAGCCGCCAGGTTCTTTTTGTCATCGACACAACAGTTGAAGTCCCCTAGTATGGTAAAATTAGCAATTAATAAGCTAGTGTCTCTCCCATCGAGTCAGTGAACTTGGCACTTTGTCCCGGTGTTCAGTATTCTAATGCACCAGAAGATGAAAATGGTTGTAAACTTTTCAGATAGAACCCAAGACTTTCAGTTCCTTCAAGGTTACCTATTTTATAGCTAGAACATTGAAAATTATTACGAAAAATAACCGCAAGACCTCCTCCCCTTGAATCTTTTCTGTCTAGATGTTAGAATATCCCCTGGGGATTCCAATAGTCATATCCATGTTTCACAATAAATATAAACGGTTATAAAACCATTTTAAAGCCTATTTTACAGTCCTGTCATTCATTGTATGACAAAATTACTCCTTACACCGCAATGTACAGCCAAGATTCATGCTTTTGGAATACTTTATCTGTTGTTAAACTGTACATCAGTTCTATCTCGTACACTGCCAAACCTAGACATATGACTTACTAAACCTGGCGTTGCCTGTGTGTGCAGTGATACGACTTTATGTTCTGTAAAATTACAGAAGTACAGTGCATTTTTCAGGGTTTTATTCAGAACCCATGCTGGAATTGGTTTCAGACAATATGTCTGCAGGCCACAGTACAGTGGGCTTATAAACAGGCAGAGCAGCCCTTGCTCAGGAAATGCACTGAGCAGAAAGATATTTTGCGCCCTCAGTGCTGTTGGTAAATAAAATGAGGCAGCAGAAGTGCTCCTTTGATGTTCACAAGCAAATTGGCACTGCTGTTTGCATAACCTTAATGCAACAGCTCTGTGCACTCTGAGCCTGGGCATTGCTAGCTGATATGACTCCATCTCCATTTGGCTGTTAAACCAGCAACTGGAAGGATTCCAAATCTCAGCTTGACATGTAACGTAAGGAAAACAAATGTGGAATCCAATTAAACTAGTGTTCTCTCACTACTAGGCTTCTAACCTGAAGTTCACATTGCATTAATGTTGCATCCAGATATCTGGCCATCCACTTGGCTATCCACCCACTCCCACTATTTTAAAGCCTTACCATTCCTGTCTTAGATATAGGAGTTTGTTTTACTACAAAATCACCCCAGTCTACGGTACAGAAAATGAGGCTCTTCAACTAATAAAACCATGTGAGGTCCAGCGCCAGAAAGTCCCATGTGGGAACATTTTCCGCAGTCCCAGGGCAGGCATGTGTTCCTTCGCTTAGATTGTGACAACCACAGCCTTTTACCACTGATGTCATGTAAACTAACCATAGTAAATACACCCAAAAGTGAGCACTGAGTACACTTGTTAGCACTTTACCCTAAGGGTAGCAAACTCAAGTAGTTCAAGGCTAACTTGGAGAGTGTGTTAGAATTCAGATCTCAACAAATCAATCAATAAATCAGTGTCTAACCAGTGCTTTCCCTTATGAAAAAAGTACTTCTACACATAGCATAACAATTTGAATAAACATCCTAGGGCACTTCAAGTAAAACACCTCTTTCCCAAGTAGCAGTCCTAGAGATTTTGGGAAATAATCTCTGCTTTTTCTCTAGGACAGACATTAAGCGGTATCTGTAACCATAAATGGGCCTTTAGCAAGTCTGGCCGGCCCTTTTGCAAAGAGTTGTATTATTTACAGTATAATGAAGTGATGGGTTTTCCCTCCTGGAATCACATTTGGCAGTGCCTTTTAAGCCCTTTTGGTGTTAGTGATGTGCTGGTCTAGCTTGCAGATGTTGGCAGTCAGTGAAGGCTCTGTTACTTCGGGTAGAGTGCATCCTTATATGGTCCACCGAGCGGAGATCGCTGAAAGTTTGTCCCAGCTCAGCCAATGTTGCAGTGGATCTTGTTGATACACTTGTGGATACACTGTCAAGCGAGCATTGACAGCGCTAGCACTGGTGGTAGAACGGCTATACTCCTAATGCGCTGCTCACTGTACAGTGGATCTTGCGCCACCGAATCTTCCTTGGGCCCAGACAAAAGACCACCACCAAAACAAAGATAAGATCCCAGCCCGAGTCGCAGCGGTGTTGGTAGGGCATCTATCATTGTCCTACCCAATTTCTCTCTCCAATGATGGAGGGACACTTCCTCCTTTGCTTAACAGCTCCTTCGGCACTCGGGTTGATTATTTGAGCCTCCCGAATGTGGCCACGATGCTTTCAGCACATTACACTTCTAGGCGCTAGGATTAATTGGCGGGAAAGCCCGAAGAATATGTAGCTCGTCTTTTTGTACCTCATCATGACTGTCACTCTGACTTGGGACACATGGTGCATGTACATCACATCAGGGTCTGCCAGACCCCACCTGTTGGACCTGCCCCTTTCTGCATGGCCAACCCAGATTTTTGCCCTACTTTGCTGAACCTGTTTTTGTTGGCTTTTAGGTACCCTGAGTGGTTTACTCCTGCTAGCCATTGATAACGTGCTTTTGCTCTCCCTTCTAAGCATGGTAGAATTTGTATACACCTGATTGGTCCATTTAATTTACTTGTAAGTCCTTATTATTAGGCCTGGGCGGTAAATTCCGTTCCGCTCGCGGAATTTGCGGAATTTGGGTAATTTCGCGTTCCGCGGAGAACGCGAAATTGCCAAAATTCCGCGATCCGCGACTTCGCGGAGTTTTTGCTTGTTCGCGCTTTCAAAATGCGTGTTCGCGAGATATTTCTCCCGAGCACGCAAACAGCGTTCGCGAACAGGAAAAAGCATCGCGAATGGGCAGAACGAGCAATTCCGCGTGTTCGCGGAACTTTTGCGTGCTCGCGGAGATTTTTTACCGTTTCGCGGAGCTTTGCGTAGCGCGATTACGCAAATTCCGCCCACCCCTACTTATTATATGGTACTACATGTACCGAGGGCCAGTAAATTAAATGTTACTAGTGGGCTGCAGCACTCATCGTGCCCCCCACTAAAGTAGCACTGCAAAACATGTCTCTGGCCTGTCACTGCAGCCATTAGTGCAGTTTTAAACAGCCATCTCAACCTGGCTAAATATATCTCGTCAGGCCTAATCCTTCCTTTTTAATACTTATCAGTTATCCCTGCGGTAGGCCCTAAAGTCTCATAGGGCAGGGTGCATGGTAGGACACGTGTACTTAAGTTTTATATGTCATGACAGTGAAAAACTCCTAAAGTGTTTTTACTGTAGCAAGGGTAACTCTCCCGTAGATTAGTACTGGGTTACTTTATTACACTTAATAAGGGATAACTTCAGTTTGGGGGCAGATAGAGGAGTACTGCTTCCACTCATTTGAATGGTAATTTAAAATCCTCTTTAACTGTAAAGTCGGATTTTAAGTTATGATGGAGCAGGGAAAATAAAATTTTTAACCCCTAACAAATTTTATAAATAATTAATAAAATGTTCGTTTAAATGTATTAATCAACACTGTATGTGTGGGAAAGGTAACGTGCCAATGTGTGTGCTAAATAATATATTAATGGATGTCCGTGTGTCTAATTATAACGTAAAAATAAATGCGTACTAATTAAAAATAAATGCATGTTTTGTGCTTCATAGAAATAAAACGTGTCGTTGCAAAAACAATAGTGATGGTAAGTAAGGAACAGCTTAAATGTTGCTTTTTGCTAGGTAATAACTAATTGGGGTACGTAGATGACGGGAGGGAAACGAAAAAGGCTATTTTTCTCTATTTTAATTATGTTTTGTTTGCCTCAAATTAGTGCTTCTAAAGTATAACCAAGTGGCGATATAAAATGGCCGCCAGTGGGAAGATGTGCGCAGGCGCAAGGGGACATGTGACACGGGATGAAGTCGGAGAAAAACTAAACCTCGTGATGTTACTGAGAGGCTAGGATGCGAGAAATGGTCAAGGCTGATGTGACCTAATTGAACTGATAGTGTGCCGTGATGATCAGCAGAAGACCCGTGGGAAACCAGTTTAAGAGAAAGGACAATGACTGCGGAGTTCTCGAATGTATCGAAAGAAGTTACAAATGTACTGATCTAAGCGGATGGAAATATGTCTTGAGCGTATGGGAAAGGAAATGATCCAAGGACCATTGGATCCAAGAGAACTTGATTAAGAGAATGAATAAGATGACATGCATGGACCAATGAAAGAAAAGCGTGTTATTAATGTTGCAACAATTAGTTAGCAAAGTTAGAATTAGGGTATAAGAGGGCCTACTCTTAGTGGGAGGGGGTCAGTTGCAGTCACAGTCAGGAGCGGAGTTGGAGAGTCGTGTTGGTGTTGGTGGCTTCCAGTGCTGGGTGGTCCTGATCGATCCCTTACTGAGCGGGAGATGCTGAAAGACTGTTAGATGAGACGGGTTGCAGGTAGCTGATGCTGACGAGCTGAAGTTGCTGTTGCTGTCTTAATTTTCCAGTTGAGTATGAGAATCAGGTTATTTCTAATTCTTAAACTTAGGTTAGAAATCATTAGTCTAAATTAGGAAGGTAGGCAGGTAATTAGAGTTTTGGCTTCATGACAAAAATTTCCTTTCTGCAATAAATTGATTATGCTTAATAAATATTTGAATTTAAGAATGAATAATTGAATAAAGTTTAAATTCTTTCTCATGCTTTTAAAAATTATATAAAATTTAAGATTCTTTAAACCAAAATGACTCAGTGGTTATTTTCCTAAATGATTGCGACATCAGTAATTGGTTATTGTGATTCAGCTGGTCTTAATCACTATGAACTAATTTTTACATGAATGATTCATCGACAAAACAATGAGCAGGAATATCTTAAGAAATAACTAAAAGAAAGCGACAAGTTAAGGTAATAAGATATCCCGGCTCCATCCAGCGGTACATAAATGGTGTTCTCCATTTAGTTCTCATGCTTCTCCTAGGAGTACAGAATTTCATAAAGGTGTAAAGGAAATCCAGGTGTGTGCGTGTGTGTTAGGCGATGTTTATGGGCCCCATCGTCATGTGGATGTGAGAAAATATAGTTTTGCCCCTGGATGACCTATAAGTGACCTAGGAAGAGAATAGTTTTTATTGTACGCACTGCATCAGTTACTATTCTGTAAATGTTACTTTTAGAAAGTTGGCATTTTGCCTAAACCAAATGTGCCTTTCTGCAGGTTTCCAGGGTCACATGCCTGTTAATGGCTTCATAGGGGTGTGATGTGTATTCCTTACAGACTGGGGACAAACGGGCCTTGGGTGTGGGGAAGGGTGTTCCTCTCCCGAGCAGGATGACCTAATAGGTTGTATTTAGCCCTTCCTGAGCTTCAAAGGGTAGCCTGAGGGCTTTACCCACACCCTTCCTAACTTCTGAAGCTGGCTGCTTTGTCACTGGAAAATGCAGCTCACACCTCTGCCTGCCTACCATCCATTTGTTACCCTAGACAGATTGGAGCCAAACACAGGGAAGAGGGAAGAACCAATTGGGGCCATACAAAGAAGGTAACCCCCACACAAAGTCTGGCATTGGGTATAAAAGTGGCACCCTCAGATCCTAGAATCGGAACACTCCTGGATCAGTTGAAGATTCAGAAGGAAAACTGTTTTGTTGCCTGAAGAAGGAAGGCTGGACTTGCTTGCCTTCAACCCAGGAAACCAGAATTGACTCCAAAGGTCAATTGGCTGACCTGTTTGAGCCACAGGGAGACAACAAGTTTCCAGAAGCATTCCCTGCAACTGCCCAGCGGACCAACAATTGGACCTGTCTGTGCCCTGCTGCTGGCCTTTGCTCGAGTGTGTTCTGACCCCCAAAGAGTACACCCCAGATCTTGTACCCTTGGCTGGTGTCAAAAGATGGACTTCAGGTGAAAATCCAGAAGTTTTGGACTTTTTGCAACTGTGGCCAACTGCCCCAGTCTTCTGCCAATGCGAAGATCTGACGGCGACCTGCTTTTCACGTCAGCAATGACCGTCTGCGTCTCCCACATATGCGAAGCTCCGATGGTGACCTGCTTTTCGCACCAGCAAGGATCTCCTAGTGGCTCCCATCAATGCGAAGCTCCAGTTGAGGCTCCTTGTGGGGAACTGGACTGTGTGAGAAGGTAAACTCTTCACCAGATGAATCCTGGTCCCTGTATCCGACCCAAGCACCACCGCGGTCGGTCTGTACTTTAGAAAAAAAAAGTTATAGATGCTTGAACATCTGATTAGGTAAACAAACAGGCAAGATTGCCTGTGTTCCCATGCAAAAATCCTACCTTATGCTCTACCTTATACCCCAGTCCACATAGGGAAATAGCAACTTTTGGTACTTGCCCTTCATTGCCATCATGCTCCAGATGTGTTTCTGATCTGTCACTAAAAACCTTATCTTAAAAAAGTAAGACCTAAATCTATGATGAGCCCTCACCACAACAATGCATACCTTTTCAAAAGCAGCCCATTACTCCTCTTAGACAGTAGTGTGTAGCTGATACAGGACACTGGATGCTCCTTCTTCTTATTATTTAACTGGGAGAGAAGTACCCAAACTCCTTATTAGAAGAATCCGCCTGTACAGTGAAGGGCTGACCACAGTTATTGACCTTCAGTATTGTTGCATTGGACAGGGCAGCCTTCAAATCATCAAAACCCTTTTGTCAATAAAATCCAGATCACCTTCTTGAGTGACGTCGTGGAGGTCAGGGCTGTCAAAGATTTATTGTTGGCCACAGATTTCTGGTAGTATTCTTTGGAGTCCAATGAGGCTTTCTCCTGTGTCTGACTAAGTGAGAAACTCCCAGCTTTGCCTAGACTTCCATCTTCAAGGTTCAAATCTTTCCACTGCCCACTTGGTGTTGCTGATGAAAAACGGGGAACTGGTAAAACTGGTGCTTTAATGGTAATTTTGGACTCCTACTTTTTCACCAGCACCTGCTCCCGGTGCTTTGCGTGGTCCTCCCAAGATTTGATGAGCACAACAGTATAACCCAGTTAGACCACATCTCAATGAGACAATTAGTAATGGATTCCTCACCTTAGAATTACCCCCAGGCGTCAGACTGGATCCGGAGAATTTTTTCCTCAGCAGTACCCCTGCACGTCGTTCGACTCCGCGTTCGTCTTTGGCGTCGTGGTCGCCGGAATGACATTGCGGTATCTACTTAGACGCCGCCCTCGCGCGCTGACGTCAGTTCTTTCTTTTTCCCCGCCAGCCAGCGCAGATCCGGAGAGAGCGGTACCTCGAGTCACTTTTTTACTTTTGGCGGCATCTTTTTTGAGTCGTTCGACTCCTGGTGCACAGAGGGATGTCACATCAGACCGGCTTCAAGGCTTGTGACTCCTCTTGCAAATTGATGTCGGTCATGGACCCGCACCTCGTGTGTGCCTTTGGTGCTTGGAGCGCGACCACAACCTGAAGTCGTGCTCCGACTGCCGGGCCATGAACCCGAAGCCTTTGCGGGAGCGGTCCCGAAAGCTTCTCGAGGCCCGGAAGTCCGCTCCGCGCCGTTCGAGGTCCCTGTAGAGAGGGAGGTCGCGGAGCCACCACCACCACTCGTCATCAAAGTCTTCGTCTTCGGGTAAGTTGAAGCACATGAAGAAGGCGAAGAAGCATTGTCGCTCTTCGCATTCTCCCCGTCCGTCGGCTGACGCGACGCGGCAAGCGGAAGGTAGTTGTCCGGCTCGGCCTGCGGAGCCTGTTGGGTCGACTCCGGCCTTCCCTCCCTTTCCGGGAGCCGGAGCGACCCCTGCCCAGCTTCGCAGCTTTTACGAAGCCTTGCATTCCATCTCGGGCCCGGCGGACTCGGTTGGGGGCTCTTGGCCTTCGATGTCGGCGGTTTCGGCTCTGGCGCCGCAGGGCCCCCAAGAATCCAGGCCTGGATCCGGATCGGCGCCGGTCGGCCTCGTGACACCTCCTCCGGTGCCGAATCCAGTGACGACACCTCCGCCCCCTCCGACGCCGGTTGTGTCCCCAGCCGGCGTCGACCCCCAGCCTCCCCCTCGTTGAGGACACGTGCCGGACCGACGTCGTCCGACGTCGGGACCGGCGCCGGACGGTACTTTTGTACCCCTGTTCTCCCCTGATGTTTCTTACCGCCCCGAGTGGCTACCAGGAGAGTGTGAGGAGGACTGGGAGGGGTCTGTGGACCCTCTTGCAGACCAGTTAGAGGAACCGGGCTGGAGAGAGGAGTTGGGTGATGCCAGTGGTCTGGACACCTCCCCTGACCTTGGCATGCTTTCTCCCCCTACCGTGGCTACGGAGGAGGGTGCATCTTACGCAGTGGTGTTGCATAGGGCGGCCGAGGCCTTAAACCTCGAGCTTCCTATGGTGGCGATCAGGACTATCCTCCTGACCGAGGTGCTTCAGCCGGCAGCAGCCTCTTCGGAGCCCCTGCTGCCGTTCAATGAGGCCCTTACAGACATCCTTTTGGGCCCTTGGTCCAAGCCCAACACAGGGGCTCCTGTGGATAGGATGATTGCCTGACTCCACCGCCCAGCCTCGGGTGACCCCATTTTCCTCTCTCACCACCCCACCCCTGAGAGCTTGGTAGTCCAAGCCTCGACTTCCAAGGGCGCATTCCCTAACGCACCACCTGATATTGAATCAAAGAAAATGTTTTCTTCCTACAGCTTGGGACTGCGGCCGGTGAACACCGCATGTCTAGTGGGCCGTTACTCCCACTCGGTGTGGGACACGGTTGTGCTGGTGCTGCCACAGTGCCCGGAGGAGGCCCGGGCCGTGCTCTCCCATGCAGTTGCCGAAGGGAGAGACGCAGCGAAGTTCGCCATCAGATGTGGGCTGGACACCGCCGACTCACTAGGCAGGATGATTTCCACGTCGGTAGCCCTTAGACGCTACGCCTGGTTGAGGTCTACTGGCTTTTCGGATGATGTCCAAGCTACCCTTTTGGACATGCCCTTTGATGGCCGTCACTTGTTTGGCGACAAGGCGGACAACGCGCTTGATCGCTATAAGGACTCCAGGGCTACGGCCAGGTCCTTGGGCCTCGCATCCACCTCCCGCCCAGCACAGTCTGCCTTTCGCCCCTTTCGTGGCTACGGAAAGGGTGCCACGCCACGTTCTGCCCAGAGCCACAAGCCTGCGCAAGCTGTCCAGCCTCTGTGCGCCTGGGGCCGTGGGACCCACCGTTGTGGGTCTGGGGGCCAGCAGGCAGGCCAGTCCACCAGCGCCCCCTCTGCACCAGCCTCCAAGCCCTTTTAGTCTGACCTTTCAGGGCCATCTTTTGCCAGTGGGCGGCAGGATTCGCCATCACCTCCCCCACTGGCTCAACATCACGTCGGACAGGTGGGTTTTACAGATAGTCCGAAGGGGCTACTCCCTCCCCTTCGAGACTACCTCTCCATCCATGCCACCTCAGACCCATCGCAGGTCGGAGGATCATTTGGCCCTTCTCCAACAGGAAGTTACGGCTCTCTTGGCCAAGGGAGCCATCGAGCGAGTTCCTGCCCCAGAAGTAGGTCGTGGTTGTTATTCCCAATTCTTTCTGGTGCCCAAGAAGGACAAGTGCCTGCGTCCTATCTTGGATCTTCAGAACGTCAACCGCTTCCTCCGGAAGGAGAAGTTCAAAATGTTGACACTGGCTCAGGTCCTTTCTGCTCTCGACCCTAGAGACTGGATGGTAGCGTTGGACTTGCAGGACGCTTATTTTCATATTCCCGTCCTGCCGGCCCATCGGCGTTACCTACGGTTCACAGTAGGCCACGAGCACTTTCCGTTTACCGTGCGCCCCTCGGTGTTTACGAAAGTGATGGCGGTGGTCGCAGTTCATCTGCGCAGATCAGGGGTTCCAGTCTTCCCCTATCTCGACGACTGGCTGTTGAAGGCGAGCTCGCCCCAGGCTGTCGTTTCCCACCTCCAGACTACGGCCGACCTCCTGCATTCGCTGGGGTTTACTATCAATGTGCCGAAGTCACACCTGATTCCCTCTCAGAAGCTCCTTTTCATCGGAGCGGTTCTGGACACAGCCCAGTTTCGGGCTTATCCTCCCGAGCAGCGAGTCCGGGATATTCGGGCTATGATTCTGATCTTTCAGCCTCTGTCCCGGGTTTCGGTCAGAATGACCCTGAGGCTACTGGGCCTCATGGCCTCCTGCATCCTGCTGGTGGACTATGCCAGGTGGCATATGTGGGCTCTGCAGTGGGACCTGAAGTTCTAATGGGCACAGCATCAGGGGAATCTTTCCGATTGCGTCCAGATCTCGGAGGGCACTGCACACCAATTGCAGTGGTGGCTAACGAACCAGGTTTGGTTCAACAGCAGATCCCTCTCCCTTCCCCAACCGGAGTTCACAGTGGTGACAGATGCATCACTTCTGGGGTGGGGCGGCCACATGGGAGAGGCGGAGATCAGAGGCCTCTGGTCTCCGGCTCCACATCAACCTTCTGTAGCTTCGGGCGATCCGTCTTGCACTGAAGGCATTCCTTCCTTCTTTCAAAGGGAGAGTAGTGCAGGTGTTCACAGACAACACCACCGCCATGTGGTACTGCAACAAACAGGGCGGGGTGGGGTCGTGGACCCTATGCCAGGAGGCACTTCGAAGTGGCTGGAACACCAGGGCATGTCCCTGGTGGTTGAACACCTGCCAGGTTCTCTGAACGCCAGGGCGGACGAACTCAGCCGCCGGTGCATGATGGATCACGAATGGCATCTTCACTCGGAGGTGGTGCAAGGTCTCTTTCAGCAGTGGGGAGAGCCTTGATTAGATCTATTCGCCACCGAAGAGAACGCGCAATGTCAGCAGTTCAGCGCATTGGAATTTCCAAGGCGGCACTCGCTAGGCGACGCTTTTCATCACGAGTGGAGTTGCGGTCTTCTATACGCCTTCCCGCCTATATCAATTCTGCCCAGAGTGCTGAAGAACATCAAGCACGACTGGGCCCAAGTCATTCTTGTGGCCCCGGATTGGGCACGAAGAGTCTGGTATCCCGAGCTATTACACATGGCCATCGAACCTCCGATCAGACTGCCTCTTTGGGAGGATCTTCTGTCGCAGCAGCAGGGGACAGTCCTCCACCCGAACCTGTCCAGCCTCCACCTCCTTGCGTGGAGATTGAGCGGCGACAGTTGGTAACTTTCGACCTTCCTCCCAAAGTCTGTAATGTTATCTTGGCAGCCAGGCGTCCCTCCACCAAAACGGGTTACGCCTGTAGATGGAACAAGTTTGTGGCATGGTGCGCAGCAAAGGCCATGGATCCCCTTTCTGCCCCCCTTTCAGAGGTTCTCCTCTTCATTCTTTCTTTGGACCCAGCAGGGCTCTGCTCTGGGCACTCTCAAGGGATATCTTTCGGCCATTTCAGCCTTCCTTCGGCTGCCTAACCAGTCTTCTCTTTTCAAGTCCCCTATTGTAAATCACTTCCTTAAGGGCATTACTCACTTGTTTCCTCCAACTCCTTTTGTGATGCACCAGTGTGACTTGAACCTGGTTCTTACTTATCTTATGTGTGCTCCTTTCGAGCCGCTACATAGCTGTCCTCTCAGACTCCTGACTCTTAAAACTGCCTTTCTGGTTGCCATCACTTCTGCTCGCAGGGTGAGGGAGCTACAAGCCCTTTCTTCTAAGCCTCCTTTCCTGGTTGTTCATCCGGACAAAGTTGTCCTCCGCACTAGGCCTTCTTTCCTTCCCAAAGTGGTTACCTCTTTCCATATAGGACAGACCATCACTTTGCCCACCTTCTTTCCACCTCCGCATCCTTCTAAAGAGGAAGAGAGGCTCCACCTTCTGGATCCAAAATGTGCGCTTTCGTTCTATCTGGATCGTACAAAACAATTCCGGGTGGATGACCAGCTCTTTGTTAATTATGTGGGTGCCAAGAAAGGTCGGGCCGTGCAAAAACGAACCATCTCTCGATGGGTGGTTCTTTGCATCAAAATCTGCTATTCCTTAGCGAAAAAGGAACCTCCAGTGGGGTTGCGTGCCCATTCCACCAAGGTGACGGCAGCCACTACTGCTTTGGGATGTGGAGTCCCCCTTCTTGACATCTGCCAGGCAGCTACGTGGGCTTCACTGCACACGTTTACCAAACACTACTTCTTGGACAGCCAAGTCCGGAGAGACGGCTTCTTCGACCTTTCAGTTCTCCAGGACTTTCTGGTGTGAACTTGGTTCGCAGACCCACCACCTGGGTTGGTATAGCTGGGGTATCTATTCTAAGGTGAGGAATGCATAACTGTCTCTTTCAGATGAAAAAGTTACATACCTTCGGTAACAATATATCTGTAAGAGACATAGATTAGTTATGGATTCCTCACCGCCCCACCCATCCTCCCTGTTCAGCAAACTGACTTCTAGGGATATGGACTCCCTTCTAGGGCCATAGTTATGTGCACCAGTGGTCAGTGTCTTGTATGGCTCTGCACTTCTGGCGTGGAATGTCGTGTAAATAACTGACGTCAACGCGCGAGGGCGTCATCTAAGTAGATACAGCGACGTCATTCCGACGATGAACGCAGAGTCGACTGACGCTACCTATCGACACGCAGGGGTACTGCTGAGGAAAAAATTCTCCGGATCCAGTCTGACGCCTGGGGGTAATTCTAAGGTGACGAATCCATAACCAATCTATGTCTCTTACAGATATATCGTTACTGAAGGTAAGTAACTTGTTCACTGAGCTCTTCCAGGCCTAACAGCACTTGTTTGATCAAGGAAAGTTAACTGCCAGGGATATTATTTAAGCAAAATGACTGCTAGTGTACTTTGCTGGATCCATCTTGTCCACCAGATCATCAGCATGAGAGAGAGGATGAGCATTGGTGATTGTAACAGTGCTGAGACCCCTGTAGCCAATGCAGAAGCTCAGGTCTGTTGACCCTTAGTTGAACACCGGTACCACTACACTGGCCCATGAACTAAGTGATCAGTCCAGTCAAGCATCTTGACCACTTATGTCTTGATGCACTTCTGAACCTGTTCTGACACCCTGTATGTCTTGTGTTTTATAAGCACAAGTAGGCTATCCACAGTGTCTAGATCGTGGACACCCACTGGTGTCAGCACTAGAGGGAGTGAAAACAGGTGGGCAAATTGGCCCAAAACTTCCTTGTACTCAGCCTGCTCCAGAATGATTAGAGGCAAGCTTGACTTTCTCTGTTGAGCAATCTTTTTGACACACTTGGAGCAAGCAATTCAGGGAGGGATTGATTGTCCTCCTCAGACTCTTCGGAGACTGCAAGGAAACATACTTTATTCTGAATGTGGAGGTACAGTTTCTGCTCATTTACATGGAATACACTTTGTGGTACCTCTATCAACCAGATAATTGACATATTCCATCTTCTGTTTATGGGCCACTCCACTTTCTCTCCGGAGCATGAGGGCAAATTGGGTTTCAGGAACGAGACCATGTCGGTTGCCAGTATGTGTAACTTTTGGGTTATACAACTACTTCATCACCTCATACCTGTCCCAAAAATTGTCCTTTTGCATTTTTATGAGAAATGCCATATGTCTTTTGAGGGACCAGAACATAGTCCACCTGATTATGGTTAAAGTACACAGGGTTAGCCTTTCAAGTCTCCGTGACCAAGTTCAGGAGGCCTGTGAGAGTATGCCCGAAGCAGTTCAAAGGGGTCAACAACATGCCTTTTTGCGCCATCTTCCTGTAGCCAAATAGAAGGCATTTCAAGAGGAGGTTTCACTTTCTTTTTTGAACATGTGACACTTGCCATCATGCTTTTGTGAAACCTTTCCTGCACTCCATTGCTTTCAGGTGGTGAGTAATGGCGATCTGCTAGGTCACTCCCATTTCATCCCACTTGGCTCTCAAATAAGTAAGCTGAACTCCCCATCTATGTAAATATAATCCTGGAAGAGATGCGAGGCTGTAGTTCTCTTTAGTGGCATTGGCTCAGGATACCTGGTTGCATGATCCACCACAACAGTTTTATTTGATACATGAGGAGGGGGGATCGTCAAAGGGGCTGACAATGTTAATTCCCACCCCCTTAAAAGTACCAGTAGTTTATTTGTATGGCCTCTAGACTTGCTGCTGGCATGCCAAGCCAGGCAGGTCCAACTGAACCTTTCAACATTCTGGCACATACCTGTATGGTAGAAATGACATGACAGATGATCCTTAGCCTATTTTTATGCTACTGCCCTCCAGTACTAAATGGGTCTGCATCAACAGGGTATTCAGACGCCCGGAGGACCATTGAACCCAGTGCCTCAGGTCCCTGGGTTGGTAGTCTTACCACAAAGAAGTCCATCTCCAAAACCATGCTAAACTGCCCACCACTCCAGAGGAAACATCTTTTGAGGCTACCTTATGGAGGCTCAGAAAAGTAATTCACTCTGCACTTCACAAATGTCGTCTTGGCTTAGTACCCCACTGGGTAAAAACTGCTTTATCTCTAGTAGGGACTCAGAGTCTAGCACATGGTTCGAGTTAGGTTTCTTGTTACCCTCTCCATCTGGAGCTGGAGTCAGAAAGAGAATGGTACCTTCTCTGAGTCTGCACTTTGATACTGTGTTCTTCGGTCTCTTCTACTCTGAAGGGGTATTTTCTGCCTCACTACAAGGATGGCATTCAGCCTGTCCCTTAATCAGAGCTGATGTCATAAAGGATGGCCATATAAGCCTCGGACCCTAACACAAGACTGGGTTTTACCACGCTTTGCTTATCTCAGACACTGAGGTTGACTATAACGGTTTTGCCATTCACCACTCCACTCTCCTAAGAGGGTTGGTTTTGTCATCATCACTGGCCACTACTGCATAGCTCTTCGACTCAGAAATGATTTCCTGAGTCCTGCAGGTGGCAGTGTTTCTTCAGGGTAGGACATCCAACTCACTCACAAAACCAGTGGAATTTAGGTGATTATTTCAGAGCATGTGGGCCTTGTTTTTAGATGTCCTTAGCAGTTAGATTATATTTTGCCAGACGCTCACTAGTGCCATTCCCCTTAGACTGCACACTGGATATCATGGGGACTTCTGGTACCAGTTTCTTGGCCATGCAGTTCTCCTTAAAGTGCCCCTCTTGGTTACACCGGAAGCTATTCTGTTGGGATGGGAATGTTCTCTGCATGGTGTACCCCCTGCCCAGAATGTCTGTTACATGTGAAACTAGTATCCTGACTTTTTGTTTGGCCATGGCACCACACTAATCTAGCATGTGCGCAGAGGACTAAGGACGTCCCTGGTAATTTGATGTCCAGAACCTGTTGTACGAGGAGAGCATAAAGCGTGCCCTCACAGCAGACATAAGAGGACTGCCCATGTCCTGTTTAATTCAGTGGCAGCAGTGTACCATGTTTTTTGTGAATCAGTGTGAGTATTTTAAACCATCTTTGAGTTTTAATAATATCCAGCATCAGATGCATTATCCACATGCTAACAAGCCACGTACAACGTGTTAACGTACATCGTTATACATAGTGTTCGGATTACTCTACGGTATGGTAGCATGTAAGTTGTAAAAAACACACAACGAAACCTGAGCCTTGGAACCCACCTGATGGAGAAACACAAGTAACGGTATATAGTCCTTAATCTAAATTACCCGCAGAAGTAATGGGTGCGGGGGGAGGGGGGGATAGCTTGAGAAGAAGGACATGTCAGATGGGGGGTGCCGTCTCAGAGGTGCATATGACATGTAGGTACATGCTGTGTCTATTCAGACAGGCCTCATCTTTTTTCGGGGGTTCTGAAGGGCGGTAAGTAATGCAGTCCACTCTGCAGCTCTGGGGCATGACCAGACTGTTCTCTCTGTCTCCAGGATAGAGTGGCCTACTGAACCCTCGTGTAAAATTCCACTGTTACACCATGGATCCTCAATTAAATTCTCTGTGTGTCCAGGGAGTGTATGTGCAGTCAGTGTAAGGCATGTGTATGTTAGTATCACTGTGTGTGATTCAGAGTCGGAGTAGTGGGACCAGAGAGATCCATTTTGGATGGCCTCTGATTTAGAATGGCACAAGATAGATGGGATTTACGACTTCCCCCAGGCAGTGGAAGTGCATTGACTGCATTCTTGTAGATGGAGGATAGAAGCCCAGACTTGGAAGAAAATAAGGATAGAGGCAGACTTTTAGAAATTCAGTTATGACCATGTTCAGTAGTTCATTCTCAGCAGTGCTATTTGGTAGACGGTAAGGGTGAGTGGTGACACTGCAGTTTCTCTTGATCAGAGTGTGAAAGGTTCTAGGAAGTGCCTGCCATTCCATCTGCCCTGATCACTTCTTCGGGAAATCTCATGACAGCCAGGTGCACAGAACTCACACTTCATTGTGCCCTTGTTTGCATACTGCTGCTTAGAGGCCTCATCATTGCTGCCCGCAGTGAGATGTGTTACATTGGACAAAGGCTGTGTTCAAGGAGCCAACCCCAACCTAAACTTCTAAAACCATAGACAGCGGATCCCCCTCCCCTTTATGGAAAATTTTTGTAAATGTTTGACCCACATTGTTCCAGTTTCAAGTACTTCATGACCAAGGAATGGAGTGCTACACTTTTGGTAAACTACGGCTTGGAGTAGTTCTACAAGGTTTGCTTTCCCACCCACCGGTGACACAAGTGAAGTTGGTTCAATGCACCAATGCTGATTGTGAAAGACCGGTTATTGTAGCAGCCAAGAACACCACTTAATACATTGTTGAAGTAGAGTTATTGCTTTTGGGTTATTAGCAATCCCTGCAACGGGAATAGGGGCACTGTGGTAACAGATACAAACCTATTTAGTTATTCACAATAAAACCCCCTCCCAAGAAGACACATTGTGAGCAACGAGAATCAAATGAACATTTCTAACATGGCCAAAATGTAATATAAAACCTACTTCTATGTGCTACACTGAGAGAGCATGGAACAAAGAGCAACTTGCGGTCTAGAGTTTCTTAGGATGAAGAAACACACTGCATACCTTGTTTGACAGCAAGAGCTGTCGTTATCAGCAGAGACGTGAAGGCAGTGTTCCCTGCTGAGGGAAAACACGCGGTGCGGTTGTGGCCTTACTCCGGGACTCATCTGTAACAGTAGCAGGCGAGAGGTAGCAACTTCGACGTGCGCTGGCAGTAGATAAAACCATCTCTGGCAGATTTTTGTGCGATAATCTGGGCAAAGGACCTCTCCTAACAAGTGGTCAAGTGGCAGCCCTTGTATTCTATATCTTTTCAGAGATTGGAATTTCTGACATAAGTTTAGGAATGTCTGACATAGGTTATGCCCATCAAGGTGTGCGTCCCAGAGGTTTTCTTATGAACATATAAGGCGAAAGGACGTCAATTCCGACTACACTATTATGGCTATATGTCTGTATTTCTTCTTATTTGACATTGACTTGGTGATAAGTAGACATTTTTCCCAGATTGATGTCGCATCAGGTGTTATATCCGTGTCATTAGCCAAATGACTTGACACTTTCACAGTTCTTAGAAAGATAAGGTCAGACGACAACTGTGTCATTGGCAGACATAACATTTCTGCATAAATTGAGGAAAAAGGCGACTCTTATTACCTAAAATTGAGAAGATGGCCACTTCCATTACCTAAGATGGAGTGAGGGCCTACTTAAAAATCGAGTCGGACCTTAGGGCTTTACGTCACCGCAGAGTACTGGAAGTACTGCTGAGTGACCAGAATTACAGCTAGTATACCAGAGGTGAAGGGCTATTAACTAAAGTCTGCTCTTTCTGCTGCAGGATCTGATAGTCTGCCTATACCCTAGAAGCCCACCTGCCCATTGAAAAGGGAACAGAGTGCACTTGGCTTCGCTGGCCTGGGGGGGAGGAACAATCCGTGAGGAGGAGTCCAGCATGAAGAACAACCAGCAAAAGGGAGTGACTATAAGGAAGCAAAGCCAGGAGTAATCTTATGTGTGCAAGGTTCCCCTGGTCTCCTTGAGTAGTTCTTGCTGTGAACTATACCAAAACTTTGAAAATGTTAAGCATTGTGTGTGACCAGCATTCTGTTGTGGGCCTGAGAAACTGGTGCTGCCAATTTTAGAGTGGGAGATTCCTCATTGCTGCTGATGCAACAGCCCAGATTGTCTCAAAGTCTGTGACTGCTGAAGGCACCCACATACTGAAGACCAGTCCTTAGACTGGACCTACATCCAAGGGCGTAATGTGTACCTTGCCCGCTCTGCACTCCAGAAAACTGTTCCTAAGAGATTAAAGAAACAGAATCAATTCTTCCATACAGGTTTTAGACTTTTATTTGTTGACCTGTAATTGGTGAAAGTCAGCTAGACTAAGCTTTGGGGTATTTTGACTACCTGTGCCTATTAAGTGACTTCTCCTATGTTACACACCAGAGGTTATAAACACTTGAATACTGTGTTAGCGGGGGAGTGTACCAAACTGGTTTATCATCTTGCTGAAGATTGCAAACAGTATATCTGATAGACTTCTAGCTGCAGATTCCTTACCTTTGAATTTCCCAGGTGTCAGGCTGGATCCGGAAACTTTTGCTGAGCAATACATTTTGCGCGTGACGTCTGGTGGCTCCATTCGGCTCTGCGTGATGTCGTTGGCGTCATTAGCGTCGGTTATGACCTTGCGTGCCTATATAGGCGCCACCCAGGCGCGTGGACATCAGTTATTTTTTTTCGCGCCAGTTAAGCGCTGATCTGGGAAGAGTTACCCCTCTGCCGCTTTTTGGCAGGCTTTTTCTTGACTTCTGTAGAAGATTTTTTGATTTTTCGACTTTGTGTGCGAGGGATGTCTTCGAGGAAGACAGGTTTCACTTGGGACTTGTTCCCGCATGATGTCGGTCACCGATGCCCACCACGTATGTCTGTGGTGTCTCGAGCGCGACCATGATACGAAGTCATGTTCGGACTGTCGGGCGATGGCTCCGAAGACCTTGAGGGAATGGGCGATGAAGTTATTCGCGGCCCGGCAGTCGACACCGTCAAGTGCGACTCCGAGGAGGTCACGGTCCCGATCAAAGAAGAGGAGGTCGCGGGACCGCTCACGGAGCCCTAAGTCCTCTTCTTCCCATTCGAGGTCCTCGGGATACTCGGGGAAGAGGCATAAGAAGAAGAAGAAGTCCAAGCGGTCTTCGTCTTCACCTCAACTGGCGTCTGTTGTCGATAGAGGTAAGGAGCATCGACGCTCTAGGCACGGTTCCGCGGAGCCAGAGCCAGAGTCGACTTTACGTCTCCCCCCCCTTTCCGGGAGCCGGAGCGACTCCTGCTCAAATAAAAGAGTTTTAGGAGGCCATGTGCAGCGTATTTGAGCAGAGCGACCCCGCTGGTGAGCCTCCGGACCCCGCGGAGTCGGAAGGAGCCCCATTGGGTTCGACGCCGTCGGCTCCGGCCACGCCGCCGGTAGGCCCCAGGGATCCGGATCCGGTTTGACGCCGGTCGTGCCAACATGACCTTCCCCAGAGTCGAATCCGAAGTCGGTGCCTGCGATGTCACCGATGCCCGTCGGTGGCGCAAGCCACATCCTCAACGATATGGAATGGAGCCGGAATGGCGTCGGTCGACGCCAATTCCGACGTCGACAGAACCCAGAATTCTATGTTGTCGCTTGAGCACTTTGAGGATGTGCTAGGCTCAGGAGAGGAATGGGAGGGGTCTGGCGACCCTCTTGAAACCCAGGAAGTCTCTGTGGAGAATTTGGACTGGTATGGGGAACTTGGGAAGGCCAGTGGACCGGATACTTCTCCAGATACTGGCATGCTCTCTCCGCCAACAGTGGCTACGAAGAAGGGTGCATCCTATGTCATGGTGGTGAGAGGGAAGCCGAGGTCCTTGGACTGGAGCTGCCCTCGGTGCAGGTCAGGACTAGTCTCCTGACTGAGGTGCTTTAACCTGGGGCTTCCACGTCCAAACCCCTGTTGCCCTTTAATGAGGCACTTACAGACGTCCTTCTAGGAACATGGTCCAAACCTAGCACATGGGCTCCTGTGAATAGGACGATTGCAATCTTCCTTCGCCCAGCTCCGGGCAACCCAAAATTCCTCAGCCAACACCCCACCCCAGAGAGTTTGGTGGTGCAGGCCTCTACGTCCCAAGGCGCATTCCCTTCCGCCCCTCCGGATAGGGAATCCAAGAGGTTGGATTCATTCGGGAAGAAGTTGTTTTCTTAATCCAGCCTGGCATTGCAGTCAGTGAGTACTGCATGCTTATTGGGCCGTTTCTCCCATTCCCTTTAGGAGACGGTTGCGCAAGTGCTGCCACAAGTCCCGGAAGAGGCCCGGGATGTGGTTTTGTACAACTGGCTTCTTGGGCGATGTCCATGCCAATCTGATGGACATGCCCTTTTATGGAATGCGCCTTTTTGGGAAAAAAGGTAGACTCGGCCCTGGTCAGGTTCAAGGACTCTCAAGCTACGGCCAGATCCTTGGGCCTCTCCTCCATCCCCGTGGCCAGTCTTCCTTTCACCCCTTTTGTGGCAACTGAAGTGGTTTCCAGCCGCGTCAGCCATATCCCAGCCACCATCCTGCACAGACTGCCCAAGCCGTGCGAGGACGCGGTGCATTCCAATTTCGGAATGGAGGCCAGAAGTCGTCGACCCCACTGCCCCCAGCAGCCGCAGCCTCCAAGCAATCCTAGGCTGATTCTTCAGGACGACACTACACCAGTTGGTGGGAGAATTTGTCATCATCTCCCCCACTGGAAATCCATAACATCGGACAAGTGGGTCTTGCAGATAGTCCAGGAGGGCTATTCCCTACCTTTTCTTTCTTTTCCTCCCCCTATTCTGCCAAATCAGGAACGGCTGACGGAGGATCATTTAAAGTTGCTCCAAGAGGAAGTTACGGCTCTCTTGGCCAAGGGAGCTATAGAAAGGGGCCCAGTTTCAGAAGTAAGCAGTGGCTGTTATTCCCGCTACTTTCTGATTCTGAAGAAGAACAAGGGACTACTGCCCATTTTAGATCTTCGGACCGTAAATCTCTTCCTCAAGAAGGAGAAATTCAAAATGCTCACTCTGGCTCAGGTCTTGTCTGCCCTAGACCAAGAAGACTGGATGGTGGTGTTGGACCTGCAGGACGCGTATTTTCATATTCCCATCCTGCCGGGCCACAGGCGTTACCTGCGGTTCAAGGTAGGCCACAAGCACTTTCAGTTTACCGTGCTCCCCTTCGGCCTTACCAGTGCCCCTCGGGTGTTCACCAAGGTGATGGTGGTGGTCGCAGCTCATCTGCGCAGGTTAGGGGTGTCAGTCTTCCTCTACCTTGACGACTGGCTGTTGAAGGCGGGCTCGCTCCAGGCTGTTGGCTCCCACCTTCAGACTACGGCGAACCTTCTGCATTCGCTGGGTTTCTCTATAAATGTGCCGAAGTCACACCTGACTCCTTCTCAGACGCTCCCTTACATCGGAGCTGTTCTGGACACAGTGCTGTTTCAGGCTTATCCTCCCGAGCAGTGAGTCCAGGATATTCAGGCTATGATACCGATATTTCAGCCTCTGTCCTGGATTTCGGTGAGACTGATTCTGAGGCTGTTGGGCCTCATGGCCTCCTGCATCCTGCTGGTAGATCAAGCCAGATGGCATATGCGGGCTCTGTAGTGGGACCTGAAGTTCCAGTGGGCGCAGCATCGGGGAATCTTTCTGACTACGTCCAGATCTCGGAGGGGACTGCACAGCAACTGCAGTTGTGGTTAACGAACCAGGATTGGGTCAGAGGCAGATCCATCTCCCTTCCCCAACCAGACCTCAAGGTGGTGACCGATGCGTCACTTCTGGGATGGGGTGGCCACCTGGGGGAGGCGGAGATCAGAGGAGTCCAGTCTCCATATCAACCTGTTGGATCTGCGGGCGATTCGCTTGGCACTGAAGGCATTCCTTCCCTCCCTCAAGGGAAGGCAGTGCAGGTGTTCACGGACATCACCACCGCCATGAGGTACTGCAACAAACAAGGCGTGGTGGGGTCGTAGACCCTTTGTTAAGAGGCTCTTCGCCTTTGGACATTGCTGGAACATCAGGGCATTACCCTGGTGGTTCAACACCTGGCAGGTTCTCTGAACGCCAGGGCGGACAAACTCAGCCGCCGGTGCCTGGTGGATCACGAATGGCGTCTTCACTCAGAGGTGGGGCAAGGTCTCTTTCAGCAGTGGGGAGAGCCTTGGTTAGATCTGTTCATCACCGAAGAGAACGCGTAATGTCAGCAATTCTGCGTGTTGGAGTTTCCAAGGCGGCATTCGCTCGCAAGTGGAGCTGCGGCCTCCTGTACGCCTTTCCACCTGTACCACTTCTGCCCCGAGTGCTGAAGAAGATCAAGCACGACCAGGCCCAAGTCATTCTTGTGGTACCGGACTGGGCACGAAGAGTCTGGTACCCTGAGCTCCTGAGCATGGCCATCGATCCTCCGATCAGACTGCCCCTTCGGGAGGATCTTCTGTCGCAGCACCTCCTTGCGTGGAGATTGAGCGGCAACAGTTGATAGCTTTTGACCTTCCTCCTGAAGTCTGTAACGTTATCTTGGCAGACAGGCGTCCCTCCACTAAGACGGTATATGCCTGTCGATGGAATAAGTTTGTGGCATGGTGCACAGCAAAGGCTGTGGATCCCCTTTCTACCCCTCTTTCTGAGACTCTTTTATTCCTTCTTTCTTTGGCCCAGCAGGGCTTTGCTCTGGGCAGTCTTAAATGCTACCTGGCGGCCATTTCTGCTTTTCTTCGGCTGCCAGATCAGCCCTCTTTGTTCAAGTCCCCTATTGTAAGTCGTTTCTTTAAAGGCATTATCAATCTCTTTTCTCCATCTCCTTTCATAATGCCTCAGTGGGACTTGAATCTTGTCTTGACTTACCTTATGTGCGCTCCCTTCAAGCCTCTTCACAACTGTCCTCTCAGGCGTCTCACTCTGAAGACTGCCTTTCTTGTTGCCATCACATCTGCTCGCAGAGTGAGTGAGCTTCAGGCTCTTTCTTCTAAGCCTCCTTTCCTTTCAGTCCATCCGGACAAGGTGGTGCTTCGAACGAGACCCTCGTTCTTGCCTAAAGTAGTCACTCCCTTTCACATCAGGCAGACTATTACTCTGCCCACCTTTTTCCCGCCTCCGCACCCTTCAAAGGAGCAGGAGAGACTCCACCGTCTGGCCCCAAAATGTGCGTTGTCTTTCTACCTTGACCGCACAAAGGAGTTTCGGGTTGACGATCAACTCTTTGTTGGCTATGTGGGTGTCAAAAAAGGTCAGGCTGTGCAAAAGCGTACCATCTCTCGATAGGTCCTTTGTATCAAGATTTGTTACGCTTTGGCTAAAAAGAAACATCCAGTGGGGCTGCGCACTCATTCCACTAGAGCTACGGCAGCAACCACTGCTCTGTCGCGTGGAGTTCCACTCATCGATATCTGCCAGGCGGCCACGTGGGCTTCTATGCACACGTTCACCTGACATTACTGCCTGGACAGTCCAGTCCGGAGGGACGGCTATTTTGCCTGTTCTGTCCTCCAGGGCTTTCTGGTGTGAACTTGGTTCGCAGACCCTCCTCCGGGGTTGGTATTGCTGGGGTATCTATTCTAAGGTAAGGAATCTATAACTGATAGTCTCTTTCAGTTGAACAAGTTACTTGCCTTCGGTAACGTCGTATCTGTAAGAGGCATATATTAGTTATGGATTCCTTACCGCCCCACCCATCCTCCCCGCTCGGCGAACTGACTTCTAGGGTTAGGGACACCCTTTTAGGGCCTTAATGTGGCGCACCAGTGGTCAGTGTCTTTCATGGCTCTGCGCTTCTGGCGTGGAAAGTCATGTCAGAACTGATGTCAGCGTGCAGGGGCGACATCTAAGTAGGCACCTCGACGTCATCCCGGCAACCTCGACGCCGACGAAGGACGCAGAGTCGACCGACGCCACCTAACGACGTGCAGGGATATTGCTGAAGAAAAATTCTCCGGATCCAGTCTGATGCCTAGGGGTAATTCTAAGGGAAGGAATCTATAACTAATATATGTCTCTTACAGATACATCGCTACCGAAGGTAAGTAACTTGTTCAACTACGCTGATGATGTCACATGGAGCCGAATGGAGCCACCCGACGTCGCACGCAAGGGTTATCGCTCAGCAAAAGTTTCCAGATCCAGCCTGACATCTGGGAAATTCAAAGGTAAGGAATCTGCAGCTAGAAGTCTGTACCAGATAATGCGTTACCGAAGGTAAGTAACTTGTGCTACAACACTGTGTCTGAACCCCCTGATTGCGCTGTGTATTATTACCTTATGATGTGTGGATAAAGTACTTTAGTTTTACTAAAACATAAACACTGGACTGGATATTACATTATTTTCTCTGTTGCTTTACTGTTGTGTCCTGAGCTTGTGCCCCCCACAAAAAGCTCCCTCAAAGCCTTTAAATGCTCATGTTTGCTTTCCTGAGAGTCAAGTTCAGAAAGGCTGTTCTTGTCCCGTTTTTGAGAGCCATAGTAGGACATACTCCAGGACACCAGTGGCAATGACCTCAGTCACCATGTTAAGGGCCCAGTAACCCCCATCTGTACTGTGGTCCCTCAAATAGTCTGACATGTTCACTACGCGAGGAGTGAAGGAGAAATGCTTCCCTCTAAGCCCATTGCAATGCTGACTTGAGGAGCCACCCTCATTTCACGTGTGCCCTGGTTGAGAGCCATGGGAGCCAGAAAGGCCCTTTCTCCCAGTTCTCTGGCCAGGCTGATAGTAGTTCTCCTTCTTTGGCTTAGAGCTCTGCTGCTCTAACTTATTGTTTCTGCTGTTCATAAGCCACTTCCCTATTCATAACAGCAGGTTGCTTGGGATCAGTCTCTGTGTGGTCATATAAATATTATCTGAGATGTTGTGACTTCCTGAGCTTTTCAGCAACTGTCAAATCATCCAGTGATTAAAAATGTCACTTTCATTTTTTACCCACTCATTCCAGTTAATCTCAATCTCTAGAGTCCATATCCAATAAGAAACCGCTTCACACTTTAGTGGCATCCCTGAAATAATCTTGCTATTTGGCTGGAGACAACTCAAAAAACCCAACCAAAGTTAGAGAAGTTGTAGTGCAAAATTAGGCTAAACTAGACAGTGAAGAAACATTTGGAGCTAGGAAAGGGAAGAATGTGTTTATTTGTTAGCTAAATTTCGACAGCCTTTTGTAGGTGAGGTAGTGCAGATGGATCTTATTCAGGAGGAGCTTACTAAAATCTTAAGTGCACCACCCATTACTAGGCCTGCAGTGGAAGATGCCAATTTTTACCATGAATTTGTAGACTTGGTCTCACCTGTTTACTTATTAATCATTTAGAATGGAATTAATTGGACTACAATTCCAGCATCATGGCTTCAGGCTAACAGTGCTATATTCCTGAAAAGAATATAGATAATATAATAGAGATATTGGTCAATATCTCTACAAAACGTAGATAAGAAGTGTTGGAAATTTACCCTTTCTGCATGGTCACTCCAGATTTTTGTCGTCTGTTGCTGAATCCGTTTTTTTGTTGCCCATAGGACTCTCTGCACATTACTCCTGCTAAGCAGTTATAAAGTTCTTTTGCTCTCCCTTTAAACATGTTTAAGTGGGCATACACCTAATTGGCATATTTAATTTACTATAAGTGCCTAGTATATGGTACTATATGTACCTATAGCCTGTACATTAAATGCTGCCAGTGGGGTGCAGCGCTCATTGTGCCACCCACTGGAGTACCACTGTAAAACATGTCTCCAGGCCTGCTCTTGCAGCCTGTGTGTGCAGTTTTACACTGCCACTTCAACCTGGCAAAATAAACCTTTTGCTAAGCCTAAACGTTTCATTTTATTACTTGTAAGTCACCCATAAGGAAGGCCGTAAAAGCCCATGTAGGAAGGTGGAATCTGACTACATGGTTGCCCCCACTTTTTTTCTGGTGTTTTGATGGTTTTTGACTTAGTTTGGCTGGGAACCTGCTATTCAGGTCCCCAGCCTATCTGCTTTCTCTTATGAATTGATTTCATGTACTTTAGGTACACCACAGATTGGATTCTGGAGTGCCCTTATAAGTCCCTAGTATATGGTATACTATGTACCCAGGGCATAGGTACCCCAGAGGCCTACCAGGGGCTGAAGCATGTATTGTGCCACCCCTGGAAGGCCATCCAAAATGACACCACAGGACTGCTACTGCAGCCTGAGCAAGGTGGTGCCTGCACCCCTTACAGAGATATAGGTTCACTATATCTCACCTATCACTGCACATAGAAACCTATCAGTCACCCCTATGGCAGGCCTTATCAATCCTGAAGGCAGGGTGCTTGGTTTTATGTGAGAGGGTGCCCATGCATGAGCAGAGCCCCTCTGCAGCCTTCGGAATCTCCTCTCTGGGGTTGTCTGTGGTGCAGCCTGACCATATACTCTTAAGTGCATTATATCCTCGCGGTAAATGCTAACTTTGGGATGGCTGCACGGAAACATGTCGTGTTTGGTGTCAAACACCTTGGAATCATACCCCCACACCAGTAACTGGTGTGGGAGTATCATCCCACCCTTCTTGAGGGAAAAACATGACAGCACCGGTATACCCGGTACCAGCTAAACCGAGCCCTGGCATCACAAAATGGATGCTGCAGCCACAGACACGAGTCTGGCCTCCTGCTGCCAGGGCCGGACTGGCTACCGGGCGTTTTGGTGTGCTGCCGAGCTGGGGGCTGATTTCACTACGGTGGGGGCTGATTTCGTTGACGGGGACCTGCGTGAGCTTCGAAATAAACAAAGCAAAACGAATGTTTTTAAGCACACGCAGGTCCCCATCAACGAAATCAGCCCCCAGCTCAGCAGCACACCAAAACGCCCGGTAGCCAGTCCGGCCCTGCCTGCTGCTGACCGAAACTCCGGCAGGGGAGGCCTGGACAATAGGTTTCCTGTCACAGGGAGGTGTTACCACCTCCCAGACAGGCCTTAGTGGATTAGGGCTGGGTGGGTGCACTCCAAGAGTGCTTTGAAGTCCTGCACTGGGGGCACATTTGGTGTCCTCGTGCATACCCCAGTTCAAACCGGTTGCAGGGGCTGCCAGCCCCTGCTCTGCCACCCCTCTTTCCAAACCCTCCCATAGGTGGGTCCACAGAGTTAGTCCTACCCTTTTCTTAGGTATAAGTAAGGAACCCTTGGCAACAGGACTTTAGATATCCCTGGACGAAACTCTGTAACTGAATCCTGGAACTTCGACGCTCTACTCAAGACTAGAGGACTGAAGAAATCTCCCTTGGGGTCAAGGAGTGACTCCCCTGCTTGGCTGGCACCAACAAAGCATTTGCCGGTCTGCATCTCCGAAGCTCCCGCCGGACTCCGAAGTACTTGCAGCCCAGGAAGAGGATTTCCAGACTTCTCAGAGGCCGACCCGAGTCCCCAGCAAAGCTGAGACCCGCAGCCCTCACGAGTGACGTGGAACCGGAACCCCTGGACACCGTGCATATTTGCTAGTGCATCGACTTCTCAACGACTCTTGAAGTCCTGCTTTGGGTTACTTGTAGCCCAGGCCCCGAGCACCATTTGCACCGAAGATTGTGAGCCTACACTCCACAAGTGTTCCGTGGGCCCGCTTCTTGCATTTCCGCTCAAGGCTCCTTCGCGATCCCTGGTCCGTCGACTGGTGGGTCCCTGTGAAGGCAACTCTGATTTTCTTTGGGCGTTTCTGGTTGCTCCAGACGTGCCCTAACTCCCCACCGAGTGGTGAGTCCCTCAGACCTTGCTGGTCTGCACCGAAGCATCTTTCTCCTTTCTGCGTGGGTTGCTGTTGCCAAGGCTTGTTGTGTTCAATCCGGACACCAACGCTGCAGCACTCGACATCCTTCGTGGGACAGCTCGAATCCAGCTCCTGGTCGTCGTCGATGCCTCCTGGTCCTCGTGGCTGAAGAGTCAAGCTTCACCTCTTTCACCTGAAGCACCCGACATCGGTGGGCATTCGACTATCTTGCCCTGGTCACTGGCAAGTGACCCAGACTCTGTCCCCTCTGCTTTCAGGTTCTTCTCATCTCCGATCCAGGCTTGGCTCTTCGGACACTTCGCATCTTCCCGGCAGCAGCACTTCGTTGGAGGCTGCCATTGAAATCAACGCCGCGACCCGACACCATTCGACACCTATGCACTCGGCTTCCCTGGGTGAGGTAACTCGAGTACTCAGGTGCTCCCGAGGGTGTTAACCCTAGAACTGTCTAAGTCCAAGAGGGTTTGGTCCTAGTCCATTTCTAAGTGTCCTTAAACTCTAAAACTCTTACCGTGACTTTCCCATAGACTTTAACGGAACTCGCGGCTGTGTTCACACACTGCACACAGCCCCCGTGGGTCCCCTGTGTCACTACCTTGGGTGGTTCCTTGGGGTCCCAGCGATTCTACAGGCTCTAGGCCTTGTGTCTACTTAAGTCATGGGGGCATATTATCAAGGGCTGGCGATAACATTATCGCCGCTTTAGCGTCCGTTTTCGGGCGAAAAGCGGCGATAATATTATTGCTTTATTAACAAGGACACGCTAGCGCGTGTTTCCTTGCCTTAGCGCCCGTTCTCAGCACGCCTCGCATCGCATCGTTAATGAGATGCAAAGGAGGCGTGCCTGACAAAACTCCATGGGAAAATATTGCTAACCCAGCTTCACGATATCATCAAGGAGGGTTAGCGATATTTGAAATCTCATTAACTATGCCTTAACGCTGGAATTTAACGTCTGTTAAATTCCAGACTAAGGCATACCTAACATGGGGGGTGGATTGTGTGGCTAAGACCACAGGCCCTATCATCAAGGATATTGCCGTTTTCCATGGAACATCGCTGGAAAACCAGTGATGTTCCATGGAAAACACCGCTATCGCTGGAATTATTATCGCCATTGCGCTAAGCGTTGTTAATACAGCGCTAGCATGGCGATAATTTCCAGCGATAGCCGGCGATAACAAATCTCACGCTAAGCGCGGCCAGCTATAATTATCACTGCCGCTTGATAATATGCCCCCAAGTTCTTAATATAATATATGGTTTGGTACGCCCCTAGGGCTAATCATATATTGTGCTAATTTACTGTGCTATTTGACTTGTAACTTGTGTACTTTGACCTCTAGCCTCATAAAGAGACTATTGGGTAGTGTTTAGTAATACATACATATATTTTATATATATATACCTGGTGTGGTTCTCCTTTCATTTGGTCATTCACGAGATTATAACTGGTAAAACAACAGCTTAACACTCCTTCAAGATTTAGCCTGAAGGCTGCTCTCCATAGCTACCACTAGGATAGCTTTCAATAAAGGTTGTCTTTAAACCTATCATCAATAAAGGTCGTTTGGACTGGTGCAAGGTGCCCACTATAACTAGTGGACAGCATATGCCAGGCCAACTTCCCACAGCCCATAAGGCAGGGTGCATGGTATTTAAAAAGCAGGATATGTATATTTAAAGTTTTACATGGACTGGCAGTGAAAAACCTGCAAAGTCATTTTTCACTGTAGGAAGGCTAGCTTTCCCACAGAAAAACTGTGTTACACTATAACAATGTATAATGTTTAACTTCAGGTTGGGAGCAGCTAGAATAATGATCCACTAACTCTTTTTAATAGTAATTTAATATACAACATAATGGTTGAGTCAGATTTTATATATTTTTTTTTTAGAAATGACTATGTTAGAAAATAGTAATTTCTCTGCCTAAACCATACATGCTTTCCTGCCAGTGTCACATAACTGTTAATGACTGTCCTGTGGTGCTATGTGTATTGCTCTTAGACAGTGGGCAAAAGATTTGGGTGTGGAGAGGTGTTTTTCTTCCATGAGGAGAATGGCCTAAGGGGTTGTGCTCAGCCCCTTCCTGAGCTTCAAAGGGTGCCTACCCTGTCACTGACAGATGTACTCACACCTAGGCCTGCCTCTCTTTATCTTACTAGATAGCTTGGCACCAATGTGGGAGGCGCTGCCCATGTGGAAGGAGAGAACTGCCCCTGACCTGGTTCGGAGTGACCAGAAGGGAGTGTTTGAATATTTTCGTAGTGGGCATAGTAAGCTTTGACCAGGGGAAGAAGGCTTATGCCATGTTGGATTTAGGTAAACGGAGCACAATGGGATATTTTACTATAAAACACCCAGGAAATGCTGCAAAAGTGGGTAGGGTCACACCTGGGTACTTTTACACCATTGATTAGAAAGTGGCCAGGAGTTTTCCCCCACCACAGTCTGGCACTGTCCGTAAATGTGGCAACCCCAGTGCCCTCCTCAGAATACTTCTGATCCTGTGAAGAATCAGAAAAAGTACTGCTGTGCTATCTGAAGAACCTGAAGGAAGACTAGACCTGCTTGCCTTGAACCTAGGACCCCAAAGTGACTCCAAGGGTCGGTTGACTGACCTCCTGTTTGCTCTACAGGGACACAGCAAGCTTGCTAAGGCATTTCCTTCAGCTTACCAGTTCCAACTGGATCTGTCCTGGACCATGCTTCTTGCTGGAGTGAGTCTTGACCCCCAAGTGCTGGCTCCAAGATCCTGGACTATAGGCTGGTGCCACAGTGTATTCCTCTCAGTGTTTCCTAAAACAAGGGAATTAGAAACAAACTTTTTGTCATCTCTTTGCTCTGAGAACCCACGGGGGGCTGAAACCAACCTTCCAAGCCCATCTGATGAAGTTGCATTGCTGCTGAGCTCAAGATTCAGGTTGCTCCCGCTACGTTCTTCGCACCATCAAACACGATGGGGTTACCCTGCGTCCCGCAGAACCAGGGTATACAATATCATAAACTACAATGGGTTCTTTCGGGTGTTGCAATTTCTTTGCATTAAAAATAGGTGTTGGAAAGTCACACCTATATGAGAAGTCAATGTGTGTTCTCCAAGAAGTTGGGAGAGTGTGGGCCTATGCGGACCATTATTCAACACCCTCAAAGTACATCACCTCAATAAATAACACACAACAACAGTTATAATTATTTAGTATATTTGAAGTCATATATCTAAATGAAATGCACACATTTTCTTTTTCATTTGAGGCTGTCTAAGATCACAAAAATAAATCAAATGACGTGACTTAGTGATAAAGTGACATACAGTGAAAAAATAACTTTAACATTACACAATGTACTCACAGACTGATTTTAACATGAGATACATAGAAATATTATTACAAAAAAATGTATTTTCTCTCTCACATTCACAGTTCAACAACATCCTATATCATTATCTGCATTTCTTTAAGATGGTAGACAGAGAACATAAAACAATGGGATTGCCGTTGACGTTTCGACCCTATTTGTATGTGTCAGTAGTTAGACTTCATTGCAGGGCTTCCTCAGAACTAGATGGATGTAGACTGCCTATACGCAGAGATAGTTCCTCACATAAGAATTGTGTCTGTTGTATTAAAAAGGGGATTTTAAAAACAAAACCAAAAAGGAGGACGCAGAGTGCGACTCACCTAAATGCTTTGCGATTCAAGGGAAAGAACTCCTCCAAGCCAGAATGGAGTCACACACGGATACTCAAGGATCCGTAATCATGTATTTAAAATTCAACAACGGGAGACCCCATTGGGGTTCACTGTGAGATAGAAACATGATTATATAGTGAGTGGGAAGCCTGTACCTACCTCATGCATAAAAAATACTCGGGCATGGCACAGATTGCTCACCTTTTGAAATGTTAACATGAAGGCTGTATTAAATATAGCAACTCTTTCGATTGACATATGTTCGGCGTGGTGCCTCTTTCTTCCGAGAGGCTCCCCCGCTTCATCCCCCTATTCATCAATTGTTCCTTTTGTGCCCTCAGTGCGATGGACCAACTTCCCTCTCCTCACCCGGAGCCGATGACTTTGTGTTACAAGGTAGTACTGCCCGGACCGGGCCGGGTGGTGAGAGTGATTGACTGGGCTTAGGAAAGCTTCTGAGAGTGATCGGAAGTGGATCAAGAGACTGCATGACCACCCCCCTTCGCAGAACAGGGCGGTGCCGGAAGGCACAGTGCGGAATCCCTTGAGTGAACAACTTATCACTTTCAGCCTGCTTCTGCTCCGCATACCGTGGGTGAACTTCCTGAGTAGTGGCCAAATCCCCATTTGTTGACTGCAGCCTAATTAGCCCTGCTACCTACCCCACCTTCTTCCCTGGGACCCTGATTAAGTGTGAATCCGGCCGTGATTGGCCTAAGATCCGGGGGAATGTTTCCTTTATCTCCAGCCCATGGGTGTAGGGTGGCTGGGGTTAGCTGACTGGCGGAGGAGGGATTGGGCCACGGGTTCTGCATATGCATTATCGCCTGACCTGCTGAAAATCAGTGTACAACATAAGGGTGCTGTACGTGTGTGTGTGTGTGCGCTCCATATGGGCCTGCCTGATATCCGTGGCACCGCAAATCAGTGCTGAAAGAGTGTATGGGAGTGACATGCTGTTATTAATTTGCCAAAAGAATATTATGTTTGACATTGGTTTTTGCCCATGCGGCCTTGGCCCACTGTGCTGCGTAAAAGTGTTGTAATTATCTGTGTGTACAGATTTCTGATATTGTGATATGGGGTGCACCCTATAACTGTGTGGTATTGGATTATAATAAGTGCCGGGGTGGACTTCGGTCTGATGTTTCGCAGCGCATAAGGGTGCTGGGGGGTAAAGTAGGATCTTTCCCGAGTGTGCATAGTACTGATTTCATATTAACATGGTTGGGCCTAGTACTGCTAGTGATATTTCCTAAAGTGATTTATGCCCAGAAATACATAATGTTTATGTTGTGTTAATTAATGTGTGTGTTGAATACAAACTTTATTTACATGCACCACGCATGAAGTCTCTTTTGTGACGCTCAGTGTATTTATTGTGTGAGAGTGCTGTGCAATGCTTTACACATTGCCTTTGTGATAAGCCTGACTGCTCAGTGCCAAGCTACCCAAGGATGAGTGCAGGTTATACAGTGAGTGTAATCACCCGCCTCTGACGGGAGTGGTAGGTTCTGCCTGACTAGGGCCTCGCCTCAGCCATCCAGAACGTGCCAGTTCCAACAAGATTCTATTCGGGCTTGGAGGAGTTCTAACCCTTGAATCGCACAGGAGTTAGGCGAATCACACTCTGCGTCCTCCTTTTTGGTTGGTTTTGAAAATCCCCTTTTTAATACAACACACATGATTCTCATGTGAGGAATTATCTACCCACACAGGCTGTCTACATCCCTCTAGTCCTGAGAAAGACCCGCCATGATGTCTAACTACTAACACATACACATAGGGTCGAAACGTAGACGACAATCCCATTGTTTCATGTTCTCTGTCAATCATCTTAAAGAAATGCAAATAATGATATAGGATGTTGTTGAACTGTAGATGTGAGAAAGAACTGACATTTTTTGTAATAATATTCTATGTATGTCATGTTAAAATCAGTCTGTGTCTACATTGTGTAACGTTAAACTTATTTTTTTGCTGTATGTCACTTAATCACGTAGTTACGCCATTTTATTTATTTTTGTGTTCTTTGACAGCCTCATATGAAAAAGAAAATTTGTGCATAATATTTAGATATATGACTTCCAATATACTGAATAATTATAACTGTTGTTGTGTGTTGTTTATATAGGTGATGTACTTTGGTTGTGTTGAATAATGGTCAGCAAAGGCTTACACTCTCCCAACTTCTTGGAGAACACACATTGATGTTCTCATATAGGTGTGACTTTCCAACACCTATTTTTCTCGCAAAGAAATTGCGACACCCGACAGAACCCATAGTAGTTTCTGAAGCTCCTCACACCAGCAAATCTTGTCCAGTGGGATTTCGTGGAGTAGGTGTCCTCCCTTGTGGAACCCTCTTTGACCACATCTTGCAGCCTTTCCCGGTTGGAAGAATCTGAGCTCAAAACAATGGACATGGGGACCAATTTAGATTTCGGAAGGTGGCCCAGTTCTCCGTCAGGGCGACAGAGTAAATTACTTCATCGCCCTGAGGGAGATGCTGCCCGCTGAATTTTTAAATGACCTCCAAGCTGGCAGTCATTTATAAAGCATTGGCAGGAACCGCCATCCTGTCAGGACCTGTCAAGGCCTTTTGGATTGGTGCAGGGCTTTGTCCACAAGATGGAACCCTACACCAAACTGTGTTTTTTTTATTTTCGAAAAGAAAATCCCGTTTTGGGATTAGAAAATACTTCCCTCGCCATGAGAGTCCTCTCTCATGGCAAGGGGAGCATTTAGCTGTTTTGACTGCCCCTCACTGCCAGGACTTTCCTGGCCGTGACTGGCAGTGAAAACTGACCTCTAATTCCTCCTATCTAAATCAGGTGAGTGGAATTACAGATCTGCCTCTGACGGCCCTTACGTCAGAAGGTCGTCGGAAGGGTTTAATCACAGTGGAGACGGAGTAGTCTCCGCCATGATTAAGCCTATGGTCCTCCACATCTAAATCGGGTAGGCGGACCATTATCTTGGCGTATAGTTCTCTTCCAGGGGATCCTCATCAAAGTCATAAGCACTTGAATATTCCCGCCCATGCGCGGGTCCCCGGAAAATATATAAAAATTATATATGAAAACATATGTACAGCTATATATATATATATATATATATATATATATATATATACACAAATACATTTTTTTTAAGCAATCAGTGCAGACTTCCAGACGCAACAGGCTAAGCAATGCTGTAAAATCTTGTCTTTGTACATATATACAAACAAACCAGGAAGACCAAAAGACACTTGAACTGCTTTTAATGAACAGCAGAAAAGTAGTCCTGCAAAGAGAAAAGGCAGGCATTGTTAGCCCATAGGCTGCATTGTAACTTCAATAGCATAGAAACTGAAAGCAAATATACAGAATCACAAAACTGGCACCTTGCCTTTAAGGCAGCCATTACCCCTAGCTTCCCATCATGCCTCAGGGGTGACAGTTAGGTCAGTTGTTTTTTCCGGCTCCTTCAGTAAGGACCCTGGTTAATCAGCTCCACAGATTTTTGACTTTTTTGTCAGAAATTATCTACTTTTTTCAATTAAAACGATTTACTTCGACATTTAACACCTGTTGGAGTATTCCTTTACTTTTTATCAGGCAGTTTGGCATTTTTTCTCTCTCAGAAATGCCTTCTCTGTTTGATCCTTGCCCTTCCTGTGGCAAAAAGAAGGCCAAAACACACTCTCATTCTGTCTGTATTCTTTGCCTTCCGGAATCTCATGTTCCTGAGACTTGCCAACACTGCCAGTCTTTATCAAGACGCACTCTCAAGGACAGAGAGAGGATTCACCTTTATGGACTCTCTGAAAAAGGTAAAGCTTCTACCGCTAGGTCTCCTGTGAGACAGAAGAAGAGACCCAGATCATTCTTCATCGGCGTCGGGCTCGGCGTCGAAAATGCCTCCACCGGCGACGGTGATGATTGCGGCTGCAAAGAAGACCCATGCAGTGGCTTCTTCTTCGACGGTTCCTCCGGACAAGGAGAGCAGAGCCCAAGATTCTTCGGGGAGAAAAGCTTGCGGCTCTGCAGATGCATCTTTGAAAATATCTAGTGCTGCAGCCCTGTTGGGCCGTTATGATAGAGCATTATGGGACTCCCTAGAACGTTTCAAAGAAAAACTACCCAAAGAGGACTGCCAAGATTTTGGGGAGATTCTCCAGGAGGGAGCCCTTGTTGCTAATCAAATGATCAGTGCGGCAGCTGATGGGGCATCTCTAGCTGCTCACTCATACTCACATGGCATATGCGCGAGAAGATTCTCCTGGTTGCGACTTACAGCCTTAAATCGGAAGCCCAACAGCGCATCCGGAACCTTCCATTTTCTGGAAATTCCCTTTTCGGCTCTCACACTGATGAAGAGACGGCCAGGATGAAGTCTGACCTGGACACTCTTAAAGCTGTGGGTTTAGAGAAAAAGAAGGAGTTCAGATGTCGGTACAGGCCTTACGATCGTAGGGCGTTCCATCAGAGGGTTCAAGCCCCTCAATGGTCCCAAAGGAGGTACCACCAGTCCAAGTCTCACTATCAGGGACGTCGGCCTTCCAAAGGTAGAGGAGCGCCCTGACAGTCCTCTGCAACAGCCAAGAACACCTGCAAACAATGAACATTCACTTCCTCCAACGCCGTGCCCACTCCAGTGGGAGGAATTATCGCCGGACATGTAAAAGAGTGGCGCAACATAACAAACGATCATTGGGTGCTGAATATACTACAGAATGGGTATGCACTACGTTTTCGTGCTCCTCCAAAGTACATTCCCCCAGTAAAGTCAAGCGTTCACCAACTGGGTGAACATTGAAAGCCAGCCATCATGGCGGATGCGAGCTTCTAGAGCTCCGATACCGATCTCTCGATTATCCTGCCAATTTCCACAATCCTGCGCCATCGTGGCATGCATGCAGTGTCAGAAAGCCGGAATCTGCGTGTGGCTGCCACTTGTGTCCCGGAGCCCCCGTGAACACGCCAATTGCTGACAGAGGAGACACCTGAGACCCTGGTGGCAGACTCGTGTACAGGGGCCGGATTGTCGGAGATGATCAACGCGGCCGCGGTGAAATAGACTTGCGGAGCAGCACTGGCCCAGCATAGACCGTGAGGCAAGCTGAGAACCGGTACAGCTGAGACGCACCACCCAAGGAATCTGGAGAGTGGAAAGCAGTGAGGAGCTGGTGCACTGCCGTCGCCTGCGCACCACCCGAGAGGACCCGCACGTGTAGTGGCTTGGAACTCCGCATCCTGGTCGTGCACCACAACGTGAAGATATCACGGCGACCTGCCCCCACGGCACTTGGAGACCACGTGACCGGGGTGCCTGTCGTGACACTGGGGACGAGGAAGGCAGCGCTCCTCGGACATTAGAAGGGAGCAATCACCGCCCCAGCCGCAGTCCTACCCTGCAGAGACAACATGCAGCACAGGCCTCGAGAGACTGGTTGGAGGCGTACAGAGCGGAGGCACTACACGGCGGAGGGCAGGGACCCTTGGCCCAGGCCGCAGGTACGTGAAGCGACAAGGCCACGCGCCAGCCAGCGTCGGCACGGCAGTGGTGGATGGGGAAGCCAGTGCGAGTGAGGGCCTAGCCGTGTTCCTGGCCTCAGTGGACTAGCTAATGACCCGTGACACAGGTCAGTGAATTCCCCGGGAGTGAGGCGCCAGTTGAGGAGGGCGGGCACCGCAGTGCACATTGTCCACCCCTGAGGTACAACTCTACAGGTCCGGGGGTCAAGTCGGGCCCAGGCCACAGCTGCGGGGTGAGGGAGCGTCACCTGGGGGAGGCACAGACACAAAGCGGGGACGCGGCCTCTCCCTGAAGGGCCCTATAACAGCGGACCGCACCCCCGCATCGGGGCTCAAACGGAACACCCCCGGGAGGAGAGCAGCGAGGCGCTCGAGGCGCGCTGCTGGCACCTCATCTGTGCTGCTCACACTACGTACAGGACAGGTAGGCGGCAGGGGCCAGGCGCCCAGATCCACGCTCTGCGAGGCGAATCAAGGTGGACAATGTCACAAACCCTGCAGTGACCGCAGTTCACGATGCGGGGCATACATGCGGCGCATATACTCGACCAAATCAGACCGCGCCTCTCTCTGGAGATTCGTTGTGGCCCTGCCAGGCAGTGCGGCCTGGGCAGAGTGCTGAGCAGGGCCCAAAAGATTACTGGACACCACTAACAAATGCCGACAGCGCAGCAATTGGTAATGGGTTGCCTCCGCACAAATACGCAACAAGCTCATGCACGTGTTGTCAACGTGGAGTCAGTACAGATGGAAAGGGACAGTAGCGGAGTGACCCCGCACACAGCGCTCTCCACCAAACTGTACTCTGTACTGGCGGCAGTAGAGAAGATTGGAGCCGCGCTGGACCAGATGAGGTTCTCTCTCGAGTCCAAAATAGACAAAGTCACCTCAGACTTCACCCTACTATGAGCCGACCACCATAAGCTGGTAGAAAAAGTCCACTCACAAGAGCAATCTGTGGCAGAACTGAGACCCATCACGCAGAGTCATACTGTGGCCCTACAAGACCTATTGGACCGAATGCACGCACTGGAAGACAAAATAGAAGACGCTGAGGGGCGTTCCCGCCGTTACAATGTCCGCGTGGTGGGCCTTCTGGAGGGCGTGGAAGGTCGCAACCCGGAGGAGTATGCCGAGCGTTGGCTCAGAGAACTGTTGCCGACTGGCGTGTTGTCGCCATTCTTTGTGGTCGAAAGGGCGCATCGTGTGCCTGCGCATAAGCCTCCCCTGGGTGCTCGCCCACGTCCCTTCCTATTCAAGCTGCTCAGTTACAGAGACAGAGATGTGGTACTGCGCGAGGCTCTCAAACTGGCAGACATCACGGTTAGTGGCAACTAGGTTATGATGATCCCGACTACACAGCACAGGTGCAGCGGCGCAGGAGCACTTACACTGCGGTGAAACGTCAACTCCGTGATCTAGACCTCAGTTACTCCTTGCTATTTCCAGCCAGGCTCCGCGTAGTTGCGAAGGGTGTGGCCCGTTTCGACTCGCCCTCTGAGATCTGGGACTGGTTAGAGGAGTCAGGGCTGTGGACAGGACCAAGGTGAAGCACAGAGGATGCCCTGTGGAAACCTGGCAGGAGGGGGCGCCGTAGGGGTAGGCGCAGTAACCCCCACAAAAGCGAGGCCACAACTTCTACGCCTCCTGACCCTGAGCAAAGGAGAGCGGAAAGACAAGAGGCGCTTCAGGTGGCCGCAACAATCGAAGCCGTGGTACGATGTACAGATCGTGATTTGAGCTCCACTAGTTCAACAGCTGCCAGTGGTTCGACGTCCTCCACAATTGATGAATTTGAGGGCCCTCAACCACCAGATGTCATGCTGCAGATGACATCATATGACTGCATACAGGCCCACTAAACTGAAAAGAGACACGTACACGCCAGGAGGTACTAGCATGGTATATTCTTTTCAGAATACAAGCTTTTCCATAAGCATGAGGCAATATGGGGGTGCCCTGTAGGTTGACATGCACAATTTCCGCATGGCGTTGGGGCCGACGACGCGCGCGCCTCACACATATTCACAAGCACGATCTGGCCGGGATTATTCACAGCGCAGTCATAATACCGAGGGTCTATCACATCCCAGGTAGCCGCCCGTCACACCCACCCATACCAGACACCGCACTGGCATAGCTGTTGCCGAAGTTGGGCATCTTAGTTTGGACGAATGTCACGCTTGAAATCGTCCTTTATAGTTACTCACGTTCTAGTTCAGATATATGTTTTGTTTTTAACATTTGCGCTCGGGAGCATGCCCACACATGACACGACTTACCACGCCCTGACTGTCCTAAGCCGCCATGTACAACACTATGCCCAGACATGATGCACGTAAACATAGTTACATGGAACATACGCGGTATGCACACGCTGGCGCGTAGATACTCAGTATACTCCTATCTACCGCGTAGGTCTTCTAGCATTGCCCTACTACAAGAAACACATATGACGCGCACAGAACTAGAGCGATTGCGTAGGAGATGGAGAGGTCAGGTTTATGGTACCGCCTACTCGGCTCATGCATGTGGTGCGTTAATATGGGTAATAGCCGGGGTCCCATTTATACAGGAGGAGGAGGTAACAGATACCGAGGGAAGGTATGCGCTGGTGAGAGGGTGACTGAACTGACAAATGCTACTGATAGGTTCCATCTATGCCCCAAATGTGGACAAGCCCCACTTCTGGGACAGCTTATCCGGGATACTGCCCAAGTGGAGTGGAATCCCATGGCTACTGGGGGGAGACTTCAACTCAGTACTCAATGTAGATTTGGACAGATCATTCCCACCCCTCACCAGAACCACTGCCACCTCCAACGCGCAGGCTTTGGTGACCTGGCTCGCGCATTGGGCACTACTAGGCATATGGCGTACCCTCCACCCTGACCTGCGGGTCTATTCATACTATTCTGCGGTGCATGGGCTTCATGTGCGCCTAGACTGTTTGGTGGGTTCACACGTCTTGCTCCCCCTCGTGCGGAAAATAGAATACCTTGGTCGGACACACTCCAATCACAGCCCCCAGCTGCTGCAGCTTACCTGGGAGGCAGGCCGCCCCCGGTCCCCACATGGCAACTCCAGCCAGCCGCGCTGGAGGACCCAGCGTTCCGCTCATCCCTAGGAACAGCGATCCTGGAATATTTCGAGATCAATGAGGGCACTGTGAGTGATACATTGGTGGAATGGGAGGCCTTAAAGGTAGCGATGAGAGGGCACTGCTTGGGAGCCACCTGGAATATACGAAGGCAGCTGTCTGAGTCCCTCATGAAAATAGAAACGCAATTATTGCGGAATGAAACAGACGGTGAGGGTGGAGGCAGGGATGTGCGTCAACTGGAGACACTGCATACAGAACATGCTGAACAGTTGGAACGCCTCCGCTGCCATAACTATGCCGCACACACGGCTCAAACACATGCCACTGCAGACCGAGCGGGTTGCATGCTCGCTTGGCTAATACGACAAGAACACACCCGTAAGCCAATAGGCGCACTGCGTATGAGCACGGGGCGCACGCTGTACACACAATGGGACATCCACGCAGCCTTGACTCAACATTACACACAACTATATCAATCCCAGGGGCAGCACAACCTGGGACTGTTTTTAGATCACATACATCTACCGGAGGTAACATCAGAGCACAGTGAAATACTGAACGAACCGCTATCGTCAGACGAGATCAGGAATGCGATAATGTCCAAGGCCACAGGGAAGACACGGGGCCGGATGGGTTACTGGCAGAGTACTATAAGGCATATCAAATATCGCTTGCGCAGCGGCTACAGGCCCTATATGAAACTGCGGCTGAGAAGCGGCAGCTCCCCCTTCCATGCATGAGGCACACTTAGTGTCCCTACCAAAACCCGACAAGGACCCCATGGATGCCGGCTCATATAGGCCCCTTGGTCTGCTTAATACTGACTACAAGATACTAGCAAAGGTATTGGCAGACAGGCTTGCGCAGGTGATCCCTGAGCTGATCCATACAGATCAGAATGGCTTTGTGCCATCCCGCAGCACTTCACTCAATCTACGCCGTTTCTTCCGGATAGCGTCCGAATCCTACCGCGCTTGGCCACGGGCAGGCTGTCTTATATTAGACCTTGAGAAAGCCTTTGATTCCCTAGAATGGGACTACTTATTCGTGACACTCGGAAAATACAACTTAGGTCCTACCTTCCTGCAGATGGCTCGCCTGCTCTACACTGAGCCGGTAGTTAGGGTCAAGATGGGCCCATACCTGTCAGAAGCAAAACCAGTGCAGAGAGGGACAAGGCAGGGGTGTCCACTGTCCCCCCTCCTCTTCGCTCTGGCGATTGAACCGCTTGCGGAGACCATACGCATACAGCTATGCGATGGTATCCCTATGGGCGATGGCACACACAAGGTGTCGCTCTACGCGGATGACCTCATAGTGTATCTTAGCGACATTGAGAACGTACCCTGCCAACTAGCTCCGATCCTATGCGACTTTGCAGCAGTCTCGGGCCTGCGGGTAACCACTGATAAGTCCAGCATATATTCATTTGCGAAAGGGAATCACGATCCGGGCCTCATTCTGAATGGTGGGAGGGTGCAGTGGAGAGCGGACACATTCCGCTACCTGGGAAAAAAAATCTACCGCCAGCCAGCGGACCTATTCGACGGAAACCTGGGTAGGGCCCTAACGGCTACCAGATCCAGTTCTGGAGCACACTTCTGCTCACTGTAACAGGTAGAATAGTGCTAACCAAAATGGTAACCCTTCAGAGACTCCTATATTATTTTGTTATACGTTCCCGTCCCCTTCTTCAACTCCCTGGAGAAGACGGTCCGAGATCTCATATGGGGTAACGCCCGGCACAGGGTAGCAATAAAAAAGCTATACTTGCCCACAGGCCAGGGAGGCCTAGTGGCTCCATGCTTTGAACATTACTATCTGGCAGCACAGCTGCAATGTATAGCCAGGTGGATGGCGTATCGGTACCGTGATGACACAGTAACCATGCACCTGCCCTAGACACTACCGCAGCTGTTCAAGCTTTTTCACCCCAGTGCGCGTGCACAGCCTCCAGAGCCTCTGCTGCTTGGCGTTGTGTACAAATGTTTCCGCAGAAGTCTATATATAACCCGGAACATAACACTCTACGCGCCAGCGCTGCCCCTGGAGGGCTCTCCCAGAGGTCAGTCAACACTTACAGCCACTGGACTGCGGGACTGGCACGAGGCGGGCATACAATCCGTTGGGGACTTATTTCGCGATGGGGTGCTTATCCTGTATATGACTCTAGTGGAAGAGAAGGGACTTCCCCCGGGCCGATTCTTTCTACATCACTCGTTAGTGACCACGCTTACTGCTAAGTGGGGCGACCTCACAGCCGAACCGCAGACGCACCTCACCAAGCAGTACATTCATGTCATGGGACAGGGTAGACATCTCACTCGGTGGTTTGCAGCCTCGCTTAGGCAGCATGCAGCGATTAGCCTGGACCCGCTTCGTCACAAATGGGAGCAAGACCTCGAATGCCAATTTTCAGATACAGAATGGACACAGGTGCTGGAAAGCCCGGTGCGCATTCCCAGAAACATGCGATTCCGGCAAATACAGTACTATATTATTCAAAGAGCATACCTCACACCTGCCAAAATGAACCGCTACTTTAACCGCACTGACTCTGCATGCCCAAGATGCGCCACCCTCGACGCTGACCTCATCCACATGCTCTGGGGCTGTACCCACCTTCACACATACTGGAGGGAGGTAGCAAATGCGCTGTATGGCTGTACTGAACGGGAGATACCATTCACATGGCCAACATACCTTCTGCACAAGTACCGCAGAACTCGCAACACAAAAACAACCTCTAGATTCCTGGATCTAGGCATAGTGGCAGCTAAGAGACTAATCACCAAAAAATGGAAAGCACCAGACCCCCCACATATACAGGCCTGGCGCTATTCGGTGCTAGCGTGGGCTAAAGCAGAAAGCATCGCAATTCGGCGCGAAGAAACAATAGGCCTACGTAAAATTCCCATAGCCACAAGCTGGGACTTAATGCTAATAGCACTCCAGCAAAGCGCTAACGTAACAGAACGGGGAGCCACCCCGGAGACTGACAAGCAATCTGAAGAGGCATGCACGCATCGCAGTTCCAACCTGATCGCAATACTTGGTCAAAGGTCACACTGAGCATACATGCGCATACACGCACACTGCTTTTTGAGAGAACATGGGCAGCAGGCATAGGAACAGCGAGTATTGTACCAGTACAGGGGAAAGGGGCGGGGAGCACCAGTTCAGCACATATTTGTTTTCCCTTTTGTTTTATCTCTAAGTTGTTAGTTGTGTTAATCAGCTGTATTTACGGGTATGCCGCTGGACTCTACATGTTACGTACAATGTAATATTGCTAAGTGCCACCCAAGTAGCGGCATACTGGCACACACACAGTTATAGTGAACTATTAGAAAGGTTTCTGCAAAATGCCCGTTGGCAGTGCCAGACACGCGAATAACCAGCACTTTGACATTAGTGTATGTACATGATGTAACAAAAATGATGCCATTATATGATGAAGTATGTATTGTCAGTAGCTGATAAAGTTTGAAAAATCAATAAAATATATAAAAAAGAGTTCACCAACTGCCGTTGCTGCGTAGGGTGGTGTCCACCCTCCTACAGAAATTGGCCATAGAGGAGGTTCCTCCATCACAACGAGGAAAAGGGGTATACTCCAGATACTTCCTAGTTCAAAAGAAGGATCAAAAAGAGAGTTTCAGGCCTATTCTGGATCTTTGTTCCCTCAACAAAGTCATCCAAAAAGAAACGTTTCGTATGCTGGAGCTCCATCAAATATATCCACATCTTCAGAAAGGGGATTGGATGTGCTTGATAGACCTCCAGGATGCTTACTTCCATGTTCTGATTGCACCACGGCACCAGAACTTCCTGCGCTTCATGGTAGGCTCCAAGCTCCATGGTAGGCTCCAAGCATTATCAGTACAAAGTCCTACAGTTCGGCCTGAAATCTGCACCTCGAGTATTCACGAAATGCATGGAAGTGGTAGCCGTTGCTTTACGTCGCCAAGGTCTGTTCATCTATCCATATCTCGACGACTGGCTTCTAAAGGGCTCCTCTCCTCAAACGGTGAAAAACCACTATCTGATCTGCCTGAACTTACTACAACGCTTGGGCCTTCATGTAAATATGGAGAAATCAATCCATCAGCCCACTCAAAGAATTCACTACCTAGGGGCTACTCTGGACTCCAGCGCAGGAAAAGTGTTTCCTTCGGAGGAGAGACTGTTATCAATCAAACTGAAGTGCAATCTCCTTCTTCAAGTGCATCAGCCCTTAGTTCGGCAAGTTGCATCACTCCTGGGGTTGATGGCATCTTGCATTTTTCTGGTCCCCAACTCCAGACTGAGAATGAGACCTCTGCAGCAGGACTTGGAAGGCAAATGGGATCAGACGTCGGCACGATGGGAAGACCGGATTCTTCTTTCCCAGTCCGCAAGAGCATCCATTCCCTGGTGGATTCATCGAAAAAATCTCCTGGTGGGAGTCCCTTTCCACCAACCTCCCCCGACGCAATCCTTGATCACAGACGCCTCACATCAGGGTTGAGGAGCACACATGGGTCTTCTGCAGACTCGGGGCAAGTGGTCGAGCAAAGAACAAACATATCATATAAAAATGCTGGAACTACGGGCAGTACATCTAGCCCTCAAGGTGTTCTACAGTCCAAGTCAATATTAGTACAAACGGACAACACCACCACCATGTACTACCTAAACTAGCAGGGGGGAACTCACTCTCGCCCACTGTCCCTGGAGGCTCAGGCGATCTGGCATTGGCTCTTGGCCAGGCAGCTCTCAATCACAGCAGTCCATCTGCCAGGGGAGCAGAATCCACAGGCGGACTCTCTAAGTTGTCACTGCGAAGATCAACAAGACTGGGTATTAAACGACAAAGTGGTGGCGGACATTTTTCAACAATGGGGTCGTTCAACCGTCGATCTCTTTGCGGACGAGTTGAACAAAAAATGCCACGCCTTCACGTCAAGGTTTTACCTACCAGGATCGATAGGGAATGCCCTTTTGATCGACTGGTCAGGAACCTTTGTTTACGCTTTTCCGCCTCTTCTTCTCATCCCGAAGGTAATAGCCAAACTCACACGCTCCAGGATGAGAATGATTCTGATAGCACCAGACTGGCCACGGCAGTGGTGGTACTGGGACCTGCTACATCTCTCGGTGGGTCCACACAGGAGGCTTCCGTGCAGACCGGACCTTCTGTCCAAAATGAATGGGAGGATCCATCATCCCAACCTTCCCTCGCTGAACTTAGCAGCATGGCTCCTGAGGTCCTCCAGTACGGCCACCTAAATCTCCCTCAGGACTGTATGAACATTTTGAGGGAGTCCAAAAGACCTTCCTCGAGACATTCCAATTCTTTTAAATGGGAAAGGTTTTATTTGTGGTGTATACGTAATGGTTTCCAGCCTACCAGCGGGCAAGAGGCGGTAATTTTACCTTATCTCCTACATTTGGCCAAATCAGGTCTGAAGTATACTTCCATTAAGGTACACTCTGCTGCCATTACGGCCTACAGAAAGTCTCCAGATCAATCTTCTTTCTTCCAGCTCCAGGTGGTTAAGGATTTCCTTCAGGGTTTAAAGAAAGTTTTTCCCCCTGTCCGGCCTCCTTCTCCTCCTTGGGAGTTGAACCTGGTTCTTTCCAAACTGACGGGTCCCCCTTTTGAACCTATTCACAAAGCGATCCTTACATGGAAAGCCGCTTTTTTGGTGGCTATTACTTCAGCTCGTAGAGTAAGCGAGATTCAGGCGCTCTGTTCCAAAGAACCATACACAGTTTTTCATCACAACAGAGTGGTGTTAAGGACCCACCCCTCCTTCCTTCTGAAGGTGGTGTCGGATTTCCATGTCAATCAAACAATCTCTCTACCTTCTTTTTTCCCCAATCCATCTACGCCAGCAGAAAGGTCTCTCCATTCCCTAGACCTTAAGAGAGTTCTGAAATTCTACTTAGATAAGTCCAAGACCATTAGAAAGTCAGATCAATTGTTTCTAAACTATGGTGCCATCAGTACAGGTTTCCCAGTCTCCAAGCATTCCATTTCCAGATGAATAGTGTCTTGCATCAAGCTGGCTTATCAATTGGCAAATAAACCTCTTCTGGCTTCTCCCAAAGCACATTCCACTAGGGGAAAAGCAGCTACAGTGGCTTTTTTACACTAAGTACCGATGGCTGAGATCTGCAAGGCAGCCACTTGGAAATCGGTGCATACTTTCACGAGACACCATTGTCTCGATTCTGATTCCAAAGCAGATACTCAAGTATGCCAAGCCTCCTTGAGGAATTTATTTCAATGATAAAGTCATTTGGATTGGATTCTTTGATGTTACTGTTTTTTTATAGTACTCATTTGCCCGCAGGAAGAGGGGATGAGATTGCTACTCGATTCAAGTGCTTATGACTATTGATGAGGGTCCCCTGGAAGAGAAGGATAAGTTACTTTCCTGTAATCCTAGTTCTCTTCCAGGGATATCCTCATCAAAGTCATAAGTAACCCACCCACCTCCCCTGGCAAATGATCCAAAATTGTCATCTCTTTGTGCCCTGACCTCCGGGTCTCCGCAAAGAACAACTAACCTAACTGTCACCCCTGAGGCATGATGGGAAGCTAGGGGTCATGGCTGCCTTAAAGGCACGGTGCCAGTTTTGTGATTCTCTACATTTGCTTTCAGTTTCTATGCTATTGAAGTTACAATGCAGCCTATGAGCTAACAATGCCTGCCTTTTCTCTTTGCAGGACTACTTTTCTGCGGTTCATTAAAAGCAGTTCAAGTGTCTTTTGGTCTTCCTGGTTTGTTTGTATATGTGCAAAGACAAGATTTTACAGCATTGCTTAGCCTGTTGTGTCTGGAAGGCTGCATTGATTGTTTAAAAAAAAAAAAAAGATTCTTATATGTATATCTATATAGAGCTGTATATATATATATATATATGTTTTCATATATAATTTTTATATATTTTCCGGGGTCCCGCGCATGGGCGGGAATATTCAAGTGCTTATGACTTTGATGGGGATACCCCTGGAAGAGAACTAGGATTACAGGTAAGTAACTTATCCTTACTCTCTATACCACCGAGATATAAATTGGCCCCTAAGTCTGAAGGTAGAAATCTTCAGTGGGCGAATGCGCGAAAGTTTCTGGCCAGTGAGGGACTTTCTCTGGGCTTGAAATTCAAAAGTCTCCCGCTCGTGGCTTTCACACCAAAAGTCAACAGCTTCACCCAGACCTCGTCAAGCCGCTTTCCAACGACGTGGATCCCTCTTTGGTTAAAGCTTTTCACAGGGACAAACCTGGTCCATATATCCAGCCCCCGCACCATCACGTTCGGCCTTAACTTTTGACTTTTCCCCAGTAAAGCTCAACGAAATGACTGCGTTGGTGCTTAACATGTTTTGGTGCTATTTTGAACCTTAAACTTTACAATTAGTAACTGTGATTCTACTTATTGGATTTTTGTTTCTTTGGTATCATTTTATTTATTAAAATTTGCTCTATTTTACTAAATTGGTTTGGGATATTTCTTGTGTTGTCACCTTATTGCTGTTTGAGTACTGCAAAAATACTGCTTTGTGCCAAGCTACCAGAGGGTTAGGCACAGGTTCATTTAGTGACTTTCGTGGTTCACCCAGAGCAGGATTGTGATTATTGTTCGAGGTGGATTCTCACCCATTTTAACTAATAGTCCAGTTTCTTAAAAGAAGATTCTTGCAAACATTCTGGCTAATGGATTAAATATCTTCTTACGTATTTTAATTTCAAGGTGGATGTGTAGCAGGGAGATCATCTATAGACCATAATACTGAGACTATTACTCTGTTTGCTGTAGCCTCTGTTTATGAGACCCCTTCAGGAGCCATTTTTCTTGATGCCAAAAAGGCATTAAAAAAATCTTTTTATTGCAGACTGCACTAGTTCCGCCCACCTATTGCTTGTGGGGAGAGAACAGGTCCGCGGAGCTCCGCCACCACTTTCGCCCTTTCGGTTTCGGCTTGATCCCTCGTTGGGGCTGCTTGCGGCAGATGGCGCGGCCGGCATGATTTGACCTAGGTTTTTGCCTGTTTTTTTGCCCGGGGGGTTTCCTGTTTGTCCGGCAGTGTATAGCCCTTGCCCTCCAGCCATGTCCATGCCTCAGCTGCTGTAGTGAAAAAAGTGGGAGTGGTCTTGGTCCACCGCTCTCTATCTAGCTGGGAGAAGGAGCGTGAATTTTAGATTCAGTAACCGGAGATACCGCTTCACAGCCGCAAACGTTTCCCTCTGGCGCTGAACTGTTTGAGTATAGTCAGGGTAGATATTTACCGCCCCCCATCTACTTGCCATGGACCATGCGTCCGGGCACGTTGTAGGATGTCATTTCTGTCCCGGAAGTTAAGGAGTCTGACTGCCATTGCTCTTGGGGGTATCCACGGCCTCAGGGGACCACTTGGCACCCTATGGGCCCTTTCCACTATGAAGAAGTTGAAGGCCTTATCGTCCATGACCACTTTCAGTAGCCAATCCTCTGTGTACAGTTCTGCACTGGAGCCTTCTACCCATTCCGGGAGGCCCACCACTTTAATGTTATTGCGTTGGGAGCGGCACTTCGCACCCTCCACTCTCTCCTGCAGACGTGTCACTGTCTCTCGCAGGGATCGGATTTGCTTCTCATGTTTTGTAGCAGTAGGCTCTAGGTGTGCCACGGCAGACTCTGTTTCTCCCACTCTATCTGCCAGTTTTCTGTTGGTCACCCGGAGAAGTCCCAGGTCCAAGGCCACTGCATCAATTTTACCTTCCAACACAACTGTAGTTTTCCCAATGCTGCCAGTATCGCCGCTGTGTGTGTTCCTCCAGGCCTGTGCCTGACAGGGGCTGGTCAGTGTCTCTTAAGGCGGCCTGGCCCTGCTTCATTTCAAGTGGCGGACTTGGCCGTGCTGGTTTGGTGCACACCATTGCGTAGACATCCTTGTGCAGGCACCTCCAGGTCTGCGTCTCCTCCATTTTGGAGCCTGGGGGCTGCCAGACACTGGGGCCCACCGCCACCCCCCAGGAGATCTAGCCTCATGGCGCCCGACCCCCGAAAAGGCTAACTCCTCGGTCCCCTGGAGGGGAGCACCAAGGCCACCATTATGGCTGGCCCCCGAAAGGCAGAGGTTTCCCCTCGTCGGCATGAGTGCTCCCAGCTCACCTCTATCCTCCTTGGTATTGGAGACCTGCCGCCTCCACCACTCCGGTCTCGCCTCATCGGGCACACCATCAGCCGCCACTGTGTTGCCAGGGCGGCCTCCGCAATGCCCCTCCAAGCCGTTGGCTGCACTCCAGGTCCCGTCTGTGCACAGAGTCCTCCTGTGTGGCAGGTGGAGCAGGGGGGTGGCCACCTCCAACCTGGGGCACCCCCAGTCTCGTGCCCGCCCTAGTCGCCATCTGCAGTCTTTATTTGCACCCCAGGACCTCCAATGGCAGCCCTCCACAATGCAGGCTCCGACGCAACCACAGGGCCGTAGCCTCGTGGTGTTAATACCGGCCGCTGTGTCCAACAGTAGGCTGTGCTTGGGGGTCTAGTCCTCTGCATGGTTTAATGTCCTGCTGCTGCAGGGATGTCTGGCTGGCCTCTCAGGCCACCTCTTAAAGCCTGGCTGGAGGCCATGCTCGATCAGCACCCGGTCTTTTCAGCAGGCTGGCGCCATCTTGGTGTCTCTTTCCCACTGCCGGGGCCGTAACACTTGCCACCTCCTAGGTTGCCTCCAATGCCTGCCAGGCCCCTCCACATGCTCCAGCCCAGTCCCAGAGCTGCAGGCCGTGTCGGGCTCCTATTTCACAAAAGGCATTTAGGAGTAGCAAAGTTAGGATTCCTAACTTTACTACTCCTAAACTGAGAAAAATCCTAACTTTACGACTTTCGGTATTCCCAAAAGGCATTTATGAGTAGTAAAGTAAGGAAACCTAACTTTACTACTCCTAAATGCCTTTTGTGAATACCGAAAGTTGTAAAGTTAGGATTTTTCTCAGTTTAGGAGTAGTAAAGTTAAGAATCCTAACTTTACTACTCCTAAATGCCTTTTGTGAATACCGAAAATCGTAAAGTTAGCATTTTGTCTCAGATTACTTTTGTGAATCGGGCCCCTCATGTCTGGCGCCATCTTCGGCTGGCCACCGCCAAAAAGGCATTTGATTGAGTTTGGTAGATATTTTTCAGAAGGTCTTTGAAAAATATCAGTTTCCATATACACATACTGCAGCCATTATGACATTATGCACTTAACTGGCTGCAGCTCTTTGCCTGATTCAGTGACCCTTTAAGACCTTTAACATTGAATGTTGTATATGTCAGGGTTGTCCACTTTATCCTACACATTTTGCCTTTTGTTGTGTACCTTTTATTGCTGCTGTTAAAGACTCCAGCACTACAGAATTTAGGTTGTATTTTGTGCTTTGCAGATGATTTTGCTATACTTACGAGTGACCCTTGTGCTGCAGGCAGTTAAATCTTTGTCAAAAGAGTATGGTGTCAGGCTATATAGAACTATGACAAAACACAAATTCTGTTATCCAATGTTACCACAGGAGATCTTTCAGTTACAACAAAAATTGAGTGCTAAGTGGTAAAGTTTTTGGCTGATCATGACTGTATTTTTGTTGCTAAATTTGAGCATTTGCTTTGGAAAACTAAACAACTTTTAAGGAAATGATAGGATCTACCACTCTCACTAGTAGCGAGAGTTGTTTCGTTAAAATAACAATTCTCCTAGAGTATTTGTATCATTTTTATACCCTGATGTGTGCAAGTTCAATACACTTTTTTAAAAACTGGAAGACGTTAACATCACATCTTTTATTTGGCAGCCAGCTTTTTATGTTTTGTCTGTACAGGGCTTACGCTGTGCTTGTGATATCTATTGGTAACATATATATATCTTAAAAGGGGCTTCCATCCCGCCCACTTGCTTTTCATTGGTTCCTGTGCTTGTCACTTACTTTTCCTCCATTTCTATTGGCTGTAGCATGCTATTTCTGGTCTTCCTCCTTTGTTTGCTCTTATCAGTTTCCCAAGGCCCAATTACTGTTTCCATCCGCTTTTGAAGCGCAACATTTTATTTTGATGTTTTGCCTGCACCAGGCTTGCATGCATATCTGACAGCTCTCAAAGCGGCCCCCCTCTCATACAAACTGCATGTGCCTGGTCAGTTTCCTGCCGGCTCTTTTATAATAAATTATCTTCGTTGTGCTCGAGCAGCCTGACTTTAATATGGCCGCCTCTCACGACATACAATCCTTCGCTCTCACCAGGTTGTTGTTTTGCAGTTTTATATAGCCTGAACTTGACCCAAAGGTATTGAAGCATTTTACATGAGCACCAGTTACATTATACAGGGGTGTGGCATTTGTATCACCAGACGCCGGGACGTGGGGAATCCTCTCAAGGACAAGAGGTTTTAATATGTATTTAGTCTGTTGGACATGTAGACATTTTACTTTGCCCTTCTGCCTCTAACAGTACCGCAAGCTCAAATTTGTCACTTTACAGTATCAAATCTATGTCAGGACCGGAGGCGAGGATTATGCTATTCTCTCTTCGCTTTTATTAAGAACAGCCTTTTTTAAAAACAACTTTCTTTAACTTTTCACATGAAAGCGAAGAACTAACAGTCCCATGAATCTCTGGGAATGTAGAACAAAAAACAACCAATGGCAGAGAAACTGTAGTCCATGAGGCAACCAATCAGTGTCCAGCTGAGCCTGTAATAGTCCTCTCTCTGCTCTGATCTCCCTCTTTCTTCGCTGCTCGCAGCCTTCAGTTAAGTGGACTTTCATCCTTCTAGTGTGCTTGGGGTTATAAGCGTGTGTTTGCCTAGCGCGTCTCACCGACAGTGTTGTGTGAGTGCAGCGCACAGCGCTGATATTGACCCAGTCATAGTAGCGATACTCTGCTCCTTCGCGACCTTTCTTTCATGATACTGTGCCGTGGTGCGTTCTTCCACCTGCTTGGTGGCACTTAACTCCGGAGTCTCTTTTCCCCGCGACACACCATTCCTGTCAGTTTCGAAACTGCCAGGATCAAACTCGCGTCGGGAGCCGAGATCGCTGAGAGCCTTGCCTGGAGATTTACGCCCCGTGTACGGGATCTGTACTGCCCTTGAGATATACTTGCCTTTCTTCTCGGAAGGCTGACGCCCTGCATACAGGGTCGGTAGTGAGTGTGATTGAGAGGCCCCTCCTCCCCCTCCCGGGTCTGTATGCTGATCATGTCCATCCAGGACCATAGAGGGAACACGCTCCCAGGCATTATGACCCCTACCATACAATAGCACCAGGAGGAGTGTTCCCAGGTCTTATACCCATTCCTGTGCAGCCCTGCCCACGTATAAACCCTTGACTGTACCCACAGTCCACTAATCTGCAGCCACCTGTCTGCCCATATTCCCCTGCTGTGGGGTGTGCTACTCCAGTGGCATTTAAAAAAAAGTGTGTATATCTCCCTGGTAAGACACAGCCTCCCAGATTGGGTTTATAGTTGGGTGAGAAACACTGCATTTTAGCATGGAAGCCTCAGAAGAGGTATATGAGGACCCACTGGATTACTTAGCTTGGGATGATGATTTTTATAACGCTGTAGACACCTCTATCTACTGAGCGGTCGATGAGGCAATGGGCCCCATGGAATTTATTGCACGTGAGTGCGCCAAGAGACCCCATGTGGCGTCTGCCGCTCCGGACCCGCCCCTTCTCTCACAGACCCGCTGGATACAGGTTCAACATTGATTAAGAAACCTAGAGAAGAAGGTGTTGACCAAAATCCTTTTGAGCGTTTAAAACACGCCTTTATGGCAAAGAACCTCCCTACATTACCCCCTCCAACCCCAGAGCCCCAACAGGAAGCCCCGTCCCCGTTATCCCCTGACTTGCAGGATGACGAGCCTTCTGATGAGGAGGCAGGGTCATCCAGGCCATGGCGTCCAACCTCTCCCCCCAGCGAGGCGCCAGCGGCGACACTATAGTCTGACATGTTGGACCCCGACCAGATTCTTTATCCTAGGTCGGCGGAGTGGGTCCCATGTGATAAGGTGGCACAATATGTGACCAATTGCCTACGTAGACCTTTGGAGAAAGAGGCGCAGCTGCCTGAGGGCCAAATGCACTAGATCCTCTTTAGAGGGCAAATTAGCCCAGACCCCAGACATAGATCCCAAAATGGCCACGTTCATAGCCAAGTTTACTAAGGATCCTAAAAAGGGAATAGACCGCTCCTGGCGAGCTTACAGGATAAGCTCTTTGACACTGTTGGCCCATTAACCAAAATCCTACACATTGCTGAGGATGCCAAGGCTTCGGGGTCCCTGATCTCCCCAGAGGCTCTGTTGGGACGGGCGCAGAGGGCAGTTATCTTTTTGGTTAACGCCAACTGCTCGCAGTCTACAGAGGGCAGACGATCCCTACTGATCAAGGTGGACCCGAAATTTGGGGACCTCGCTGTCTCAGAGGCGGGAGCAGTGGCCCAAGGGGAACTTTTCGGGGATCCGTTTATCAAAGAGCTCGGGAAGTTCATGAACACATTCACCTCCCTGGATAAGGCCCAAACTTCCATAAAGAAGGTGTTCCCTCCCGGGTTTGTCAGGGGTCTGGCCGCAGTAGGGGCCACTCGGCCGACCGTTTTGCATCCCAACCCTACTCAAGAGGGCAAGGTTCCAGGTGCGGCAATGGCTACCAAGACCAGGCTTGTTAAGCACATTTTAACCCCACCGGAGGCCAGCGGTTCTGAGGACGAGGTTCCAAGGGGCAATCCAACGCTAATTCTGGTGAGTGTTCTCCCTTCCTCGGGGTTGAAAGTGGGAAGAAGATTGGCATGTTTCACCCGCGCTTGGCGGGCTCTGCCTGCGGATGCCTGGGTCCTACAAACAATTCAAGGCTTCCAAATAGAGTTTTATGGTACCCCCTACCAAGTATCCAGACTGCGTCCAATCCAGTTCTCGGCAGCAGACTCAGAGCTAATAGATGGAGAGGTCCCAGCGTTGTTGGCCAAGCAAGCGATTCAATGGACGGCCATTCACCCCCATGGGTTCGTCAGCAACATTTTTCTGGTGGACCCAGTCGATGGGGGCCAGCATCCTGTGATAAACTTACGGGAGTTCAACAAATAGTTGGTGTCATTTCAAAATGGAGGGTATTCACCTCCTTCGGAATGTCCTTCGGCCATCAGATTGGATGGTACGCCTCGACCTCAAGGATGCGTATCTGGTCATCCCCATATTCCCCCCACACCGGCATTTTCTTCAGTTCCTGTGGTGCCAACAGGTGTTCGAGTTTTCAAGTCTTCCCTTCGGACTGTCCTCCGCTTCTTGGTGCTTCACCAAGGTTTTCCAACCGGTGGTGGAACATCTCAGAGCGCGGGGCATCCCTCTCATTGTTCATCTGGACGACATGCTCCTCATGGCCCAATGCCCTCACCAGCTGTCGCTCCACTTGCGGACTGCAATAGATCTCCTGGAGGGTTTGGGGTTCGTGATAAACAAGGGGAAGTCTCTCTTACTTCCGTCCCAGACGGCCGTCTTTTGGGGTTTTACAGTCAACTTCATGACTGCTACTCTCAGTCTTCCGTCCAAGAAGATTGTGAAAATCAGGCACGAACTGCAGCGCACATTGGCCAAACCACGCACTTCCTTGCATCAGATTGCCCGCCTAGTAGGACTACTGTCCTCCTCAACCCAGGCTATTTTTCCAGGCCCCTTACATTATCAAGCTCTGCAACGGCTCAAAGCATGCATTGTACATACATATGTTCGAATGTTCCTCACCCATTACTGTATCCGCCCTACACTTATGTGAAGAGTTCCGATACCTACAGGAGTCTTGCACGCGCCTTGCATAATTATGTAACAAATGTTTTGCTTCCCAATACTGTATCCCTCTTGCCCAAAATTGTGAAGCGCTCTGATACCCGTAAGGGTCACGTTCGCGCTATATAAAACTTTATAAATAAACACACCTTCGCAAGGGACTTACCTACCCCCAGATGGTCATTCTCACAGACGAGGTGCGCGCAGAGATCTCATGGTGGATCTCGCACATGGAGGCGTGGAATGGACGGGCGATCTTCAGATCGGCGCCGGACCTCGTCATAGAATCAGACGCCAGCAGGTCCGGATGGTGCGCCCTCTGTGGTGAGTTTTCAATATGAGGGTCGTGGTCACCTCAAGAACAATCGTTACACATCAACTGTTTGGAACTCTTAGCCAGCTCCTTCGCGGTCCGATGTTGGACTCCACTATCCTTCGTGACAACCTCGCCAGCATCGGACTTAAACAACTCGTCAACACACCGACCCACAGAGCAGGACACACCCTCGACCCCATCTTCGCGGCAGGAAACAGCGTCCAATTCAGCCACACGACGCAGCCGCCATGGACCGACCACCACTGCGTACACTTCGCCATCAACAAACCCAAGGCACCCAAACCAGCCACACGCCCACCTCGAAGGAACTGGAGCAAGGTTACCGACGAGCAACTTAACTCCACCCTCACCCGAGACAACCACACCTGGGCACCCGACGCAAACGGCGCAGCCAGAGGACTCCATACCTGGATCTTCAACTGCTCAGACGAGCTCGCCCCGCTACGTAACCCCGACAGACAACGCCCCAGGAAAGCCGCCTGGTTCACCACCGCTCTCCAAGAAGCCAGACGCCTGGAGAAGAACTGGAGAAACACCAAGACAACCGAAAACCACACCACCTACAAGGACGCCATGACGGACTACCACAACCAGATCAGAGCCACCAAGAGGAACTTCATCCACAACAAAATCCTGGCCAACTCCACCAACCCCAAGGAACTTTTCAGTGTCATTCAGGAATTCACCAATCTACGCAGCGAAGCCACAGACATCACCCCATCCCAAGACCTCTGCGACAAGCTTGGAACCTATTTCCACCTCAAGATCAAAAACCTCTACGACAACTTCATCGACCATCCACCAGGCGCCACAGACGTCCCCCGTCCCCCAGACACACCAGCCAGCCCACCCTCTCCAACTGGACACCGATCACGGCCGAAGACACCGCCTCGACCATGAAAAGCATCCACTCGGGGGCCCCCACCGACCCCTGCCCCCCTCACATCTACCACAGATCCCGCGGCCGCCACCGCACCCAAACTACAATGCACCATCAACACCACCTTCAAAACAGGCACCTTCCCAGACGACTGGAAGCGCGCAGAAGTCAGACCCCTGCTCAAGAAGCCCACAGCTGACCCCACCGACCTCAAGAACTATCGGCCCATCTCGCTCCTCCCCTTCGCAGCCAAAGTTGCAGAGAAAACAGTCAACAGGAAACTGACACGATTCATTGAAGAGAACGCCGTCCTCGACCCGTCCCAATCCGGATTCTGAAGCAACCACAGCACAGAGACCGCCCTACTCGCCTCCACAGACGACATCCGCACCCTCCTGGACCAAGGCCACTCCATAGCCCTCATCCTACTCTACCTATCAGCAGCCTTCGACACCGCCTCACACCGCACACTAGTCGCCAGACTACACGACGCAGGCATACATGGAACAGCCCTGGACTGAATCCGATCATTCCTCACCGGAAGAAGCCAAAGGATCAGACTCCCACCCTTTCTCTCCGACCCCACGAAAATCACCTGCGGAGTCCCACAGGGTTCATCACTGAGCCCCACCCTCTTCAACATCTACATGGCCCCCCTCGCAGCCATCGTCCGACAACATGGCCTCAACATCGTATCCTACGCCAATGACATCCAGCTCATCCTCTCCCTCACCAATGACCCCACCACTGCCAAACTCACCTTCCAGAAAGGAATGCAAGACGTCGCCGTCTGGATGACCAACAGCTGCCTGAAGCTCAACGCAGAGAAGACAGAAGTCCTCGTCCTCGGTACCACCCCTTCTGCATGGGACAGCACCTGGTGGCCGACCGCCCTCGGAAGCCCACCTACCCCCTCAGACCACGCCAAGAACCTCGGCATCGTACTCGACTCATCACTCACCATGAACCGACAGGTCAACGCCGTCACCTCCAGCTGCTTCAACACCCTCCGCAAGACCTTCAAGTGGATCCCCCCTGAGTCAAGAAAGACAGTCACCCACGCACTCATCACCAGCAGACTGGACTATGGAAACGTACTCTACGCTGGCATCAACAAGTCCCTACTCCGCAAACTCCAGACAATACAGAACACCGCCGCCAGACTCGTCCTCGACATCCCCCGACACGAACACATAAGCCAACACCTACGAAGTCTCCACTGGCTCCCTGTGGAGAAAAGAGTCACTTTCAAAATCCTCACTCACGCCTACAAATGCCTACACAACAACGGACCCAAATACATCAACGACAGAATCAACTTCCACGTACCCAAAAGAAACCTTCGATCTTCCAACCTCGCACTGGCCGAAACCCCGCGCATCCACAGAGCCAGAGCAGGCGGAAGATCCTTCTCTCACATTGCAGCCAAGACCTGGAACGAGCTACCGGCAGACATCAGATGCGCCCCCTCCCTGAACACCTTCAGGAAGACCCTCAAGACCTGGCTCTTTGGCTAAACAAATCCGCGGACCCCCCTCCCCCTCAGCGCCTTGAGACCCTCGCGGGTGAGTAGCGCGCTTACAATTCCCTGATTGATTGATTGACGAAGGACAGAGCTCAGTCTTGCGTGTTACTCAAGATGGACAATGTGTGAGCCGTCAGATACATCAACCGTCTTGGGTGCATGTGTTCGAAGGTCCTCTCGGACCTGGCGACCAGCTTCTGGCAGTATTACCTGGATCATCATGTCTCAGTGACAGTGGAATACCTCCTAGGCCAGGTAATTCGGGTAGCAGACTGGCACTCCCGCCATTTGAGGGGCTCTAGCCTATGGAAACTCGATCCAGAGGTGTTTGCACAGTTATAGGAAAGATGGGGTCCATTCTCAGTGGACCTGTTTGCATGCTGGCTGGACTGTCAGTTACACCGGTTCTTCAGCTGGAGGCTGGAACCCCTGGCAGCTACAACGGATGCTTTCCTACAGGATTGGGTCCAGGAGAAGGGATATGCCTTTCCCCCCTTTCGCCATGATCACTGGAGCCTCGGCACAGGTCAGGCGATAGCAGGCGGAAGTAGTCATTGTCACCCCGATCTAGAGGTCTCAAGTGTGGTTTCCAGTTCTACTCAAACTTTCTTGGGATTCTCCAATCCAACTCCCCCATCTTCCTCACCTCCTCCTGAATCCAGACCGAATTCGCTACCAAATGGTTCTAGAGGGTTCTCTGACCCTGATAGCTTGGCGGATTACAGGGGATGATGGTCAGTCCCAGGCCTTTCGCACCAGGCTGAAGAACTCCTGTCCAAAGCCTGGGCAGATAGTACGGTCAAGAGATACAGGTCAGCTTGGACCCGATGGACACGTTGGTGTCTGCAACGGAGTTTGGATCCCGTGGCCGCTGATGTAGTGCAAGTATTGAATTTTTTGGTGGAGTTAGCCACGGAAGGTTTAGCATATCGGTATAACAACACCTTCCGCTCTGCAGGCTCTGCTAGTCACATTCCGGTGGAAGGTGCCCCAGTGGTAGAACACCCTTTTGTATGCAGGCTTCTGCGGGGAGTTAGACTGTCCCTTCCGCCATCTCCAAGATATTCCACACTCTGGAAAGTCAACCGGGTTCTTAACCTGTTTCTTTCCTGGCAACCAAACCGGTTCCTATCTCGGAAAGAACTTTCCGCCAAGCTGGCAATGCTACTATGCCTAGTTTCCTGCAGGAGGCTATCGGATGTTCGTGCCCTAGATATAACAGACAGGATTTTTTCTCCTTCAGGGGTGTTGTTCACAATATCTAGAAGGACCAAGTCCAACACCAGAACTATTGAGTACCCAGCTTTCCCAGACTCCCCGAAGTTGTGTGTGGTTCAGTGCTTAAAGGCATACGAAGAAATGTCAGAGGAGTGCCGTCCCCTGGGTGAGAGGCAACTCCTGATCATCTTGAGGAAACCACATGTAGCAGTCTCCTCTCCCACTATTGTACGCTGGGTGCGATGGGTCATGCAGGAGGCAGGTATTGATCTGACTGACTTCGGGACTCATTCCGCTAGAGGAGCTATGGCGTCTAATGCTTTTTCCCTGGGGGCGAGATTAGAGGACATTATAAACGCTGCAGATTGGTCATCAGACTCTACGTTTAAGAGATTTTACTTCACCCGGTACTGGATATGGCTCAGTTGGTGGTGAGCAAGCTTTAAACCAGCATAATCCTCGCCTCCGGTCCTGACATAGAATGAAAATTGTTCCTAACTCTCGTGTAGGAAAGTTTTAATTCTGTTAAGGACACGGAGGCGAGGATTATCACACCCGGCGAGAAGGTTCATTCAATGAAAATTGTTCCTAACTCTCGTGTAGGAAAGTTTCAATTCTTTTAAGGACACGGAGGCGAGGATTATCACACCCGGCGAGAAGGTTCTTTCTGTTCCTGGAGCCCACCCTAGAGTGTAAGTACTAAGTCTATATACCTATAACGTTATGTTTGGAAGGATCTGTTGATGATGTTCTCTTTGGCATTACTTTTGCGATTTAGCATGATGTCATGAATCGGCTGATCTGCCTCTCTCATTTCTAGAATCAGATGGTGCTAAATTGGACCAATGAAGAAATAAGCTGAAGTTTAACTCATGCGAAGAAAGCGGGAGATCAGAGCCGAGAGAGGACTGTTACTGGCTCAGCTGGACACTGATTGGTTGCCTTATGGAGTACAGTTTCTCTGTCATTGGTTGTTTTGTGTTCTACATTCCCAGAGATTCACGAGACTGTTAGTTCTTCGCTTTCATGTGGAAAGTTAAAGAAAGTTGTTTTTAAAAAAGGCTGCTGTTAATAAAAGCGAAGAGAGAATAGCATAATCCTCGCCTCTGTGTCCTTATTGAAACTTTCCTAAATGAGAGTTAGGAACAATTTTCTTTCGTTTGTATTGCGCCTTTCCATTAGTAATTACAGTAACACAGATAAGCAGCTTCAGAGCTGTGAGACCTGTCACTATCAGCCAATCAGGAAGATTGAAACTAATCTTGGTTAGAGAAAGTGTAGGACAGCCTGTGATTGGCTCGTAGTACTATCTATTCAAGTTTAGTGGCAAAAAGTCAGACCCTGCACTATTAGCTACAGTTGACTGATGCTGAGCTCTGTTTATTGGCGGTATGGCTTGGAGGTCGAAAGTGCAAGTTGCATTTTAAATACATGGGGATAGTATTCCGCTTAAAAAATCAGCACCCAGATAGATAAAACAAGCAGACGGGCAGTCCCGGAGTCACGTCTAATCCCCAAGGTTGCGAAGACAGTCAGAGTAATTATTCTAATTGACTAAAAGTGATGTTTTAATTTTCTATTCACCTGACGGTCAGTAATAGTTTGGGATTGTGTCTATATGCTTCCGGTCGTTTATCCCAAAGCCTATCATTTGTAGGTGCCATCTAACGCATTCACTGGGAACTCAGCGGTACAACTCACCTCCCAGTGTTTTCCCCCTCGCAAGTTGGTTGCATTTCATTCCTTACCAGCTGGGATCCATCAGATCTGATTCCCCGTCCTCACTCTCCAAACCGATCTTCACTTTACACTATGTGCTTTCTTGACTTCCGACCCGAACCAGCCTGTAGGATTTCCATGACCTCTGTTCTCACCCATCTGGCACCCACTTTGCTCATTTGTCTGGATATTGCTTTATGACTTTCTTGGCCCCCATTTTAAGAGATCTACACACTCCCTTAGATATTTTTAGGTCGAGCGTCAGCCAGCGCGCAATCGCTGCCCTGCGAAGAGCTGTGGTAGTTCAGTACGGAGAGAAGCTTTGCCCACTCCCTCGCCCTTATTTTTCATTGGCTTGTGTGTTTGTCCTTTGCAAATGCTGTGTTCTGATTCATTATGAGGCTTGTAAGTCCCTCCTTATTAGGGCCATGTCGTCATTTGTATCCTCCCATGGCTACTGGCCATGTATGTGTACTTTTTTTTAAGGGGGGCTGATGCCTCTTGGCGTGCGTGTATTTTGTAAATATGGACAAAAATATATATATTTTTATTTTGTAGTCAAAACAGCTTCAGAACTTTTCGAGAGAGGTAGACACAGTCCTGTGCAATAAAGTGTGCCCCAAGTTACTTAGGTGACAGTGGCAGTTCGAGGCGTATTTTAACGAGCGGTTTTTGCTTTTATGCCCCAGTGACGCACCCTTGGAGATCTGTTTGCTGTGGTCAAAGTGTGGACTGTGGGGTGGAGGGATGCCTACCTGTAACCATGTGATTCCTTTCCCACTGGGCTCTCACCGACCTCTCCCCCTTGTATTTTCAAAAAGACACCAGCGCTAATGAATGACTCCCCTTGTTAGCCGCGCGCTGGGCCGGGGTGGGGGGAGAATGGGGCAGTGACCCGGCGCCACCATTAATGCCCTCTTAACCGCACCTCTCACAATCACTTTTAGGAATTTAGGGGCGCCCCCGCGGAGGGCTCGCCTCTGTAAATGGGCCACTGGGCCAATCTGGAGGGGCGGCCGGAGCTGAGGGGATTTGTGCGTGGAGGAGGGGGTGGCTTCTGGGGTAGGGGGGAGGTCACGTGGTGTACACAGAGTTCAGTGCCACACATGGCCTGGGCGCAGTGAAGTCAGCACTCTTTTTTTGTGTGCTCAGCCATTGTTTACCTTCTGAGGGAAGTCTGATATCTCTCTTTGCTTTGATTAAGGTTACAGTCCAGACCAGTGAAATGTTTCTCTCTGCCAACGAGGGGCCCATGCAGGACAGAGAAAAGCCCCAGAGCATCGCCTGCCCGGTGAGTTTTACACCTCTTTTTAGGTCTCGCCTACGCAGCGCGCATGCGCTGCATGCTGCATAGGAGACCTTTAGTAATCGATTCAGTTTTGGCCCCAAAAACGTGCATGCGTTGCATTGCTTTCAATGGCAACGCGTGCATGTTTGGCGATTCCCTTGCGGGAGCGAGCTTTGAAACCATCTGTTTGTAATTAACAGATGGTTTCAAAGCTCGCTCCCGCAAGGGAAACAGGCGCAGGCCCCCTCCTCTCTCCCCTCCCCCTGCTGCCTCCTCCTCTCCTCGTCAGCGCGAGGCGCGCGCGTTTCATTTGGCCTGACGCCTGCGATTTTATAGCGTTCCGGAATGTAGCAGATTTGTATAGGGTTGCAGATACCGGTCATGAAAACTACTCGCGCACGGCTACCCAGAGGTTATTTTGGTAATCCCGTGCGAATCCGACCCGAATGCCGCAGAGCGTTTTCTATGTGCGCCAGTTCCATTACTCCAGGTCACATGCTTTGCTTATCTCCATACAGGATTAAGTGATTCGCCCAGGATCACCGGCTGCTAAACAACGCCGGGACTCGACCTCCCAGATGCGCGTACCACGTATGTTCTGTGCTGCGCCCCTGTCGCTCAACTAAAGCGTGTCTCAGAAATTGGTGGAGAGAGTGTTGCATTTCTCTGGCTAGCCGGCCCACGCTATTACTCAGAGCCGTACGTCTCGGAATATATCAGGTATCGGATCGCTTTACCTTAGCCCCAGTTTCGTTACCGCTGGACACATTCATTTTTGTCAGGCACGGGGAACTTAAATTGAAATGTAATTGAAGCGGCAGTAAACAAGATTTGCGCAGTAAACAAGGTGGCTACGGGGCACTGCCGCCCGCACCGACCATCGTCATCTCGGGGGCACCGCCGCCCGCACCGACCACCGCATGGTTCGTGTCCTGGCCGACTAGCCCCTATGTGCTCCTGCTGCTTGCGCAAAGCCTGCCAGCACTAACACTGCGAGGAGGGGGGTATGTGCCGATCTGGGCCTGACTTCGCCCCTTATTTATCATCCCCCTTGCCTCGCCCAGCTCCCCCCTGGATTGGGGGGGTTCATGCTTGCCCTGGGGCGACCAATCCTGGTCGCCCCCTTTCGAGCGGGCTATTTACATTTGCGGGGGAGGGGCTTCCCACCTCCGGCCGGCGTTTGACCTGGGCCCCTAATGGGTCCGGCTTTGCCTCCCCCGGCCCGGGTTTCGACTGACCTCTTTTAATACAGAAATAAAGACAAGCAGCAATAAATAAATGAGTTCAGAATATGTTTCATTCATAAGGAATACTGTACAAGATAAAATTGGTCTTATAATTTCAATTCTCCTGTATTTAAAATTTAGTAAACTAATGAAATAAGCTGCTGAGTTCATTTTTCGACTTACAGAGCACAGGTTTGAATCCAAGCAGAACAAAGTGATTACCATCATGTTGGGTAAAACTAACGTGTCATTGAAGGTGCTATGAAGCCACAATTTTGTAGCAGCAAGCACTGCACAAAAAGCATCCCAAACTAGTTGTTGTGGAAATAAAATTGGAAATTAGCAGAACAGTTTTTTAAAAAGCAGATTTGAATTAACTTGTAACCCGCAGATGCCTCATTATGGGCTGAACCTCTTGGGTCTGGATAAATTACACTCTTCTTCTGACGGCTGCTGCTGAGGCCTTCAGATTAAAGTGAAAGCGATCCAGATGAATTATGTTTCTCTAATAATGCCTAAATTGACAAATAGAAGATGCCATTAAAATGCACGTCAAATGATCACCGAAACCATCTCTTGTATACACATGCTGCTATGTAACATTCAGAAACACCCAATTAAAACCAGATTTTCGAAACAAAAACAGGGACAAGTCTAGCTAGTAAAGGAAAACCCATAGTAGAATATTTGACGTCTTTGACGTCAGTTTACTTAGGACATAGAGTGCACTTTTCCTATTTCGTTAAAATGTAGCAATGTTGATTATTCAGGAATGTTTTTGAATGGCTGCGCACATTTCGAGAGCATGTTACAATCTTGAATTGTGACACACGGAGAGGGGGTGGGCTGTACTGAGACATGATGGTACCCCACTAAGGAATTTTACGCTCATTTTCCACTAACCACTCCCGCTGTCACTTGGTAGATCTCCCATCACTAGGCGCCTCTCCTGACTCTAGGCACCTCGGCTGTGACAGCCACCCTCTCCTGCATCTTCTCAACGTGCCTGTGAATGTCAATTTCCTCTGCCACATTGAGAACCTATCTCCTTCTTCTGCCAATGCCTAACTCCTGTCAAAAGCCACCCCCTGTCATTCCTCCTTTCCTATCTTTAGCCACCTCTGTCAAGGTCCAACGTGCTTGCCTGTCATTGCCTCTGGGCACTGTTCACCTCCACTGTCACTAACTCCCCCCTGCAAGTACTTACCTCATCTCATTCGCCAACTACCATGCCATTTCCAAGTTGACCCTAGGGACAACTCACCTGTCATCAGGGCTCTTAGGGTTTCATTTATCCATATTTTTGTTTATTTTTAAGACTCTTAGGAGTGCGTACCAATTGGCAAATGTGATGCCAGCCAGTGACATCGCACAACCTTTGACATCAATGACAGCACAAGATGTCTCCAAAAACAGAAATGTTGAAAACTGCCCAAGAAGAAGGATAATACAAAATCTCACATTTAACTGAACGCAAACTGTACAAACATATCAAAAGAGATAATACTGGAAAATATAGCAATTCCGCATAAGAAAGGAGAACTCTACTGTGCACAGAGAGACTACTCTCTCACCTGAAGAGACAACAGCAAGCCCCACTTTCTGACAGGTGTGCTTTTCGTACCCTCTTGCATTATCCAATGTTGCCGTGGCGGCTCCTCAGCTAAGGCGGAGGAGCGACTCCGCACAGGAAAAATAAAATGATAATAACACAATGTCATTATCATTTATTTTTCCCGTACTGGCCCAGTTGTGTTTTGTTAAGGGGCGGGGCAAGGCTGGGCTGTCAGCCAGCAGGGGGAGGAGGGCATAGCCAATAGGTCTCGCTTTTGGGACCATATAAGTATTTAGTTATGCAGCACAATATCCTTGGTGCAACAACATCAACTGTTGCATGGCTAAACACTTATAAGGTCCCAAAGGCGAGACCTATTGGCTATGCCAATGCTTGTTTACTTCTTTTCACTGGAGGTTAAATGCTCTGGAAATTTAAGTGTTTAGACAGATCACAGATAAACAGGATTTTTTTATACAATAGATTTCATTTTTAAACTCCAAAGTACAGACTTCATTCCCATTAACTCACCTTTGTTTAAACATTTTCCAATTACACAGTGCGTCATGAAGATCATTTTGAAGATACAAAAAAAGTGCAGTAATATTTACTTAACTCTTTAGCCAAGTCCTTCACATTATATTTATTTAATGTGCACTAGAAAGCGAAAATGGTCTTTAAATCGTTGTATGCCGTGATCTGACGTTCTCCTTTTATAACGTTTCTCGGTAGATGTTTAAAAGTATTATTCGAAAGGGGTGCATTGTTTTCAGCCTCTGCCAATGTTATAACAATATTTCATCAGGAAAATACTATTTGGGCCGTTTGCCCTGCGCCCTGTTCTCATTAAGCCCCGACTGGCCCGTGCCCGGCTCAGAGAGCGGAGATTATCCTCAGCAGAAAATGAAATAACAGTGTTATTTAAAGGGGTTGCTGCACAACAGGGGTGGCTTATCGAGTTTACAGACCAGTCGTTAGGGGAGCGTAGTTTTTTTCATGTATCATTATTATCTAATAATAACCTGTTTTATATATAGCGCGTCGTCCCACGCTTCTGCAGTTTCTAAGTGCTGAAAGTAAAATCCGTTACTGTTGCCCAGTTGATTTAGGAACATCAGAAGGATGGAAGGCTGAGTTAGCTTTGCTGGGATTCTAACTCGTGACGTGCCGATAACAGCGGCGAGCGTTTAAATCACTGACACATTGCTGTCTTTCTTGCGCCCAGGCTGCCGTTCTGCTTCTATGGAGCGCTTTGTAACCTAGAGGGTGGGGAGGGATACGAGAGGAGTAGTAGAAGACGAGGGGATACGACCTGAAGGAGGGTTTCGTACATAAATTCAATATCTCTCTCTCTCTTGTTTGAAATATTTATATGGTCTGAGAAATGTTTCACATTCAACAAAGTAAGATGCAGGGTGCATCTATCTCTTCCTTAACCTCTCAAATAGTTTCGCAAATGAACCACCACTGCTTTACTTGTAGGTAGCTGTCAATGCAGCGCCCAGATACCCCTAGGGGTGACAGTGTTGCACAATACAAATGCTGCTTGATTGAATGAATATTATGTGCAATATGACAAGAAATGATACCGTGATGCCAGGTCTAACACTATGACTGATGCCACGTCTACCACTACGTCTTTCTGGACACCCCTATGGTAAGGATGGCAAAAATAAGTAAAAAATGACCAAAATTATGCCAGGGCCAACAGTAACCAGTCGTGAATACTGCATGTGTACCAACTTTAAGCCAATGGTAAACAGTATGCCAGGGGTGTGCAGCATCATGCCATGGATGCTCATAGTATGCTGAGAATGGCCTTCATTGAGCCAATCGTTGCATTATATCAGATGAGTGTTCCATATTGCTTTGGGTGACCTCAATATGCAAATAATGACCACCATAATGCCAGGGACAGGATTGGCCAAGTGGTGGGTTCCATCATGCAATAGAAGTCCATATAATGACAACAAATAATGGATCGTGTGGATGTTGTGTGAGTAAACAAAGTGACCATAAATGGTGTGGTGGAGTGCACTCTGGCTCAGTATTTTACATTTCTTTGTTCTTTGTTGATCTACTTACTATCATGCTAATGTATTTTTGAATTGTATCAGTATTCAAAAGCAATTGTTCCCTAAATGATCTATTTAATCAATTAATATGTTAATATGATTATGAAAATCTCCTCAGAAAGAAAATAAATTCAAGTGTATCATATAGTGATCTGCAAAACTTCTTTAACAATCTTTATTGAAAATATGTGACAAAGAGCAGAGCTGGCAGCACTGAACATAACACTCAAAAGCCCCACCTCCCCCCATCCGTCCTGCAGCACTCCGGAGGAAATCCCTGACCTCTTTCCATGGGAAGGACTAACCTATATTTCCATTTCTCAGACACCTGTCCTACTGAGCAATGCTATGCATAGCTGGTCGGTGGATACCTTATTGTGACCGAGCTGTCTTCCATCTAGAGTACTACACAGATGACTTCAGACCACAAACATGGCTGCACAGCATTGGAGGTGAGCTGTCTAGCATCCTAAAGCTGATCTGTTCATGAAACAAGATGCTCTGAGCAAGAGCTTCTACCCACGCCTAGCACTCTTCTTATGAAGATGCTAGCAGACACCATGTATCTATGTCTGTGGCAGGTCTCAAAATTTTGGGTATGAAGTCCACCGACCCCTGGAGTATCGCACTGAAAGCCGGTCACTTCCATTAAAGACAATTTTATAAGGATTGGCCTCCTGTTTGTAAGCAGAACTGTTCGACTAAGCAGAAGCCTGACGATCCAACTGGGTGGTGATGCCCATTATAATTCAGGTACGTGACAAGCTGACTGGATGTTAACAAACATTTAAGTAGAACTCCCAGGAGTAGACTGGGTTGTAATGTTCTTGAGAGCAGACAGAGTAATTTTAAAAGTCACCAAAGGCAATTGACCCACACAGTTTGCAGTTCTTGAGGCAGCGTGAAAGAAGAGTGCACACAGAATGACACTGTAGGAAATCCACCTTTTCTCCGTGGTCACCCAGGATTTTTCGCCTTTTGGTGGACCATATATTATTGCTCGCTTTAGTACTCTGTGCATTAACCCTCCTATCCAGTGTTGCAGCGCTTGTGCTTCCCCTCTAAATATGGTTAAATTTGCATATTCCAAATTGATATATTTAAATTGCCTATTAGTCCCTAGTATATGGTACAAAGTGTACCCAGGGCCTGGATGTTGAATGCCAGCAGTAGACTGCAGCACCTATTGTGCCATCCACCATAGTGGCAGTGCAAACATGGCTTCAGGTCTACTCCTCTTGTAGCCTGACTGCAGCAGTGTAAAAACTATAACTCAGCCTGTCAAAATAAACCAGTTCGACAAGTCAAAACCTTAATTTCACATATTTATAAATCGCCCCTATGTAGGGTTTATAGACCATGAGGCACGGTGCTTGGTATTTAAAAGTAGGGCATGTAGAAATTTCATGTTACACATGTCCTTGCAGTGTTTAGACCCCAAAAGCCATTTTCACTGTACCAAGGCTGGCTGTTTCATAGGAAAGCACTGGGATGCTTTATTATATTTATTAATGCTAACTTCAACTGGGAAACAGCTTCAAATATAATTCAAGGACTCTTTTCATTAATTATTAAAAATCCAATTTAGTTGTACAATCAAAATGTTAATAATTATTAAGGAAAGGGTACTTTCAGAAAGTTACATTTTCCCTCCCGAAAGCCTCTGGAGACTAATTTGCATTAACCTCCAGCTGCCGCCCTCTGATTACTCAAGTCCTGATGAGGTGCGAAATTAATCACAGGAGCTACACAATAGTGACTAAAAGTATCCTACGTAAGTGTCAGAGTCTTCTTGACAGGTCTAGTGGGTTTACATATAACACTTTGGGGTGTACTTGAAAAGAATGAAGGAGGGTGCCAAGACCATTGTTGTGTGTGCATTTTCTGGTTGCAGGAAAACCCTACTTTTGTCCTTCTGTTTCAGGGTTAATTGGGCTTTTATTGGACTCATAGTGGCTGCTTGAATCTGAATTTTGGTGTTAAATGTGGGAGGACCCTAGGATTACCGTAGTACATCTAGTACAAAGTATACAACAAGCTACAAGAGGCGTTCCTGCAGCTGCCCAGCTGACCTGTGGCAACATGACCTGAACTGGCCCCCGGCTGTTGGCCTCGGCTTGACACCCTTTGAGTTTCTAAGGGCCTCCCCAGAGGTAATTGACTTGTGTCATTGTCCTTCGTAACTGCTGGATTCCAAGTCGTTATTAGGCTTGTAAGTATCTCCTTGGTACCGCCTTGTCTACATCTGTTACCTCCCATAACGACTGGACCTTTTACTTGTCTTATTATATGGTCTGCTTTATCTTGGCTGTGAGCACTATTTTGTTTAATGATTTGCCCCTATACCACCCACTACGTCGCAGTACTAATGGCAGTCCGCTTTAACTATAGTAGCTGCGTTTCTTTCTTTCTTCATTTATTTTAGCAGCGCGGTCCGCTTTAAGTATAGCGGCCGCGTGTACTTATTTTTTGTTTTGTTTACTAGCGCCCATGCATCGCTTTCACATTCATGGATACTGCGCCCCTTTCTTTAGAAAAGCCGTGTTTAAAGAAAGGTGCGTGGGTGCTATTGAAGTGAAAGCGCAGCATGGGCGCTTTTACAAAAAAAACATCTGTTTGTCAACTTAACAAACAGATGCTTTTTATGTCAAAACGCCCTATGCCGCGGTTTCATTTTAATGTTGGCCACGCCCCTTTCTTTAGACAATGCTTGTCTAAAGAAAGAGGCGTAGCCTCCATGAATGTGAAAGCGCCGCATGGACGCTAGTAATTTGCAATGCAATAGGTCTCGCATTTGCGAGAGTTTAAGCTATTGCATTGCCAATAGCTCAAACTCTCGTAAATGCGAGACCTATTGCATTGCAAATGCTTGTTTCCTTTTACTTTGTATCCAGTGGTACAGCACATTAGACACAGAGCTCTGTCCCCTCGGTACTTCTGAAATGATTTATGAACATGTGGAGGAGGGAGCACAGCTTTAAATATACAAACATCGTACATATGTATGGAGCGATCTATGCACTGACTTAACTTGTGATATTCTGGTCGCCTGTTTGCACAGCTCTTTACCTAAAAAATGAGCCTATGCCCTGGAACCATACCCGCCTGCAGCTATAAGTGCTGAGCTTTGCCTGTAACCAGCGCAATGTTTTACCTGCACAGCGCCTTGGGCACACAGATAGCTTTCTAAATAGCTCATGCCAATTAATCAGTGATAATTAAAGCTCCATGGAATGACAAAAGGTGTGCATTTTTATATACATGTACTAGGATCTTCAGTTTTCAGTGAATGACACAAAATATGCAGGCAGTTATTCCATTGCTGGAACATAAACATTTTCATAGTGCTTAGTTTGGTGTTTTCGCCTGGAATAATCTAGAGGGTGTCTCTATCCCCGTGACTGTACACAAGACTACTTATTGTGTGTTGCTTTAGAGGGGATTTCCCTTCATGTGCAGCTGAGAGGGCTTAATGTTTCTGAATACCCCTATTATTGTGTTTATTCTGCACTCCTTAGTCTGCCCGAGTGCCAGGTTTCTGCCCTCAGGGATGGATGATGCTTTAATTAACCAGAATATCAGAGTTGGAACCGCATTGCTCTTTTTGGCAAGAAGGAGCCGACCCCTGACCTCTTGCCAAGAAAAAAAAGCTGTACTGATATTATGTGACTTAGCCACGTGTCTTTTTATTTTCCTTGTCAGTTTGGTCTCTCCCACATCCTCTAGTATTTCTTCTCAGGCCCTTAACACTTCACTTCCCCTTTCACTGAGGTTCCCCATGCAACCCCTTCTCTGTGGCCCTTTACTCTGCCTCAATCCATTCCTCAATAACAATGTTTTTAATATAGAGCCATTCATACAGCAGTTTCTCCAGTATTGAATCTTTCATAGATTCACATGCTTGTATCTTCCCCGTCGTCATGGTGGGAGCCTCGCGGTAGATAGAAAAGAAGTACTATGAAAGTACATTAGAAACCACCACAGGAAAAGAAAAACTTTAACATTCGTCAACTTCTTTATGTAGGTCCAAACTTTGACCAGTCAGAGACGAGTCCTAGACCTCAACTCCCCAGCAGAGCCACCAGACCTCAGATTTCTAACCGCACGTCGTGTGTAAGGGAGTCTCCCTGAGCTCTGCTCAGTTTTGTCAGTTTGTGAACTTTTGACCCTGCTATTCACCTCAAGGTTCTGTTTGATTCATCTTCTTTACTTCACAATGTCAGAGGGATCTAAGAAGAGGCTTTTTAGACCCTGCACATCCTGTGGGAAGGCAAGACTTTTCTCTGAAGACCCCCACAAAGACTGTCTGTATTGCCTTTATCCCAAGCATACAGCTAAGGACTGTAAATATTGTAGAACCTTTTCAGCCAAGACTCTAAAGGATAGAGAAGCCAGGTTGTTGTTATGGCTCCAGAAGAAAAAATCTAAATCTGATTCTGGATCTGATGTGGAAGAGAGTCCTGGGCCATCCTCAGCTGAGAGGAAACGTAAAAATGAGGGCTCTACCTCATTGAAGGCTGATTCTAAAAGGTTAAAGGAGGAAAAAATCTCATCTGCTGATAAAGAAGCTCTCCAACAAAAAGAATCTGGTTTGAAGAAATCTTCTGCTGCTTTTCTGCCTGTCACACCTCTAAAACAGGCTTCGTCGACGAAAAAAGCTCAGTCGACGGACCCGTCGTCGAGAACTCCAGCTAGATCTACATCAGTGTCTGTGGCGACGACCGCTTCGACGACTGCTGTGGTGACGGCCTCGTCGACGACGATTTCCTCGTCGATGGCATTGGCGACGGCTACGACGGCGACGACCTCTGCGTCAACGATTTCGCCTATGGCCCCGTTGACGGGAGCACTGTCGTTGACGACGGCTCCGTCGACGACCACTCCGTCGACGACAGTTTTTAAATCACCTTCTTCGTTGCCGGTTTCGACGACGATTACCTTCAGACGTCTTCCGTTGTCGACGGCGTCGTTGACGGATCAAAAACAGGACTTTAGGAGCCTCCACTATATCCAGAAGTCTCCAGGTTTGTCTTCTTTGTCAAAGATTTCACTTCTGCCTCCTTCTCACCTTCTGGATACCGAGGAATCAGGAGATGAAAGTCTGTTCGGTCCAGCTTACAGCCCTTCCCAGCTCAGGGTTAAATGCCAGGACACAGATGAGGAAGAGGAGGCACAGAGGCAGGACACGTTGGAGTATTTGGAAGGGGACTACTCCTTCATAGGTCATCCTCGGGCTCAGCGTTACGATTCTTTTCAGGAACACTATCCTTATGAGGCTTACGAAGAGCGTCAGGAGGTTAGAAGGGATTCCATGCTCATGCCAACTTCCCTGGTTTCCGACCTGAGACACATGCTAAATGATTACTACAAGCGTTTTCCGGATTCTCACACTCCGGTTCCGCTGACGCCTGGAGGCCCAAGCATTCAAGTACCGCCACCGCCAGTGGTTACTCCACCACCTGCTGTGCAGGAAGAGAGACAGGCTCCTCAATGCATTACAATTCAGAACGATTACATCGAGAGTGAAGCTGATGATCAACCTGAAGAAGGAGAGCTCACTCAGGATCCTGATTTAGTTGGTCAGGAGTGGGATGATTACGTGGCTCCATCGTCTCCGTCGCCTCCCCCCCCCCCCCTCCAGCAAGTTCTCCTCCGGGAGATATTGGGGACTTCCACGAATTACTTGAGAGGGCTTCTAGAAGATTTGATTTGCCTTTGCCTGTAGTTCAAAACAAATGCTTCCTTTATGATTTTAAGGATCCGGCCAAGAAGTCAGTTCGATCCATACCTATTGTGGATTATATATGGAGCGAGGGATTAAAGATTATGAAGAATCCGGCCTCGGTTCTAGCTGTTTTGCCGAGGATGGAGAAGAAATACAAGGCACCCGATTCAGCTCCAGCGTGTTTGATTGGTCATCTCCAGACGGATTCCTTGAACGCAAGCTGCGCAGAGGCGCTCTAGGAATCCACAATCTCCTTGTTCTGTGCCTCCGGACAGAGAAGGCAAACCGCTTGACAGCATAGCCAGACGCTTCGCTACTATGGCTGCCACTTCCATCAAGGCCTCTAATGCCTTAGCAATCTTGGGGCGATATGACCGCCAGTTATGGTCAGACCTTGCACATCTTCTTCAATATCTTCCCGAAGACAAAAAGAAGGAAGCGAAAGACCTGCTACAGGAAGGTGCTAGAGCTTCATCCGAAGGGATTGACTCAGCAATGGATTTGTCTTCAATTGCTTTTAGACAAATGGCAGGAGCCGCTGTTCTCCGTAGACAGGGCTGGCTGAGGGCGACGTCTTTCCGCCCTGAGGTACAATCGAAAGTGTTAGACATGCCCTTCGACGGGGAAAACCTGTTTGGGAAACACGTGGACGAAGAACTTCAGGGTATCAAAAAGGATACTGAGACGGCTCTTTCTTTGGGCATGTTCCAACAAAGACGTTATCAGTCCTTTCGTGGGGGAAGAAGACGAGGTCAGTTCCAGCAAAGATCGTCCTATCAGTCCTACAGATTTCCGCCGTATTCCCAACAATCGTACAGACCACAATATGGAGGACAGCAGCAACAGCAGCATTTTCGGGCTTCCAATGTCTCATACAGCCAACAGTCAGCTAGACGTAAGTCTTTGCCACGAGGAAAATCGCAAGACCCATCTAGACGACAGTGATGTTTCTCTTCCGCCAGCCACCTCATCTCGACTTCAGCCTCTGCAGTCCCATCATCTTTCTCCTTTTCTGAGTCAATGGCAAGCCATTACAAAGGACAAATGGGTTCTAGACAGCATCCGTTTGGGCCACAGCCTGGAATTTGTTCACAAGCCTCCTCGGAATCCGCCCTCAAGGAGAATACATCACCATCTTCCTTTACTAAAGCAGGAAATCTCGATCTTGCTGCAAAAGGGGGCAATAGAAAAAGTTCCTCTCAGTCAACGAGGGAAAGGCTTCTATTGGAGACAGGTCATGGACCTCAGACAGCTGAACAAATACATCAAGAAGCAATCATTCAGAATGTTGTCCCTGCAGGACATTCTCTTGTTGGTAAACAAGGGAGATTTTTTAGCGTCTCTCGATCTCCTCAACGCATACTTCCACATTCCTATTCTGGCAAAACATCGCCAATTCCTGAGGTTCGAGGTGGCTGGGGATCACTACCAGTTCAAGGTTCTGCCCTTTGGCCTTCGCTCAGCTCCCAGAGTCTTCACAAAATGTATGGCTCCGGTGGCAGGTTTCCTGAGAAGGCAGGGCCATCAGGTTTATCCCTACCTGGACGACTGGCTGGTGAAGGGGCCTTCTTTCCACTCGGCAAGAGAGTCTACACGGGCTTGTCAAAGGCTGTTCACATCTCTAGGCTTGCAACTCAATGAGGAGAAGTCATGCCTGATTCCAAGTCAGAAACATATTTTTCTCGGAGCAATACTGGACATCAGATTGATGAAGGCGTTTCCCACTCCAGAACGCAAGCAAAAGATAATGCTCTTGGCATCCCTCCTGCGCGCAAGAAAGTCCACTTCTGTAAGAGTGTTCAAATCTTCGCTGGGGATGCTGTCATCATGCATCCCACTAATTCCGAATTGTTGGCTCCAAATGAGGCCTCTTCAAGAGCAGTTAGACAAACAGTGGATTCAGGCGCATGGCTCCTTCGAGGACATCATCCTTATTTCTCAGGCAATGAAATAGGCACTGTCATGGTGGGAGAAGGACTGCAATATCTCTCCAGGCCTATCGTTCCAGGTGGCGCAGCCCAGTTTTATAATGCCCACTTATGCCTCGATGGATGGTTGGGGAGCGCATCTTCAGGAGTTGCAAATCCACGGAAAATGGTCCATTCAAGAAAAGCAATTACACATCAGTCTTTTGGAGTTGAGGGCCGTTTATCTAATCCAAGGATCCTCTGTTCTGGTGAGAACAGACAACACCACAACGATGTTCTATCTAGCCAAGCAAGGGGACACCAGATCTCTCACATTATCGGACCAAGCCCAAGAAATTTGGAGATGGTTAATCCAGCACAAGATAACGTTGCAGATAGAGCATGTCCCAGGGGTGGACAACGAGTGGGCGGATTCTCTGAGCAGAACCAATGCACAATGTCACGAATGGGAATTAGATTGGAAACAGCTGCGGCGAGTTTTCACGCTATGGGACACTCCAAATCTGGATCTCTTCGCGACAGCGAGCAACAAGAAATGCGAAAAGTTCGCCAGCAGATATCCTCAGGCCAACTCTTGGGGAAACGCTCTGCAGATGCAGTGGACAGGAATGTTCGCATACGCTTTCCCGCCATTCCCCCTCATCCCAAGGGTGCTGAGCAAAATGAAGAAGCAACCATGTCATCTCATTCTCATCGCTCCGGCATGGCAGAGACAGTTTTGGTTCCCAGAGCTTCTCTTGCGCTCCATCTCTCCACACATTCTCTTTCAACCATGGCCAAACCTGCTGTCCATGGACAACGGCCAGATTGTTCATCCTCAGATAAAATCTCTGAGTTTCAGCTTGGAACCTCACGACTATGAATTTACAAATCTAGATATCGCTCCAGATTGCAAGTCCATCCTTCAGTGGGTCAGAGCTTCTTCCACTAATAGGGCATACGCTGCGAAATGGAAAAGATTTTGCTACTGGTGTGTGGAAAAGGACATACATCCTTTGCTCTCGACTCCGGAGCAAATTTTGCCTTACCTACTTTATTTAGCAAAGCTAAAGTTGGCTCATTCTTCTATCAAGGTACACCTAGCTGCAATTTCTAGGTTTCGGAGAAAGCCTGGGGAACTCTCGCTGTGGTCAACGCGAATTATTAAAGAGTTTATGAAGGGCCTTTTCAGAGTTTTTCCTCCACTGAAACGTCCGGCAGTTCCATGGGAATTAAACACGGTCCTATCTCAATTGATGAAATCGCCATTTGAGCCGATTCACAAAGCTGATCTAAAATATGTTTCATGGAAAACGGCTCTCTTACTGGCCCTCACTTCGGCTAGAAGAATCAGTGAGATTCAGGCTGAACCTGTTCTACAATTCAAACAAGACAGGGTAATGTTGAGAACAAACCCTCACTTTATTCCAAAGGTTCCTACATCTTTTCACTTAAACGAGCCGGTCGTGCTCTCAACGTACTTCGGAAATCCTACAACTTCTGCCGAAAAGGCGTTGCATTCGTTGGATGTAAAACTATGCATCAAATTCTACATTCATAGAACAAGGGCTTTCAGGAAGTCGGACCAGCTCTTTGTGTCTTTTGCTTCTCCGAGGAAAGGTCAAGCCCTTTCCAGAAACAGTATTGCACGTTGGATCTCTTCTGCAATTGTCTTCTGCTATAATAAAGCTGGAAAACCCCTGTCTGCAAAGGTGTCTGCGCACTCCACAAGGAAGATGGCGGCATCTACTGCCCTCTTTGCTGGGGTGTCACTTCCAGACATATGTAGGGCAGCAACATGGTCTAATGTGCATACGTTCACCAAGCATTATTGCCTGGATTCAGCATGGAAAACGGATGCCGCAGTGGGGCAAGTGGTCCTGAGACATCTGTTCGCTTGAGGTACAGCTTATTTATATCTTTTACCTCTGTTTCACTTTGTTCTTTTGATTTCATGTTTTTTACATGTTTCTAGTTATGTATATGGATTTAGTGAGGCATATAGATCTATATGGTTATATATGTTTTGCTTAAATGCTATGTTTCATTCTCTGTGCATAAGAAGGTCTTCGCCTAGTCGCAACAATTTAACAAAGAACACTGCTATCTACTCTGATACAAGCATGTGAATCTATGAAAGATTCAATACTGGAGAAAAAACAAGTTACTTACCTGTACACTGTGGTTCTCCAGTATTGATATCTTTCATAGATTCACATGCGGCCCTCCCTCCTCCCCGTCTAGGCTTGCCACTTCTTACCTCATACTACTATTAACCTTAGCACAGTTGTGCGCGAAATCTGAGGTCTGGTGGCTCTGCTGGGGAGTTGAGGTCTAGGGCTCGTCTCTGATTGGTCAGAGTTTGGACCTACATAAAGAGGTTGACGAATGTTAAAGTTTTTCTTTTCCTGTGGTGGTTTCTAATGTACTTTCATAGTACTTCTTTTCTATCTACCGCGAGGCTCCCACCATGACGACGGGGAAGATACAAGCATGTGAATCTATGAAAGATATCAATACTGGAGAACCACAGTGTACAGGTAAGTAACTTGTTTTTTCTAAGAGCTATAACTAACAGATGTTACTGTGAATCAGTTTTATGGTACGTTATTTACTGATCATTTGGCAATGGAAAGTGGGGACTGTCTTGTCAGGATTTAAACTGCAAATCATACCAGTCGTCAGCGGCGAGCATTAACCTACTGGCCGATTTTGCCAGTGTGCAGATTTTGCTTCTTTCGAGCAAGGACACCTGTATCTCCCTTTGTGGCATTGTTCAGTCACCTACTCTCCCTCTATCCCAGGATTCTGTGACTTCCCACACCTTTATACCCTGCACTTAATCTGCATGTGTTTTATTCTCTTGCTTCCCATCCTCTTATTACTGCTCCTGCTCTCGATGCTGAGTTTCCCCATTCTTCTAGGGTTCCCATGTCATCCCTACCACTGTGTCTATCCCGATGCCAGACACTGCCTCCCTCAATGTAGTCATAGGATCTCCTCGCAATTCTTTGAAACTGTCCCTATGCCCCTATCCTACCACTCTTCACACTGTCCTTCATCCTACTTGCCGGTCCTCACTTTCACGAATGCATAACTGGTGCATCCTTTCTCTCTCGCTTTATCTTCCTCAAAACCTTCATGTCCACTTCATTGTTAGACATGTTCCCCATGGCCATCCTCTCACTGTTGCAGCTAGTAAGTTGCTGGAATTTCCACTCTCTTCACTAGCCTGATCAGGGGTTCAGTATTTGCTTTGTCTTGCATGACCATTTTTTGTGGTGCCTTTTGTAATTGTCCTCTTCCCTATGCTGCTTTGTTCAACCAGAAAGACCCCCTATGCTGCTTTCTTCCACCTGAAAGACCTGTATACTGAATCACATAGGTGAAACCTAATGCATTTAGCAATGCTTGTTTCATCTGTGGGTAATCTTCCTGACTTTCGATGGTATTACAGGGCATCATTGGGAAGTCAAATTGCTGTGGTTGAGCATCGCAAAAGTGGCTTGTATCTTCTAGAGATTGACTTTCGACAAGATTCAGTTAAATGTCTTAACAGATATTTAGCCACATCCGTGCTTGCATGGACCATGTCTCTTCAGGGAATGATAGGTGACTTTACATATTTCACCGGCTCAATAAAGCTACTGCCTGAAAACCTAGGTTTGGCCATGAAGATGTATTTGGCCAATATTAGTTCAACAGCAAGAAATCATGTTCATCTGTACAGGGAAGAGGAAGCGGGTGCAGGTTTCTGCACTGTCCTGTTACTCAGATCTTGGCCCGGGCATTACATTGATACTGGGTGGGTATATTTATTTGCAGGGATGTCTCACAGGAGTTTCTTTTTCTCAGAAGATACGAACCACTGATTGTACGGCCTGTGTTTTTTGTGTGGTATTGAAATAGTTGTCGGACTATGTCTAGACTGTCCACGTGCAGTGGCACAATGAGGTGTAGTAGCCCCTCTTCTAATCGAACAAAGAGACATTTGTGAGATACTCCATATTTCCACTGTGGTTGTTATGTTATGCTTCTCTCATCTGTCATACCAAATGCAGGTACTTCAAATGCTTGTGGTCCGAGGTTCAGTCCAGTTGTGATCCCACTGTAGTGGAGGGCCCAGTAGAATTGGTGCATTCTTCAACAGTGACTTCATTACCAGTTGTATTGACCTCCTCACCAGTTAATTCATCCGACTCAGCTGATTCCTTTTCACTGACAGATCCTGATATGGATTTTGCTAATATTGACTGGCCATCACAACCGGCAGGCTATCCTTCCCTGGCAGATGAAGATAGCACACCTGCTCTAACTACATTCTCATCACCTGTATGTCTGTCTGATGCTGTCTGATTGCTTTCCACTCACATATCACTGTTACCTAATTATTTCATTGCATTGATTGCGAACTTTGTTGATAAATTACTTGACACAAAGACAGAGCTACAGGGCTCTTTGAACCTGTGAATTTGTTTTGAGCACCCTTCTCTACATTCAATGTGAAGAGAACAGGGACACTTTGCTACACTGATTCATATGGTGCCTTTAGCACCACGGATGAAACTTAGAAGGCTTCTGTGCCCTGGATGTACTTTCGCACAGGCTCATCTGAATTGCCCTTTTTGTGGACCTCGAGTATGGTTTTGTTTTGCTAGAACACACATCATGTATTAGACATTTTCTAATTGTCACAATCTCTTGCACCTGTCTCCATTCGACAATGTTGTTCTTGATTTCAAGGGACTGCCTCACAAATTGTGAGGCTCTTAACCTATTCTGTTTCCTCTGTTGAGGTGGAGGGATGCATTTCAAGACCTAGCTCATGTTTTACGTTGCATATGGTCATCGTTATTCCTATATTTCACCTATATTTCGTACTAGGGTAAGAGATGATGTGGGCTTTTGCCTCGATGACTCCTGTTTGAGTCCTCATACTGGACCTTGGCTTTCATTTTTTCTTGGCTTTCATTTTTTCCTAGATGTGGAAAGAGTGATTACATTTTGCTTGATAAAAGGTTCAGGTTTTTACTGTGTTCTTTCTATGTTATCTCTTTTAGATATACAGCTTTTTACATGTTTTTTTCTTTATTCCTCTTCACCACCTTGCACAATATTCCTATGTTACAATGCTGTTAGAATGCATGTTCCCAAACATAACATAGCTGGTTATTTTTATTAATACTGTACTTTTCATACAGAATAATTGAGATTTAAAGCATCTGATCACAGTTTGCCTTTTATAAAGAATGTTTTGACATCCCTAATATGTTTGTAATTCACAAGATGTTACAGGTGCCACTTTCTATCTTCTTTCTTTTGATGTACACTGATATTGTTGACATCACAACGTTTTGCTTTGGTGCATATTATTTGCATTTTGCAAGTTTGCTTTGCTTAAGTACTTCTTATTATACACATCATCTCACAAGATGTTCTGAATTTGCGAGTATTGTTTATATTAGGACGTGTTTATCTCAAAATCTGCTTCTGTTATGTTTTGCTTTGGGTGATATTGAGATTTTGAGAGATCTTAAGACTTTGCGTCCAACCATTTACGGAAGAGAATGAGCTGAACTTGCAGGGTGCTGCTACAATGAGGTGACATAAGGTATAAAGGAGCTAGGTGCGTTTGATAAGGAAGAAAGCTTAGCGCTACAAATAAATGATTACAGTGCATCCTAGTTGCAATACAGTGTCTAAAAGAGTGTTACTTTCTTTCCTTGTACAGACATGATTAGAAGTGGAACCCATTGAGAATCGAAGCCTCAGATTGGGTTTGTTGTCCACAAATGTTCTCTATAATGAGATCAGCCTTATTCAGAGTCAGAAATAGACAAGTGATTGGGTGTAGTCTGCACCGTCTGGGGAAGGATATCTCAAAACACATGAGGACTGAAACATTTATCAGTGTGTGATTAGAAAATTATCATGACCTCTTTTCCATCATGACATGACCCTATTCTCCCTACTCATCCAACTGTTTACCCAGTTCCTTGACGAGTAGGTTGCCAAAGAGACTCCCCTGTTCTACTGCCCCAACTGCTGAGGTGGCCAGATCCCCTATTTGGGCTCTACCTTGATAAGTAGGGACCTACGGTGCTCCGCTGATAAAGCGCTATTAGCATTCCCCAACAAGATAATGGTTTGTGGAGCCAATCCCAAAAGGACATCTAGGCGAACCAGGGATCTGGTGGCTCTGGCTTCCTTAGCCATGTCCAGGATTTTGGTGAGGGACCCTGTCATGTCCAGCAGTTTGTCCTGACAGGAGTGCCAGAATCTGTCTATACCGTTATTGGGGTCGTGAATATACTTGGTCAGAAAGGTGAATATCCTAGCATCTGTCTCTTTGCTGACTCCCACCTTTCCCTCCAGAGACAGACATGGGCATTCTGCCCTAAGTCTGTTGCACACCTCTTTATCAAGGGACTTCCTCACACTGCTCCCGGCGTATGCCACCACTTTTTCCGCCGGGGCCCACTCAGTAGAGCAGGGGTGGAGAAGATCGTCTGAATACAGCATATAACCGGTCAGACTGGAAGCCTTACCAGTTTTAGAAGGGGCTGGTGTGGAGTCACCTGAGGAGGGTTGCCAACATCAGAAATGTCCAAGATCCCCATCCAAGTCACCCTGTGATACATCCGCATAATCCGGGTCCGGGGAATGGAGCATTTGTGTACTGGGGTTGTCGGCCCGTGGGTCGGAGCCCTCCGTAAAAGGGTTTGATGTCATGAGGTTGTCGAAGGGGTTCACCTTGTGGGATAAGAATGCTTTTTTTTTTAGCTCGTCAGAGGCGAGGTATCCACCCCCTCCCTGTTCATGTTTACATTATGCAGTAGTCTTGGCAAGCTTTGCTTCTGGCTGTCTTAGTGGTAGTGGGACCGAAGATCCCACAGAGTCTTCCCTCCAAAATATATATATATATATATATATATATATATATATATATATATACACACATACATACATATATATATATATATATATATATATATATATATATATATATATATATATATATATATATATATATATATATATTATCTACTGGCGGTCGCCAGTAGATAGTTATAGTTACAACCTATTATCCATAGGAAATCCGCGACATTCTATTTGCAATAACGTTGGCGTCGGTTGACGAATCTTCGCAAAGCTTCCAACTTGTTGGGGCGCTCCGGTCCGCTCCTACCCTGAAAGTCTCGGGGTGATATGTCAAGCGGGGGCCGAGAAAAAGGGGGTCCCAAAACGCGTTTTCCCCATTCATTTTTCCATAGGAACCTTTAGTCGCAGCTACAGCCCGAACTGCTGAACGGAATTACCCCAAATTTGGCAAAGAGGTAGTCCTTGGTTCAGACTGGTGCCTTTTGCTTAAATGGTGTAAATCCGTTCAGTAGTTCCTGAGAAAATCAAAAGTAAAAGTACATATATATCTATGGGCGCGTCGGATACGCGTACCCTCAGCGCACCCTGCGCGCACCCTCCCGATCACGAGCTGCATACTAATTGGCTGTCAACACTCCAAATCAAGAAGTGTTGGCAGCCATTTTGTCCCTCGGTAGAACCGAGGGACAGAAACAAGTGCGCAAAGCGCAAAAGGGGGCAGGGTAGAAACACCCTGACCCCTAGGTCTGCTCAGGGGTCCCACAAGGACCCCTGGGCAGAAAAAGATTATTTTTTTTTTAAATCGGCGGGATGCGCTTAGGGTGCGCGTATCCCGCCGAGAAAAAAAGAAACAAGTGCGCAAAACGCACAAAGGGGGCAGGGTAGAAACACCCTAACCCCTAGGCCTGCTCAGGGGTCCCACAAGGACCCCTGGGCAAAAAAGCATTTTAAAAAAAGAAAATCGGCAGGATGCGCTCAGGAGCGCGAATCCTGCCAGCAAAAATCGAGCGCGGTCTCCGCGCTTCGATAGTTGGCCCTCGGGTGGGCCAAGTCCCGAGGGCATGCTGGGGGGTTAATTTTATGTGTGGGGGCCTCTAAGGGCCCCCAAGCCCGGGGACCGCCACCCCCGGGGCTTTATGCATAATGGTGCGGGAGGGCTCTGAGCCCTCCCGCAGCCCCGAGGACCACCACCTCCCCGGGGCTTCTTTTATTTAAATGAAAAACCTGTGTGGGGGCTCCAGCCCCCACACGCCCGAGACCGCCACCTCCCGGGGCACTAAACATTTAAATATGGGGGTCCGTTACGGACTCCCAGAGCCCAGGGACCACCACCTCCCGGGGCTGTGCACACGATGGGAGGGGGCCGCGCGGCCCCCTCCTGGAGCCTGTGGTGGCCCTGGGGACCACCACCCCCAGGGCCGGCTCCTGCAGTGTCCCGGGTGCCTACCCCCGGGACACTGCTGTTTGCAATGACAGGACGGGAGCCTCGCGGCTCCCGTCCTGTCATTGCAAACTTGCTTTGGATATTGGAAGAGAGGCAGGAAACCTGCTCTCTCTTCCAATATCCAAAGCCGATTAGCTTTCCACATGGGGAGCAGCATGTTAGCTGCTCCCCATGTGTAAAAGCAATGCCGGCTCCCATAGGACACGGGGAGCCGGCGGGACTGTGGGGGTTTGGGGACCCCCACAGTCCCCAACGAGAGGGCCAGCCCCGGGGATGGGGTCCCCGGGGCAAGTAGTGGCCCGGGAGGGGGCCACGTGACCCCCTCCCCAAAAATTTGAATAATAATAAAAAAAAAAAAAGCGTATGGCCGGCCCGGGGATGGGGTCCCCGGGCCTTAAAATGGCCAGAGGAGGGGGCCACGCAGCCCCCTCAAAATATTAAAAATAAAAATAGAGGCCATGCCCCGGGAGATGGGGTCCCCGGGGCCAATACAGGCCCGGGGAAGGGGGCCACGCGGCCCCCTTCCCGTTTTTTTATTTTGAAATTAAAAAAAAGGGGTAAGGCCCTGGGGGATGGGGTCCCCAGGGCCCAAAAACAGAAAAAAGGAAGGGGGCCACACAGCCCCCTTCAGGAGACAAAAAAAAACAAAAACAAAAAAAAACGATCGGGCCCGCAGGCCCCGCCCCTTCCTTCACCACTCTGCAAACGCGCCCCTGGCGCGTTTGCAGAGAGAGAACAATTCCCCTTGAATACTGGGGGTCCCTGGGGGCCAACTAGCCCACCAGGAACCTCCAGTATGCGCCAGGAGCTGCCTTGCAGAGAGGTGTACAGAGGCCACGCCCCTTTTACACCTCTCTGCAACGCAGCTCTGTGGCGCTTTGGAGGTATATGGTGGGCTAGTTGGACTCCGGGGACCCTCAGGATTCAAGGGGACTTAATCCCCCAACTTAAAACGCGCCACGGGCGCGTTTGCACAGTGGTGAAGGGAGGGGCGGGGCTTCAGGTGACATGTGTGCAAACAGGCCCCGTGGCGCGTTTTAAGATGGGGAATTAAATCCCCTTCAATCCTGAGGGTCCCTGAGGGCCAACTAGCCCAACAGGTACATCCAGAAAGCGCAACAGAGCTGCGTTGCAGAGAGGTGTAAAAGGGGTGTGGCCTCTCTACACGTCTCTGCAACGCAGCCCCTGGCGCATATTGGAGGTTCCTGGTGGGCTAGTTGGCCCCTAGGGACCCTCAGGATTCAAGGGGACTTAATCCCCCAACTTAAAACGCGCCACGGGGCGCGTTTGCACAGATGTAACCTCAGGCCCCGCCCCTCCCTTCACCATTGTGCAAATATTCCTCTAAAATCAGCCGAAATACGAATTCCGATTTACTCACCTGTTATCAGGAGAGACCTCAGTGCTGTATCTTTCAGCCCAGTACTGGTCCTGAAAAGTAATTCTAACCATACTTACCAGTAACTTGAATTTCCTTCCATAGGCTAACATTGACTGGTTTCACTTGGAAATTCTTCTAAGTGTGGAGTTTTGGAACTTTAAAATATTCCTCTAAAATCAGCCGAAATACGAATTCCGATTTACTCACCTGTTATCAGGAGAGACCTCAGTGCTGCATCTTTCAGCCCAGTACTGGTCCTGAAAAGTAATTTTAGCCGTACTTACCGGTAACTTGAATTTCCTTCATAGGCTAACATTGACTGGTTTCACTTGGAAATTCTTCTAAGTGTGGAGTTTTGGAACTTTAAAATATTCCTCTAAAATCAGCCGAAATACGAATTCCGATTTACTCACCTGTTATAAGGAGAGACCTCAGTGCTGTATCTTTCAGCCCAGTACTGGTCCTGAAAAGTAATTTTAACCGTACTTACCAGTAACTTGAATTTCCTTCCATAGGCTAACATTGACTGGTTTCACTTGGAAATTCTTCTAAGTGTGGAGTTTTGGAACTTTAAAATATTCCTCTAAAATCAGCCGAAATACGAATTCCGATTTACTCACCTGTTATCAGGAGAGACCTCAGTGCTGCATCTTTCAGCCCAGTACTGGTCCTGAAAAGTAATTTTAACCGTACTTACCGGTAACTTGAATTTCCTTCATAGGCTAACATTGACTGGTTTCACTTGGAAATTCTTCTAAGTGTGGAGTTTTGGAACTTTAAAATATTCCTCTAAAATCAGCCGAAATACGAATTCCGATTTACTCACCTGTTATCAGGAGAGACCTCAGTGCTGCATCTTTCAGCCCAGTACTGATCCTGAAAAGTAATTTTAACCGTACTTACCGGTAGCTTGAATTTCCTTCATAGGCTAACATTGACTGGTTTCACTTGGAAATTCTTCTAAGTGTGGAGTTTTGGAACTTTAAAATATTCCTCTAAAATCAGCCGAAATACGAATTCCGATTTACTCACCTGTTATCAGGAGAGACCTCAGTGCTGCATCTTTCAGCCCAGTACTGATCCTCAAAAGTAATTTTAACCGTACTTACCAGTAACTTGAATTTCCTTCCATAGGATATCATTGCCTGCTTTTTGCTGAAAAAGTTTCTAAGTGTTGATTTTTGAAACATACAAATATTCCTCTAAAATCAGCCGAAATCCAAATTCTGATTTACTCACCTGTTATCAGGAGAGACCTCAGTGCTGCATCTTTCAGCCCTGTACTGGTCCTGAAAAGTAATTTTAACCGTACTTACCAGTAACTTGAATTTCCTTCCATAGGCTAACATTGACTGGTTTCACTTGGAAATTCTTCTAAGTGTGGAGTTTTGGAACTTTAAAATATTCCTCTAAAATCAGCCGAAATACGAATTCCGATTTACTCACCTGTTATCAGGAGAGACCTCAGTGCTGCATCTTTCAGCCCAGTACTGATCCTCAAAAGTAATTTTAACCGTACTTACCGGTAACTTGAATTTCCTTCATAGGCTAAGATTGACTGGTTTTCAGCAAAAAGTTTCAAAGTGTTGATTTTCACAAACTACAAATATTCCTTAAAAATCGCCTGTATGACTTAAACGCATTTTTCAACTGTTTACAGGAGATGCACCAGTGCTGGATCCAGGATCCAACACTGAGTAAGAAAAAGTAACGATAACAGTTTTTACCTGCTAAGTGAATTTCCTTCCATAGGATAACATTGGTGATTCTATGAGAAAAAGTTTCAAAGTGTCAACTTTTAAAATACAATAATATTCCTTAAAAATCACTAATGTAACCAAAACGCTTTTACTCAACTGTTTACAGGAGATGTCCCAGGACTGAATCTAGGATCCAGTCCTGTGGTTAGAAAAGTAATCCCTAAAGTAACTAATTGCATTTAACTAGAAATTCACATTGAGCTGAATGTTGCATTGTGTTTGAAAATGTGTTGCCCATTGCAACAACTGTAACTACTGTACTTAAAAGTCTATTGCCTATGTGCAAAGTATTTAAACTAAAGTAATTCATTCTGAGAAAGTATTTTTGTAATGTAATGTATAATGTAATTACAATGTAATTTAAAAAATAAAATATGTAAAAAAAATTGTTTCTAAAAATGTAGTAAATCAGTATGAAAAAAATTAATATAACAATTAATACATTTAAAAATTGTCATTTACAAAACCTTTGAAATTCACTGAAAAAACCGTAGGTTTCAGGCACGTTATAGTTAGAAATTAGCATTTAAAAAACCTTTGAAATTCACTGAAAAAACCATAGGTTTCAGACACGTTATAGTTACAAATTAGCATTTAAAAAACCTTTGAAATTCACTGAAAAAACCATAGGTTTCAGACACGTTATAGTTACAAATTAGCATTTAAAAAACCTTTGAAATTCACTGAAAAAACCATAGGTTTTAGGGACAGTTTTAGTTACTTGGACATTGCACTCGTACAAAACCCGTGAAATTCCCCGTTATAGTTAGTTCGGCTAACTATAACTCGCGCCCGCAATGCACTGCTGATGACGTCACATATTACATCACTCATGACATGGTCAGTGACATCACTGATGACATCACTGATGACATCTCAAATGACATCACTGATGACATCATCCACGTGATAATCTGATGCACCTCCTCACACCCTAATATAACCTTTGATACACCCACTCTAAATTACAGACTGCCATTCGCAAAACCATAGACACTCCAACACCAATAACTACATACCCACTCACTGATTCTTAGGTCTACACACACACATCCACTCACTCACCCGTACAGTCACTCATACTTACGGTCACTCAGTACAGGACTATCATATGCACTCTTACTCCTATATAGACACTCAAACAACGCCACTCATCCATAGAGATACTCACACACCTAGTCAGTCATGCAAATAATTAAACACACTGCCATTTACTCACCTATACAGTTATACACACACCAGCTCACTTACTCATACAAATAGTAGCACATTGTTACGCTCTTATACAATCACAGATACAAGCACACACTCATCCATACAGCCACTATCACAATCACTCACTCTTGCTTATAGCTATTTATATACTCCAACACACATATATACTGCCTTTCACATATGTAGTTACTCACACATGTACCACTGGGACATACATTCACTCACTAACACACTCTTACACACACTTACCCACCCATACAGTCTATCACAGATGCACTCTTGAAACCATCCACCCAGTGAATCACCCACTCACACATCTATGCACAGAGTTGCACACACCCCTCCCACACAAACACTCAGGCACCCATACAGATACTCAGACAAGCATTCAATAACTCATATAGACACTCATTTAGCTATTCACAAACACATGCAGCCACTTACACAGCAACACACAGACGGATACAGACATTCACCCAGTTTAGTCACTAACCCATGCATTCAGTAAGATACGTTAAATCACTCACTTATAGAGTCAGTCACGCACCTACTAAATCATCCATACAGACACTTACACACCCACTCATTCTTCAATACGTCTTTTCCTATATATATTAAAAATATTTAAACTTTACAGAAACACACAGTCACTGGATGATGTCATCAGTGATGTCATTTGAGATGTCATCAGTGATGTCATCAGTGATGTCACTGACCATGTCATGAGTGATGTAATATGTGACGTCATCAGCAGTGCATTGCGGGGGCGCGAGTTATAGTTAGCTGAACTAACTATAACGGGGGAATTTCACGGGTTTTGTACGAGTGCAATGTCCAAGTAACTAAAACTGTCCCTAAAACCTATGGTTTTTTCAGTGAATATATATATATATATATATATACACATATATACCCAACCACAGAAAGAGTCCTCTGAGGCCTTAACTGGCGGGCTGGCACAACGAAGAAAGGGCTTTCTTGGCCAGTGGTCATCAGGAGCACAATCTGTATAATACACCATTTTAGACCTTGACAGACAGTAACACTCTGAAATGGTTTGAGCCAATGAAGGAATTTGAAGTTAAGTTGCTCTGCTTGGTGATCTCCCTCCACCCATAGAGAATGGTGGTAGTTCTGCTTTTTAAGTGGTAGTGCAGGTATGCAGTGGCATGTTTCATGCCTTGAACAGAGATCTTGATAAGTGACCAGTGCTGTGAAAGACTTAACCTCGCTCACATTATATGTATTTGATGAAGGTATGAAGAATGACATTGTTTAAACACTTCTTACTCTCCGTTGGGCACTCCTACTATTAATTCTCTGACATTACTTTCTGTTTCTCTCATGGGAAGCAAGTAGAGAAAGGTTTATTTAATTACTTTTCATTTTTACAGTTTACTGTTGCTCAAACCAGACCCTGAGGCCATTGGAACACTATTACGAGTAGGCATATGGCCAAACGAATGTAGAATATTTGAATGATATTTGAATTTTTTACAGATAGAATTATGGCAACTGGCAACTCCACTAAGGAGCCTTTTAATACAGTAAAGTCATTATCTAATTTCTGCAACAAAAACATGGTTACCCCTGACCAAGAAAGGTGTGACAAAATAGCTGATTTCCATTTCTGATAAACCAAATGACTGCCTCCCTGTGTTGAACACCTTCACCCCACTGACTGAAGAGAAGGTAGCTATCCTTATTGAAACTGCTAAATTAGGTGCCCCCTCAGATCCATGCCCTCCTCAGGTGCTTCATTCTGTGTCAAACACTATCTCACCTCATCTTACTTTGCTCTTAAATAGGATTCTCACTTCAGGCTGCTTCCCAGATGTGTGAAAAAAGGCATCCATTCTGCCTCTCATAAAGAAACCCATACTTGAACCCCTTGAGGTGAAGAACTATATGCCAATCTCGTGCCTTCCCCTACCTGCCAAGATCCTCAAAAAGGCCATGAATCTGGAGATTATAACTTTCTTCGAAACCACTAACCACCTTGGCCCGGCACAGTATGGGTTTAGACCCAATCATTGTATAGAATCAGCCCAAGTGGCGGCTACTGAAGATATCAGAGCCATTTTAGATAGAGGTGACAATGCAGCTTTGATCCTGTTGGATCTGTCGGCTGCATTTGACATAGTTGACCATTCTCTTTTAATCAACTGTCTTGAAAGGATTAGCATTAAAGGCACAGCCCTAAAATTGATCAGGTCTTTTCTGTTCAATAGAGAGCAAGTGGTGGCCTTAGAGGACTTCACTTCTGCCCCTTTACTCTTCCTTGCGGCATCCCTCAAGAATCTTTGTTAAGTCCAACCTTGTTTAATACATACATCACTCCTCTGATCAAACTTATTCAATCAGGCGGGTTTTCAGTATTCTTGTATGCCGATGACACCCAAATAGTGGTGTCCGTCTCTTCTGAACCTGAAAAAGTGGCCAAACAATTCAATATCCATACAGGTAGCATCTCTGATAGGATGCAGAAGAATTACTTAAAGCTAAATTCGGAAAACAATTGAGGTGCTGCTGTTTGATAATGACACCTCCGACTTGGTGGCCTCTCACTCTTGGGCCCCTTCCACTGCCAGTCCAGAAAACAAGAAAATTGTGGGTCACCTTTGATACCAAATTAGCTTTCATGGACCACACTAACAGGTAACATCTTCTTGTTTTCTCACTTTAAGAATATTAAAAAAAAATCTTCCCTTTCTCCTGACTGATGGTCATTATAATCGTTGTAATTTCAAAACTAGACTATTGCAAATCTTTATATGTAGGCTCTCAAAATCGCCTTCTAAACAAATTGCAGACGCTTCAAAATGTGGCAGCCCGAGTGCTGAGGAACCTTCCAAAATTATTTTCAGCTTCCCAAGCTATCAAGGAATTGCACTGGCTTCCTATTAGGGCGCAAATTAAGTTCAGGGCCTTGTGCTGGGCTCATAAGGCGTTGCATCAGGTAGGCCCTCTCTTTCTTCAGGATATTTTTAAATAGTGCATTTGATCATGTGATCAACAGGATAGCTGAAGAATCTCTAAATTCTCTAAAGCATGGAGAAGCTTGACTTTCCAGTGGATTAGATCACTGCATTGTGAAACAGGAGTAGACAAAGCCATAAGCTGAGAGCAGCCAAAGGCTCAGAATAAAGATATGGGGAACAAGAGAGTCTAATAGTGCAAAAGGCTTATAAGGACAATGTTCTAACAGACAGGACTATACAATTTCCTAGCTTTCATAACGGAAAGTTCCAATTCCATTAAGGAGGCGAGGATCACGCTTTCTTCCTTAGCTTTTGTTGTACATTTTTTCAAGCGGCATAAAAACATATCCAGAAAAAACTAACTTTCCCAGAAACACCTGTGAACCATGAACATAACATCATCAAACCAAGTAGCAGATGTCTATACAAAGTCCTCTTCCTCTTTCTATGCTCCCTCTTTCTTTGCACAAATCATGCCCATGGAAAGTCCTTTATTCCCTATTGAGAAAAAGAGAGAGTCAAAGATATAACTCCGGGCATACAAGTGTATGTGCCACCAATACATTAGCGAGATATAGACAGTTCAATTAAACGCTTGCTCAACAAGACAAGGCATAAAGCGTAAACACTGTATGAAAGGCAGGAAATGGTACGAGGTAGCAACATCTTCCAAACCTTGCTAACAACAAATGTCTTACTTCCTGGTAAAGGTGGGTGGGGGTGAGGTACCTCGCTGGGTGGAATAATCCTCGCCTCCGTGTCCTTAATAGAATTGAAACTTTCCGTTACGAAACTAGGACATTTTATATTCTATGTCAGGAACGGAGACAAGGATTATGCTGGTTTAAAGATTGCTCACCACCAACTGAGTGATATCTATCACCGGCTTGAAGTAAAACCTCTTAAACGTAGAGTCAGAGAACCAATCTGCTGCTTTCATGATGTTCTCCAAACGTGCACCCAGGCAGAATGCTTTGAAGCCATCGCCCCATAGGTGAATACACCCCAAAACTCTTTGTATCAATGTCAGCCTCCTGTATTACCTATCTCACCCACCGGGTTGCAGTGGGGGAGGAGACTGCTTTGTATGGCATTCAAAGTGCAATCAGGGGCTATCGTTCCCCCAGAGGGTGTACTTCCTCTGTCATGTCTTCATATGCTTTCAAGCATCTCACAACACACAGCTTTGAGGAGTTCGCAAATTCTGGGTACGAGATTACCCCGGAATTGGATTTAGTATGACTAGTTACCATGAAGGAAACCCTCTTGGGGTTAAATACTCTACCTGTAATGTCAAGGGCTCGCACATCCAAGACCCACCTGCAGGACACAAGGCACAAAAGCATGGACAATTTTGCAGAAATCTTTTTCTGTGACACAAACCTCTGTTAGGTTGCCAGGATAACAAGAGATTAAGGACCTGGTTAACGTCCCAGAGAGTAGAGTACCTGGGTTCCAGAGGTAGAGAGAGACTAACTCCTTTCAGCAACTTTCTATCAAAGGGATGTTCCCCCACCGGTGCACCATCAACTGGGACATGCTTCGCCGATATAGCTGAACGGAAAGAATTTACCGACCTGTAAACCATTCCTTCTGCCACCAGGCTGGATAAAAAATCGAGGACCTGAACTATGTCTGCAACCACAGGATCCACACCCTGTTGCAAGCACCAATCCATCCATCACGTCCGGGCCGACTTGTATTGTTTGGCCGTACTATCTGCACTCACTTTAGAGAGGAGGACTTCAGCGTGTCTTGAAAGCCCTGGGGTTTTCCAGTGTTGCCTGTAATCCACCATGCAATCAGGTGTAGTGAGCTGCCCAGGGCAAACCTATGTGTTGACTGGGCTGGATCCATAAGAAGAGTTGGAAACGGGAAGACAGATTGGAGAATCCCAAGAAAGTTCTACCTGAACCAGAAACCACACTTGAGATCTCCACATCGGAGTCACCATGACCCCATCCGCTTGCAATGACCTTCACTGTTTCTTGTGCCCATAAAGAAGCTGGTGGGACCACTTTGTCCAACACAGTGGCCATTTTGAGGTCAGGCAAACCTCGGCCAACATTATTTGCCTTATCTGAGATGGCACCAAAATCTATGTGCCGCTTGTGTACTTTTACTGCCACCTTGGGGATATTCCTCGCCCCACTGAGATTAACGCTTGGAGGTATGGCCCTGCCTCATGCAAAAAGTCATCTAGTTAACCAGATTTTGTATAGCAAGGGATGGTCTTTTGTTATAGTATCTCTTTGGTGTGATGGTGCATGGACTTTCCCTTCCTGTATTATTTGCCTTGGCTCTCACTGATGTAATTTCTGCATTGACTAGTTTGGCCATGGTATTTAGTATGGTGTCCTGTACTCAGCCTCCTTCTAACTAACACATCCTCACATACCCTCCTTTAGGTACTGAAGACTTCAGGCATCTGTAGCTCTCCAAAGCACTTTCTTGAGGCTTTTTCTCTTGAACCAAGTCACTGTCAAATGTCCAAGGTCACCTTGGAAGCCATCATAAAGTAAACCTCGGTCATAAGGATATTGCTGGACTTAACATATTCTATTCTATTCATGAGGTTTTCCAGAGTGCATGGCTACCCAGATGGGCTTCCCAACGCTGAAACCAGCAACAGGTGCTTCTCCGAATGATCATATGTAGTCGAATAGGGTGGTTCTTAACAATTTCCTGAATTTAGGTTTGGATGCAGTTTTCCTAATATGCTGGGGGAGTGTGTTCCAGAGCTTGGGGGCCAGGAAAGTGAAGTTGCTTCCTCCACTCCTAGCTGTTTTTTTCCTGGGCACTGCAAACAGCTGGTGAGTGCAACATCCTTGGAGTGTTGTCGTGTGAAAAAAAAGTCTCTGAATTAGCATTGGACCCCTTTTATACACTGTTCGATCAGCTAAGCATAGTGCTTCAAAATGTATTCTTTTCAGCACTGGTAGCCAGTGCAGGCTTGCCAGGGCTGCAGATTGGTGTTTGGGGATTTTCAACAGTATATGGGTAGGGGCATTTTGGGTGACCTGTAGTCTTTTTATGACAGCCATGGAGATTCCCAGATACAGGGAGTTTCTGTAATCCAGTCGTGAAATGACTAGTCCTTGCACCACTATTTACGTGATGGTTCAGGTAGCCATCTCAGAAACTTTCTCAATGTTCTAAGCAGGTCAAAGCAAGTTGCCGCTAGTTTTTTTGCTTGGATTGCCATTGAGAGATTATCATCGAACCAGAAGCCCAGACTCCTAACCTCTGATTTTGGGGTAGGCAGACTGCCCCGAAAGTCTGGCCATTTCATTTCCATCCACCTTGTGAGGTTGGTTCCCACCACCATCCCTTTGTTTCTTTCCCCCATTTAGTTTTAGGCTTCTTGCTGCCATCCAGTCTACAACATGTTTAAGGCAATGGTTTAGGTGGGTTGAGGTTCTGTCACTTTAGGAAGAAAGATATTGAGGAGAAGCCATGGTCCTTTATGATCTCCGTCAGTGAGGTGACGTACGGGTTGAACAAGGTGGTGCTTAGTGAGGAGTCCTGAGGCACCCTGCATTTTAGGGGATGAATTTCCGATTGTGTGACTTCCTCACAATCTTGGAATGTTCTGTTTTGGAGGAAGGAGGTGAGCCATTTGAATGCTTTTTTGGCTATACCTGCTTCTTCCAGCCTTTTGACTAACACCGGGTGGAAGACAGTAACAAAAGCCACGCTCAGATCCAGAAGGATTAGGGCTGCGGACCCACCCTGATCCATAGGAAACCAAGTCTGTTGTGTCAAGGTAAACTGAATGGTCTCACGTCGTATTCTTCCAAGAACAACTATAATCCTTGCATAGAAGGCATAACATCTGGGATGAGTGAATGAATAAGATTCTTGATGGGATCAGGACTAGTTGCATCTGCATAGACATAATGTTGAGCTAAAGTCTAAGCTGAGGAGAGACAATGTCTGTTTTAATGAAGTATACAGTGGATCTGGAACAAAGCTTATACCCAACTGATGAGCCTTAGTAAGGGCGAAACAGGTCTTGGTTGTTTGTGTTCTGCTTTAAGGAGGACCTGACCTTGCAGTTCGGGCTGGACTGTTCCCACTGAATCAGGCTCAAGACTTATTGCTTACTTTAGTATGATTTATAAAGCTCATAGCTGCCCCCAGGGCATCCCAGTGCTGGCAGATGGTAGCAGAACAGACCAATGCACACCCCGCACAATTAAAGCAACCAGGTCTTCAACTACTTGTGGAAACTCTCAGTGAAAACACTTAGTAGATGTACAAAGCCTTAGGAAAGAGGGTAGAAAGTTCTAGAGTTTTAGCACAAGATATCTGAAAGAACGACTTTCTTGTCTTGCCAGCTTGACTCGTGGGATCACCACTAAATTCTGGTTACCCGAGTGTGAGGATCGATTAGGGAGGTAAGGATGAACTGAATTCCTTAGATACTGAGGTCCTGTCTGAGTTATTGCTTTGTGCATGTAGCATAGCACTTTAAACTTAATACGCTTTTCGATATTAAGCCAATGAAGGTGGTAGAGCTGGGTAGAAACAGAAATATGCTTAGGAGCATGACAGAGGAGACAAGCAGCTGCATTCTGCATAGTCCGTAGCCTCTTCATGTATGTCTTGGAAGCCCCCCAGATAGAGCATATTGCCATAATATAGGCAGGAAATGATAAGCGCCTGGACAATCGTCTTTCGGATGGAAATGGGGAAGGACCAAAGAATCTTTCTCTGGTATCTAAGAAGGCCAAAACTGCCAGCTGATACCCTATTTATTTGAGAATCCATCAAGAGCTTGCTGTCCAGACATAGTCCAAGGTCTTTAACAGCTTGTTTTAGAATAAGAAGTGGCCCTAACTCTTCCAGCCACCATTGCGGACCCCAGAAATTAGGTTGATTTCCCACAACAAGAAACTCTGTTGTTTTCCCCATCCTTTGAGCCACTGCAACAAGACACGGTCTAAGACTGGGTAATCTATTGTCATCATCTGCAGATAAGGAGATGACAAACTACGTGCCAACAGCATAGAAAACTAATATAAGACAGAACCCTTCACTGTGTCTGCCAGAGGGTGAACATATTATTGAAAAGTGTAGGGCTAAAAGAGGATCCTTGCGGAACCCGAAAAGGCATCTGACATACAATATAAGCATGTGGTTTCGAGATGACTTTAAAAGAACGCTTGTGCAAAAAGGAACAAAACCATTGGAGGGCAGTGCCATGAATCCTGCTTCCCGCAAGTCTTCTAAGAAGCACAGAGTGAGAGACTATATTGAAGGCTGTGCTCAAATCCAAGAGGATAAGGGCTGCAGTCCCTCCCATATCCAAGGTCATTCTAAGATTCTTTGGCACCCCAAGTAGAGTGGATTCTGTACTGTAACAGGTGGAAGCCCGACTGAGACACATGAAGGAGATTGCAAGATTTTAGATGTTCTGACAGTTGATGGTTTATATGCTTTTCAAGGAACTTTGTACAGGCAGTAGCAAAATCGGCTGATAGTTTTCCAGCTTAGATACAGCCAAGGAAAGATTTTTAAGCAGAGGGATTACCATTGCATGTTTCCACATTAGAGGGGCCGTATCATACAGGATGGACGTATTCAGAAAATTAGAACAGGAGAAAGAATGTAACTACCCATTTTAAGAGTCCACGAAGTGCCGGGCCAATAGAGGATCCAGATTTTATAGTGCTCAGAAGAGCCTCAAAGTTTGCTTGATCAATAAGTTTAAAAGTCGACAGTATAGGCTCCAGACAAAGGATAGGGACGGTAGGCATATCCTTCTCTGTGGGCTCACCGAAAGAGGCATAAATGTCCGCTACCTTCTTAAAGAAATAATCAGCAAGTTTGTTGCATCTAGCTTGCAAGAGAAGAGGTCACTGTGTCAGGTGAGTGGGATCCATCAGAGATTTAACTATTTGAAAAAGCTCTTTCGATGAATTATGAGCGCTGTCAATTTTTTCAGTATAACAGGTTGAGCGGGCTTCTTGACACACCCCATGATATTTCTTAGTGACATTTTTTAACTTAATTTTATCCTCCTGGTTGCAGTGCTTGCGCAATATGCACTCCAAGTGTTTACAACTTTTCTTCTGGACCATACGTTCTTGGCCGAACCAAGGGGCAGGCAGCAGAAGATGTTATTTTAAGTACGTCTAACGTTTACATAATCCATCTACAAACTTTGCTAACACAGTATTCCATAGATCCCTCTAAACCAAGAACATTGTCCTTAAGGTGTTTACAGAAGGTTATAGGTTTAAATTAAGAGTAGACTAATAGCTAAAGGAGGTGGCAGGAATTTTAATGGGTAAAGCTGCCTCCGAAACAGGAAGAGATACAGGAATGACAAGATGGTCAGAGGCAGTTAAGGGTATCTGCAGATCAGCAATAAGCGAAGGTAAGATAGAGAAGATAGGGTCAAGAGTATGGCCCATTGTATGTGTTAGTGCACTTACTAGTTGCGATACTTCGAGGGCAATAAGATTGGAGGCCGTAATAGAATTGGAGTCATCGAGATGAATGTGCAAGTTGCCCAGAATGTTGAAGTTAGTATATTTTAATAGAAAAGGAGACTAAACCTCTGCTAGCATTAATCTCCACCTATTAGGCAGTCCTGGAAGACAGTAAAGAAGAGCCTGAGAAGGCTGAATAGTTTCAGAGGCTTAGCGAAAAAAATGATGAATGCTATCCCTGTGCCTTTCTTATCCAATTGGTCACGGTTAACTATACAGTACCCATCTTGAAGACGCTCACTTAACCAAGTTTCCGTTAGGAAAAGAACATTGGGTTTAAAATCTGTTATAAAGTTAAAAACATCCTAATGTTGTTTTACAAGAGAGCGACAATTCATACAAAAGAAACAGAATGTTACTTGCCTAGACAGAGTGAGTCGATCATCAGTTGAAAGATGATAAATCTCTGCTTCAGGTGTAAACCTAAAATTGCATTGGCGTCAAAAGCATTGTAGCGGATAACAATTATATTTCCAATCTCTGAAAGCTGTATTGTGGCATGCCAGCAGACGTGCCACAAAGGAAGTATACCGGAATGTGAGATTTAAACCTGTGTTCCTGGCTCCTGGGTACATTCGGGCACTGACAGGCTTGCCTCTGGCGCTAGCGCCGTGCCTGCTGCATGGCACCACCTGGTCTCTATTTTTGTAGGGAATGGGCTTTGTGTGAGGAGGCATAGGAGAGACACTAAACCGTAACCCAAAATGGAGTCCGTAAAATGGCACCAGCAAAATGTCTGACTCGCCAACCTACCACCACAAAGGGACACAAATCGTAAAGGCAGGATGTCTCCCATAGTGCAAAAATGCAATAAACACTAGACGGATTTAAAACAAGAACAACTTATTCCACCCCAGGTAAAAACACAAAATGTATCTAAAAATACAAGCCTAGTACAAGCAATTAAGGTGCAGAATGTGGCTTAACAGCTAGAGTGGTCGATCTCGAAGCTGGGGAACCGGGTTCGAGTCTCTGCAGGGACGCTCAAAATCTGTGATTCTGGGCAAATCACTTAATCTCCCCGTGCCTAACAAAAATGAATGTGTCTATCTGTAACTCAACTGGTGGCCATGTAAAGCGCTCTGATACCTTCGGATCGAGTTTGCGCTGTATAAAACTCCCCCCCACAAAAGTGCTGTATGCCATATGCTGATTTTCATATGGCTGGGCTCAAACTGAGGTGGATGGTGTGCAGAATAACAATGGACTGTGGTGCGGCCCACGTAATTACCAGTGACTGAGATTAATTCAGGAATTCCATTGATCACTTTTTTGTATGCTTCATTGTGACACCCTAAGTGGGATGGGTATGCCCAGAAGTTGGTCCCGTGCACACTGTGCCACAAGAACCAAGCTATACCTGACTGATGAGCCCTAATAATGGCAACACTAGTCTTGGGTTGCTTGTGTTCTGATTCGGGGAGGATGAAGGCCGGCAGTTCAGACTCGACTGTTCCCATTGGAGCAGGTTCAAGGCTGTTTGCATATGGCTGGGTCCAAACTGAGATGGCATGGTGTGTAAAATAACAATGGTCTGGTTTACTGCCCTGGGTAATTACCACTGGCTGAGATTCATTCAAGCATTACATCCATCACTTTTTTGTTTACTTCAGTATCTGTTTTTATAGCATACCTTAGAAGAGAAGGAAGGTGCTAATTTGGATTTCTTAAGGGTTAGACTTCTAGTCTTCGATTGAATTCCAGAGGGAATCAATCCCTCAAGGTGTTTAACCCCAAAATGACAACCTCCTGGGGCCAATAATGGCCTCCTTCCTACAAAATCAGCAGGCTGGACTTTGATACAAGCAGCAAAGAAGACAAACAGGCCTTTATCATTTGGTGATCAGCTTGTGCATGTAGCCCCAACCTCTTGTTAGACATGGAATTTACGTGCGAGAAATCCCGCACCTTCCTACGTAGACTTAGAAAATGGGGTAATAAGTGTGGTCTACTTGAACCTGCTATAATGCTCATCACAATGGGTGACAAATCTAAGAAATACTCAAACCAAGAAGATCTGGAATGCTTCCTCAACTCTATGGAGGACTAAGACATTGCGGTCTCTTCGGAATGTTATCAGCCTCAAGCAAATGGAATTGGTGAAGGGCATTCTTCTTAAGGATGCAATTCTGTGGAAACCTCTCTACAGATTGGTCGGCCTGACTTCAGCGATATAGGGAGGACCAGGAACATTCAGAGGGAACAGACCCCAAGAGTAAACTCTTTTGGCTGCTGGCAAGCAACTATGCAGACATGCTAATGAGAAATCCTGCATTGGCCAGATAAAAAAGTTTCTATAACATCTTCAACTGTCCTCTTTTTGTGTTGATGCCAGAACACTGCTGAGTTGTGAAATCACAACTGAGGTAATCTTGGAAGCCAGTAGGGACTTGGCCTCCAGGAAGGCACTCACTGAAATATGACTTTCTCTGCAAATTCAACCAGATCAGCAGATCACACCTCTCCTTGCACGATGAAGTTTATTAATATTCTGCAGAATCTGACTATCAGGCAGGAATTCAGTAGTGCTATCATCCCGTCCATTCCAAAATATGGTAAAGATCCAATAACCCGATAGCACTTATTGATGTTGACATAAAGATTCTGTCTCATGTCCTGGCAAACAGGCTGAAGAAAGTAATACTGCTTCTTGTCCATGATTAACAAATGGGAGAGACAGAGGAGATACATTGGAATATTGAAACAGAAAGCCTCTACTTGCCAGTATTCGCCCTCTGCCATTCCATTGTCTGGAATGGAGTTCCAAACATTCCAGTGTTTTAAAAAGTTAAGGTATAGCCTTACACTGGCCATGCTTACCCAAAGCTAGATTTGCAGAGCAGGACTTTGAACTAATCTAGAATTTATATAAAAGTGTGAAGCCATCTTAGATGTATGTATTCTTTGTCTTTGTTAGGTCTAGTACATCCAGGCAAAACATATTTGAATCCATACACAGCAGAACACCCTGGCGGTGAAGTTTCCGCTTAGTGCAGCATGCAGAAGGGGTGATCTCCAATAATACATGGAATGCAGAATGTAAAAAAAAAGATTTACGTTTAAACTATATCCCAACTACATTTCTCAGATTTCAGAATACATTTCCCATTATGCCCACATCATGTGAACCCTCATACTCAACGTAGTTATGGAAACAGCTACTTAAAAAATGTCCAAACAATCTGCTGTGCTGTAACACAGGTTGTCCAGATAGCTGAATAACCTCTGTGACCGGTGTTGTTTGCTGGAGCTTGTTTGATCAATAAATCTAATCACTTATAGGGCAGTGTGCGTGGTAGTTAAAAAGTAGGACACGTGTACTTATGTTTTACATATCCTGACATGGGAACAAAAGGGCCTTGGGTGTGGGGCAGGGTGTTTTTTCTGAGCAGGATGTCCGGTGGGGTTGTACTCAGCCCTTCCAGGGCTTGCCCACTCCCTTCCCGGCTTCTAAGGGCTACGCCTTGCCACTGACAAATGCAGCTCACACCTGGGTCTGCCTACACTTGTTACCATAGACATTTTGGAGCTGAACGCAGGAAAGGGAGGGGGTTATACAAAGAGTGCCTCCCCCACTCACAGGCTGGCACAGGGGATAGAAGTGGCACCTTCAGAACCTCTCACCAGAACACTCTTGGACCTGTGGAAGATTCAGAATAAGGACTGCCTGACTGTCCGAAGATGGAAGACTGGACCTGCTTGACTTGAACCGAGGCTCCCCAGAAGTACTTCCAAGAGTCAGTTGGCTAACCTCCTCTTTTAGCTATAGGGACACAACAGTCTTTCAGAGGTCTCTCTGCAACTGCCAAGACAGGACCAGGTTACAGATTTGTTTAAATACAGTTCATTTTCAGTTACTTTAATGCAGTTTGCTGAGATTTTCCTTTGGACTGATTGTGATAAATCTACGGATGTGGGTCTTTTTACCCAGATTACCTTGTATGTAAATTTATGTGTTGTCTGAATATCATTGCTATTGAGTGCACTATGCACACAATTTTAGAATCTGATATATGGTTCTTTTTACTTTAAGGTGCCTCCCATTCTTATTCTGTCCTGATGATGACCCCGTTCTAAATAATTGTACTAAGGGGTCGAAACGTTGACAAAAATTCTATGTGGACTGGTTTTTTAAAAATTCGATTGTGTCCGTTGACACTCATACTACGAGTGCCATTTGTAACAACATATTGTCACAATCGGTCACATGTATATATTTTGTATATAACACAAGCGCACTACTTAGTCACTTTACTCACCTTCACTGTGCCATCACTCAGCAGGAGCACCTTATCCTTTGAAAAAACAAAAAATATGAATGCTGTGCTATTGATGCATATAATTTAAGTAAATAAATGCACTTATCGCATAATTGAGATAAATCAATAGGAAATTTCTTATAGTCGCTATTGCCATGGAAGTCCAAGGCTACACTTCCTCCATAGGAACCACCCTTTTTTTTGATGATCCCTGAATTGCCCAGAACCAACTAGACCTGCCTGGGCCCTGCTGCTGGCCTCTGTTGGAGTGAGTCCTGATCCCCAAGAGGTCCCTTGGTTGGCATCAGAGTGATCTTCTCCTGAACCCATGGTGAAGATACAGAAGTTTTGGGCTCCTTGCAACTGCAAAATGACCACTTCGAAATCACCACCCATAACCGCCAACGCAAGGCCCCAATGAGACCTGCACTTTGCGCCAACAATGACTGCCCGCGTAGACCGCCAACGCGAAGTTCCATGACGACAGACTCTTCATGCCAAAACAGCAACTGTCCGCGACGCCTGTCCTGATCCTTGTGTCATCAACTACCTCCTTGCAGCCCCCGCCAACTCAAACGGCAGCTCCTCACATGGACTTGAGAAGGTATCACTTCAGCGGACCGAACCTGGTCACTGTATTCCACCCATGCTCCATCACTGTCAGCCTGAATTTGTGACTTTACCCAGGTCCTGCGCAACCAGATAACCATGAGTGGCGCTTTGAGCTTTTTGGGCTATTTTCACCTAAAACTTTTTAAAACATATCCCTGTATCTGTTGATTGGATTTTTGTTGTTTTGGTGTCATTTTATGTATTGTTTTGGTGTCATTTTACTTATTAAAATGCACTCTTTTTGCGAAATTGGTTTGGGATTTTTTATTGTGTTGTGTTTTCACTTTATTCCCGTTTGAGTGCACAATGAATATTTTATACATTGCATCTATATCTGAAAGAGACTATTAGTTACAGATTCCTTACCTTAGAATTACCTCCAGGCGTTAGACTGGATCCGGAGAAATGTTTTCTTAGCAGTAACCCTGTGCGTCGGTAGGTGGCATTGGTCGACTCCGTGTCCGTCGTTGGCGTTGTGGTCGCCGGGATGACGTTGCGGTGTCTACTTAGACGCCCCCCCCATGCGCGCTGACGTCCGTTCTTTCTTTTTCTGCGCGACCAGCGCAGATCCGGAGAGCGCGTGTCCCTTAGTCACTTTCTGGCTAAACCCTTTTTCGACTTTTGTCGACATCTTTTTTGAGTCTTCGACTCCTGGTAGCACGAGAGGTGTCCCATCGTCGGACCGGCTTCAAGCCCTGTGACTCCTGTCACAAGTTGATGACGGTCACCGTCCCGCACCTCGTGTGCCTTTGGTGCCTGGAGCGTGACCTCGATTGGAAGTCGTGCTCCAACTGCCGGGCCATGAACCTGAAGTCTTTGCAGGAGTGATCCTGGCAGTCCGCTCCGTGCCGCTCAAGGTCCCCGTCAAGAGGAAAGTTGCGGGACCGGTCGCGGAGTCATCACCATTCCTCTTCGCAGTCTTCGCACTCCTCCGGTAAGTCGAAGCACAAAAAGAAGGCGAAGAAGCATCGTCGCTCTTCGCCTTCTCCCCGTCCGTCGGCCGACGTGACGTGGGACCAGGCGCGTCGTCGCTCTCCGGCTCCTTCCTCGGAGCCCACTGGGACGGCTCCACGCCTCCCTCCCTTTCCCGGAGCCGGAGCATCCCCTGATCAGCTTTGTCAATTTTACAAAGCGCTGCACAGTATTTTTGGGCAGCCCGACTCCGCAGGCACGCCTTCAGGCCCCACGGACTCGGCTGGGGGCCCTAGGCCTTCGATGCCGGCGGCTCCGGCCCCGCAGGGTCCCCAAGGATCCAGGCCTGGCTCCAGATCGGTGCCGGTTGACCTCACGGTACCTTCCCTGGCGCCGATTCCAGTGGTGATGCCCCCGATGCCGGTTGTGCCCTCAACCAGCGTCGACCCCAGCCTCACCCCGACGTGGACACCGTGCCGGACCAACATCGACCGACGTCGGTACCAGCGCCGAAGGGTACTTTTGTACCGCTGTTCATCCCTGGCGTTCCCTACCGCCCTAAGTGGCAGCCAGAGGAAGGTGAGGAGGACTGGGAGGGGTCTATTGACCCTCTAGAAGACCAACTTGAGGAGCCGGACTGGCGAGAGGAGTTGGTTGATGCCAGTGGTCTGGATACCTCCCCAGACCTTGGTATGCTTTCTCCCCCTACCGTGGCTACGGAGGAGGGAGCCTCCTACGCTGTGGTGTTGCGTAAGACGGCTGAGTCCTTGGGCCTCGAGCTTCCTACTGTGGATGTCAGGACTAACCTCCTGACTGAGGTGCTTCAGCCGGCAGCAGCCTCTTCGGAGCCCCTGCTGCCTTTTAATGAGGCCCTCACTGACATCCTTCTGGGCACTTGGTCCAAGGCCAGCACAGGGGCTCCTGTGGACAGGATGATTGCCCGACGCCACCGCCCGGCCGCGGGCGACCCACTTTTCCTCTCCCAACACCCTACCTCTGAGAGCTTGGTGGTCCAAGCCTCATCCTCAAAGGGCGCATTCCCTACTGCTCCCCCAAATAGGGAATCCAAGAAGCTGGACCATCTTGGGAAGAAGATGTTTTCTTCCGCCAGCTTAGGACTGCGGTCGGTAAACATCGCATGTCTCTTGGGCCGCTACACACACACACAGTGTGGGACACGGTTGTGCAAGTGCTGCCGCAGTGTCCGGAGGAGGCCCGGGCCGTGCTCACCCGCCCTGTTGCTGAGGGTTGAGATGCAGCGAAGTTCACTATCCGGTGTGGGCTGGATACCGCCGACTCGCTGGGTAGAACGGTTTCCACGTCAGTAGCCCTGAGGTGTTACGCCTGGCTGAGAACGTCTGGCTTCTCTGGGGATGTCCAATCTACCCATTTGGACATGCCCTTTCATGGCCGTCGCCTGTTTGGTGACAAGGCGGACAATGCGCTCGAGCGTTTCAAGGACTTTAGGGCTACGGCGAGATCCTTGGACCTCGCGACAACTTCTTGTCCCATGTAGTCTGCCTTTCGCCCCTTTCGTAGCTACGGAAGGGGTTCCCCACCACGTTCCACCCAGAGCCACGGGGCTGCGCAAGCTACCCAGCCTGTGCGTGGTCGGGGACGTGGGACCCAGCGTCGTGGGTCTGGGGGCCAGCGGGCGGGCCAGTCCACCAAAGCCCCCCCCTGCAGCAGCCTCCAACCCTTCCTAGTCCGACCTTCCAGGGCCACCAGTTGCCAGTGGGCGGCAGGATCCGCCATCACCTCCCCCACTGGCACAACATCACGTCGGACCGGTGGGTTTTGCAGAAAGTCCTAAGGGGCTACTCCCTCCCCTTCGAGACTACCCCTCCCTCCATGCCACCAACACACCATCGCATGACGGAGGATCATTTGGCCCTTCTCCACCAGGAAGTTACGGCTCTCTTGGCCAAGGGAGCTATCGAACGCGTCCCTGTGCCTGAAGTAGGTCATGGTTGCTATTCCCTCTACGTCTTGGTACCCAAGAAGGACAAAGGCCTGCGTCCTATCTTGGACCTCAGGGACGTCAACTGCTTCCTCCGGAAGGAGAAGTTCACGATGTTAACCTTGGCTCAGGTCTTGTCTGCCCTCGATCCTGGAGCCTGGATGGTAGCGTTAGACTTGCAGGACGCTTACTTTCACATCCCCGTCTTGCCTGCCCACCGGCGTTACCTACGGTTCATGGTAGGCCACGAGCATTTTCAGTTTACCGTTCTCCCCTTCGGCCTTACCTGCGCCCCTCGGGTGTTCACGAAAGTGATGGCGGTGGTCGCAGCTCATCTGTGCAGATCAGTGGTTCCAGTCTTCCCCTATCTCGCCGACTGGCTGTTGAAGGCGGGCTCGCCCCAGGCTGTCGTCTTCCCACCTCCAGACTACGGCAGACCTCCTGCATTCGCTGGGGTTCACAGTCAACGTGCCAAAGTTGCACCTGATTCCCTCCCAGAAGCTCCTTTTCATCGGAGCGGTTCTGGACACAGCGCAGTGTCGGGTCTATCCTCCCGAACAGCGAGTCCGGGATATTCGGGCTATGATACCGATGTTTCAGCCTCTATCCAGGATTTCGGTGAGAATGACCCTGAGGCTGCTGGGCCTCATGGCCTCCTGCATCCTGCTGGTGGATCATGCCAGATGGCATAGCGGGCTCTGCAGTGGGACCTGAAGTTCCAGTGGACGCAGCACCAGGGGAATCTTTCCGATGTCGTTCAGATCTCGGAGAGGACTGCAAGTCAGTTGCAGTGGTGGCTCACGAACCAGGATTGGGTCAACAGCAGATCCCTCTCCTTTCCCCAACCAGAGTTCATAGTAGTGACGAATGTGTCACTCCTGGGATGGGGCGGCCATATGGGAGAGGCGGAGATCAGAGGTCACTTGTCTCTGGCGGAGTCCGGGCTCCACATCGACCTTCTGGAGCTCCGGGCGATTCGTCTTGCACTGAAGGCATTCCTTCCTTCTGTCAGAAAGAATGGTGCAGGTGTTCACGGACAACACCACCGCCATGTGGTACTGCAACAAACAGGGTGGGATGGGGTCGTGGACCCTATGTCAAGAGGCTCTTCGCCTTTGGACATGGCTGGAACATCAGGGCATATCTCTAGTGGTTCAACACCTGGCAGGTTCCCTGAACGCCAGGGCTGACAAACTCAGTCGCTGGTGCATGATGGATCACGAATGGCGTCTTCATTCGGAGGTGGTACAAGGTCTCTTTCAGCAGTGGGGAGAGCCTTGGTTAGATCTATTCACCACCGAAGAGAACGCGCAATGTCAACTGTTCTGCACGTTGGGATTTCCAAGGCGTCTCTCGCTCAGCTACGCTTTTCGTCGCGAGTGGAGTTGTGGCCTCCTGTACGCCTTTCCGCCTGTACCACTTCTGCCCAGACTGCTGAAGAAGATCAAACGCGACCGGGCCCAAGTCATTCTTGTGGCTCCGGACTGGGCCTGAAGAGTCTGGTTCCCCCAGCTCTTGAGCATGGCCATCGATCCTCCGATCAGACTGCCTCTTCGGGAGGATCTTCTGTCACAGCAACAGCGGACGGTCCTCCACCCAAACCTGTCTAGTCTCCACCTCCTTGCGTGGAGATTGAGCGGCGACAGTTGACAGCTTTCAACCTTCCTCCCGAAGTCTGTAATGTCATCTTGGCAGCCAGGTGTCCCTCCACTAAAACAGTATACGCCTGTAGATGGAAAAAATTTGTGGCATGGTGCACAGCAAAGGCTGTGGATCTCCTTTCTGCCCCTCTTTCAGAGGTTCTCCTCTTCATTCTTTCTTTGGCCCAGCAGGGCTCTGGTCTGGGCACTGTTAAAGGCTATCTTTCGGCCATTTCGGCCTTTCTTCGCCTCCCTGATCAGCCTTCTCCTTTCAAGTCCCCTATTGTTAACAGATTTCTGAAGGGCATTACTCATCTTTTTCCTCCTTCTCCTTTCGTAATGCCCCAGTGGGACTTGAATCTTGTCCGCACTTATCTTTTGTGTGCTCCCTTTGAGCCCCTACATAATTGTCCTCTTCGCCTCCTTACTTTGAAGACTGCTTTCTTGCTTGCCATCACCTCTGCTCGCAGGGTGAGTGAGCTTCAGGCCTTATCTTCCAGACCTCCCTTTCTTGCTGTCCATCCTGACAAAGTAGTCCTCCGTACTAGGCCCTCTTTTCTGCCCAAAGTGGTTACCGCTTTCCACATAGGTCAGACCATCACATTGCCCACCTTCTTGCCGCCTCTGCACCCTTCCAAAGAGGAGAGACTCCACCGTCTGGACCCAATACGTGCGCTGTCTTTCTACCTTGACCGCACTAAAGACTTCCGGGTGGACGATCAACTCTTCGTGGGTTATGTGGGTGCCAAGAAAGGTCGGGCAGTGCACAAATGTACCATCTCTCGATGGGTCGTCCTATGCATTAAGATCTGTTGTTCTTTGGCTAAAAAGGAACCCCCAGTAGAACTGCGCGCCCACTCTACCAGGGCGACGGCAGCTACTACTGCTTTGTGACGTGGAGTTCCGCTGGTTGACATCTGCCAGGCAGCCATGTGGGCATCCCTGCACACGTTTACTAAGCATTACTGCCTGGACAGCCAAGTCCGGAGAGACTGATTTTTCGGCCGTTCTGTTCTCCAGGACTTCCTGGTGTGAACTTAGTTCCCAGACCCACCTCCGGGGTTGGTATTGCTGGGGTATCTATTCTAAGGTAAGGAATCTATAACTAATAGTCTCTTTCAGATGAACAAGTTGCATACCTTCGGTAACGATGTATCTGTAAGAGACATATATTAGTTATAGATTCCTTACCGCCCCACCCATCCTCCCCATTCTGCGAACTGACTTCTAGGGATAGGGACTCCCTTGCAGGGCCCTATTTTTGTGCACCAGTGGTCAGTGTCCTGCATGGCTCTGCTCTTCTGGCGTGGAAAGTCGTGTCAGAACGGATGTCAGCGCGCAAGGGCAGCGTCTAAGTAAACACCGCAACGTCATCCCGGCGACCACGACGCCAACGAGGGACGCGGAGTCGACCGACGCCATCTACCGACGCGCAGGGGTACTGCTAAGAAAAGATTTCTCCGGATCCAGTCTGAAGCCTGGGGGTAATTCTAAGGTAAGGAATCTATAACTAATATATGTCTCTTACAGATACATCTTTACCGAAGGTAAGTAACTTGTTCTTTAAGCCTGACTGCTTTTGTGCCAAGCTACCAGAGGGTTAAGCACAGGTTTATTTAGTGACTTTTTTGGTTCTCCCTGACTAGAATTGTGTTTATTATTTGAATGGGGCTTCCACCCTCTCAACTAATAAACCAATTTCTTTCAAAAGCCAACTGTTTTCATTTTGTTCTCCATGTTTTGTGATGTGCTGGAATCACCAATCTCTGTTGCCTTTTTTCTCAGAGATGAACACAAATACAAATAATTTGTGCACTAACTGAAGTTAATTCAGAGGGGACATGAGTTCCTTCAGGGGCAAGGTACATGTCTGTTGTTAGGAAGGGGCAGTAAAGGTTTCACAAATGAGAGGTATACTTACATAAAACATCACAGATTATAGGATGAAATAATATACTCACACGAGTCCTGTTGTTTCTAGTTGCGTTGATGTACTTCACACTTAAAGATGAGTTGTGACACACCTGGTCCCAGCGAACTAGACTTCACTCCATTACCTTTTCCCCTGAATTCTTCACTTGATCAGGTGACTCCACATATTAGCTCACAGTGATTTATGTGAGCATGGGAATAGGAGTTCATCAGTCATGTTGTCCCTGTGACATGCGTGATAGTCCCCTGCATGATAGCCTGAATCTTAATCCTGGTGAGTTACCGATTCCCAGGGGCTTTCTACATGGCAAAAACACCTGACAAGCACTCTTTCTGTGATATTCAGTTACTTCTCCTGCATCCTCTCTGTAGCCAAACTGTAAAATATTGTTGCACTACATTCTCTGATTTGCAATTACATTTTGTGTTCCTGCATTGATTGTATGTATGTAAACCTAGCTAAAAGGCAGAGAAGCATGACCAGTCCCCTCATACAGTGCCTATGTGAGGGTGGTTGTGTGGCTGTGTCTGTAGAGATGGTGCGGTGGGAATGGAGGTTGGAACTGTGGATGTGCGGTTGAATGAATGTTTTCCGGATGATATGCTTGTAGGTCAGGGTAGATTGTGCAGTAGTACTTGTGGAGATGGGGAATATGTAGTGTTGCTGGAGTACAGGTTGGGATTGATGATGGTACTCTGGTGGTGGTGATCTGTGGGTGGAGTGGATGTTGTTGCTCGGGGAGGATGCTGTAGAATGGTGATCTGTCTATGGAGCATGTAGTTGAAAAATTCAAATGTCCTCTCGCGATTGGACAAATGATGGGCATGTAGTTTGTAAATTCAGATGTCCCTTTGCGATTGGACAAAGGATGTTGGTGCATCTGTGGGAGCACGATTAGAAAATGAACTGATCCACTGGAGGATGGCATGGTGGCAATATGCCAAGTGGAGGGGAGCAAGGATATATCTTGTTGTTGTGCCTGTAGTGGATCTGATGGAAGATAATGGGTTACTCAAGTGGTGTGGTGTGCACCTTTGTGGGCAAGTGGGTGAGGATGGCCAGTGGTGTTATTACTGTGGTTGTAATGGAGCGTGGGTAAGGGTGTGCTTATTCATGGCATGGAGGGTAGGGTTGTGGAATGGACGGTACATGAGAGAATGTAAGGGAGGTTTGTCTGTGAAGTGATGGTAGGAGGATTGGAATGTGCTTTTTTGTTCAGAGAGGTAGAGGTTCTGCTCATATAGGAGGAAAGGTGAGAGCTGTCAGAGTGGAGTTCCTGAGTAATACCCACGGGGGTGAGCGAGGCTTTGTAGGAGACAAAGAGAAGAGCTGGAAAAAACGTTTGCATAGTGAGGCAAAAGTAATTGTAGCAGCCTTAGGTTACTTTTAGTTCGGTCCTGAATAGCTAAGACTACTCTGCTTTCTGACTACTTCCACTTAATTCTTAAAGCATAAACACTCTACCCTCACTGGAGCCACCTTGTCCCCTTCTGCTTCTACTTTAATATATGTGCGCCATCTGAATTTGTTGTTTTCCTTTAACCCCTCCCATTATCCCCGCCTCAGCTAACTCAAGGCCCACAAAAAATATATCAGGACACATGTAGCAAAAACTTTCTTATAAATTTATTACATAATAATATAATAATTGTATTACTCATATAAGAAACATAGATCTCTGTGGGGTTGTGTGTATCACAACTTCAACATCTGTGAGGCGAGCCCATCACACCTCCAAACTCAGGAGTGGGAGCTTCGCCAGACATCCATTACAAAAAGGAAAAGTCTGAATGCACCCTGGCCCCACCAAGTTTAAAAAACCCACAGGAAAGGCAGGTGTCAGTGCGGGTTTCTTAGTGAGTGCATGTGTGCACGTGTGCCTGCATGTGAGAGAGAGCAACATACTTGTCTTTCGATCTTATTGATCAAAAATTTTAACAAACTAGCAAAAGAGAAGAAAAAGACACAGATTTCCCTTTCCAATTTTTTAGCTTTTAAAATAAAAAAATACAAAACTGAAGTATGAGAATAAAAAAACATTTTTTTTTTAGTTTTTCCTTTTTGGTCTGGATCATAGTCGAACAGGTGAAACTTAAACAGTACTCCGACCGTGTCTTTTCTTTCACTAAGAACGACAAAATCAAATCTGATCCAGTGAGAATTCACAGTAACATCAGCAGGAAAAAACAGCAAATAATACACAGGTTTCGTGGTTCATATTTAGCCATCCTGGTGTGTGGCTCTGTGTTTTCGGCACACAGTGCAACTCAGCAGGGGCCATGCAAGTTGGTGGCTAAAACACTCCGGAAAAGTTTATTCTGTCCTCATATCAAAACAGAAAGTGGCGGTTGCTTGTAACCAAGAATCAAAACTGTTTTGAAATAGGGCCGGAAAATAAATTGTTTGATAGAGTATCCGTTTGTCATACCGTTTGAAACACGCATTCCTGGCTTGAAGATGGTCGACTCTATCATATGTAAAAATGAGTCATAGCCCAAACACTTTTTCTGTTTTTTTGGGACTGACCTAATAGGACTTTTGAGTCCTCCATTTGTCTCTGTGGTGCCTAAGCAGGACCATCATCAGCTTTCATAAATAAATACAAAATAAACAGAACGTCTAGCACAAATTGGTCGAGACAGTACTTTTTTAGAATGAGGGTGTAGGCTCCCAAGACTGGTAGCAATTTACAACACCTCTCCTAGTTCAGTCCATGATGACTGACCTGCATTTGTTGGTCGGGGCTGGTGTATTCAAAGCAAGACTTCCTGAATGCCCTAAATCAGGAAGGGTAAGGGTATATTGGCTAGAAATGAGAAACACATAGCTACAAAATGATGATTGAAATTGAACCCTTTTCTTATGTGATTGATGGCAGTACCAGGTCTGATTATAACTTGAGACCATATGGACTGCCCTGTGTTCAGAATGTAAAAATTGAAACTTCACCCACAATGACTATCAGGATGGCTTTTTTACATTAACATCCTTCCCACCCAGGGGCAAAAAGACCCTCGCCCAGTCGCCCCTTTGTGTGCTTTGAAACACTAGACCTTAGAGGGTAAAATTAGTAAATTGTTCATTTAACCTTCTCATGGGCAGTCTTTCACTTTCTAAAGCAGAGCTGTTGAAGCCATCGCAACATTTATGTTGCTGTCATATTTGCATTGAAAACTTTTTGGAATGCCAGTGTTAGTAGTTGGGAAGTAACCTTGCTAGCATCAGCATAAGGTAGGGAGGCAGAATGACATCTGATTTTCTGACAGGACACATTCATGGTGCTAAAATTAATATGCTACACTACAAACAGTCATGGCACTCTTGTGTGATCTGTGAAACTGTATTAAGTGTTGCCCTTTATCTTCCCTCTTTTGAACAACCGCCATTTAGAAGTAATTTAAAGAACCTACACAGTTCTGGCTGACTGCTGTCTACATGCAACCACATTATATCCCTCTAAAATACAAAAGGGTGCAATACTGGGTTCACAAACTCATCCCTTTGGCACAAGAACAACACCTCCCATTTAAATGAATACACATGGTTACACCATGCATACGTAACTGTAATGGATGATGCATCTCTGATATGACGGTAGAGCTTAATGAAAGGGGCCTTTACATTTTCAAATGCCGTTTTCTGATCCTTCCTTATTGTGACCATATAAGGATTTGATACCCGTCTGTCTCTCATTGTAGAAAGAAAAGTGATGATTTGATTTCACTACTTCATGAACTCTCTGGGTTTCCATCAATAATTTCCCTCCTTGTCAAAATGGCCGTCGTGTGTTTTTATTTTATTTTATTAAATAACGCTTATGATTGGGTAGTGGGCTTGAGGGCTCCTACGAGTTATACTAGATATTTACGAACGAGGATCATTAGGCCATTTCATGTTCAGTGGCTTCCTCCTGGCACTGTGTGAAGGGCCACGGTCCATTTCTTACTCCAACTCAAAAGCATTGCTCTTTATTGGATGTCAGTTCCCAAAAGGAACGGCTCTTTTGCTTTAAGGTGATGTGGTTACTGTTGGAGGCGTGTGGTTTAACTAACAGCCTGTCTGCAAGAAGTGTGGCTGGGACCACACCACCCTGCCCTTAGACTTTTACTGACTGCAATCTAACCACAAGGTCTTCACTGTGTCTCTGAAACGGAGGTGGTTTCTGCTGCTGCTGTTAGGTGGAAGCAGATCTCAGCTTATAGACTTTAGTTTTATGTCTCTCTTGCCAGTGTGAACAACTGGAACATCTGCATCGTTCATGCTGAGCCACATACATTTTGAGAGAAAGGTGCAGGGCCCCTCAGGTCCCAAACGGAACCTTCCATGCATGAAGATAGCAGCTACAGTGTCTCATTGCCTCCGCAGCCACGAAGATACCTGTATGCCAGGCTATGGCTAACCTTAGAGGGTATGCCTGCAGGATCTTCAGAAGCTCAAGGGTTCAAGCCACAATGAGAGAATGAACCCTGAAATGTAAGTGCACTTGTGCAAACACAGGTGGTGCAGCATCCTCCATTATCTCACCTGCTACTTCTACAGATGGGTTAGAGGCCATTTTATTCACAACATATCTCTGTATTTTCAATTAAAACTCATCTAGACTGTACGTAATCTATAATTCAAGACTCTTATTCCTAAGAAAATATCAGTTATGAGTGTCACGAATTTGCAGAATATTCTACTGGTTTGTTGGTCCATAATTCATAGCCAAGCAACTCTCTTCTAGAAAAGTCTCACTATGCAGACACTACTACACGCTAGAAAATGTACAGAATAAGTTGTTCTTTGTGGCATGAAGAGCAGGCCTTCTACAATGAGAGAATGTTGAGGCTGTGTCATTCCTTAACCTAAATATTCTGTACTGATAAGTCAATCACTAAAATATTTTCATTTGAGATATAAAGTCTTTTCACACCAAATGAGATTATCCATTTTACTACATGGACAACTCATCCTGGTTGCTAGATGAGTGGACTGTGCTAGCTAGTCATTTATATAATGGTTCCATTTTAGATGTGTTTTTGGTGTAGATAATCATTTGTGAGGTGGGCACTATAGTTTTCTGTTAGGGGGTAGTGGCTGAGGGAGGGCCATCTTTAGTCAGAAGAATGATGGCCATCAGACTTCTAAGTGAAGCAGAGTGCTGGGTAATGGTGTGTGTTACAGTATGTCTATCTGTTGAGACTAGGCTATGTTGAATGAGCGTGAGGATGATGATGCAGAGTTAAAATGTAGTTGGTGCCAATATGGATATTCTGTGTTGGGCAGGGACTGAGTAGCCTCATTTGCAAGGGAGAGGTTTTGATAAGGGTGCTCTGTGAGATGATGTTTAGATACTGGATGCTGAGTTAGAATTGTTCATAGATGTGGTGTTTTGCAAGCTTAATTTTGTCTGTAATTTGTTAGTGAGATCGTCATTGAAAAAATATGCCATATGAAGTTCATCCTGAGTAAGGTCTGGTATGTGGAGAGGTTTTCAGTAGAATGTGCTGTATGTTGTTGATGTACAGTAATATGTACTTGGTGGGATGTGCTGGATGATATGGATATTGGGTAATGTGCTTTTGGATTGGCTAGGCTACATCAGCTTGATGTTGGGTGGAATGTGTTGTTTCACTGTGTGCCCTGGATGCATATTTTGTTTTGAGTGTTATCAGGTGATGATTGAAATGTGTGGATAGATTGTGTAGTATTGGATGGGATTTGGTGTGGTGCACTACATGAGGATGATATGTGCTCTATGAGGTCAGTGTGGTGGGAAGGTCTGTTTTGTTATATTTATATATAGTTGGGTGTAATATGCTTTGCAAGTGATAATGGCGAAATGTGATTTGTGGAATGGATGTTGGGTGTTATGTTCTCTTTAAAATGGGTGGAGGGGAATATACCTTTCTTGTGAAACTGATATCAGGTGGGGTGTTCTCTACCAGATGAATAGTGGGTGATATGCACTCTTGGAGATGATTATTGGATATCATGCATCTTAGGAGATGGCTATTTGGTGGGATGTGATCAGGGAACAGGATGCCACTGTAAGGTGCAGGTTAGGCGGGGCATTCTCTGCGAATTGGACCATGAGTGGGATGTAATCTGTGGAATTGTGATGCGTTTGTTTACAAGGGCATTGGTGGGGTATGTGTTTGCTACGGAATTTAGGTGGGATGTGCCTTGTGAGAAGGATATATAGTGGTATACCCTGGAGAAAGATATTGGGTGGGTGTGCTCTAAGATGGAGTTGGGCAGTATATGCTTGGTTGGATGCATGTTGGTTGGTGCTGTGTGAAATGATTGTTGGTTGGGTGTATTCTCTGGGATGGGGTGGGATGTGCTACTCTTAATGGATAATTTCTTTCAGGTTGATGTCGTTCTCAGTGAGTTGGGTGATTGGTAAAATTCCGTTTTCCAACACTGAATATCAACCACAATGTTCCAGAGTCACAGTCTTAGTTGAACTTTCTTCCTAATAAAGTTTCTAGAGTTCCCAAGTCGTAAATTTACAAACCAAAGTTTCCATTTATACCAAAATGTTTAATTGCCTTAAAGGTGTCACAAGGTATATAAAGGTCCCCAGCAACTTCATCTTCCTGATATAACTCAAATGAGGGGGCCATGAGCACCTGATGAGCGCATTGCCAAGAACTCTAAACCATGAGAAGAAGGCTTTAAGGCCTAAGCTCCTAGATCATGAGAATTTTAAAAGTTGCTTGATTTTCTGCGAGAATGCACCGGAATCCGAGTTGAGACAATCTATCATGCAGAAAATGGAAAGAACGATCCTTGAAGCAGTCCTACACGCCTCTGACCCTGGCACACTGCCCAGGTGTGTTGCTGTTGTCCTTGTGTCTCCAAGAGAATGCAGTGAAATAGCCTGCTGAATAGAGGAGATATTTAGATACAGATGCTTTTTCATGTGCCCATTTTTATTTCTATTTGTATATGTGTTTCATTGCAGTTTTGTAAATATTAACTATATTTCTTTCATTTAAGAGGGATATTGTGAATCTGTCCTTGCCACCTCACGCACAGGCGGACTTGCAAGCTCGTTACCCCATAGCCTGGTCCGACGACCCGGTACCATACCTGGGCATACACCTGACCCCCAACTTACAGAGCATGAGAGTGGCCAATTTCTCCCGCCTACACGACCAAATTCAGGTGGAACTCAGGCGATGGAAATGCCAGCAGATTTCCTGGCTGGGGCGTGTCGCCGCTATAAAAATGACCATCCTCCCCCAAATCCTATATATATTTCAAGCTCTGCCTCTACCCCCTCCTAAGGGTTGGCTCCAAAAGGTTCAATCGGATCTCTCTGCCTTCATATGGCAGGGCCGTAAGCCCAGACTGAAACGAGCAGTTAGTTTTCTCCCCCCGCATGAGGGGGGCCTCGGGGTCCCTGACCTAGCCCTATACTACAAAGCAACGCAACTCCGCTATCTGGTTGAATGGAGTCGGGCTGAATCGGAGAAGAATTGGCTCTTCCAGGACCGGGCGGTCGCAGGCACTTCGCTTAGAAAGGTCCCATTCCTCAAGAAGGCCCACCGGCCCCCTAACTTATATGCCTCACAGGTGACTCGCACAATCCTTATGGCCTGACGAACTTAAGTCATGACCTAACGTCCTTCCCCTCCCCCTTCACGTCCATCTTGGACAATCCGGAGTTCAGTCCGGGGCTGGATCAACACTCCTTTCGCCGTTGGCGAGAGTCTGGCTGCTGGGCATTGGGCCCCCTATTCACCGGTGGCGAGTTCGCCTCATTCGAGCAGCTTCGGGAGGATTTCGCCCTGCCGGAAACGGAACGTATGCGCTACCTTCAGGTACGCCACTGGGCTCTTCACCCCTCCAACCGCCTCCAGGTGTCCAGACGCCTTACCGCGTACGAACGATGGCTCGTTACGAGAACATCGGATAGAAAACTGATCTCAGATCTTTATAAGCTCTTACAATCAAGATACACACACATGTACCATGCAGGGCGTGCGCGATGGGAAAGGGACCTAGGGCGCGATCTCACTTCAGAGGAGTGGGAGGGCGCCTGCTACAGGGCACGACACACAGCAACGCACGTTGGACTCACAGAAACACTCACTAAACTGGTATACCATTGGTACTACACTCCGGAGCGGCTTCACCAGACCGATACGGCACTGAGCCCAGATTGCTGGCGGGGGTGCGGTGGGAGGGGTACCCTGGTTCACCTCCTGTGGGATTGTCCCCTACTTCGGTCATACTGGACACATGTCCTTGACGAAATAGACAAACATCTCGACACTGAGATCCCTAGACTTCCTGCATACGTCCTGCTGGGGGTGCCCAACCCACTCACGTATCCCCTTAAGGCTCGAAGGGGAAACAAATGGCTATTGCAATAGGCTCCGCAACCCAGAACATATTAATCCACTGGAGGTCCCCTCAGATTCCTACACACACGGGCTGGTACCACCGACTTTGGCACGTCTTGGGGATGGAGAGGATCTCCCTCACGCTGGCCGGGAAGAGTGCTTCTTTTAATGAGCTATGGCAACCCTTTCTCACAATTCTCGCACAAGAGTTTCGGGAACTCACCTGCCCGAGGTACCTGCGCCTCTTACGCCTTACTTCATCGGAATCTAACCAGTAGCAAGTTGGAGCCCATACCTCGACACGCCATTTACGCCTATACATTGACGCTAGCCTGGATCGGGAGCGGGTGGGGGGAGGTCTCCTTTCTTTCTCTTTTCTCTCTTTACTGTCGGGTCGGTGGGTGGGGGTGGGAGAAGTTTGTGTTCCTTAGCATAATTTGCTCTGTTCACCTTATCACTAGGCCCTGCGAGGCCCTAATGTCATGCTTGCTTTTTTTCGCAATTGCTAATAAAAAAGAGTTAAACCATAAGAGGGATATTATTATAAAATTTAGAACCACCTTTTCCTTGAAATGGAGTTTACAATTTTGACATTTGATGTGCTATTTTGATTTTCAATCTCATCCATGTGTAGAAGTTGCTTTGTTTTATCGTCTGATGTACAGCGATGTTTTCTCTAACTGTGAACTCTCAAGCCAAATGTGACTGATGAAACATCAATTATTAGTGCTTTGTTTTGAAACGTGAAAAAATTGACATAGCATCATGCTGATGTTATACTTAGTGTTGCCCAGTGTCTTCTGTGAGTGACCGGTCATCATTTTTCGAAGTTTGGATATATTGGTTTGACTGATTTTTGGGAGGCAGTGTGTAGTTTATTTGTTATTTATATAGGCATTCACAGTTTTTCATAAAGTTTTAGTGTTACTTTTCGCCCTCTTCAAAGCACTGGTGGAGGAAAATGATGCAGCTGATGACTGGGGGATCCACACAGACCTCAGACATCAACCATACCAGTAAGGGGGTTGTTCCTGCTCTATATTTGTTAGGCCTATTGCTTGAATGTGATGCAAAGTCCTTAGTGAGCATGAAGAAATAGGATCTTGTAGTCAATTCTGTACATTCAATAACAGTTAGTCTTGTGTGGCTCACAGAATATTTTAAAACAGAAATGCATCTAAAGCAGAATATCAGGTCAATGGCAGAGAAAGGTTCCTCTGTAGTAGCTCTGGAGATGTTGTGGAAGAGGTTAGTATTTAATCCTCTAGAGATTCTCAGGAAGTCATCCTCCAATCTCAGCTGTTGAGTGAGTTCCATATGGTTGAGACTTGGTCTTTCAACAACTTTCCTTTAATGACAGCAGTCCTGTTGTGTAGATTGAGAGGAGGTTCAGAGGTGCTGATCTATGCAGTGGGCAGGGTTATTTGACCAGAAGGCCTTGAATGAGCATCTTGTGGACTACGAATATGATTGTGTATTCAATCATCAACTAACCCTTGGACTTCCTTCATGACATAATGTGATCGTGGGGTGAACGCCATGTATTAACCAGGTTTTGTACCATCTAAAGGCTATTTCAGAAGTCCCGTCTTGAAATCACAACTGAATCGAGAGAGTTTGTCCACGATATTTGTAGAAGCAGGAGAAACAAGGGGTTGACTTTGTTTTTTCTGGTGTAAATTAGGTATCATTGAAGAGCACCCCAAAGTTTCTGAATTTTGGGATTGGTAATGCAGGGCATGGTCCATTGTGCTCAGTCAGTCAGGGGGAAGATGTATGGGTTGAATATGTCCACTAACAGCATTTCTGTTTTCGCATATTTAAGAGAGAACATTTTCAATGTGCTCCAGGCAGCCTGCCACTTCTGTTCCTTCTAAAGACTCTAAAGCTGAATGAAGTCAAAATCAGAAACACAGCGGAGCTCTCCTGCACCCTTTTAGGGATAAAGAGGTTGATACTGAGCAAACCTGTTTATATTCATATTACTCAAATGTATTCATTCACTTCAGCCACTGAGGTCCTAAGAAAGTTAGATTGGCATCGCCACTGCATTTCACTATAGCACGGTACTTCTTCTCCAGGTACTTTTAGAACTCTTCTTAAGGGAAGCCCCAGTGTTTTTCATCTCAGTGACATTCATTAGGCAGCAGCCGTAGCGGAAAGGGGTGTTTCTACTCTAGAGTAGGAAGGCCGCTTGATTGAATGATATGTGAAGGATAGATGCTTGGGAAGAAATATGTTCTTGTAAGTCTAGACTGCAATATATGTTGATATGTTGATCTTCTCTCAAAGACTATTTTGAGTGAGGACATTGAAACCAGATTATCAGGTTAATGACAGAGGAACATTGCTCTGCATTGGCTCTGGAGATTGTGTGGAAGAGGTGAGTATTTAATCCTCTGCAGAATTACATTGGGGCAACACCTATTATTTGGAAAAGCTTCAAACAAATTACCTAACTTGCCATCATCTCACATTTATTACTCTGCTTTCACCACCAAAATAATTTTATGTTGCACAGGCATACAAGTGAAAGACATAGGCCCTTTTGGTGGCAACTCCCAGGCAGACACTGCATAAAGCTGAGGATCAAATCGCCTAGAAGCAAACTAATCCAGTTGGAAAACTACAGACGTTTCAAGGGAAATTCATTATCTATTTCCTGACTTTGGGGGCTGTTATGAAGTTGAGCACCTGCCGGAGAAAGGTCACTGGATAAGCTGGAAAACATCCTTTCTATTTGAGGATGGGGATGTACATGCTGCATTACCTTCTGATACTTCGCACAATTCTTGGGCTAACGCAGAGATCTGATAAAATTCTAATCGAAAATCGAAATTTACATGTTTTCTTTTACAGGGAAATTCCAGTTTTCAATACCACATTAGAACTATGTGTGCAGATACCATGGACATTTTTAGGGTTACTAGGATAAAATATTTTATCAGTATATAAATGTATTTCACTTCTTAAGAACTCAGAGCAAACTGCCTTCTATTGCAAACCACAACAGCTCAATTTGGATCTTAGGGGGTTATTCATACGTTCATAAACTGTAAATCTTTCTTTTAAGTGAAGCTATTTTATTTCCAGTAAAGAACACTATATGATACTTTTAAATCTCTTTCTTTGGTCACCCATTTCCCTTATGGCATTTCCTATGAGCTACAGGTGTTTTTAAAGATGGCTTATGCCCTTTGAGCAAACGCAATTAAACACTTTGAGAGATGGGGTAATAAATAAGGAAATGTTCTCATGGTCGGGTTTAAAAAGAGTGCTCTACATGGGTCCAGTATTTCCAGATACATCCTTGGTTTTCAGGACAATCACTATGTAAATACATTCCACCTAGAGTATGTGTAATATATATAGATATTCTGAAAATTGGGCATGGATGGGCTCTCGCAGACCTAAACTGGACACCCAAATTTATAAGTGAGAACAAAATACTATCAGATTTTGAAATGCTTCCTTAATGATTGAAGTTGGAAATTAGCACAGGAATCAGACAAGCTGATGAAGGGTAGGGCACATGCTGCTTCCCAGAGCAAAAACCTGTCAAACAAGAACTTTGCTATGAACATTTTAGAACAGAAGATGTTTCCACCTTGATGGAAGTCATCAGTGACATAGGATTTCTAGATCTTCTGGGAAGCAGCTACTTGTCTTACTTCATTAGATTGTGAAACCTGCAAACAACAAGGGATGTTGCTTTTTCACCCACAATGAGTTGTAGTATACTCCTGCCAAGTGGAAAGTGTTTTATAAAGTACATGCCCTGCGTTTAGGGTTGAGAATGCTGTCAGTCTTCACATAACCGTAGAATGCTGAAATATCCACAAGGTCTGCAGATAATCAATTAGATGCTATTAATGGTTTTGGGGATCCGCTTGCCAGTAAGCCAACTTGTAAGGAGTAACTGATAATCTTGATGACTCTTTTTAGGGGGCTTTAGGAAGTTCATTTTTATATCATTTTCATAGGCAAGAGTTACAGTGAATACATTTTGGCTGGCCAGTCAATTTCAGAGTTGTGAACTAATTAAAACAACTTGGCTGCCGCTGTTACCAGTAATGCAAATGCAAAATTGTCACAATTGTGGGCCCTTTTTTCTTTTACTTGATTAGTGAAAATGTGGAACAGATATTATGACAACCACACTTACTTGTATGATTGGTATAAAAAAAACAAAGATAACCTGTCACTCAAAGAAATATTGTAGTCAACACGAGTTTTGCAACAATGCCGCTTCCTGAGGGCTAAAACGTGGTATCTTGTGTTTCAGTTTTCTGCTGCTGGTTTATTTTATGTTTGTCATAAATTCCACTCTGTGCGCATTTTGTCAAATTGATAACTTCGGTTTGGTAGGGATATAACGTCTTGGCTATAATATTTAAAACAACTGACGTGGTATTAAGGAAATAAAAAATTATCTTTGATTCACCATAGAGACTTGATGTAATGTATATGAATTGCAGAGTGGATTTTCAGGGTGCCTCTTAAGAAACAAAAGAGATTTAGCTGGTTATTTAGAGTTTTGCCAAAAGGGAACTCGGCCACAAATGTGGCAGCATATCTTGTTTACTAAACTGATGGTCCATCCGTTTTATTTAGAGAAGGGCAGCTGTCATGTTTCTACCTGTGGTAGTTCTGCTGGCTCAGCCAATGGAAACTTTAGACTGATGGCTCGATGGACATAGGGCCATCGATCTAAGTACCTAAGACCATCTGGCGTGCCAGCGGTTTCTCTCAAGGCACAGATCTCCTGCAGGCAGGCAGAGAACTCTAAGTATGGTAGACTAAAGTCCACCAGGACAGCTGCGTAACTGCCTCTGCTGCCCTAGTGTAATGAAGTCCAAACTGCCTAACTTTAAATAAGTAACTTAGTTGTTGTTGAAGCAACACAAGAAGGAGAGAAGAACATCAGCTGGGCCCAATCATTTCCATTTTTCTTCATTCAAACCTATCCCTTGAGTTTGATGGCTTTTCTCCTTATATGAAAGGCTGCATTTGCTCTAAACACCCACGAGATGTCTGTTTTCCCATTCTGATCAGAATAAATGCAAGAAAGAAAAATATTTTTATCTGATGCTTGGCTCATTCAAGCCAAAAAAAAAACCTCAAAGGCAGTTGAGCAAGTGTCTTGAGGTAGTGGCGCCAGGAAAATCAGAGATACCTATGTATCTTTAATAGGATGACTTTAAAAAAGGCTTCATCTTTGCACAAAGTAATGCAGTCTCAAACTGTCTCCATCTAAAATCTATACAACTAGAGCCTTACTATTTATAAATGAGAATCAAAACCTTGCCCACAAAGATCACTTGTTTCTCCATTGGTTCTTTCTCTGGATTTTTTTCTTCAAAACAAAAACTTTCACAGGTGTAACATTCAGTGCAAAGAGTGTAAGCTTTATAGGCATGGCATTTGTAAATTACAGTCCCTACAAGAACGAAGGTGATTGTTTTCAATTTCCTGCTAGATCTCCAGACTTATTGTACACCTATTTTGCCTTGGAGCAAGACTCCTGCAAAAGATGCTTGGCCAACCAGTGGCTTTAAGGTTAGAAGAAATTGAGAATCTAATACTATTCTTTCTCCATTAGCATTAGTTACAGAGCTGTCCTATAAATGTTGGGAGACACAGATAGGAGATCATGGACAAATATCTTCAAATCAGGGCCCGATTCACAAAGAGCCTCCGCGGTCGTGGCATAGGCTCCACACTGCAGTTTCTCATTGTGAAGATTCCACCATGAGTGCGGAGACTTAGCCATGACTGCAGGGGCCCAGTGTTTTGTAGCTTCGAGCAGTCGTACTAGCTCTCAATGTTTTGCTATTGATGTAAAAGGTCAAGACTATTGCAGTCCTAAAAGTCATCACAATGAGCATTTGCATTATATAGGAACGAACCAAGTCCAGGCAAGTCATGTTGAAACTGGCATTCAGTTTGTGGGTCATTTTGAAAAACAACTCCTAATCAATGGATTGGTCTAATAAATAGCAGTTAAATAAGTATATTTTAAGTATTATTTCTCGTAGAAGTATAAAGTAAATAGAATAATTTTAGCTATAAGATTTGCCATATTCAGAAACGTCTTGTTTATGCCCCCACTTCGAGTCTTGACAGGGGAAATCTTTTGATAGATTGTGCAAGAAATCTATTTGCACCTTTCCCCCTGATCCCCATTCTGAAAGTGGTCTAAAAGTTTAAACTGTTGAATGATAATTTAGCTTCATCTTCGATGACAGAGATTTTGTACACCAGTCTCTTGTTCTGTACCCCACAGGAAGTTGACAATCGAAGCAGACCTCAGGCTAGCATTACAAACATAAGCACATGAACATCGCACCCTGACTAGTGGAGATTTTCTTTCTCAAGGAATTATTACAAATTCAAATTCAAGGATTACATCAAACTAATTCACTTTGTCGTTCAATATTTTCCTATCTTTTGTGGTGATCTGGGTCAAGCTGTCCATGTTCTTTAATAAAAGTCATCTGCATGAAAGAATTGTTGGATTTTGTTGTTTTTCTTCACTTTTTAGTTAAGGTAATATATGACGTTCATTACAGATATGCAAGGGAAAATACAAACCATTTAGAATACATCCTATCTCCTGACAGATGCGATCCTTTCAGGGTTAAAACAAGATCATTTTGTTCTGTTTTAGTCTTCTGATATAATGATTGTTTCATGCAAATTAACATTTTTTTATTGCCTCATCCTCGGCAAATAGACAGATTAGTGTGGTTTTCTGATGGACTCACCAAAGTGGTGAACACAGAGTGATTTTGCTAATTTTCCTTTTTAGTTTGTGATGCATTCTAACACTGTAAAATGTTCTCTTCATGCACCTGATGCCAAAATGTTGCTTAGTTACTATATTGCCAAACTTAATGATTTTTAGGCGAGCCCACCAACTACTTGTTGCTTTTGTTTGTTTCGAAGGAGCACTCTATACGAAAGCAGCAAGCAAATGTATAGTTGCTGTCAACAGATGTTGTTAACAGTATGCTCAGCATCGTATTCACAAACACTTTAATCGCATTTCTAAAGAAGCAAGTGCAACAACAACAGACTTAAATAATAGTTTACTGGAAAAAATATAGAAGTCTGGTACCTGTGAATGTAATTGGCTTTGAGCTGGCCTGATTGTCCTGGCTCATTCTAAGGAACTGACTGCTAGGTGGACCAAGCAGCCACTAAGATCTCTTTATAAAGGACCTCTCTCTTCAGCGTCTTAAATTCATACTGCTTTAAAATGTGCTCAAAAGTGAAAGATCTAATGATTTAGAAAACACTGTTAATAAATGTGTAACAGTGGCTACACTGCCTCATCAACCCATCCTCCAGGTTCATTATGAACTGCAGTCGATCTTTACTGTATTTCTCAAAAGAGGAATAAAAGTTGGTGTGTCACAGAGTGGACCTTTGTACACCATGTGATATCATTCAAAAATTTGAATATTAATGGTTTGGACATGTCATTAAATCATAAGTGTTTGGGAACCTAACTGATGCACTCTGAAAGTCCTATCAAGCATGTGAATCTATAAAAGGTAATCCAGAAGAAGAATCAGTGCAGGTCTCCTTGGCTTACATGAAAAGTCTTCCAAGGTGGATACTGAATGGAGTGTGCTTGTTATTGTGTGGAGCTTAAGAGGATGGTTGAGAAGAATATGCTCTATGGATTGAATGTTGAAATGAATTGGCTCAGTGAGATGGGTGCTAGGTGCTCCGTGAAATGGATTTTAAATTGGGTATGCCCTATGAGACTTTCCTGAATATATGCTGTCATATGAATATTGAATGATGTAGAGGTTAAACGAAGTTGTGCTTTGTGATTCTTGTCAACAATTCTTGTGAGGGATTATTTTGACCAAGATGTGCTTTGTAAAGCTGACATTAATTCTGCATTACTGATTTGTTGTATGTTGGTGTTCTCTATGCATTAAATGAAAATGGTTTGTGGGGAAGATCTTGTTTAAGTGTGTGTTTTGGGAATACAGGTTGAGGTGCTGTATGAAGACCAAAGTGTATAGATCATGTAGCAAGCGTATCTCTCCAAAACGTTATCCTAATACGAGAATTCTATTTTTTTCACATACCATTCACTGTCATTTGGAAGCTGCTAAATGTTCATAACATCTATTTGAAACATCTACAGTTTGGTTAAAGTAGCACTTTGAATGTGTCTTCTAGTCAGATTTCCGGATGCCCAAATAATGGAAAATGGAATTATGCAACAGTTTCTTACCATGAGGGGAGGTTTGTTTACATATTCATTTGGGATCAAAGTAAAAACCCTGGTCTCCAAAGAAGTGCAGTGTTTTCCAGCAACAAGCTTTGCCTTAGATTGGCAGGTTGTTTGGGGTCCTATTTTTGGGACTTCCCCCAGGGAGTACCCCAGTAAACCCCTGATGACACTGGACCAGCTTTATCTGTTTTAGTCTCCCTTACATACAAGAGCAGTGCACACATGAGCAGACCTCTTCCAATTACGCACAAACACGCCACCATTTTGTTTTGTAGTATGAAATATTTATAAAGGTTAAGATGTAAGGGAAGAGACAAGCTCCATAAGGAAACTTGCATCTTCTCTTTTAGCACCAGATTAAGTTATCCGATCACAGAGTTCTTTGCACACGTCACTGAGCCCTTCCACTATGTCTCATGGACTTTGGGGAGCGGACCGGTATCCACCTTGGATAAAAGAAAACAAAACTAGTAATACATTCCATTTTCAAAACCTCATGCATTACAGAAGTACTGTCCAAGTGCCGATAATACCCACTTGCTCTTGCCTTTACTTTGGAAAAAGCAAGGGGGGGTCCTTAGCAGGACCTTCACAATCCCAAATATTCTCACCCTTTTGAAAGCAAATCCATTCAGGGAAAGTAGATTGTGCCCCTTTACGATTCCTGTATAGCAAAGCCTTTTGGTGCATTACAGATTCTTGAGCCTTAATGTCTCACTTTCTTGCACAGCTGTAAGGATTACATAGTGGTCCATCTTCTCCTTCTTCTATAGGGATAAAAAAGTAGCTACGACTTAAGCTGACAAGTCAAAATACACCAAGTGCTTTCTCATGGATTAGTGGTGGTCCAAAGGGACCTTGATATCCCCATCAGACCCTTTACTAAACTCTGCTGCTGTAAATAGGATAGAGAGAGGTGTCACCTAGTAAATTGATGCTTGGGGGCTCCTACAATGAGACTGACTAGCGGTATTGCAGTAATTAGAATAAAGGACAATAGCATTGGTCCATCGCCCTATTGTTACTAAAATTGACTTGCAAAAAAAACTCTGCTGTTCCAGATAATACAGAATTATGACGCCAGGATGTTTCCCATGTTGTCTTATAAGACTTCTGGTCTTTAGGCCTTGCGCATATGCACTCGCTTTGGGTAATGCTTGGTGTGCTATGATCAGAATATGCTTGACATTGGATAACTGCTAGTTTTGTGACTGGTATATTGCACAGTGGCTTGTCTCTTAGAGCTACATTTTGTCCTCATAGGTGTTGATGATCAGTTATTTCTTTCTGCCCATGGGGCTCAGAGATTGAGAATGATGCAGTACACCAACTTCTGATCTGAAGTGCGCGGTTTTGGGTATCATTTTGGCTAAGGAGTCTTAATTGCTTGGAGAGGGATGCTAATCCCAGTCACCGCTTTTGAAATCTGTTAAGAGTTCTTAAAAGAGGAAAAGCGAATGTCACAGAAAAGAGATCAAAATGCGGCCGGAGAGTGGGCAGGAATGAAAAATAAATACAAGTTTTCTGCAATTTTACAACTTTCGGTTTTAACATGATATTATAAGCAGTTTTCATAATGAAACAAGTCTGCAATAAAAGGCCCACATTTAAAGTCTGAAAGCAATATTGATTGCAGGAAGACTTTATTTTTCAATTATAGCGGCCATTAAGACACTGGCTTGTTTTAAGTGCTTATTGTGTAACAAAAAATCCCTGAAAATAGAAATGGAACTGTTGCCCAGATCAATTAGTTGTACTGTCTTTAAATGTACAGTTAAAGCATCTGCTGACTTGTATTTTGTTTGGTGTTGGTCTGGTCAAAATTGCTATTGCAGTGTTTCTTCAAAGGGGGCCTTGAGGCTTGTTGACAGGGCAGGTTAATAGCCAATCAGTCTTCAGGCATGCCACGTTTACAGTCCCTGCTCCTGAGCTACAGAGCTCATGGACTTCAGCGAGGACTCATCCTTAACATTGGGAGTCTAATATTCTATGAAAAATATTTACTTGGTTAAAAATGGAACACAGTTATGTCACACTGTGCAGTAGACGTAGTAAGAAATAAAGCAAGTAGATTTTGCTTTATGACAACTTTCGCCGGAACATATTTCAGTCTGGTCTAGAGCCTGATAAGTGAGAAGCAGGATGCCACATGTTAAGTGCTAAAATTGTAGTCAGTTCATAACTTTATCAAATAGCGGGCCACATTTCTGAAGGTAAAACATATTTCTATGTATATGGCAATTAAAAACGTGAAGCTGCTAAATTTCGCCTAACAAACTGAAAAAAGACATTGTTTAAAATGTATTTGTTGAGGGATTGGTTGGTAAGTGAGTGTTTAACACGTTCTGCAGTATTGCTTCTTTGTAAATCAATATTTTGTAAATGTATTTTTTAAAGCAAGTCACCAATTCTTTAACTGCCCCCTGGCTTCACTACTGAATTTGCAGTGATGTGTAGGACAAAGTAGACCCCAAGGCTTGTCTACTACATTTTCAATGATGTTTAGGACAAAGAAGATCTGGAGACACCTCTTCCCTTCCCAGCCCTCTTGACCTAAGAGCAGGAGGACTGTCAGCAGAACAGAGTCTTAGTGTTCAGTCAAGATCGCTCAAGAACATTTCACTTTTCAGTGCGCATTTTTAAATAGAAAATACACCTTCACCTCATCTCATCGTCAACAAGAGAAAAAAAGTGCCCCCCTCACCCATGCCTTCCCAAACTCAACAGCGTCCCTGGGAAATAGTCATTCCCATCAGCATGTCATGAATTCTATAGATAGAGCATTTTAGTAAAATTGTAACAAAATGTGTTTGAGATATATATATATATAGATATAGATATATAGATATAGATATTTGGTCTGTCCCCTCCCCATTTTTCAAATATATATACTTATTAGAAAGATGCAAAACTCTTCTGAATGGAATTGAGTGCCAATCTTAATTGGAGAAGGCATGGAGCTTCACATTTCTTTGTCATCTAAACTAGTTAAATACACAGATACCATATATAATAGATCTATTTGTCCCTTTAAGAAATAGCCTCTCTTTGTTCCTCCGTAAGAATTGAAAACCAACGCAGAATGATCATGATGCAAGCTGTTCCCCCTCATTACCATCCCTGATCTTCACTCTGGTAGGTGAAAACACATAATTTCGAAGCACTTTCTTCAAATGACATGGGCAGTGGGGGAATGCCCATCCAACTTTCACCTTGAAGCAGCAGTACTTAACAATTAACAATGTATAGATCAGTTTCATACACTAATGCATACCATCTTCACTCAGAATCCTATTGCATTTATGGTAAGATGACATTTTAGGTTTTCAGGGTCTCTCCTCACCTCGCTACATCTACCTTTGTTAAATGAGCTGTAAGGGGAGCTTCTGTACACACTTCAGACTAAATTGACTCTGCTCTTTACTTAGGAGGCCTGGTGCATCAATGGTATGAACATATCAATAAAATGAAGGACCTCCTCCCAGAAATAAACATGGAAACAGGAATGGCCATACTGAAGTTACACTGTAAACACCTAAAATAATCTTCACATTTGGGAATGTATAAATGTTTGGCCTACAAGAGAAGAAAGTTGGACTTATTGGTAAAAAGTTAGGACCATAAAATAAATTTTGTTTTGTGATAATATTTGATAGTACTGCTGCTTCAATGTAAACTGAAGGGGAACCTGTGAGTAAATTTACTGCCATGAACTGCCCTCCCATCTCCCCCCTTCACAGTCAAGTGGTCAGCCTATCTCACTGCGTGTCAATTTTGATTTCATCTGAAAACTTTGGCAGGTTGATCTTCTCTCATTCTGTATTCTTCTCTTGGAGGAGTCAGCTGGAGGGTGCATTAGCTGGAGGTCCACATCTGGAAAGACGACGTTGGGCATACCAAGCAATGTGCAGTTGGACCCTCCAAAAGCATGGAAAAATCAAAAGGGAAATCGACCATTCCCATGCAACATTCAAGTTCAGGAGTTTGGGAACTGCTCTGGTGAAGAGACACTAGGAGGGTCAGAAAGAGTGTGTGGTGCTTGCGTGCATGTGAGAGTAGTTGAGGGTATCAGTTTGTGTTAAGTGTGAGAACTCACCTCCTCATCCTTCAGTGCACTGATCAAAATATAAATCTATCAATTTTTCTTTTTTTTCAGAGATGTAGAAATTGAAACAAAAAGTAGAATACTATTGTGAAGTGACCCATGGGAAAGTCACTTCTGGTGACACCCGTCAGCTCTCTGTAAGCTGCTTTAGGGCTCTTTCAATGTTCATTCGATGCCCAACCCGTGTCACCCCTAGCTCCACAAAGTCCTCCTTGGTCAAGGCTGGGAGGTGGGTCCCCTCGATTTCATTGTCCTCAAACTTATCTCGATGCTCTACTAGGTTGATGCTCTCCAGCCAGTCTCCCACATCATATTTGCTCCACAGTTGGAGGGGCTTCTGAACAAAAGGTCGTGGTGGGTGAAGTGTGTGCAGGGATGGCCCAGGGGATGGGGAGGGGGAAGGGGATCGACTCCTTGCACTTACACTACGCACCACAAAGCGCACCTCCTTGGGCTCATGTGGGATGGAGAGGCTGGAAGATTTGAGAATGGTCTGCGGGGTCAGAGAGTAGGGGCGCACGGCGCCCAGGGATTCTGTCCTTTCCGCACTGGGTTTAACTGGACTGGCCGCACGACGTGTCATCGGGTAGCGACTGCCAGGTCGGACTGTGTAGGTGGTCCCGTAGCTCCGCTGGGAAATAGTATGAAGCTCTCCTAAACTACTGAAAAGTCTGTGGATTAAAAAAGAGAGAAGACAAGGTGGACAAAAGTACATTTTAGAGATAAAACTGCACAAGAGAGCAAGAACACACTAAAGGAGAATAACTGTGCAACTGTATCAAGGCATTGATGTGCATCCCATAAGACCATGACATAGTTTATAGCGTTTGATCATAATAAAACTCCACGATCATTTTCCACCCCATTCGGGAAAAATACATACCAATGCATTACTGACAACATCATCTTACAGCATATAGAGGCTGAGGTACTGTGGTGTGTTAGGAGTACAATATGGCAAGCACTTTTCTGTCTAGAAACTCCCTTGCAAATTCCATCGTAGAAACATTGTGATTAGCATTAAACATCTCTGCCAAATGGTTTGCATACCTGCCAAGAAATATGACCAGGCCATATAACACATTCTTTGCATTCTGGAACCAAACTCAAAAACCTCTGGCCTGTACACGGTTGTAAAGAGTTAATCTGCTCACAAAAGCAAACCATGTATCGACTGATTACAAAATGACTAAAGCTCAGCAATAAAAGTATCACTAGAGGACTAATCTGGGGCTAAAAACCAAAAATGAAAGGATGATAAAGAACCTAATAGATTGGAAGGTTTAACTATGCTTAGCAGACCATCTAAATGAAGAATTCTGATTGTTTATAAAGGCAGTTGAAAAGAGTTGAAAATAAATAACAGTTCGTTCAAGAAGTAGTTCCTTTTATGTGCTTCACATTAAAAAGAAAACCACACTCTGCAGACTTACTTGAGCCGTCGCTACCCCTTATGCTCCATTGTGCAGACTCCAAGCTTTTAAGACTGTGTTATGGTCAGTTTGATGCAGTCATGTGAAGCAGGAGAACTGTACGTTCCGTCAAATGAGCTTCACCCAGTGCGGAGTGATTTAAGCTAATAATTTACACAGGAATTACTTCTCTATTGGGAAAAACGTTTAGAATGGACTACTTTTAGCCATTAGACAAGAGGTGCTTATTACATAGGCTCCTACACATTTTTGCACAGACAATTTAAGATCAGACCAAGAACTGCTAGAGCGGGCGACTTTAAAGCAGGGGAACCAGGTTTGAGTCTGGAGGCTCAAACATTCTGTGATTCTGGACAAATCACTTAATCTTCCCGTCTCAAAAAAAAATAAAAAATGTGTCCGACTGTAATGCAACTGGTACTCATGTAAAGTGCTCTGATACCTTTGGGTCGAGTTCGGGCTACATAAAACTGCAAAAAGATAAAAAATAAAAGAACCCCTGCTTGTCACAAAAAGGGGCTCGGCGCTTTAAGAGAGTACTGTCAATATCTTTCAGCTTGCCTAGTCCAAAGGCACAGCCAAAATGAAATTTGTATGTCTAGAGTTTTCCATTTCCATTTACAAACGTAATAAAGGAAGCTTTTGCAAACTTACAAAGGCCACTTACTGGACACACTGGAAGCACCGTCTGGGTAGTACGTTACGCTTTTTAATGTATTTCTCTCCTTTCTGACAAGAGAGAGACTCCTCTGCAATTTTAGGTTGAGTTTCCAAAGTTCAATATCCCAGTCCAGTGGTTCTTGACGTTTAGTACAATACTGTAAGTGCTGACCATACTTAACTAGACTACCTTTAACTTGCCTCTAAAGACTGTGTTACATCTTAAATGGTTTTCAAAGAGACTCTGACTTCTTGATATTGTATGGCAAAATACATTTAAAAAGATGTGATAAAATCAGTCTTGTCATAGCCTTTTTAGCAGTTCTTTCCCACTATTTTAAATCAGGATTGAAGCCTCCTCAAAAATGAGGAGGTGTAAGTTTCTGAGCCGTCTGAATCAAACACATGGTCTGGCTCTCAATCTTCTTCCATGAACCCGATGGTTTATACTGACTGACTCACTGGTTACAGGAAGTGATTAAGATAATCATCATGCAAAATAATTTCATTCAATGGTGCAGAAAGCTATGAAGTTTTTATATCTAGTAGCATCCTCCCAGTAAATCAAACTCACCGGGTCTGCCCCTTCTAAATCAGTTTTTAGGCCCAGATTTACTAAGCCTTTGTGTTGTCCTTGCGTGACACAAGTTGACGCAAGCACATCGCAAAGGTTTCGGTAAGTTTTAGAAAGCCACACAATGGTGATTTACACCGCCTTACGTGGCTTTATAAAGAAATGTAACTCAGTGCAGCTGCTTGCGCTACGTTATGTTACATTTTGAGCTGGGAAGCGTTCCATGGATGTTCCTGTGCTTCCACCCATGGATTTGACACAATTCCAGGTTTTGAAAGGCTTGTAAACCAGGGATTGCATCAAATTGGTATGTGGCTTTCCTGATGAAGGAGCACAGTGCTCCGAAACGCGCGTTGAAGACCCATCACATAGCCACAATAATGCCATCCTTGCATAACTAAGATTAAAATATCATGTTTTAATTATTGAACCATAGGCCACTAATTTGATCGATGGTCATGTTTCATGTATTTTGTCATTTATAATTTACCATCATTAGGATGGCTTATGTTTATTGTTCATTATTTTCACTTTTGATAAAAAAGATATGTTTTTAAGAAAATGAGAATAAAATCAATGATGTTTTAGCAAACTTATGCTCTTACACTGAGTTTTTTCATATAATGTTTTGGGTTATTAAGAGTCTTTAAATGTTGTTTTGACCACTTGACTGCCTAGGGATTTACCCTCAAATATATCAAATTGGTATGCCTC